>CM076574.1:933938867-934606612 GCA_034641835.2 Pinus albicaulis | reverse complement strand
CGTGCGCACTTCCTTCGAAAACGCATCCCAAATGAAGGAAATATATATAAGTATATGTGCTTTGTTCGAAATGATAAAGCGACTGCGTGCGCCATTGAAATAACGCGAAGATACATCGCTCAACATGTCTAGCTCTTTTTGTTATATTTGATTTTTTTGTCTTTTCATAATAAGCTTTGAAAAAGAATAAAAGAATGCTATGGTACAATGGATAGAACGAGTATCAAGAAAGCAGATGCACTAGTTCCTGGGATTGGAACAATCCTATGCTCGATGCAAGGTGGCGAAAACTGGTCAGTGATACTCAGAGGAACGTTCCATCCATGGGTACAAAGGTGTCAAGTCGTGATAGCTAAGTGCATGCAATGGTTAACTTGTACAGAAAGTCAAGGTCAAAAGTTGGCTTAAACATCGAGTCCGAATGAAGCCGGCTAAAGGCCAAGATAAACAAGCAGCCAATATGCAATGCAGTAATACAACTTAACGACACCAGGGAGCCTCTAGGGTATAAGCCAGAAAAATGATAAGTGATGAAGGAGAAGAATGAAGCTTCAACACAAAAGACATGGCGGGACTAAAGAGGACTCCCGAGCCTACATAAAAAGTAGCATGGGCAACAAGTGATAGCAAGGAACTAACTAGGAAGCCCATGTAAAGGAAGGCTCTACCATCAAGTCATGATTTAAAAATCGGCGAGTGAAAAGGGTGTAATGCTCATGACCTGATGGGATCGACCCTAAGGCAAGTGATCAGTATGGAGGCTAGAATGCAAGATGCAACGGAAAGTGATTCCCTAACCTATATGCCAGTGAAGATCATATACCTGCCGTGACGAGTCTGAAAAAATGGGTCAAAAACCGGGAAAAGTCTCGAAATTGTCAAAATGTACCTGAAACATACCAAACTAGGCACTTCCAAGCAATCAAGTTATACAGCGTAAGATAGATCGAAAAAATAAGCATAAGGAAATTTTTGCAAAAATTTTCAATTTTTTAGCCATAAATACACAAATTACCTCCCAATTGGTTCATTATTGCATAGCTGATTTGGAAAAAGAGCTCTGGAGCTAAAAACTTGTTTCTTCAAATCAGCAACAACCGACCGTCGGAATCCAGCGAAACTTCAGGTAGGCTCCTTATTCATCCTGTTTAATCATTTTGTCCGTTTAAAAATTAAAATCAAGTGAATTTTTTCCTAGAAACCCTTCTTAAAAAATGCGTATCTGCGCATACGCGGGTTCAATGAAGTGGAGTCGCGTATACATGCGACTGTGCACAGAATAAGTCGCGTATGCGCAGGTCCATAACTCAAAAAGAAGTTTCTAATGCAAATTTTAATGAAATTTTTCAGGATGACCATTTCTTGGAGGGAACGTGAGCACAGTGCAATAGACCAAGAGGTCATGCAGGACCGCGCGGCACAAAATGTCCTCCGAAACTGTGGATTATTCAAATTTTTCAAAATGCCCAATATGAAAAGTAATGTGAGATTGCTTGAAATGCTGGTAAATTATTGGGAACCGGATCAGGATTGTTTCATCATTGATCAAATGCCACTACGCATAGAAGTGGAATATATATACTTCATCACTGGACTCTCCAGAAGGGGAGACCCAGTGGATCTGCACAGAAGGCCCCTGGGAGGGTTAACCGTGGAGGACTATGTCCAAATCTATTGCATAGAAAATTCCAAGAAAGTTGGCACACAGATTGCAATCAGAGATATCGGGGACTTGCACATAAAGATCCTCCTATTCACCATCGGCAGAGTGGCAGGATCTGCCTCACTGCATCAGGCGTCCAGGACGCACATGAGCATAGCTGTAGAGTGCTTAATTCATGTGTATGATTGGTGCACTGCCCTGCTACAGAACATGAAAACAACTGACCTCCATTTGCCAAACAAAAACAAAACACTTTGGCTATGGAACCATTTTGACTACATTCTTCTTCGAGAGAGTTCCAGCTTTGAGACCCAAAGTCATCTCAACTATCAGCAGCCCTCGGGACCCAAGAATCGCCCGTTGGGCGGACATGATGAAGAGACTGGGGGGCAGCGAGGTACCCCGCACCACCTGGGATGATGAGTTCTTCTTATGGTGGAGAGAACAAATCATCGCAGTGGATGACTACCCCTATGCCGGGATGGATTTCCGAGGAGATCCAGATCTAGTACTTCCACCCGGTGCAGCATGGGGAGCAGTCGGTAAGTTTTTTTTTTTTTTTTAATTTTAACTTATATGATTTTTTTTGGATTTTTCAAATATGTATGAAAAATGAAAAACAAACATGTTTTTGGATTGGATTCATAATGACTGAAAAATAAAAATGATCATGTTTCAGATGTTGGACCAGTGCGTCCTGAGGGCCTAGCACGTCACAAGCGCCGCAGAGGTGAAGCAGAGATAGCGGATTCTGACAGAACCCTCCAGGCCGTGCAGAGAAACTTGGAGGGACTAACCCGCCAAATCCCTCTGGCTGCTGTGGAGGACTTGCCAGAAGCCGTCCAGAGACGGGTTGTAGGAGTACCCCGGGACTGGGTTAGACTGTTCCGCCGTGTGGCCACTGCGGTGATGTTCTATAGGAACGCTGGGCAGGGTCCTCAGGAGTAGATAGATTTTACATATTAGATGACTGTATATTTTTTGAGACTGAACATGATGGGGCATAAGCCCAAGTTTTGTACGGCATTGATGGATCCAAAATTTTGTAAAGTTTTTTGACATACTGATGATATATATACAGCGATATTTTGATGTCATGTGATAAATGTATCAAATGTATGATGTTTTTGATGATTAGATTTTATTGTATTGAATGATTAATATGCCAATCTAAAGCTTGATTAGCCAATGAGTCAGCAAACCAATTGTCGGCTCGAGGAATATGAATGAATGTTAAAAATTGAAATGACCTTTGTAACAAACGTACCCTCAAGAACAATCGTAATAAAAATGGATCTCGTACCCGATAAGTGTTGTTCAACTGCGACACCACCAGCTGGGAGTCCAAGAAAACTACCAATGAATCAACACCCAAATATATTGCCTCCGAGAGTAGATGAATGACTGCAGTGTATTCTGCTACATTATTGGAAGCAGGACCAATGCAGACCCCTCTTGATACCAACAGCTGACCGGAAGGATAGTGAAGAACCCAAGCCGCGGAAGCTAAGTTCCGGGTGTGTCTACTAGCACCATCGGCGAAACCGAAATGACTCATGACATCAACACAACCTGCCAAAGCAGATCAAAAAACATCACCATCTCATCAAAAAATCGAAAATCAAGCAGATATGTACAAGACAAAAAACTACTATATACAAAGCAGAATGCCAGGCCAAAGCCTAGGCATAATACTTCTTCAAATAGAGCCCATTTCGGGGCTCCGACAACTCATTCCCTTCGAAGTCAACCAAGGTATACGCTCCTTTCTTAAGGACTTTTTTGACGATATAGGGGCCATACCACATCGACTTAAACTTTCCCGCCCCCAAGGCATCTTTTTCTTGGGCATAGACCAAAACAAGGTCACCTTCGGAAAAGACCCTAGGCTTAACCGCCTTATCGTACTGGACTTTGACTCGGTTTTTATGCGCTTCGTTCAACGTGGCGGCATCTCGACGCGGCTCATCAAGATGTTCCAGATGAAGAAGCCGCTCTGCCAGACTAGAAGTGTCAGGAAGAAGCTCAACAGCCAGTTTAAGGGAAGGAATCTCGCATTCAATGGGAAATACGAATTCCACCCCGTGGACTAACTGAAACGGAGTAAAGCCAGTTGCAGTTTTAACTGACGTCCTGTATGCCCAGAGTGCAGGATATAGCATAATGTGCCAGTTGGATCTATGTTTATCAATCGTCCGTTGAAGAATTGTCTTCGAGGACTTATTCAAGGCTTCCACCTGGCCATTGGCCTGAGGATAATATGGAGACGAATGCTCCTGCCGGAAACCCAATTTAAGAGCCAACTCAGCCATCATACTGTTCTGAAAGTGACTGCCATGGTCAGTGACAATCTCTCTAGGTATACCGAAACGAGCGATGACTTGGTTGAAGAAGAAAAGAGCTGCAGTCTCACCATCGGTCCCAAAAGTAGGCATAGCTTCGACCCACTTCGTAAAGTAGTCTACTGCTACGATAATGTACTTGTGACCTTTTGCCGAAGGCGGGTTACAAGTAGTATAATCCATACCCACTTTGTAAAGGGTCCGACAGTAACGACTGGAAAAAGCGGAGCTGGATGAGCGCGCATTTTTCGAGTATACACTTGACAAGGATGACACTTCTTGACCGATTCAATACAGTCTTTGAAAATCGAGGGCCAGAAGTAGCCAACACGCAAAATATTTTGGGCTGTAGCAAGCCCTGATAAATGACCCCCACAAGCTCCACCGTGAGAATCATTGAGCACAGCCTCAGCTTCTTCGAAAGTTAAGCAGCGTCTTAGGATTGAATCAACCCCTCGACGGTACAAAGCATCACCGATAATCAGATAACTTTTAGCTAAGTGACGCAGCTTACGACGCTCATCTTTCGAAAAAGAAGAGGGAAACTTCGCAGTCTGGAGATATACAATGATGTCCCCATACCAAGGATCTTGTGGAGAGATCAGAAACAAGTGCTCGTCCGGAAAGGATTCATCATAGATCATCTCCTCTCCACAAGGCAACTCGGAGATCAATTCGCAAAGACTAATGACTTCTTGGATTTGGCAGACAGGAACTCTAGATCAAATTCTTGTAAAATCACAATCCATCTATTATATTTGCCCCCAATCACTCGCCTGCTGAGGACAAACTGAAATGGATTGGCAGCTGCCAAGACATAAGTTTTGCGAAGAATAATATAGTGCCGGAGTCGCTGTACAGCATGAACTGCTGCCAAGGCTAATTTTTCTATCGGGGTGTATCGCAGTTCAGGTCCTACCAGTCCTCGACTAAGGTAGTAAATAACATGCTCAGCCAGAGCATCATCCTCCTGAACCAGAACCATACCAATGGTAGATTCTGCTGTAGCCAGATACAAAAGAAAATCTCTGCTATAATCGGGTGGACTCGGTAAAGGAGCAGAGGTCAATGCCTTTTTCAAGGCATCGAATGAGCGTTGAGCATAGTCGTCCCAAAGAAAAGGGACTCCTTTCTTCAACAGTCTCATATATCCCTTTGTAATCTCAGCATAGTTAACGATAAACCTCCGAAGAAAGTTAGACTTCCCTTGGAGACTTTGAAGTTGACGAATTGAAGACGGGGGAGGCAACCGAAGTATTGCCTCAACCTTGAAGGGATCTACCCTTATCCCTTCCCTAGACACAATAAATCCCAACAGCCGACCGGATGTAACCGCGAAAACGCACTTGTTCGGATTCAAACGAATTTTATAAAAACGACATCTTTCAAATATTTGCTGGAGGTGACCTGGATGATCCATCCTCTTTCGAGAATGAGCAGCTAGATCATCTAAGTATGCCTCGATGATTTTCTTGATGTCGTGGAAGGCGTAAGACATGGCCCGCTGAAAGGTAGCTCCAGCATTTTTAAGACCAAAAGGCATTTTCTTATATGCAAACATACCCCAGGGACAAATAAATGCGGTCTTATGTTGATCTTCTGGATGGATAGTAATTTGATTATAACCAGAAAAACCGTCCATGAAGGAAAAAATCTCGTTACCGGCACACTCGTCAATAATCTGATCAATGAAGGGTGTGGGGTAATTATCTTTAGGACACGCCTTATTCAGGTCTCTGAAATCGATGCATACTCGAATTGTTCCTTGCTTTTTATCAACGGGAACGGGGTTTGAAACCCATTCAGTCAGAGGAACTGGGAAAATGAATCCCGCCTTAAGCAGCTTTTCAACTTCAGCTTTGATAGCTGCTGTCTTCCTAGGATTAACCGGACGAAGTTTTTGCCCGACCGGCTTAGCGTTTTCATACGTCTTGATCTCATGCTGGACGATAGATGGATCTATGCCAGGCATTTCCTCATAAGACCAAGCAAAAACATCCCTATACTCTTTGAAGAGCTCGGTATAGATTTGAACTTCTTCACGGGAACATTCGGCTCCAATGAAAACGTTCTCGATAATGTTGGGATTCCTGGAGATGTTCACCGGGATAGTCGGAGAGATCACAGCCATGTTCCCTTCAGCATAAACCTGTGCTGGTGCTAAGGGGCTCAAGACTGGGTGAACAGGTCCAGGAGACTGAGGATTTGGAAAACTAGCTTCGACTTCGCTCAAGTCAGGCAGGAAGTAAGACCGATGATGCAAGTCATCCCACGGTCTCTCTATACCTGTCATTGCTTCCAGGATGGCCTCTTCAGATGGAAGAGTAGTATCTAGACAATCTTGGGCAGAAGAAGAAGTAAGCGTCCAAGCCAGAGCCACATCACCATCCAACTCTTCCGGCGAAAGAGGAGCTGGATCAGACTCTGCAGTGTCAACAACAGACTGATATGCAATCTCAGCTGCAGAAATCGAGAATGCCATTCCACCCACTTGCCCTTCCTCCAAAGTGGCGGTTGGGGAAGGTAAGGTCCAAGGATCCGAAAAATAATGAGTTCGAAAGAACTCTCTTCGAAGGGGAGCCTTGGAGGATGAAATAGCATTGATAGACACCTTAGGAGGAGGAAGATCAAAAGATCCCATCAGGGAAGAATACATTCCAACTCCCAGATTCTCGATAGGTCCCTTAGTATTGTCCAACTTAGGGACAGATGAGTCAGGAGGCGCATCCAGGTCTACAGGAGGACAGTCCAGTTGATCCACCGTAACTATCCTCCCTTCGTGGGGGAAACATACTATCCGAAATAGTGAGGACGCAATAGCATCCATATCATATATCCAGTTCCTCCCCAACAGAAGGTTGTAGTCCAAGGCTGCATCTACTACCTCAACCTCTATGTTAACGGTTTTGCCCCCAACACAGATGGGCAAAGCCGGGACAATACCATGGGGCCTATGAGAATGGCCATCGAATGCAGTAAGAATAGTGCTAGATGGAACGGCTTTGGGAGATCCTAGTGTCTTCCAGCATGCGAGAGACATCACGCAAGTAGAAGCACCCTCATCAACGACCGTGCGAAAGATATTAGTCTTCCGGTACGATGATTTAATATGGAAGGCCATATGATGAGGAAGTCTCTTCTTGAAATTCTTCATATCAAAGGTAATCAGAAGAGAATTTTTCGGATCAATAGCCCCGATGGCAGTGAGCAAAGCACTGCGCTGAGCCGGACAAGACTGGAGTACCTCTAAGGCAGACATAGCACAAGGAATCTGCGCCAGATCTTCTACAATCGAGTAGTTCTGGGCAGCCCTCATGTTCGGATTAATCGTTGACCGCTTAGAGGATGCCTTCGGTATCCGAGGCATAGACTCGACGGTTGGCTTCGTGATATGAAGCGGCTCAGTAGTATCAGAAACTTCCTTAGCTTTCGAAGATTCCTCTCCGCCATAATCACGGGATCTCGTAGCGACATCCACGTGAGCACTCATCATAAAGATATTCGATGGAATTTCCCCTTCCTGGGCACCTCCGGAGGAAGCCCCAGGATTTTGGTTCGCGCCAGCAATTAATTGCTGCCCTTGGGGAAAAGGGTTTGTTAGCACAGCCTGGGAACTAGAAGAACCCTGCTGAGATAACAGGCGCTGAGCATCCTGAATTTTCGGGCAAAGGTGTGTTAGATGGTCTCCAGCACAAAGCTTGCACGGAAACTTCACTTTATTTTTCTCCTTTTGCCCTTCACCAACACGCTCGTTGGTTTTATTTGCATTGCCCTTCCCATCCTTGCCCTTCTTCTTGTTATTACGTCCCTTCTTCTTCCCATTGGACTGTTGATTTCCTTTGGGTTCAGAAGATTGGACAGCATTAATGGACAAAGACTGGGAAGGTGATGAATCAGCAGGCACAGCCTGACCAGAAGAAGCAGATTGTAAAGACAACTGCTGCAATTGAGAAAGCAGGCTGGCTGCACTACTACTGACCGATCCGACAAGTCCATCACCATGCGGACCAGGTTTAGGTTTCGAAAGATCCAATTTGGAGAGAGGAGCATTAGGCAAATACTTGTAAAGCATGCCAGACTGAGAATAGATCAACTCTAACTGCTGGGCCCTAAAGATGGCCTGCTCCTCGGAATATACCCCTGACATGGATACATCCTTTGAAATATCTGACCGAAGCGATTTCAAAAACCACTCGAGAAGGAACTCACCTGGAATATGGGCTTTGATAAGCCTCTTCCTTCTCCTCCATTCCTGAATATGATCAGAAATGTGAGTTGCCTCATCCTGCTTAAAATTAGCCAGGAGTTCGGTCCCAGCCTCATATCTGACAGGCAACTAGAAATGGTTAAGGAAAGTGACAGCCAGTTCTCCAAATGTGGCGAAACTGCCCCCAGTGAGCTCTATATACCACTTGGCTGCATTCCCAGTTAAGGTACGCTGAAATAATCTCAATCTAATCGAGTCGTCGATCAGAGAGTTGGAAGAGCACCATAAATGGAATGTGGTGACGTGGTCCGCCGGATCTTCACCATTCTTACCTTCAAACTTAGGAATGTCTGAAGGCAGTTTGGTTGGAACCGGAGGCCACCCCGGACTATACCGAATCGGGTCATTAGTTAACTTCGCCAAGTCTGGCAAGTTTAACGTTGCCAGAAATGGTAATCGCGGCGGAGCCTGAGAATTCCATCCTTGATGGGATGAATTTCCCACACTCTGAAAAGAATAGCCTGGATTTGATGAGGCACCAGGCTGCCAATAAGGACCCGTAGAAAACGGAGAAGAACCTCCTCCCCATGCCGAGTTACCAAAACCCAGGCTAGTTCCCCCCGCTGAAGTATTGACAGAGGAAAGCCCCTGATAGGGGTTCCACGCATTAGACAGAGGAGAAAAAGACTGATAAGCACTCGATGCAGGGAAAGAAGCATTCCCTGGATGACTCGCGATGAACTGATTCCCTGCCCCAGACGTTGCAAACATAGGATTCCATCCCGTAAAAGCGGTCGAACTTGGTCCCTGAGCCAAAGGGTTGAAACTTTGGGTCTGGGACGTGAAAGGAAACGACCCTAAAGAAGGATTGGGACTAGGAATATGCCCAGTCCCAAAGGGGAAACCCTGAAACGAAGCCGATCCACTAGCCATGTTAGACATGGGCGTAGATCCAGTTGCACCGGCGGTAAAGGAAAAAGAGGGATTTCCAGCAATGGACATCCCTGAAACAAAGGGACCAGATTGAGAAGCATATGCTTGGGTGAACCCAGAGCCAAACATAGCAGTGCTAGAAGCACTCGAAGGTAGAGCAAGAGTGCCCCCTGCCTCGACAGAAGCAGGGGTCTGAATGCCCGCAGCACTCACGGTAGAAGCCGCGTTCCCAGTCGTGGCCATCGAAAGATAAGCAAGATATGGAAGATCCGGCGGTCTCTCAGACTCCGGTCCGACGTACTGAATAACAAACGGATGATCAAGAGGAAGAGGAGATGGACCTGTAGCTGCAGGCTCAGGTATATCTTCTATCTGAAAATCTTCTTCCTGAGGAAACAATACTCTCGAGGTGAGCGGAATGCTCCTCTCGGAACCGACACCGGAATCAGCAACGAAACCTTCAGACCTTAGTGGAGGATCTCTCTCCACAGCGTCAGACTCTACAGGGTGAAAACCACCTACTAGATCGCTCCTACGCCTTCTCGAAGAAGGCTCTGCACTCTCGGGAGATAACCCCCGGACTCTCCTCGAACGTCGAGGCGCTTGATCAACCACTTTTACAAATTTATTATATTAGACTCAAGAAAAGTGAAAAGCTAGGCAAGCTAGGAGCAAAGAGCACACACTAAAATCAAAAACCCTGAGAAACAGCAAGCAAACAGCCTCCAAGTATTTCCGCTCCGAGTGATGAGGACCGGACACCAAAATACAGGAAAGCGAAGTATAGGACCTTCCGAAAGCAGTCTGGGATGATTAGGGCCCAGAACAACTAGCGAAGGTATCGGAAGCAGTTACGCCGACCTCCTAACAACAGCCTTTGCCGGCTCAAGCACCCAAGCTTCGCAAGGGCACCCCCCAGAAGTACTGCTGGAAGTGATGCGACGTCTGCCTCAGGTACCACGGGTATTCCCCCCCGCAGTCACCTGTGTGGAACCTAGGAACAACAGCTATGGACACCAATCCGTATCAGAAGCTGGGCGGAACGGTCTTGAGGTTAGATTCAGCTAATCGGAGGGGGGGTATCCCTCTTCTTAACCTTCACTTCCCCTCGCGCTTGACTCTCGGATGAGAGCTTTCCCAGTCCACCTCCCGGAGTTGGATTTCGCTCAATTAATAAACTTCTATGTTTGTTTGAGCGGCCTTGGAGAGTTAACTCTCCTCTCTCCTATTCCAAGGCCCTACAACCTAGCTAGTTGGTGATTGACACTTAATAAAACTTGCTAGTTGATTTTAGATTAAATCGCTTATTTTAAGGGTTGTTGTATTAAGTCATAAGGATATGGAGTTGAAACCAATGATGTTCTGACGCAAAAGAAATTAATAAAAACCTGACTACATGCACATGCAGTTCTTTGTCTTTCGATGAAGAGCAATTTCTATGTAAGTTCTACGAGGCTAAAAAATATATTTTCCTTTTCGAATTACAAACTCACACGCACAAAAATTAAGAAGCTAACTAAATGATTCAATGCACCTAATGCAAATGACCACTAGCATGTAAATTCTAAGATGCAAAAAGTCCCTTGAAACAAGGTGAAATTTCCCAAAAAGGCTCCTTCAGTTTTAACTCATCTTTTGATATCCAGAAAGCCAATTCTTGCAAACAAGAACTCTCAATATAAGACACCAAAATACTCCACAAGAAGAAGAAGAAATCAAAAGACACCCTCTCCTCAAAATCAAGCTAAAAACTAGAAGCAAGAAATTTCACTAAAGTCCCAAAAGATGAAGCCAAACGAAAATGAAAAAGGCAACAACAAAAATGAAAAACAAGAAACAATGTTTTTTGAGTTTTTGATATGCAAAAAACAAAAAGCAAAACAAATGTTTTTGGGCTTTTCAGTTTTATAAAACAAGAGTTTCAAGAAAACCAAGAACAACTATCCCAATCCAAGCCAAAACGAGACCGAATTTCAAGCATAAACTTCAGCTATGCCCCCAAACCTTATAAGGCTAATGATAGCAAGATCAATGAGAGCAACGGAAGACCAAAAACTCAATCAAACAGCCAAGAGAAATAGTGAAAATTCGTTGCAACACAAAACTCCAAAGAAACAAGAAAAGATCTTCGAAAATTGCAACAAAAACCTAGCCTATGAAACTCAAGAAAACCAATCGAAAACAAAGCAAAGAATGCAATGCGAAGCACAACACAAAGACAGGAGCGAGTCAGTGAGCAAAAGCTCTCTGTTCTGGTAAAGCAGAACAGCCAAGAACGCTCAGAAAGCGATCTTGGAACTCAATCCAGGAGTGCTAGCACCAACAAGAACACTTCACCAAAAAGATCAGTTTTCGGACAAAGGAAAGAGAACCAAGACTTAAAACCACTTCTGTCACACTCCAGTAAGTACAAAGACTCTGCAAACACAGGCTTCCACAGCCAGTAAAGACCAAAAACACCAGAATCTTGAAATTTCAAAGTCAGCCTAGGTATACGCGACCTTGCAGTTATGCAACAGGCGTGTATACGCGTCTGTGTTGAGGGAGACCCGCGTATACGCGGTTCCTTCTACACAAACTCGCGGGTATACGCGGCTGTGTGCAAGAAAAACTGCGTATACAAAGAAAGATAATGAAAAATAAAAAGTACAAGCCTGGGAAAGGTATAAAAGCTTCAGACTGACTGCAAGAAAGCAAACTGGACTGTAAAAGACAGAAAAAACTGTTGGTATCCTACCAAACAGCTGAAACAACCCAACAGGAGAATCACAAAAATGTGATCCCCAGCGGAGTCGTCAGTTCTGTTTCGGGGATTTAACACCCTAGAGGTTGGTTGGGATTCAACCTCCACAGAGCAGGGGCGTACTACTTAACAGAGACTCACACGATCATGCACAGTCATAAAAACGAAATCGAGTAGAACGAGAGGTTTACCCGTCGGTCCTACGTTTGAGGTAGATCCACGTGGAGTTCAAACTCCCTGCAACCGTCCTTCCTCTTTCACCTGAAATACAAGAAGAAACCAGCACAAAGGACAAGTTGTACAGTATATTTCTACTCTATATCTTAGTGAGATTCATATAAAACATTAAATAAATCATCATGAATGCGTGTATAACAAATATTCTTCATACATTAAAGCATACACCAACACATTTACTTCGGGAACAGCATGATACTTCTGTATTATAAAAATAGTACGTACAAAAGTAAGTGGAGAGATCACCTGATCCTTCCAAGGCCTTCGCAGACCGTCGTCCGGATCCGTCCAGCCCTTGCCTCGCTAAGACTCCTTCCAAACGGGTGCATACGAGATAACATATAAAGGGATGTGTATCTCAAGGAAACAAGGGTTTCCTATAATGAACTGGGAAAGTGCAGGAGGCACGGGGAATCAGACTTGGATAGGGAATACCAACAGAGTATAATATCAATAATTCTCTCTCTCTCTCTTAGGCCATACACATGAGGGCTTTTTATAGTCCCTCCAAGTAGTTTCAGCAGTTGGAAACAGTTGGCCACGGGCTGGGGTGGTTGAACTACCTGAGTAACCATCAACCCAGCGCGAAATTAGGGATTTTTATATATTTTTTAACCATAAAAATGGCATACGCGGAAAATTCTAACTGTACTCGCGTATACACGGCATACGCGGAAAATTCTAACTGTACTCGCGTATACACGCGGAAAAACACGGGCATAGTCGTGTATGAAGGATTTTCCACTGTTTTTAAGTGAATTTGTCCAAGTCTGTAGGAATGGGTGCCCATAAAGCCATGGAGCAATCATGAATCATGTCAAGGTGAGAAATGATGCTATAACAAGAATATTACAGTGGTATCTAAGCATAATCTTGGCACATCCTATGCATCTTGAAAACCCAATATGTCATTTGAATAAGGAGATCTTCTTAATTATAGAGAGAATAGGTATCAAATAATAAGACACTGGAAATTTGATTATACAAGTGACAAAGAAGACAAGGGTTAAACCCCTTTATCCAAAGGAGAAGATGAAGAGAAGGAGTTTCCTAATATTCTTCTCAAATCTATGTAAGAAATTGCTATAGAAATAAAGGAGATGATGATGGATAGATACAAGGAATCCCCTAAAGGATTTCAACATGGTGAAGGCACTGACATTTCTCATCACTGTAGTGATCAACCAGTGCAGCAACAACAAGTTTCCCAACGCTCTACAATGCCTACATTCTTAGTAGTGGGAAATGAAGGGTTTCAAGAACAAGAATATGTTGAAGAATATTTTATGGAGTATGAGTCTCAATCTCAGAGATTCAAGGACCACCTAAGTTTTCAATAATTTTGTCAAATCAAGGAGAATAGGAGACCCGGGCATCACAATGGAGGTGGAGGATTCATTCAGAATCATTATCTACATTGCACTATGGGTAGATTTTTCTTACCCAACTTTGATGGGTCATCTAAATGCACTACAAAATCATGGGTAGAGAAGCTTGACATCTACTTCCAGCTGAAAAAAGTACCAGAGATGGAGGCCATTAAGATAGCAGTGTTGCACCTTGAGGGTGAAGCACATGATTGGTGGTTCCATGGCTTGTCTACATTGGGTCATGCCAATGTGACTACGTATTCAGAGTTCACAAGGAGTTTGGTGGAGAGGTTTGATAGAAGAGATCCTGAGGCACCATTCATGGGGCTTGCAAAGCTAAAACAATCAGGTAATCCAGAAACTTATATTTCTGAATTTTTAAGACTTTTTGTTATCGTTCTTGATTTATCTGCAGCAAGAAGGGTCTATATGTTCATTGATGGTTTAGATGAACCTCTTCATGGGTTGGTTAAGTCTACCAAGCCCACTACCCTTCAAGATGCCATTGAAAGGGCTAGATATCTTCAAGATGCCTTGCCAAAAGCAAAGGAAACATTTCAGCAGAAGCCCTCTTTTCCATCAAAGGGAAAAGATGAGAAGGCTCCTCTTTCAAAGGAGAGCCAAAATAAAAAACCTCTTGATGATGATGTCCAAAAATATTTGAGGAGAAGGAAGCTTTGATTCACATGCCAAGAATCATGGGCACCCAGACACAAATTTACAACAAGAAAGGCACACTACATAGAGGTCTTCTCAGATGATGAGGAGGAAGAAGATGATGAACCAAGAAGAGGTCACAACGCTGACACAGCAAGAGATGAACCAACACCATCAAGAGATGGGAATGGAGCATTTGCTCCAATTGGAGGGGATCTTGCATCATTGAGAAGCGTACCTAAGTACTTGAACTTGAGGGTTCGAGGTTTCATCTTAGATCAAAGGGTTTCTGTTTTGATTGATAGTGGGGCTACCCATAATTTTATTGATGCCCAACTAGTACAGAGGAGGGAAATACCCACTGATGATTTTGAGGGATTCTTTGTTTTGGTCCTAGGAGATAGAACTATGCAATGCATGCACTATGTTCCATTCTTATCTGTCACCATGGGGACATATACATTGACTGATCAATTTTTTGTGGTTGACATACCTGACACCAATGTGATATTGGGTGTGCAGTGGTTGATTACTTTGGGGGAAGTCACCATAGATTGGGAGACTTTGCAGATGGAATGGGTGGATAGAAAGAGTGGAAAAAATCAGATGATTAAGGGAATGCACACATATCCCTCACATAAAACTTCCACACAGAAATTAGAGATGGATTTGCACAGTGGAAGCAAGGACCTAATAGTCCCATCTATTATGCACATGAATTTGGCCCATGGGACATTATTATAATTTTGTGGCAACCCACCTGGGAGGCCACCTGATCCAGATTTGGTGAGACATATGTCATTTCATGACTCACCATTCATATATCTAGGAGGAATGGGAGCATTAGGAAGCCATGATAAAACACTGAGAGTCTTGGGTAGACTTAAGGAGGAGGGATACACTCTCCCAACATCATCATCACCCACTCTCATTTCATATTTTGCGCTGTGGGAGGAGAAGCATGGGAAGAATGGCAGCCTTCCAACATATACCTTTGGTATGGGAGATTTCAATGAGAAGGGCAGCCATATGACATATGTTCTTTTTGATAGATCATCAGCGATGTCACTATGGAAGATTGATCCATATTGGAAATCCCATCTGTTGGTGGATTATTCCAAGGATCTTTTTACATGCATGATACTTGATGACTGGATTCAATAGGAGGGATATTTAGTCGAAGATGAATTCATCTATTATCATGGAAGGATTCTTATCTAGAGCCTCCAAGCTCAATGAGAAGTTGCTACAAAGAGCTCATGAAGACTTTCTCTTCAGCCATACTTATTCCATGAGAGCCTACAACACTATCATGGAGAGCTACACTTGGGAAGGCTTTGAAGAGAAACTATATCATCATTTCCAAAGATGCATGAACCATGTGGAGTTGGAAGAAATACATAACTCAATGAAGGAGTTATCACAGCCAACTCTTTCCTCTTTTGGAATGAGAGGGGATCTATCTATGGACCACTCCATTCTTATGAGCAGAAATTTTGGTGAGGAAGATTCTTATGTACATAATGTTTTATTTGATGAATATTTGAATTCCTTTACCATGTATATGTAGGCCATTGCTCCAAGGAAGAGCATTCTTCCATATAAACTTCATGGCCAAATTTGGTCCATAAACATTTCTGAACATGGCCACTCCCTTGGAGGATATAGGGAGATGTTGTATCACTGTGGGTGCACTCCAAAGGCACCAAACATTTCTCACATTTTCAGCCATTGTGAGAAGACCCGGGAAGAAATTAATTGGTGGGGAAACCACTTACCATATCACTATCTGAGGCAACCAGGAGATATATTGCGTTGGTTCCACATGTGGGACTATGACCCACCTCCATTTTACATATTTCTATTTGTATGTACTTAATTTTGATCCCATACATTGATGATATACTTATTATTTTTATGGAAATGATTGAAGGGAGGATGGGAGGATTGTATGTGACCTATGGGAGAGATATTCTCAATTTTCATTATGCTACATGTTTCAGGGAGAACATTGGGCAAGCCATGTTTGTTTCATTGGATCTATTGCTTCCTTGTGGGATGAATCATTTGCATCTCATGAGAAATTTGGAGGAGAATTTCATGGAGGGATGGATTGGGAGACACTTAGCTTATGAGGGAAGCTTATCACATGATGGTGTCATCAATGATGGAGGGGATGAGTTGCAACACTCACCTTGTCAGTTGCTTGAGGACAAGAAAAATTTGGGAAGGGAGGACTGTAATATTCCCAATTAGGCATGAGCTAGTTGGAATATTAAATTTTTCTTTTGCTTTCTATTTAATGAATAAGAGAACAATGGAGGTTCACAAGTATCCTTAATAATGAAAAAATCAATGCCAATGTAAAAGGAAAACATCTTGGTAGCTTAATTAAGCACCCTTAGGTGTGAAAATGGGTTGGAACATCTTGACTGGGTCAAATTTGACCAAATCAACAATGCTATCATGGAGGAGTGGCGATCAATGAGGGACAACGTAGTTTTAAATGAAGACACCTTGCATAGAATTAGGGTCATAAATGAATGGGTCTTAGGGTTTGGTAGCTCATAACTTATAAAAGGAATAGGATGGAAGCCATATTCATTATGTATTGGTATATGATATTTCTGAATATATGGTCTATTTAGACATATAACTTTCTTTGGTTGTTTAGCTAATATTGCAAGTGTTGTTTAGCATTGAGTGTTCCTGATCGGGAATCCCACCTCTTCCATTGAGAATCTCTTGGAGGAGTCTTGTACTTCACTTCCACTATCAAGCATTTGGCCAAAGCTTCATCTCAAATCTATAGCACAGATCTTGTTGAGGGTTGAGTTGTTTTGCAGGTTGCAGTAGTGGAGACCATCTTTGGGTCACTTCAGTGCTTTTTTTCAGTGGAGAATGGTTCCTTTCCATTGGGAGGACAGTAAGGAAGGCCCTTGAGATTATTTTTAGATCTTGGCATCAGGCCATATATTTGTTTTCCCGTACAACACAGTTTCTTTCCAAATCTATGTTATTTTGAGGGAGGAGTTGCTGGGTGGTTTCAGTACACAATTTGGAGAGGAGGTTTTCTAGTTAAGGGATCAACCATTCATCAGGGAGATCTATTGGAGGAGGCTTTATTATTTCTTATATCATATCAGCCACACTTTCCAGATCTATATGTTGTAGTGGATCTTCATCCCTATGGCTTAGATTCCCATCTTGTACATGGTGTATTTCTGAAAAACCTTGAGGGGTTATTCATTGGAGGTTGTATAATGCCTAGATCTATATTAGATCTATATTTTGAGGCATATATCAGCCCATGATATTTTTCTATTCATTTTTATATAGCAGTGCCTTTTAAACAACGTTATAGCAGTCTTCTAGCTCTTGATATATAGTAGCAACACCTCTTTTAAGGGTTTAGTCCATTGGAGGCTTGTTCTATCTTATTGTACATCTTATGGCCCATTTATTATGCATATTTTGCTGGTGTTATAATGATTATAAGGTCTCCATATTTTCCTCTTGCTTTTACATGATGTTATACACTGTTATTCCAACATTTTTCACTATATTCCTGGTTTTCCCATTTGGGAATATTATATGGTAAAATAGTCGTTGGCGACAATGAAATCCAATCATAATCTACCAAAAAATAGGAACCCTTTTCTAGAACACACTTGAAAATATAGGGGCCATGCCATAATGGTTCAAAATTTCCTGTTCCTATCTCATCAACTTCCTAATCATAAAGCAAGTCTAGGTCTCTTTCTGAGAATGTGCGACACTTTTTTACGCCTTGATTCATCTCTTATGTGCTTTTTTGGAAAATATGGCTTCACGACATGTTTCATCTAGATGGATGAGATATAAAAGACATTCGTATTCATTAGAAGTGTCAGGTAGCAGGTCAATTGTGAGTTTAAATGATGAAATTTCATATTGAATCGGTAAGATAGCTTCCAGAATATAAACCAAATGAAAGGGAGTAAATTTGATTGTGTTTCTCACCGAGGTTTGGTAAGCCCACAAAGTCGAGCACAGGATTAAATTCCAGTTGCGTTTATGAACCCTAATCATTCATTGAAGTATACACTTAAGAATTTTTTTGATGGCTTCAACTTGTCCATTATCTTGCAGATAATAATGGGTAGAACTATCATGCGACAGTCCTAACTTGGAAGTCAACTCAATCATCATGTAGTTGTGAAACTGTTTTCCATGATCTATAACTATGGCTTGTGGCACACCAAACCGATTAACCATGTGGTTAAAGAAAAATAATGCAGTTGTCTTGCCTATGTTGTTAAATGTCGGCATCACCTTGTCCCACTTGGTAAAATAGTCAATGAAAAAAATAATATAGCCATTCCCCCAACTGAGCGAGGGTTACATGTCATGAAGTCAATGCCCCATTTGGAAAATGGTCCCACAGTGATGAAATGATGCATAGGTGTTTGAAGCACATAGATTTTACGATCAAATATCTAGAAATCATGAAAAATTCTAACCGCAAGAATGAAATCGCGAAATATGGTAAGCCAAAAGTAACTAGCATGGAGAATCTTCTGCACGATAGCAAAACTAGATAAATTTCCACCACAGGTTCAAGCGTGGAAATAATTTAAAACTTTCTCATCCTCTTGATGAGTGAGGCACCTACGTAAAATCGTATCGACACCACAAAGATAAAGTGTATCATCGATGTTCAGATAAACTTTGGCTTGGTATCTAATACATCATTGTTGTGAGCGAGAGGTATTGGATTGGAAAGTTTGGGTATGGAGATAGATCAGATAATATCCATACCATGGGTCAAATGATGTAATCAGAAACAAAGACTCATCTGGAATGGATAGTTCTGATGCAGACTCGGTGCTACTCGAGGGAAGGTCGCAAATAATCTCAGCAAAAAACAAAGAATTATTTGACATGGATTTGATGAATTCCAAATCAAATTCCTGCATAATGAATATCCATTTTGGGTATTTCCCCTCCAGCAATTAATGTGACAGAATGTATGTCATAGGGTTGCAATCTGAAATGACAATGGTCTTCCAGATTAGGATATAGTGGTGAAATATTTGTACAACTTG
The DNA here is from genome assembly GCA_034641835.2 of Pinus albicaulis. NCBI lineage: Eukaryota > Viridiplantae > Streptophyta > Pinopsida > Pinales > Pinaceae > Pinus > Pinus albicaulis. The sequence continues at coordinate 934,587,373 of CM076574.1, read as the reverse complement.
AATGGCTACCAAAGAGAGATTCTCAACATAAGTGTACTTAACGTCTGTATCATTTAGATTTCAACTCAAATAATAGATCGAATGTTAAATCCCATCTTCTTCCTAGAATAAAACCATGGTGATGGTTGTATCTGGAGTGGCGAGATACAAGAAATAATAACTCTAATAATTTGGGGGATACATTAATGACACTCAGATCAGGGTATCTTTCAGAGCACCAAAGGAAGCTTGCGTAACTTCATCCCAATAGAAGGGATTCCCATTTTGTAAGAGGCAAGTAAATACTATATCCATTTCGATGTAGTTGGGAATTAATCTCCTTAGAAATTTAGCCTTCCCTTGGAGTCTTTGTAACTGAAGTAGGTAGGAAGGCGAAGGAAAATCTAGAATGGCCTGGACCTTCAAGGGATCAAGTCGAATCCCATATTTCGACACGAAAAAACCAAGAAAATGACCATAATGACACAAAACACACATTTGTGTGGATTGAGGCGTATTCTGTAGTGACGACATCGTAAAAAGATGGCTCTCAAATGTAGCGAGTGGTGAGCCCCTTTCTGTGAATGGGCAAGTAAGTCATCCATATAAGGTTGAACAATGTGTTTGATGTCATGGAAAGCATAATTCATAGCCCTCTGGAAGGTTTCCCCAACATTATTTAAACCAAAAGGGAGATTTCAATAAGCAAATGTACCCTAGGGACAGATAATTTTTTTTTTTTTTTATATTGGTCCTCTCGGTGAATATTGATCTAATTGTAACCGGAAAAACCATCCATGAAGGAAAATATTTCACACCTGGCACATTCGTCAATGATTTGGTCGAGAAAGGGAGTGGGATAGTTTTCCTTAGGACAAGCCTGATTAGCATCCCAAAAATCAACACAAAATCTAATGGTACCATGTTTCTTCACGATAGGAACAATGTTGGAAACCCAATTTCTGAGCCGAACATGATAAATAAAACCAACATGCAAAATTTTTTCAACCCTTGCTTTAATGGAAATAGCCTTCTTAGGATGAATAGGATGGAGGCATTATCGTACTGGTTTGACATCAGGGTACATTTTAATCTCGTGTTTAACAATACTGGAATTGATGCTTGGCATTTATATGACCAAGCGAACACATCACGGAATTCATGCAAAAGAGAGTGGTAAGTGCCAATTTCAGATGTAGAACAAGATGCGTCGACATGAATGTTTTCTACAACACTAGGTTTGGTCGAAATATCGATAGAAATTGTTTCTTAGATATTTGATGAGTTTTGCTCAAAATCGACGGCATGGATAGGAATGGAATTCATTAGGAAATCAACGACTATAGGGTGATATAGTTCAGTTGGACTATCTACATTGTAATCTAGAAGATGAGATCAGTGATAAGAATTTGTCCATGGTTCTTCTTCTAGAATCATGGATTCCATAATGTTCTCATCAGTTGAGAATACACGTGAAAAAGGGTCAGAAGAAGTACCATAATCAAAAGAATGATCGATCCAAACAGTTGGCAACAAAGAATCAGGATTGGCCGCACAAGCCAAAAATATTGATTGTTATGTGAGCTCGATTGGACTTAGCGGCATAGTTTCACCCAGCCTATCTATTTCGGTATAATTGGAAACCTTCCATAAATCATATGAAGTGGAAGATATCATATTGGAGGTTTCTATTTTTTCGCTTTTTGCTGATGTCGCAGGCAACGGTAACGAAAAGGTGCCCATTACAGAAGAATCCTTAAAGAGTCCTACACCAATGTTCTGAAGAGATTACAGGGGTCCATGAATGAACAGAACGCTTCTAGTTGCCTAGGAACCAAAGGCAAAGAAGGAAAATTGATCGATGACTATAATGCCACTCTTATGGTGAAAGAAGACCATGCAAAAGTAAGTAGATACAACCACAACCATAGCATAAACCCACGGTCTTCCTAGTAAGATATTTTAGTTAAGGGGTCTGTCAACGACCTCAAATTCAATAGTAAGAGTTTTTCCCCCTCTTTCAACTTGCATGTTACTAAGTGTTACACCATTTTTTGGTCATCTAACCTATTATCATTAGATGAACCCAAGTACACCATGTAAGACCAATTTTACCCTAAGTAAAATTGCTTTCACTATGTGAAATAACTTAGTAAAACACCTTTATTAAGTTGTTTATGGTCTAAACAGGAAACCTCAAAAGGAAATAATAAACAAATCTATATTTGTTTATATTTCTTGGTCATATTTAACCCAAAACAAGGAAATCAATTAAATAAATTCTTATTTATTTGATTATTTCCTAGGAATAAGTTATTTAAATCCTTATTTAAATAATATTCCTAGTTAAATTTGACTAAATCATTTATAAATAATTAAATAAATCATTATTTATTTAATTATATCCCCACCATTTCCTTAAAATAATAAATGAATAATTTATTTATTTATTATTTATAAATAAAGGAATTGACCCAAGTCAAAAATCCTTTTCCCTCCAACAAATATAATAAAATATTCCTAAAGGGTGGTTCTAAAATTTGATTAATAATATTTTATTCATGCACCAAGTTCTAGATCACCATAATATTTTGTTATAAATAGAAGGGTTTTCCCATTTCATTAGTCACCTTTCATTGCATTAGATCACTCTAGATCTATACCATTGGTCACATTTCTCCATTTTTGCCTTGTGAGCTCCCTTTGAGTTCTATGTTTGTCTGGGTTTTCTACACCAACAAGAGAGAGAAACTTTAGGTCTGAAATGCTGAGGACTTTCAAGAACCCATCCCATTGACAAGAATCAGAAACACCTTTCTTGTTTTCCTCTCAGGTTCCCCCTTTTAATATAAACCATTCTTTCAAATACATTGTTCTTGTCTTGTCTATTGGATGCATGGAGCCACATTTCATTTTTACTACTTAATGTCTTTTATGCTTAGATCTGGATTTTTGCGGCATTATTTGGATCAACTAACTGTAGACTTAAAGATATTGGCAGCCATAACTGATGTTAGGGCTATTTTTTATGCGTAGCTAAAGTGGTATTTTCCGACGAAAGATTCATACTAACACTAAGAATTCCACAAGGATTATATTCACGACCATCAAAAGCATTCAATGCCATAGGTGATTGTGATAAAGGTGGTGAGCCAAGTGAATTCCAGCAACTCATAGACATGATACAAGTCAATGCACTTTCATCAATAATAGTCTGATGAATGAGGCAATTTAGGACATTTACTTGGATAAAAAATGCTAATTGTGCTGGCAATTGTGGCACATAGCCCACATGGTTAGATACTATGAGATTAGAGTCCATCGGATCGATTCCACCTATTTCCGACAACAAAGTGTGCTTTTTTTTTTTTGGGGGGGGGGGGGGGGAATTTTGAAGAACCTCAATCATCGACATAGCAGAAGGTGACTGAGCCAGATCTTCAACTATGTTATAATTTTGAGTTGCACGAGCTCGAGGGTTGAAAGTTGATTTATGAACAACTCCCTTTGGAGGCTTTATTGTTAACTCAGGAATAATAGGCATTGGAACTGAATCAGACGAAGTTGAAGTCAAAGTAGTAGGTTGATCTGTAGCCTAACCATTTAACGATGAAAGAGGATTATTGTAATCTTTACTTCGTGTGGACACCAACACATCAGTTTTTGGCTTAGTGGCGAATAACATAAGCACTTGTGAACTAGAAGCGGGATCTGTAGCAACCATATGTGTTTTTGGGTTCGGAAAAGGGTTTGTCAACATTCCATATGCAGAAGAAGTCTTAAGAAGTTTTGAGACTTCTAAGTGGTTAGGAAAATCTCGCGTAAAATTATCCTCATTACATACTAAACAAGGGTAACAAGGTTTCCAAGAAGTACCAGGTCTATCAGAAGATTTTTCCTACTGGTGTGAATTTTGTTTTTTTCTGATCTTTCCCTTTCTTCTTACTTGTAGGTTGCTTTTCACTTTTACCCTTGTCAGATGACAAGGCATTCTTTTCGGAAGAAGACCCAGGATCATATGTGTTATCACTCTATGATTTATAAGATTAGAAAGACTAAATTATAAAGAACAACATCAAAACCACTTGAAGCCTGGGATCTAGCCCTCCTAGACTCATATAGGGATCTATCTATAAGATTTAGATTTTTTTGAATTACTGATATTAGGCTAGTTAAATTGAGTGCAGGAATTTTTTTTGTTTGATGGTTCATGGTTGGATTTAAGGGGGTTCCTCTAAACAGTTTCCATTGGGCTATGGAGTCAAAATAGGTTGGGTGTACACATCAAATTCTATATAAAATGCAAGGTAAGCTAGCTGCGAGTATTGGTATTTATAGTTGAATGGAATTATGGGATGGAGAAAAGTGCTTTTATTAATGACTTAAGAGAAACTAAGAATTCTTAAACCATAAATTAGAAGAAAACATTGAAATTTTAAAGGCAGTCAGAATTAAGGTACTTTGAAACAACAAACCTTAATCTAACCTTCCTGCTTTACAAATAGAATTATAAATGAAACACATGAAATATTACAATGGGAAAACATTAAACATGAATAAGGAAAAATATCACCAAGATAACACAACACATGAATCTTGAAGAATGATCCCTTTATTGATACTCCAGCTTCAAAAGTACGAATACTTGCAATGAAAAGTGCTTACAAAACCAAGCTCCAACCCTTGTTATAGTATGAAAACTGTATTTAAACTATTTGCACTAGATTTTCGTTATCGAAAATGCAATCGGTTCGTTTACCACAAGAGTAACTAAAAACCGGTCTGTGCATCTTATGCATGGACGCGTTGTGACTATTTTTAGACAGATGTCCGAAGTTATAGTGGAAGTGTCCCTTCATTGTAATGGCCCTCTTGGCAGGTGCCCGACGTCCTTGTGGAGCCATTATCTAATGTTGTGGCGGTCTGCTGTGTTGGTAGATCTGATACACTAGATGTGCTGACACTGAAAATTCACTAGGCTGCCAGCTTCATCATTGAACTGAGTTTTCATCCTTCCTGGAACTTGCATAGATTTGCCCAACTTTTTGGAGTCAGGATATTGGTCCTGTTCAGCTTCCTATAGACTTCATCAGTCTCGGTGTACTTTATGAACATTGGTTTCAATTGAAAAAATGTGCTTCACCTCATGTTGTATGAAGTCATCGTTGCTGATGAATTTATATAATGCTTTCCCAGTCATGGTGTTATTTATATTTGTGATCTTGGATGTGTCCTAGGAGATCTCTGTGAGCCTCTTTACATAATCGGTCCTGGGCATCAGTTTATCATTGATGAAAAACAAGGAAGGAAAACCTCTTTTTTTCAGTGGCTCAATCCTGTTGAAAAACCTACTCACCCCAATCTCCAGCTGATGGCATATTTCTTCTAGCTGTGTGACCATAATATTCTTATTCAACACCCTTTTAACTTCAAGAAAAGAGGTTTTTTTTTCATCCATTTCCAGTTGCTCCAATACATGGCTGCTCTTGGAATTCATGAATTTGATGATGTTTTTGGTAGTTTGGGGTTTATCTCCAAGTTCCTCATTTGTTTTCTCAATGGAAACCTTCACCACTTCAATTAGGTCCTTCTGTTAAAAAATTATCTGGATTGAGGGCCATATATCATTCGCAGATTCAATTATATCCAACCATATAATTTGTATCACCTTTCCCATAATGAAGCCAATTGAGTATTCCTGAAGAGACTTCTGCAAGCTCTCATTTATATTTTTCCTAATCTGCAACTCTGTGGCATGGGCATAGTCTTTCACTTTGAGTTGCTCCAATAGGTCACTGAGTTGATTCCGTAGCCTTTTGATCTCTACTTACTGTAAAGACATGTTCTACATCGCCTTGGCTAGCTACTCAGTACTTTCCCCTAGTGCTCCTGTGGATGTTGTAGCTGTCGGGATCATTGTGAGAGGAAATTCTTGTAAGGGGATCATGGCCTTAGCTGATTATTTTTCTTCTCCCTTTACTACATCCCTTAATGCTTTCTATCTTTCTTTGGTCATTTTATCCATCTCATCCTCCATTTTCTTGATCTGCTTTGTTTATTCAACAATTAATTGCAGCATTTTTGTTTTCTGTGTTTCAGTTGCTTCTATCTCCTTGGCCACAGGGTCAACTGTCACTGGCATCTTAAGCTGCCTCCTCAAAGCAACTATGTCTGCATTCTTCTTCCTCACAAGGGTTTCTTCCACTAATATGTTTGATGGATTGTACCCGATCTATATCACTAAATCCTCCGAAGATTTTATCCTTGAATATTTGGCCATGGCGGAGACCTTTTCCAACTTTAATTGTGACTATGCATTGGACAAAGTCTTCTATAGTTTTGAGAGACTCATGGCTATGCTAGTTAGGGTGGAGGTGATCATTTCCCCATTATACTTGTGCATATCCATCTGGTCTATTGGGTGGATGCTCTTTGCATCAAAATCAACTAAGATGTCTTCTTGTAGTCTACTGCACCTTTAGGTTGAGGAATTTGTGCCTCCAAGAATGTCATCCTCATTATTCCCTTATTAGAGTCAAAGGTCGATAGGAGTCTACTTTGTGAGCTACCTTTTTGCTTCCAAAACTGATTGTAGGTGCTGGTCTTGAGAACCTCATTCATTCTCTTGATCTCCCTGAATGTGTCATAGATGTATTCCTCCTTTTGCTCTATAGTGGAAGTAGATGTGGGAGTTTTCACAAGTTCTATTGTTGGAATGGCACGGTGGTAGAGGATATGGAGAATATCGAGTGGCTACCTGCTAGAGATGAACTTGGTGAACCCAAAATTGTGATGAAACTTTGCTGGTTTTTCTCATTGCCTTGGTTAAGGCCCATGTTGATCCTGGCTCTCTTCCTATATTTCATTTTGAACTCCTTAGTGGAGGAATCAATTTCGATCTCTGTTTGATCCTCACTGGTCCTCTTACTTCCTATTTCCTTTTCAGGCTCCTTTCCTTTGTCATCTTGAACTCCTGTTGCCTTCCTCTCTTGTGGGGTTGATGATTGGATTCCTGAAGTAGAGATGACCTGCTCTTCAGCCTCCTGGAGTGTGTCTGCCACCCATTCTTCTTGGTTCATGTACTTCTCTATCTCCAGTCTGTGGGTATGGATGTAGGGTGTGGACTTGTTTTCCACCCTCTTATTGGATATGATCCCCATTGGATCATAGGACCAGGTGAAAGTGTCTGTGAGTTTCATCTCTTTTAGTTTTTTATCTACCTCTCCCACTACTACCCTGCTGTTGCAGATGAATGGCAAGATTTGGGATTTGATCCTGAATTATGAATTCTTCTTGGCTGAAAAAAAATACACCTCATCAGAATCTATCATTTGGCTGATATACTCAAGGGAAAATATCCTCATGGAGAGGTATTTTGGTAGTTTATAGGGGGTCAATTCATTGCAATGAACCTTTATCTCCGTGTAGTTTTGGTAGAGATACCAATCTCATGTCCTGATCTGCTCTGTCAACTGCATCACTTTCTTAATTTCCTCACTGATCCTGGGCTCTATGGTGCTGCTGAGTGCATTGATTGCTGGATGAACAAATAGGTATGCAAAGCTCTTGTATGAATAGTCTCCCTACTCCTTTCTCAATAGAGTTTTCCAAAATATGACAGATTCAAATTGAGATTCTTCACCTTGCTTTATCATGTCAAATTCGAACTTGCTAGATTGAAAATAGGTAAACATGTACACCAACATAGAGGTGTATTTGAATACCCCTTTTGTTTGAAATTTAAAGAACTGATCGTTGATTGCATTAGCAAGGAATTGAGCATAGTTGAACATAACAGTGGACTTGGAATATGTAGAGAGGATAGACAAGAAAACAATTATGGCTTAATCTATCCACTGATCATTATGATAACCTAACAAAAAATATAGGGTAGCGACAATGTGCTTGGTCCTTTCCGGGAAGGTGGATGATGGATATGGGGGATTTGTGGTAGGCATTGGTGCATTGGGGGTCATGAAAAGCTCTAAGGTTTTGGCCCTGCTGGCAAAATCTAATCCTTGGTATAGTCCTATAAGGGCCTCATATTAAAAATGGATAGTGTTCTCAATCATGGGGGCCTGCAATATCTCTTGAATGGATGGGGCATTTACATAAAAAAAATATATCTTGCATAGTTCACTATGGCTCTTTGTTTAATGTCATAGCAAGTCTGAAATTTCCTAATTAGCTCAAGGCAACAATGGGTTCTAGGGAAAATGTAATGTGGAAGCTTGGTCTTCCATAGGCTGATGCCATGTGCTTCATCAAGGAGCTTATCCTTGAGCCAACAGTAGACATCAAATAGGTCGGGGTTTGACTCTGTCTCATGGATCTTGTAGTCATTTTCAGCCAGGAGAATATGGTCTAAGTCTACCTGGGGGTAGACCATGCGATATAAAGGCTGTCGATCTACCTTGGGAGGCATGATTTGCTTTTTCACTCTTTCTCTCACCTGCAATGGATAATGGGCTGCAAGAGAAGGGGAATAGAGAAGGGGGAAATAGTATGAATTGATACTGAGGAAGGGGTAAGACCAAAGGGGATCGAGTTCAGAAATGAATTTGCTGAAATGAGAACTGTAACTAGGCTCAAAGAGTGTTGGTTGTTCCCTCTTTGAAGTAAAATTTACCCTTATACCAAGGTGGCTGGTCATGATCTCCTCTGCAGTTGTCTATAAATATCACAACCTGTAGCAATTCAATAGTAATAACAATGGAAAGTTTGGCACCGTGGTGAATTTTGGTTTTAGCATGTGGCTGGAGGGTAACCATTGAGTTGGCATGCGTCCATTGGATAATGGCCCGACCATTCATGGCGCAACAGTGTATTTGGTGGGAGGGGATGTGAGGGGTGAAGTGGACAGGTGATGGAGGAAGTGGCGTGATGGCATTAACAATGGTCACAGGGCAGCAGCGGTTTGGAGGACAGTGGAAACAAACTTTCAGAGGGGGTCTCAGGTAGTAAGTGGTAATATAGGGGGGGTGCAAAATTGTGGGAGTGAGACATGTGGAGGAGAGGGTGATAATGGATACTACCCATTTCGGAACCCCCCCCACTTTGTTAACATTTTCCAGCTGAAGGGGGGCCGAAATGAATTGAGGGTCGTTGATTGTGAGGCGAGGGTGGAGATGGAGGTTAAGGTAAGAGGTTTTTATCGCCGATGTGACGGGGTGATGGGACTGTGAGCCTGAGTCTAGGGATGAGCATCGAGGGGAATGTGTGACGTGGCAAAGAGGTGGGACTCAATGGCTATCGAAAAATGCACATCAGAGGATTTATTTATGAGCAGTAGAGGTAAACCTTAAAACTTAAGAAGTGCGGAGTGCGGGGAGAGGGAGGTGATGTGGCAGGGAGGGGCCCACAGATATTTCAAATCGCACATTAACGAATTTACTTATAAGCGGTGGAGGTAACTGCTAAGATTTTCGAAGTGCGGAGTGTAGGGAGAGGGGGTGATGTGGTGAGGAGGTGGGACTCTCCAACTATTGCAAATCGTACTTCGAAGGATTTATTTATGAGAAATAGAAGCAAACCTTAAAACTTGCGAAGTAAAAAGTGTAGCAAGAGGGAGGTGACGTAGCAGGGAGGGCCCCGTAGCTATCACAAAGCACACATCGGCGGATTTAGTTATAAGCGATGGATGTAAGTTCTAAGATTTTTGAAGTGTGAAGTGTGGGGAGAGGGGGTGACGTGGTGAGGAGGTGGGACCCATCGGCTATCGCAAATCACATGTCAGAGGATTTAGTTATGAGCAATAGAGGCAAACCTTAAAACTTGCAAAGTGCGGAGTGTGGGGATAGGGAGGTGACGTGGCAAGGAGGGCCTCGCAGCTATTGCAAATCGCACATTGACGGATTTAGTTGTGAGCGGTGGAGGTAAACATTTAAACTTGTGATGTGAGATGTGCGGGGAGAGGGAGTGACGTGGTAAGGGGGTGGGACTCGCTGACATCAAAAATCGCAAATCAAGCGATTTAGTATTGATCGGAGGATTTTGTGAAATGAATAAATGGCAAGGAATTTTTGCGATCTGGTGCATGGCAGGACTTGCACAGGGCTTATAATAGAATAGATTTCGCCTCAAAGGATTTTGAAGTCCCCATTTCACCTTTTCCTTCTGTTTCTTTCTCCTTTGCATATCTACCTACCCGAACTACTCATCTAACATTTTTTATTCCTTTGTAGGGTTCATTTAGACTTGTAGACCCTGAACATTTTCTTTTAAAATTCTAACTTAACCCCTATCCCGTATTTCTCCTATTGGTTAAAATTAAGCTGTTGAACCAATATCATTTTTACCTATCTACTGATAAGCCTAGATTAAACATTTTGGCACATCTTTGTTTTCTAACCTATCAACAGAAATTGAAAATTGTCTAATCATGATTAAACTGTATGAATGGACAGACCTATCGAAATAATAGTGGCATTTGAACTTGTAGCACTTTCAATTTTATTTCTTTCTTTGGGGTTCTTCTTTCTTTTTTCCTTTTTTTCATTATTTTATCTTTGATTTTTCTCTATTTTTTATACCCTCTTTTCTTTCTTTCTTTTTTTCATTTTTCCTTTTTATTTGAAATCATTTGAATTTTTAAAATCCTTTAAACAATGAAAACCTTGAATGAAATATGAAGTATCCAGTCACCTTGAGATCCTATAATTTATAGGGTACTAACAGTAGCTCTAACTGGGGATGGCACTTCTTGAAGAGAAGTGTCTAGAACTTGAGACCAGTAGCCTTGGATGCTCCCTTTTCTATAACATTTTTAACTTCTTTTCTTTCTTTTTCAAATTATTTCCTTTCTGTTTTTATATTTTCTCATCGAACTAGGCTTAGGGCCTTCACTTCGAACTTCAGCCTCGTCCATTGAATTATTGAAAACTATGAGACGGTGGTATTTTTTGTTATCACTTAGAATAAGTGAAACATCATTTAACATAGCCATAGAGGCTCATTTGTCAAAGGTATGGTCATAGAGTTCATTTGGCATCAATTGGTAAAAGGGAAAATTTTAATTTGTTTATATTAACCTATCCTAAGGTCCAAACCCACCCCCATTCAAGTCATATCATGTCCCATCAGTCATCATTTACTGACATATTTCATTTCCCAAGCTTTTGAATTCGAAAAGGTCACTTTAGCTAGTTTTTCTTGTTTTCGTAGTGAATTACACAGTAAAAAGGAAGTTTTAGCTGCGAAACTACTAATACTTTCATAGCGTAACTGCCCAGAAATGAACTAACTATGCTACGAAAAGAGGTTTTTCTATTTGTCATTACAAATTTAGTGCAAGGTATCAATCAATGATTAGAAGTGTTAGGGTGGATGTCATTCGAGTTAGTTAGGGTTAAATCAAGGTACAAAGGTCATGGTTGAGGTCATTATTACTATTTTTAGCATGTACGAGTCATGATTAAGCCATAACCTGTCATCAAAGCTTTAAAACATTACCCAATTGAGTATTTTTTCATTCACTGCTTCATCTTTGCATGCTATTGAGGTCTGGAGAGTTTCTTCATCAAGCCAAGATGGTTGCTATCATTTTCAAAAGTTGCAGGTGTCACTAATCAAGCGAGGTAGAGAAGGTATAAAATCACCATGGCTACAAAGAGGAATACCAAGAAAGGTGGCCACTATCTCAGATATTATCCATCATTCATGAATTTGTTGAATGAAGACCCAAATGCCTTAGAATTTGTTAGTCATCAGTAATTTTTTCCTGGGTAGATGACTAAATTATTGCCCTAGATTTCTAGAAACAAAGTTCATGAACATTGTGAGCTCTAGAAATCTCACTGCCTTCATCATCCTTAAGATAAGTTTTTACTATTTCATCATTCCATCATGTCAAGCTCAGCTCACCCACCCCAGAAGACCCATCATGGGCTCATGTCACTCTTTTTGTCTCTATTGTGTCACCTTTGACCTTAATGCTTTGTTTTTTTTTTAGCCTAAAAACCCTCTACTGCTACCTAAGACCACCAACCAAACAACCATATCCCCTACATCTCCAGAAATGCCTCAAGAATTAATGATCTCAAAACTGTTTGTGTAGGCTATTTAGATAAACCAAGTACATTGGATTTTGGATCTTCAATACATTAGTCTATAAAAACTCAGTTTTACCCTAAAGATTCCAAAGTCTAAATTTTCAGTCAAAAACCAAGTCCAAGGAACCTTTCACTTTGTCACCTAGGTTTTCACAGGTCATAGGGTGGACTTGGTATCCTAAAATCTCTGATTTATCTATACAAAGAGACTGCTTTAAAAAAAAACAAGAGGGACAAGTAACTTTGCCCAAAACTGATCAAAAGGCCATTCAAGAAAGGCCTCCTTGGCCTAAAGCACAAATTCTGCAAGGGACAACTGCCCTTGCTCACATTTATGCAAAAAAATCAAGATGGCCATCAGCCTAGCAAGAAGCAAGGTAATAGGGTGAAATCATCACAATAATAAATCTACTGCAGAGAGAAAGGCAGCAGGCTCGTGTTTAAAGAAAATCAGGGTTTTTTGACTAATTGAAAAAATTGTGTTTCCAAAGCAGGAAGCCAGTACAAGGACTACAAGGAAAGAAAGAACCTCAACACAACCAAATACTCATTGAAGATTTTCATAAAATCATGAGTGAATAAGGGAAAAAGGTGAGATGAACTGAACAGAAATGAATGAACTTGAAAGGGCTATAGAGAACTTAGAATACAACATTGTTTACTTTTCTCTAAATAGCCCTAAAACCTAAGATTTTGGGAAGATGGATCAAAAAGGTCAAGTGAATATGATAAGTCCTCCTCCATAAATAAGCAGATGGCATTCAAAGGACATCCAAGGTACCCTCTAGGGTTTGTCAAAAATAGCACTGCTTCACCTGTACCAAGGAGAGAAATGGCAATGGATATTAATTTAAGGGGCTAACTTCCCAAATGCAGTCAAAGGCCTTCAAAGTAGGAAAAAGAAGGAAATAAAAGGGTTGAGTATAAAAGAGAGAAATAAAGTTGAAACATGAGGTTACTGTTCAGAAAATGAGGTATGAAACTCCAAAAAGGCACCAAGGGATCAAAGGAAAATGTACTATAGGCACCTACAGAAAATCAGAAGTGGCCAAGTGAAACCATGCCATGGTATAATTTATTTAATCTCTGTGGAAAATTAGATATGTTCTTGCCTAAAAAATCAATAAGGAGATAAGGGACATGTTCAGGTCACCTACATTCAAAAATGCCAAAAGAGGACAAAAACTGTGTTTTCAATCTGTCAATAGCATGCCTAAAGCAGTTTGAATAAATGCCCGGGTTTTCAAAGGTAAGAGAGATGAAAGAGGCCTTTACACCCCCTTAGCCAACCATTACCACACAGAAGAAAAAGTGCCTTGAAGAGAACCTCCAAAAATCTTGCAAAAGATAAAGTTATTGGTCAAATGACAAAAAGTGGTTGAAGACATAGTAAAGTGGGTTTTAAACTTTGATTTATTTCTCTCAAAAAGTATAAAGGTCCTTTCGTTTTTACTTCAAATTCACTCAGCCCTTGGAAGAGAGAAAAAAATGCTTAAGGAGGAAAAACAGGTTTTCTGGTCATTTCTGGGAAAAATTTCCCCGGCGTTGCGCGTAGGCAGTGGTGTTGCACATAGAACCTTCGGCGTTGTGCATAGGGGGGGAGAGATAGTTTCAAATAACACTATGTTGTGCATAGATGGATTGACGCTGCACATAGGAACCGACACTATGCACATGCCCAGGTCAGAGCCTGAGCTGCCCACAGAAATGGGCGCTACGCATAGGAGAGGACCCAATAGCCCGTGCAGATGCCCGAGTCACCCATAGTCTTTGGGCGATGTGCATAGACCCACACTACATAGACCTACAGGACCAACAACTCACCCGAGCCTCCCACAGTCTTCGAGTGCTGCGCACAGGCCTGCACGACATCCCGACTCGCCAGAGCTACGCATAAGGGAACTCGACCCGCCCGACGCTGCGCACAGAGGCGTGCAGATGGCACAACTAAAATGACCAGTCAGGTAGCACTGCGCACAGGAGAAATTTGGCCAGAGTTGCCAAAAATTTGTCAAAATCAGTCTTTTTCTCCTCAAATTTTCCCCAGGCTCCTGTACAAGTTTAAAAAGGTTGGTGGTCACTTTTCTTTTCCCTCTAAGTGCTGTTTTTGCACCCATAATCAAAGAAGGGTAAAAAAAACCTAATTTGGCTAAAAAACCCTAATATTCATGGAAAACACTCATTTAACCTTCTAGGGAAAAATTTACCAGTTGGAGAGTGGTCATTGGTATAAATACACTCAGTACAGGCTAGGAAACCTTCAAAACTCTACAAGAATTCCTATACTTACTTCCATTTTTCCCCCATTTGTTAAAATTTTCCCTCACTATCATTCATTTTTCCTCCCTAGACCTAATATCTCTCACAAGCTAAAAACCAATTTGTTCAAGGACACATCTAGTCACCATGTCCAGAGAAGAGATAAGTATCACTAGTGATGAAGGCCAAGGGCCTATTAGGCCAAAACAGAAGGGATTAAGAATTAATAGGTTTGAGCCCTTGGATACAATTCAAATCACCTCTTCTCCCATTATCCTTGCATGTTTTCAAGATGTTAGATGATATCAGTTCCGTGAGAGGGTTAAAATGGTCCAAAACCACTCATATTTGACTAGGTTGTTCATTCTCAACCTACAAAACAACCAGGTCAACCTAGCAAGAGTAAATTTTGAGCTATCATCCAAATCCATTGCTAGGGCCACAGGGATACTAGATTTGGGTGATAGATGGTTCAATAAGAATAAATTGGCTTTAAGATACTATGAGCCCTTCCTCAAACCTAGGTATCAACAGGGCTACAAGTATTTTTTCCCCTTCTCTCACCTGCTAGAGAGATATGCCCCACTGATGAGGCAAATCATCAAGTACTTCACCTGTGAGGGGAGGTACTCCAAGCTTTACTCATATCACATAAGGCTAAGAATGCACTTCACCAAGGTAAAATTTCTAAACCTACCATACTATTTGTACTGGAGCATTGAAAAAATGGCTTCAGTAGTCAAGAAAAGGAGTTATGCCCACTAAATGCAAAGCATTTTTCACCACTCTTTGGTTAAGATGATTTTTTTCATCAGCTAGAGTAGCAAGGAATCCCTTGGGAAGTTTTTTATCTCACATGATATATTTGCAAATCTCCAAGCCTTCATTCAGCAAAATTTTCCCTCCTCTTCACACCCACTTACCTCCACTCTTCCATCACGCCCCAGAGATCATGTTCCATCACGTCCACCCATTCCTTCTCCATAAGAAGATTTACCTCTTTCTTCTTCTCTTGAAGCATCAAATGAGGAAAACAATGATAATGAAACAAGTCAAGAGGAGGCAGAGAAAATAGAAATGGAGGATAGTGAAGTTAGTAACGATGATCATGAATCTGAGGAACAAGAAAATAGTGATGTCGTTGACATTGATGGGCAAGAAAGCAGCCTTGAGGCACAAATCATGGAAGAAGAGCAGGAGGATAATGATGACAAGGAAGAGGGAGATGAACATGGTAGTCATGAAGAAAAAAATAGTGAACATTTGGAGGAAGGCAGTGATGGTAATAATACCAATGAGTCAGTCCCAAGTACAGAAAAGGGTGGTGCTGATGAACAAAATGAGCAGCTAGAAGATAGTGAAGAAAATAATGAGGATGACAGTCAACAAGAAAATGAACATGATAGTCAAGAGGAAAATGTGCATGAGCATGACAATGAGCACATTCATAGTGCAAACAGTGACAATATGAATGAATATAATGAACAAGAAGAAACAGAAGGTGATAAAGAGGAAATAAAAGAACAAGAACAGGGAAATAATGAGGCTGAAACACAGTTTGAAGAGGCAGGTAGTGACCAAGGAAATAACACTAATAGGATAGTCAGTGAGGAAATAGACAACAAAAGAGATAGTCATGACATTCATGACACTAATCAGTCTCTTGGGGACAATAAGAATGAAAGCAATAGTGTAGATAATGATGAAGAAGAGGACACTAATGAGGAACAAGGGCAAAGTGAGGCAAGTACAGAAGCTGATGATAAATTTAAAGACCAAAGTGATAGTGATAAAGTTAGTAATGATGATGATGAGTTTGAAGAGCAAGAAAACAGTGATGCCCTTGACATTGATGGTCAATAAAGCATCCTTGAGGCACAAAGCATGGAAGACGACAGTGAGGTAGAAAGTAAATTCAGAGAAGACAATCAAGAGGATCATAGTCACAATGAGGATGAAATGAAGAATCAAAATAGCAGTGATGTTGACATGGATACACCACAAACTAATGACCAAGCTAAACAAAAAAAACAAAGATATGGAGGTGGATGACACATCATTAAATGTTGAAGTAAACTTGCCAAGTGACCATGAGGAAAAAACAGAGCTCAAAAATGACCTTGACTGTCATGATAGCAGTCATGACAGTCAATACGCCAGTGGCAAAATTAGAGTGTTGAAGGCAGTAGTGAGGCTCACATCTCTCCCAATGAACAAGATGATGATGCACAAAGTGATGGGATACCTAGTAGTGAAGGTGAGATGGAAGAGGAGGCTACAAACAATAGTCCAAAAGGTGAGAAAGAAGGCTTCCCAACAGATGATAACATTCATGACAAGGACCCTAGAGTAGAAATCATTAGACCTTTTTATTTCTCATACCATAGGGGGAAGAGGGATTTGTTTGCTGCCTCAAAAAGGCAAGGGGCCATCTCTTCTCCAGCTATCAAACCATTGGACAAAGGTAAGGAAAATATGAATGAAAATGATGAGGATCAACATGGTGAAGAAAGAGAATTTGAACTTATACATATTGATAGTGAGGAAGAAGAGAAAATCTCCAATTCGCTCCTCCAAAGTAAGAATGCCCAAATAAGAGATCTTCAGGCAGAGTTGGAAAGAGCCAAGTACAAATATGATGTCTTAGATTGGGAGAATCGGAAAAGGAGTGCACACATGGAAATTTATGAGGTAAGGGAACTCAGGGCCCAAAGAAAAGTGATAAGGGCAGAGGTGAAATTAGAAGAGTACAAGAGGACTCATCCATAGAGTGAAGAAGAAGAATAAGAAAAACCTAGAAGGAGGCCAAGGACCATTGGGCTAAGAGAAGCCCTGGCCAAAGAGAGGGAGGAAGAATCTACCCTGGCTGAGAAAATTTTTATTAGTGAGCTACTTAACAAAGACATAGAGTTTGATAGGGAACCTTGGCTTGAGAGGGCCAATATAAATTTAGAGGATAGGTTGGAAAAGGAAAACAAGTCCATTGAGCTCCAAAGGAAGATGGCTAAGCACTATGCCCTCAGAAACCAAATTGCTAAGGCAAAGCTCAAGAAGGCATTGCTTGAAAATAAAACAATAAAGGAGGAAAAAGGCCATCAAAGCCTTGGATTTCTGGCTGAAGCTTCCCTATAGATGTCCAAGACCTCTTGAGGGACCACTCCACAAAGTTTGGGCAAATTTGAACAAGATTTTGGTTTTTTTGAAATTTTGAGGCCTCTATGCATAGCACCCTTGGCGCTACGTACACATCTCATGCATCCTTAGCTTGAAAAATTGAAATTTTTGGATTCCTCTCATCATCAGCAGTTTTCTCACAAAATTTCAGACCATTTGGAGCAGTTTTCGCCCCCCAAAAGGTCAAAAAACACCTAAATTTTGACCATTATGCCTCATTTTCAGGCAACGTGCTACGCACAAATCAGTGTTGGGAGAATTTATTTTTTGATAGGTAAATTTCACTCATTCAGAAAACCAAAGGTATATATGGAAAGCCAACTTTACAAGCTTTCCAACGAGCCATCACGGGGCAACATTTGACATCGAGAAGGGGTCCAAAACTTAGTCACGAAAGACCCTATTTTCTGCTGAAGTGGTGCTGCGCATATAGACTGTCTCAGTGTGTTTTTTACCAAAAGTCAACAAAACACACTCATTTATTGCAAAATGATATTTTTTATTTTTTTGAGGCAAAACACTCTAGAATTAGGTGCAAATAGTTATTATGGCATTTATTTCTTAGGATATTATGTGCCTTGGGCCTTGCATGGTCTCTTGGCCATAAATGACATTTATGAGTGAATTTGACATTTTCCTACCATATTTATGGTTTTTTCCCCCTCTTGCTAAGATAAATAGAGCATGAGGGCTTCATTGTAAGTGTTGGCTTTTGATGAACTTGGAGAGAAATACATGGTTTCTATGACCTTGGAGAAGAAATTGGTTTTGTGAAGTTGATGAATGGCTTACTTGGATTGATGATGGAGAAGCTTGTTTGCAGGATTTCTAAGCTTGGTTAATGGTGATGTGTTCTTAATTTGTTAATGTTTTCTTGTCTTTCATTATGTGTAATATCCCAAAATGGGAATGTAGCAATACATGAATACAATAATGAAAGAGCAGTGATACATCAACACATAAAATGCCAGAAGATCCAAATAGCCATCATATTAAGAGCATAGCAGCAAATGTATACAATATCTTGAGGAAAGAGTCACTCAAGATAGGCAAAATCAGCCTCAAGAAACATGTACATAAAAAAATGAAGTACACTGCTATACAGAAAATGCCCAAGGCTATGACAACATAGTTTAGTCATAGATACTGTAGCTGGGAAGTTTCAATACAAAAATATACAAATATAGGGCCGAAACAATGTTGGGAGTGAAGATCTAGACTCCCAAACTCAATTTCAAGGCAATCCAGAAAGGATTTTCTAAAGTATGCAAAATGGAAAAATTACGGAAGTTGCAGTCTCAAGACTGAGTAGCAGTTGCAACTCAAGAACTAGATGGAGATGGTTGAAGATGATGCATAAGATGAATAAGTAGACCTCCTCTAGTGAATATCCCAAGTGAAAGGCTGATCCTAACACTAAAGATCTCATCCTCCAACAATCTTGCAAACCCTTACTGCAAATGCACACTGAACATAACGCAGTCAAGGAGAGGGACTGCGCCGTAGGAGAAAGGAAATATGTTTTCCAAGTGCCAATATTTGATATCTACTCCAAATGATTCCTTATTGATCTCCCAAAGGAAGGAAAGCTTCCTCCTCTGAAAAACAAGCTATGGAAGTGGTTTTGTCAACCCTCCATTGCAACATCCTACAACACAACATTATACTTCAATAGAAATAATGTTGTATCTGAAGGAGGTGGCTTGGCCTTGAGCCTGGATGTGGAGATATGAAGTACAAGCTCCTTCAAGAGGCCTCTCTTTAAAATAGAAGGAATTCCTAAATAGGAATGCCTTGTGCTAAGCAGCACAACAACTCTGCTAAACAACAAGATAATGCACAAGAGTCTAACCAGACCATAACATCAATAATCCATAACATATCTTACAATGGCTGCCTTACCATCCTTTTAAACAAATGGAATCCCTCCCACCATGGGTCCCACTCATTAGGGTTTCCTCCACCAAGGAATCTTCCTCCCATTATCTCCGCGCTGTCTCAAAAGATGATCTCCACCTCCTATCCTGGTGTTGTTGACTTGGTCAAACTTGACCTTGTCTGCATACAAATCCCCCTTTTCACACATGAGGGTGTGAAATCTAGCTCCTATGATGATCCCTTTTCACACCATGTGGGATTTTATTCATATTTTTGTTATTCATGGGCCTCCTTACCCATTTATTAAATTTCTAGGTGTAAAAGACAAAAATCAATATTTCAATTAGCTGCATGCTAAATTTGAAATATTATAGTCCTCCCCTCCCAAATGTTTCTTGTCCTCAAGAAAATACAAGGATAGAACTAAATAGCCTCCTCTCCTTCCCCTATAGCATCCTCATATGATAAAATACCCCAAGGATCAAGATGTTATCTCATCAATATATCTCCAAGTTGTCCCTCCCAAGTATGCAAGCTAGATTTTGGTGTGTATCCCAAATAGCTATCATCATGTAAAACATCCATGGAGGAAACAAAGGGTTTTCTAAAGGCCTTATTGAGGCATGAGGTCTGATATAAATTTGGATCTACCATCCCCATATGAATCTCCCATCCCCAAGCTATCATCCATACAAAATGAGCCACCCTCCAAAATGGTAATTCATATAAAACATCCTCCACCTTGAGCTCCTGCAATGTAGGTGGGCTGAAAATCTGATTATGGTAGACAAAATAGCCTACCCCACGCTGTCCTCCTCTCCACTTATGACAAGTGTAGAGTATATGCTATTCTTGGGCTGAAAAAGTGTTGCCTCCAAGTGGTAAGAAGAAAATTGGATCTCCAAATATCTTCCCTCCAGTGTTGTGAATCATGCTGGCCCAACCCATCCCATATATGATGAATGGAAAATCACCATCATATGGCATCCAAGTGAGTGGAATAATGAAGGTTTCATGTAGAGCTGAAAGGTATCAATAGTCTCCCAAGTGGTCACAGGGCAGTTTTCCTAACTTCTATTGCACAACATGACATGACAACTTATAGAAAAGTTTCTCCCAATGATTTATGAGAGTCATAGCCCAAGTGCTCCAATCAATCTTATGGCCCACCTCATAAAGAGACAAGTGTTTTTTTGTGGTGGCCATACCATATTCCATGCTCCCATTAGAACATTTAATGCAAAAAATGAGGGAATCCTCTTCCCCAAAGGACACATCCATCTAATGTGTCTCTCCCCCAATCATGCTCCCAATAAAAATGATAACAACAACAACATAGGGAACCATAATGAGAATCATACTTGTTGCCATATGTAGCAATGGAGAAGGAAAATGGTCCCTCATATGCAACCAACGCAGTTTGACTCTCAACTGCAACAGAAAATGAAATGATGGGTGCCCTCCCCACCATTTTCTTGCTGCCCCAAACTCATCATAGTTTTGGAGAAAGTGTATGATGTATGGTGTCAAATAAGCATGTTATCCATGAAAAATATCCTCCCCAAGTCCTCCTAGGGAGTGGCCATCAAAACTACTCAATGACCTTAGGTAGACCATGAAGTCTAGAAGGAAGAATACTCCTCCTTTGAGAAAATTCCTACACATATATGGTTAAGGGATGCATATATACATTATACAAGTCATTATGCAAACAAACAATACCCTTACCATATGTCTTGCTCATGCAAATGGAGTGGTGCATAGATGAGTCTCCTATCATACTCAAAGAGAAAAGAGGTGGTTGTGATAACTCTTTCAAAGAGTTATGTATCTCCTCCATCTCCACATGATCCATGCATCTCCTCATATGTTGATACATCTCCTCCTCAAAGCCTTCCCAAAAATATCCTTCCATGATGGTGTGGTATGCTCTCATAGAATAAGTCTGGCTGAAAAGGAAATATTTATGAGTTGTTTGTAGCAAATTCTCCTTGAGCTTGGAAGCTTTAGATAAGAATATCCTACCATGATAGTAGATGACCCCTTCTCTAACTGAATACTCCTCCTCATGTAGCTAGTCATCCAATATCATACAAGTGAAAAGATCCTTGGAATACTCCACCAATAGCTGGGAATTCCAATATGGATCTCTCCTCCATAGTGACAGCGTTGATGATATATCATGAAGAAAATCTGTCATATGGTCATCCTCCTCTTGAACACCTCCCATGCCAAATATGCAAGTTGGAAGGCTGCTATCCCTCCCATGCTTCTCCTGCCACAGCGTAGAATATGAAATGAGAGTGGGTAAAGATGATGTTGAGAGAATGCCTCTCTCCTCCTTGAGTCTACCCAAGACCCCCAGCGCTGTACCAAGCTCTCCCAAGGTCTCCACTCCTATGAAATCAATAAGTGGTGCCTCAAAATGTGAAGCATCCATCCCCTTTTGCTGATCTGGTGGTCTCCCTGGTGAAATGCCTCCATACAATGAGACATCAAGGTCAAGAGTAGACTGCATGTATGAATGGAAAAAGTTGTCCCTGACCTCACTGCGCAATCCAGTCTCCCTCTTTTGTGCATCAACCCTCTAACATAGATAGGGGTGTGTGCTCCTCATCAAATGATGTTGGTCATCCTCCCTACCTCCTCCTTGTGTCTGCATGGTTCCATAATCAATCATCAATGGTACATGCTGATCACGAGTTGTGCATTGATATCCACATATGAGATCCTGGGGAATTCCTCGCAATGATACAAGAATCCCTCCAGTTGGAGCAAGAACTCCCTCTTCCTCTGCATGAGGTGCTAGATAAACTCTAAACATGACAGCGTTGTTTTCCTCATCCTCATCACTATGTATGGCCAACCTCCCAATGACTGGATCCTATTTTGAAAAAGGGATCTCCATACCCTTTTGCTCAAGAATATAAGATAGAGGTCTTGCCTCTAGCAAGGTATGATGCAATATATCAGTCTCCTCAATGGTTTTCTGAAGTGGAGTTGATTTTATGGTTTCCTCCATCACATGAAAGGGTTTTTTTTGCTTAGGTTTGTTTAGTTCTACCACATGTGTTGTAGAATGTTTTTGTCAAATATTTCCACCAATGTCTTAGTGAACCTAGCATAAGAAGAATTATTTGCATTCTTCAAAGAAAAAGACTCAAATATCCACCATGCATAGGCCTTACCTCCAAAATGTAGCGCTGCAAATTTGATGGATTCATCTTCAGAAATTTGGTGTTGCTGCAAATAGAAGTCTAGCTCCTCCACCCAAGCTCTGGCTGAACATGTAGGTGACCCATCAAAAGAAGATAGAAGAAATCTATCCATATCATTTTTCTTGATTCTCTTCACCTTTATATTGAAAAACTCTGGAAAAGTGATATGATCTCTAAACTTTTGAGTTTGAGATCCATACTCTTGCAGAAAATCACTAAGAGTTTCCCTCCTAGTCATTCCTTCTTCTTCCATCTCTCCCATGAAAAATCTGGGCATAGGATTGCATTGTGTATCATAGTGTGTGGCTGCATGCTCACGCTCATCATATGAAAATCTAGATTTTGATTTAGATCCAAACTCTCTTGGAGATTCTATACAGATCTCCCTTCTCATCTTCTTAAGATCTTCATGAATGCTCTGCAAAGTTTGAGAAAGAAACTTTGGAAGTCTCTCCTCTTTTCTTCCTCCAAAGAATGGAGTCTTCTTTTTGTCTCTTCTACTCATGTTTTCTTCTTCTTGTCTTCTTCATAGCATATTGGCTGAGATTCCACATGCTGAGCCAAGATTATGCTCCGATACCACTGTAATATCCCAAAATGGGAATGCAGCAAGACATGAACACAATAATGAAAGAGCAGTGATACATCAACACATAAAAAGATAGAAGATCAAAAAATCCATCATATTAAGATCATAGCAGCAAATTTATACAAGATCTTGAGGAAAGAGTCACTCAAGATAGGCAAAATCAGCCTCAAGAAACATGTACATAAAAAAATGAAGTACACTGCTACACAGAAAATGCCCAAGGCTATGTCAGTGTAGTTTCTTCAGAGATACTATTTTTGGGAAGTGTCAATACACAAATATACAAATATAGGGCCCAAAAAATGTCAGGAGTGAATATTTAGACTCCCAAACTCAATTTCAAGAAAATCAGGAAAGGATTTCCTAAAGTATGCAAAATGGAAAAATTGTTGGAGTTGCAGTCTCAAGATTGAGTAGCAGCTGCAACTCAAGAACTGGATGGATATGGTTGAAGATGATGCATAATCTGAATAATTAGACCACCTCCAATTAATCTCCCAAGTGAGAGGCTGATCCTAACGCTGAAGATCACACCCTCCAACAATCCTGCAAACCCTTACTGCAAATGCACATTGAACATAACGCAGTCAAGGAGAGGGACTACACTGTAGGAGAAAGGAAATATGTTGGCCAAGTGCCAAGATCTGATATATGCTCCAAATGCTTCCTTTTTTATCTCTCAAAGGAAAGAAAACTTCCTCCTCTGAAAAACAAGCTATGGAAGTGGTGTTGTCAACCCTCCACTACAACACCCTGCAACACAACGTTATACTTCAACAGAAATAACGTTGTAGTTGAAGGAGGTGGCTTGGACTTGAGCCTGGATGTGGAGAAATGAATTAAAAGCTCCTTCAAGAGGCCTCTCTTGAAAGGAGAAGGAATTCCTAAATAGGAATGCCTTGTGCTAAGCAGCATAGCAACTCTGCTAAACAACAAGAGAATGCACAATTGTCTAACTAGACCATAACATCAATAATCCATAACATATATTACTATGGCTACCTTGCCATCCTTTTAAACAAATGGAAGCCCTCTCACCATGGTTCCCACTCATTAGGGTTTTCTCCACCAAGGAATCTTCCTCCCGCTATCTCTTCGTTGTCTCAAAAGATGATCTCCACCTCTTATCCCAGTGCTGTTGACTTGGTCAAAATTGACCTTGTCCACATGAAAATATGCCTTTTCACACATGAGGGTGTGAAATCTATCTCCTATGATGATCCATTTTCACAACATGAGGGATTTTATTCATATTTTTGTTATGCATGGGCCTCCTTAACCATTTATTAAATTTCTAGGTGTAAAAGACAAAAATCAATATTCCAATTAGTTGCATGCTAAATTTGGAATATTACATTTTGTTTCATCCTTCCATATGCAGTAGATCAATAAAGAATAGGTTAAGACATGCTCTTTGAAGCACCTTAGTCCTCCTTCTTTCTACTGCCTTGATGTTTTCCTCTGTTTGGTCAGCTTAAGGAATTCTTGATTGCTCCTTAGGTCCACCTAAACTCGTTTTGTTTCATGTATGGATTAGTATGCTAGTTTACAAGTATGATTCACGGTATGCCCTGCTTATTTGAAGCTATCCAAACTCTGCCTTGAAACCTTTCTTTGGAATATTTTCTGCTAGGTTAAGTCAAAGAGGTCTCATTCGATCTTGCCCTTTTTCCATGCTTATCAACTTGTTTCAGATTTCTTTATAGCTTGATGTGTGATGTTTAGGAGTTCCCTCTTCATAGATTAAGTTATTGTGCTATCTTATATGTTTTCCCAAATTCTGAAGGTGAATTTACTAAAGTTAGAAGCTCTTATGCTTTATATGCTTCACTGGAATGTTTATCTTGGATATTTATTGGTTTAAAGTATTATCATAGAGTAAATGGTTTGCCCTATCTCATGCTTAGTATCTTGTGCTAATTATATTTAAAGACCTCCTTGTTCAAAGGTGAATGAAAAAGGATACTTCATTGCCCTTTTCCTCTACCTTGTTTTACCAAAATTGATGTCCACCCCACCTCACACATTACCTTAAGGATCCATTAAACTTGCTATATTGGCCTTGCAAGACACTCTGATTCATCATCCAAACACTCATGATTTTCATTTAATCTGTAGCCCAATGATTCAAAGACCTCTCACTCCACCTATTCCACTTGACTATCTTACCCAACCAAAACAATCAACAAACCCTACACTTAACAACTAGCCTAAAATAAACTACCAAAAGAAAACAATAACAGATCCTTTGCATCTAATAGAGAGATCCCTCTCTGATTCCAGGAAGGCTAGGTCCTAAGACTCCAAAGACTGGTTCCATGTTACCCTGTCATTTGGTATACCAATATGTCAAATCACGAGACCCTAACATTCTGGTGATCACGGTGGAACCCTATGAGTATATAGTTGCCTGAATACCCCTTAAGACTTAGAAAATCCAGTGAATCTACCACCTCATCACCACACCAACATTCTGGCGATCATGGTGGGTCCTTCTGAGTATGTTCATGCTTAAATATTCCTTAAAAGATCCAAAATCCCTTGACTGATAGTATCTGGTGGTTTATCTACCACCTCATTGCGACACCAACATTCTGGCGATCATGGTGGGACCTTCTGAGTCAGTGACAAACTAAGTATCCCTTAGGACTTCAGAAACCTTTTTCAAATCATAGAGAACTAAAATATAGCCAAGAGTAGATTCTGTTTGTTTCAACATCTTAGAAAAATTATGATTCAGTCATAGGACACTCTTACAAACCTTAAAAATATAAAAAGAAAACTCAGAAAACCCCAAAACATCCCTAGATTGGTTTTTTGTAAGTTATTGGTGGTGGACCATAAACATACATCCTTAAAAATAGCAAAAACATCCACCTGGCGACTCCACTAGCCTCCAGTAGGCCTATTACTTCACTAGTACTCATTTCACTTCTTGGATTTGTGTCAAGCCAACCCTGAGAAGTTTATGAACCTAGTTATATACTGTGGGAGATTACTAAACACTAAGACAGGCCAGCCTTCAGAAAAAAATCCTAAATTTTTCAGCCTCTCTATCTTTTAAGTTTGAAATCTGGCTTGACATAGGATTAGTACTAGATCTCATCCAAACCCAAACCCTCCCAACATAGTTGATGACCCAGAAAATATTTTGTGGCAAACTTCTAAATCTGAACATTCAACCACTGTGAGGATTTTTCATAGAATCTCCTAGGAATACATTAAGCAATCCCAATCATGTTGATGGCGGATAGGAAAGCTGAAATCATCCACCTGGCGACTCCACAGACCTCAATAGATCTAAAGACTCCACTGGTAGAAGACTCTATATTGGTTATAAATATGCAGTGACCCTTTTCAGAATGATTGAACAAAATGTCAAGTTTGGTGGCAGACCTTCTATATAATGAAATTTCAAAATAGTTATCAGAACTTCAGCTTGATGATGATTTCTTAAAAGATGTCTTTCTCATTTTGAGGTCAAACAAATTTAATCTTGAAGTTAAGAAAATTTTTCTGGAGATACTAGTTTAAAAATATGAAACTGACATTGAGCTTTTGGATTCTCAAATTTAGTCATACACTTTCCAAGACCCTAAAGAATTTTTGGAAGGTCTCTTTTCCCTTGAGCAAGAAGAAATTGTATTACCCTTTGACTTGCAGGCAAAAGATGACTGTGCTTTCAAGGATGAAATTGAAGATGAGGTTTTCAAAGCTAATGTTTAGAATGCAAATAACCAACAAGTCATGAAAATCCTAAGAAAATAAAGTTTACATCATGTTTTTGTTGATCCTATAGTAGATTACATGGAGGTCCTGATTGGCTCAAGTTCCCAGGCATGGATTCTTTATCCTAGTCAAATAAATCATAATTTACCACTACCTATGATAGCCTTAGCTATAAATATACATAATCAAGGTATACTAGTGTTCCCTATGACAAACAGTCAGGTTGTCTACCCTTTTTTTTTGCTACTCAACTGGTTGCACTGGCACTATTGCATCACCTAGAACAACATAAATTTCCAAGTTATATTAGAGTAGATAGGTATACAAATAAGCTCATCCATCTGAGAATTTTTAAAAATCTTAGTTTTTAGCCTCATTCATTGTATATAACACTACTTGAGCAAGAAGAATAAATGAAAAAAAAAAAAAAAGAGAAGATAGAAAAAGAGGGTAGATTTGAAAAAGAGGTACAACCCCATACCCCAAAAATAGTAGTATTGAAAGTGTGCAAGCCTAAATACCACTACTTTTTCAAAAGAATCTTGTTTCAATCATACCGCCTAATCATGGTTGAAACATGTTTTAAATTTATTGTTGATAAGTTAGTGGAATATAGTTAGTCAAATTATGCAAAATTGACTTGTAAAAAGATATATTAGGGAAGAAATAAACTGGTTCCACAGGCCTAAAACAGAACCAAGGAGAAAAATGGGGATGAATAACAAACAATGTATCACAACCCTAATTTTTCTAGTCTTGTTTTGTACAAAAATAACATTTTTGTGTAGCTTGTTCTTATGCCACAAACCCGTGGTAATTGAGAATGTCTAATCTTGATTTAAGCCATGTTTTAAATTTCATGTTTATATCTTAGTAAATGAATCCTGTCAAACAGTTTAATCTTGACAGTTGGATAGTCTAGGTAGAGAATAAAAAAAATTCATTAGTGTAATATGAACTTTGGAGGAAATAAGGTAGAATTAGGTAATTTTTTTTTCTTTCCAAATAAAATGTCAAGGGTTTGCTAGTCTAAATGCACCCAAGGAAGAAAAAAATGTTAGGAAAGCAGTTTGGGTCGGTATAGATGAAGATCATTTGATCATGTTTTTCAAATCTATTAAGATCATAACTTCACAGCAAGCATCAACAAAAGAAAAGAGGTAAAAATATTCCCAATGGATGAGGCACTGGTCTCCATTAAGCTAGAGATCTGAAAGTTCTGGACACCTCGTGAAAAGGAGCTGCCCTCCCCAAGTGGAGCCACTGTTAGTCATCAATATTTTTTTCCTGGGTAGATGACTAAATGATTTCCCTAGATTTCTAGAAACAAAGTTCATGAACATTGTGAGTTCTAGATATCTCACTGCCTTCATCATCCTTCAGATAATTTTTCACTATTTCATCATTAGATCATGTCAAGCTCAGCTCACCCACCCCAGAAGACCCATCATGGGCTCATGTCACTCTTTTTGTCTCTATTGTGTCACCTTTGACCTTAATGCTCTGTTTTTGTTTTAGCCTAAAAACCCCTCTACTGCTACTTAAGGCCACCAACCAAACAACCATCTCTCCTACATCTCCAGAAATGTCTCAAGCATTGATGATCTCAAAAATTTCTCTATAGGCTCCTTAGATAAACCAAGTAAATTGGATTTTGGATCTTCAATACATCAGTCTATAAAAAATCTGTTTTACCCTAAAGATTCCAAAGTCTAAATTTTCAGTCAAAAACCAAGTCCATGGAACCTTCCACTAGGTCATCTAGGTTTTCACAGGTCATAGGGTGGATTTGGTATCCTAAAATATCTGACTTATCTATATAAAGAGACTGATTTCAAAAAAAACAAGAGGACAAGTAACTTTGCCCAAAATTGATCAAAAGGCCATTCAAGAAAGGCCTCCTTGACCTAAAGCACAAATTCTGCAAGGGACAGATGCCCTTGCTCACATTTCTGCAAAAAAATCAAGATGGCCATCAACCTAGAAAGAAGTAAGGTAATAGGGTGAAATCATCACAATAAGACATCTATTGCAGAGAGAAAGGCAACAGGCCTTTGTTTAAAGAAAATCAAGGTTTTTGTGACTAATTGAAAAAACTGTGTTGCCAAAGCAAGAAGCCAGTACGAGGACTTCAAGGACAGAAGGCACCTCAACGCAACCAAGTACTCATTGAAGATTTTTAGAAAATCATGAGTGAATAGGGGAAAAAGGTGAGGTGAACTGAACATAAATGAATGAACTTGAAAGGGCAATAGAGAACTTAGAAGACAATAATATTTACTTTTCTCTAAACAACCCTAAAACCTAAGAGTTTGGGAATATGGATCAAAAAGGTCAAGTGAAGATGATAAGTCCTCCTTCATAAACAATCATATGGCATTCAAAGGACATCCAAGATACCCTCTAGGGTTTGTTAAAAATAGCACTGCTTCACTTTTACCAAGGAGAGAAATGGCAATGGATATCATTTTAAGGGGCTAACTTCCCAAATGCAGTCAAAGGCCTTCAAAGTAGGCAAAAGAAGGCAAGCATAGGGTTGAGTATCAAAGAGAGAAATCAAACTGAAACATGAGGTTACTGTTCAGAAAATGAGGTATAAAACTCCAAAAATTCACTAAGGGATCAAAGGAAAATGTACTATAGGCACCTACAGAAAATCAGAAGTGGCCAAGTGAAACCATGGCATGGTATAATTTGTTTAAGCTCCATGGAAAAATAGATATGTTCCTGCCTGAAAAATCAGTAAGGAGTTAAGGGACATGTTTAGGTCACCTACATTCAAAAATTCCAAAAGAGGACAAAAAATAAGTTTTCAATTTGTCAATGGCATGCCTAAAGCAGTTTGAATAAATGCCCAGGTTTTCAAAGGTAAGAGAGATGAAAGAGGCCTTTACACTCCCTTAGCTGTAATGTTCCAAAATTTTCATGAAGAAAATTGGAACATTATTTTTTTCTTATTTCATCTAGGGGGTGAATAAAAAGGGTAAAAGGCCCATGAGTAGGAATAATATTTTTCATAATGTGAAAAGAAAAATTGGAGCAACTTATTTTGCACCTTCCAGTGTGAAAAGGGGCAATTTTCATGAGGACAAGGTCAAGTTTGACCAAGTCAACAGTGCTGCCTAAGATGTGTAGCTTGCATGGGAAGATAGTGCAGTTTTGGAGGGAGAAATATTCCTTGTGGAAGAAACCCTAATGGGTGGGGTCCATGGCCAAGAAGCATTCACTTGTATAAGAAGAGGAGGAGGCAGCCATAGAGGGATATCTATTTGCATTTGATCATTTGTCTATTCAGACAAATTGCACACTCTGGTTGTTCAGCAAAGTTGCAGTGCTGCTTAGCACGAGGGATTCCTGTTTAGGATTTCCTCTCTTTATTGAGAGGCCTCTTGGAGGATTAAACTTCATCTTCTCCACATCTTGGCTCAAGGCCAAAGCCATTCTTCAGATACTGTGTTATTTCTGCTCAAGTATAACGTAGTGTTGCTGGGGCATTGCAGTGGAGGGTTGCACATCACTTCTCTTTGGCTCATCTTTCAGAGGATGGAGTTCCTATTCCTTCAGGAGATCCATGGAAGGGATTTTAGAGCTGATTGACATATTTTGGCATCAAGGCCAACATCTCCCATCATAGATAGCGCATTCCATCTTCTATACTACGTTATTTCAGTGCACACTTGCAGTGAGAGGTTGCACTAGCTTCTTGGAGGGCAAGATCTTCAGTGCCAGGATCAGCCTTGCATTGAGAGAGCCATTGGAGGAGGTTTTTTTCAGTTTGAGAATCATCTTCAGCCATCTCCATGTATTTCTAGTATTGAGTTGCAGCTGTTGCCCAACAACTTTGACATTTCTGCAGATTTTCCAATTTCATATTTATTGTAGCCAATCCTTCCAAGGATTCTGTATTTTTGCTTTATTAGTGTTTTCAGGGGTTGAGAGATTGCTCCCCCTCATTTCTTTGAGCTTATATGGTCATATCATTCTATTCTCATCTTTTATTATGCAGTAACTCCTATAAACTGCGTTATTTTAGCCAGTGCTTTTCATGTAAAGCAGTGTTCTTGCATTTTCTTGTATATGCTCCATTGAGGCTTTCATTGCCCAGCTTGAGTGATTGATTCCTCAAATCACTGTACACATTTGCTGCTATATCATATATTTTTTGGCTATTTACTTCTTCATGTGTGCAGACTTCATAGAATAACGTTGTTGCTCCATGTCTTGTTCTTGCATATATTGTAGTCCCATCATTGGGCATTTTATGAGGACATCTAAGCGTGGGAGATATGTTTAACCCGCTTAGAAGGATTTCTTTGGAGCCATCCCTTGGATTTCATTCTTATATACATTTATCTAAGGGATCCAGGTCCTGGTTCCAAATCCTGCTGACTCCATTTCTAGAAAATGTGTTTTCCAACCATGGATTGCTAGCCATTCCAGATTGGGAACATTACAGTGGTATCAAAGCTGATTTCTTGGCTCAGCCTATGAGTCTAAGCCCAAGAAGATCAGAATATTGAAGAGGATGAGTTTAATATCATCATATTTTAGATCCATGAAGAACCTCCCCAACGAGGATATGCAGAAAGAAGAGGAAGAGCCCTGCACTTCCTATTCTCATCAAGGAGACAAAGAAATAAGCAGAAGAAAGAATCCATCTTTTGGAGAAGAAAAAGAAAAAGGGGATAAGCTTACCAAGATTCTTCCTAAATCTGTATATATGATCCATGAAGAGTATGAGGAGATCCGGTGGAAGTATAGAGAATCTCCTAGAGGGTTTGATTTAAAAGAAAACTCTAGATTGGAGGAGTGTGAGCATGTAGCTACAAACCATCTTGTACATCACAGTCACATGCCCAAGATTGTCGGAAGAGAGATGGAAAGAAGAGAAGAGGTTGCTAGGAGGGAAAACCTTAGTGATTTCTTGAAGGAGTATGAGTTTTAGATTTAGAAATTTAGAGATCATCTCAGTTTTTCAGAGTTTTGCAAGATGAAGGTGAATGGAAAAGAGCAGCAAGCTAGATTTCATCTATCTACCTTTGAGGGTTCACTAGTATGTTCAGAAAAATCTTGGGTAGAGGAGTTATATGCCTTCTTGGAGCAGCATCAAATTCCAGAGGATGGAGCCATCAAAGTTGCAGCGCTGCATTTGAGGGGTAAGGCTTTTTCCTGGTGGATATTTGAATCCTTTTCTTTAAGAAATGTAAACATTGCATCCTATGCTAGTTTCATTAAGGAATTAGTGAAAATATTTGATGTAAGGATTCCTGAGACACACATGGTGGAGGAAAAATAGAAAACTCAAGAAAAACCCTTGCATAAGAACTTGCACCATACTTTTCCGGAAGAAAGGTTTTCATCTCACATCTTTGAGCAAAGGAACATGGAGATATCTTTTTCAACAAGGGATCCAATCATTGGGAGGTTGCCCACTCATGTTGCAGATATTCAGGGCAACAATTTTGCTAGATCTGGAGTTGATCTAGCACCTCATGTAGAGGAAAGAGGAGCTCTTGCTCCAAATAGATGGATGCCTGCATCTTTTCAAGGAAGTCCCCAGGATATCAAGTGTGGAGATCAAGGCACAACTCATGTCCTATCTGTGCCATTGTTGAGGAGGTGTGAAACCATGGAGACACAAGGAGGAAGTAGGGAGAAGACCCAGCATCATGAGATGAGGAGTACACATCCCTATTCATCTATGGAGGTTTATGCACCTAAGAAGGTGATTGGATTGCGTAGTGGAAACATGGAGAGCTTTCTCCATTCATATATTCAGTCATCTCTTGATGATGATGTCTCATTGCGTGGAGACATTTTGCCAGGGAGGCCACTGGATCAACATAGGAGGATGAATGCTTCACATTTTGGGGCACCAATAATTGATTTCAAGAGGGTGGAAACCTGGAGAGAGCTTGATACAACGCTGGGAGTCTGGGGTAGACTCAAGGAGAGAGAGAGCATTCTCTCAACATCATCAGTACCCACTTCCATTTCAGATTCTGCACTGTGGTAGAAGCAGCAGGGGAAGGATAGAAACCTTCCAACTTGCATATTTGTCATATGATATGTCAGAGAGGAGGATGACCATATGACAAATGCTCTTCATGAGACATAATCAATGCTGTCACTATGGAGGTTAGATCCACATTGGAGCTCCCAGCTGTTGGTGGAGTATTCCAAGGATATTTTCACTTGCATGATCTTGGATGGCCAGTTTCACTTGGAGGAGTGTTTAGTCAGATATGGGGTCATCTACTATCATGATAGGAAATTCTTACCTGGAGCTTCCAAGCTCAAGGTGAAGTTACTACAAGCAGCTTATGAGGATTTCCTTTTCAGCCCCACTTGTTCTATGAGAGCATACCACACCATCATGGAGGTTTATTTTTGGATGGGATTTGAGGAGGAGATATATCTACATATGAGGAGATGCATGGACCAGATGAAGATGGAGGAAAGACATAACTCTTTGGAGGAGTTATCACAGCCACCTCTTTCCACTTTGAGGATGAGGGGAGACTCATTTTTGAGCCACTCCATTTGTATGAGCAGATATTATGGTAAGGGTATTCATTGTTGTTTACATGAGAATTTATATGATGTATGTATATTTCCCTTAACCATACATGTGCTGGATGATGCTCCAAGGAGGAGCATTCTTTCTTCTAGACCACATGGTTTAGATGAGGCCATAAGCATGATTGATGGCCATTCCCTAGGAGGAATTGGGGAAGAGAGATGTTATGGAGGACATAATATTTGTACACCTTACATTATTCACTTCCTCCATACTTATGAGGAGATTGGAGCAACAAGCATGTGGTTGAAGAGCCACACTTTTTATTAGTCTCTGTTGCAGTTGAGGGTCAAGCTACATTGGTTATACCTGAGGGACCATTGTCCTTCTCATTTTTTGCATATGGTAGCGAGTATGATTCTCATCTTTTCTCCCTATGGCTCTATTTTTTTTGTCTTTATGAGGAGCATACTTGGGAGAGAGACACAGGAGGTGGATGTGTCCTTTGAGGGAGAAATTCCTCACACTTTTTGCAATAAATTTTCTAAGGGGAACATGAGATATGATATGGTTACCTTAATAACATAGTTTTCACTTTATGAGATGAGCCATATGATGGATGAGAATCCATATAATGATGACTTCCAACTCATCATATATGGAATGATTTGGGCCAGCATGATTTGCAGCATTGGAGGAGAGATCTTTGGAGGTCTAGTCCTCATCTTTCCACTTGAGGGAAATATTATTGTAGACTAGGATCAACACTTTCTCTACACTTATCATAAGTGGAGAGATGGACAGCGTGGGGTAGGCTACATTGCTTACCATGTGAAAATTTTCATCCCACCTACTTTGCCAGGGCCAAAGGTGGATGACAGCTTCCAAGAGTTTCCTAGTTGGAAGGTGACTCATTTTGCATGGCTCATAGCTTGGAGATGGAGGATCCATATTGGAAATATAGTTCCCATTCTATTTTAGATCCCATTCTTCAAGGGGACCTCTAGACATAACTTTTTTATCCTCTTGAGTATTTCACTTCACATGATGATAGCTTGATAGATGAGTTACATGTTGAGGAGGAGCATTGTGAAGATTTGATTGATGAGATAGCATCACTTTCCTTGAAAGAGATCACCATAAAGGGATGCTACAGGGAGAGGAGAAGGAAAGAACTCAGTTTATCCTTACACTTGCTTGAGGAAAAGCAATCTTTGAGAGGGGAGGACTGTAATGTTCCAAAATTTTCATCAAGAAAATTGGAACATTAATTTTTGTTTATTTCATCTAGGAGGTGAATAAAATGCCCATGATTAGGAATAAGATCCTTAATAATGTGAAAAATATCATTGGAGTAGCTTATTTTGTACCTTCCAGTGTGAAAAAGGGCAATTTTCATGATGACAAGGTCAAGTTTGACCAAGTCAACAATGTTGCCTAAGAGGTGTAGCTTGCATGGGAAGACAACACAGTTTTGGAGGGAGAAAGATTCCTTGTGGAAGAAACCCTAATGGGTGGGATCCATGGCAAAGAAGAATTCACTTGTATAATAAGAGAAGGAGGTAGCCATAGAGGGATATCTATTAGCATTTGATCATTTATCTATTCAGAGAAATTGCACACTCTGCTTGTTCAATGGAGTTGCAGTGCTACTTAGAACGAGGGATTCTTGTTTAGGATTTACTCTCCTTCTTGAGAGGCCTATTGGAGGATTTCACTTCATCTTCTCCACATCTTGGCTCAAGACCAAAGCCATTCATCAGATACTGCGTTATTTCTACTCAAGTATAATGCAGTGGTGCTGGGGCATTGCAGTGGAGGGTTCCACATGACTTCTCTTTGGCTCATATTTTAGAGGAGGGAGTTCCTATTCCTCTGGGAGATCAGTGGAAGGTATTTTACAGCTGATTGAAATATTTTGGCATCAAGGCCAACATATCCCATCATAGAAAACACATCCATCCTCTAGAATACGTTATTTCAGTGCACACTTGCAGTGAGAGGTTGCACCAGCTTCTTGGAGGGCAAGATCTTCAATGTCGGGATCAGCCTTGCATTGAGAGAGCTATTGGAGGAGGTTTGTTTTAGTTTGAGCATCATCTTCAACCATCTCCATGTATTTCTAATATTGAGTTGCAGCTGCTGCCCAACAACTCTGACATTTCTGCAGATTTTCCAATTTCATGTATATTGTAGCCAATCCTTCCAAGGATTCTATATTTTTGTTGTATTAGTGTTTTCAGGTGTTGAGAGCTTGCTCCCCCTCATTTCTTTGAGATGATATTGTCATATCATTCTATTATCATTTTGTATTATGCATTAACTCCTATAAACTGCGTTATTTTAGCCAGGGCTTTTCATGTAAAGTAGTGTTCTTGCATTTTCTTGTATATGCTCCATTGAGGCTTTCATTTCCCAGCTTGAGTGATTGATTCCTCAAAGCATTGTACACATTTGGTGCTATATCATATATGTTTTGGATATTTACTTCTTCATGTGTGTAGACTTCATAGAATAACATTGTTGCTCCATATCTTGTTCTTGCATATATTGCGGTCCCTTCATTGGGCACTTTTTGAGGACATCTAAGTGTGGGAGATCTGTTTAACCCACTTAGAAGGATTTCTTCAGAGCCATCTCTTGGATTTCATTCTTAGATACATTGATCTAAGGGATCTAGGTCCTGGTTTCAAATCTTGTTGACTCCATTTCTGGAAAATGTGTTTTCCAGCTATGGATTGCTAGCCATTCCATATTGGGAACATTACATCAGCCAACCATCACCACACAGAAGAAAAAGTGCCTTGAAGAGAACCTCCAAAAATCTTGAAAAGACAAATTTATCAGTAAAATGAAAAAAAGGGGTTGAAGACATAGTAAAGTGGGTTTTAAACTTTGATTTATTTCTCTCAAAAAGTATAAAGGTCCTTTTGTTTTTACTTCAAACTCACTTAGCCCTTGGAAGAGAGAAAAAACACTTAAGGAGGAAAAACAGAGGTTTTCTGGTCATTTCTGGGCAAAATTTCCCCTGCACTGCACGTAGGTGATGGTGTTGCGCATAGAACCTTTGGAGATGTGCACAGAGGGGGAGAGATAGTGTTAAATAACACTATGTTGCGCACAGATGGATTGACGCTGCGCATAGGCACTGGTGCTGCGCACATGCCCAGGTCAAAGCCCAAGCTACCCATAGAAACGGGCGCTGCGCATAGGAGAGGACCCGAGAGCTCGTGCAATGTCCCAAGCCACCCACAGTCTTCGGGCGCTGCACATTAACCAACACTCATCTGAGTCACTCACAATCTTCAGGCGCTATGCAAAGGGCTGCACGATAGCCCGACTCGCCGGTGCTATGCATAAGGGCACCCGACCCGCCCGACACTGTGCACAGAGGAATGAAAAGGGAACGACTGAAATGACCAGTCAGGTGGCGCTGTGCACAGGAGAAATTTGGCCAGAGTTGCCAAAAATTTGTCAAAATCAGTCCTTTTCTCCTCAAATTTTCGCTTGGCTCCTACACAAGTTTAAAAAGGTTGGTGTTCACTTTTCTTTGCTCTCCAAGTGTTCTTTTTTCATCCATAATCAAAGAAGGGTAACAAAAACCTAAGTTGGCTAAAAAACCCTAATCTTCATGGAAAACACTCATTTAACCTTCTAGGGAATTATTTACCAATTGGAGAGTGGTCATTTGTATAAATACACGCAGTACAGGCTAGGCATCCTTCAAAACTCTGAAATCATTCCTATACTTACTTCCATTTTTCCCCCATTTGTTAAATTTTTTCCTCACCATCACTTATTTTTCCTCCCCATACCTAAAAGCTCTCACAAGCTAAAAACCAATTTGTTCAAGGATACAATCAGTCACCATGTCCAGAGAAGAGATAAGTACCAGTAGTGATGAAGGCCAAGGGCCCATTAGGCCAAAACACAAGGGAGGAATAATTAATAGGTTTGAGCCCTTGGATAAAATTCAAATCACCTCTTCTCCCATGATCCTTGCATGTTTTCAAGATGTTGGATGCTATCAGTTATGTGAGAGGGTTAAAAAGGTCCAAAACCACTCAGATTTGACTAGGTTGTTCATTCTCACCCTAAAAAAAAAACCAGGTCAACCTAGCAGGAGTAAATTTTGAGCTATCATCCAAATCCATTTCTAGGGCCACAGGGATACCAAATGTGGGTGAGAGATGGTTCAAGAAGAATAAATTGGCCTTAAGCTACTATGATCCCTTCCTCAAACGTAGGTATCAATAGGGCTGCAAGACTTTTTTTCCCTTCTCTCACCTGCTAGAGATATATGCCCCACTGATGAGGCAGATAATCAAGTACTTCACTTGTGAGGGGAGGTACTCCAGGCTTTACTCATATCACATAAGGTTTTTAATGCACTTCACCAGGGTTAAATTGCTAATTCTACCATACTATCTCTATCGAAGCATTGACAAAATGGCTTCAGTAGTCAAGAAAACGAGTTATGGCCACCAAATTCAAAGCCTTTTTCACTACTCTTTGGTTAAGATGATTGTTTTACACCAGCTAGAGCAGCAAGGAATCCCTTGGAAAGTTTTTATCTCACATGATATATTTGCAAATACTGAAGCCTTCATTCAGAAAAATTTTCCCTCCACTTCACACCCACTTACCTCCACTCCTCCATCACCCCCCAGAGATCATGTTCCATCACCTTCACCAATGCCTTCTCCACAAGGAGATTTACCTCCTCCTTCTTCTCCTGAAGCATCAAATGAGGAAAACAGTGATAATGAAACAAGTCAAGAGGAGGTAGAGCAAATAGAAATGGAGGATAGTGAAGTCAGTAATGATGATGATGAATCTGAGGAACAAGAAAATAGTGATGCCCTTGACATTGATGGGCAAGAAAGAAGCCTTGAGGCACAAATCATGGAAGAAGAGCAGGAGGATAATGATGACAAGGAAGAGGGAGATGAACATGGTAGTCATGAAGACAAAAACAGTGAACAGTTCGAGGAAGGAAGTGATGGTAATAATACCATTGATTCAGTTACAAGTACAGAAAAGGGTGGTGCTGATGAACAAAATGAGGAGCTAGAAGATAGTGAAGACAATGATGAGGATGATAGTCAACAAGAAAATGAACATGACAGTCAAGAGGAAAATGTGCATGAGCATGAAAATGAGCACAATCATAGTGAAAATAGTGACAATATGAATGAAGATAATGAACAAGAAGAAACGGAAGGTGATAAAGAAGAAATAGAAGAACAAGAACAGAGAAATAATGAGGCTGAAACAGAGTTTGAAGAGGTAGGTAGTGACCAAGGAAATAACATTAATAGGACAGTCAGTGAGGAAATAGACAACAAAATAGATAGTCATGACATTCATGACAGCTGTCATGACTGTCATGACACTAATTTGTCTCTTGGGGATAATGAGAATGAAAGAAATAGTGCAGATAATGATGAAGAAGAGGAAACGAATGAGGAAAAAGGGAAAAGTGAGGCAAGTACAGAAGCTGATGATAAATTTAAAGACCAAAATGACAGTGTAGAAGGCAGTGAGGAAGTTAGTAATGATGATGATGAGTCTGAAGAGCAAGAAAACAGTGATTCCCTTGACAATGATGGGCAAGAAAGAAGCCTTGAGGCACAAAGCATGGAAGAGGACAGTGAGGTAGAAAGTAAAGGCAGAGAGGATAGTCAAGAGGATCATAGTCACAGTGAGGATGAAATGAAGAATCAAAATGGTAGTGATGTTGACATGGATACACCACAAACTGATGACCAAGCTAAACAACAAAACAAAGATATGGAGGTTGATGACACATCATTAAATGATGAAGTAAACTTGCCAAGTGACCATGAGGACAAAACAAAGCTCAAAAATGACCTTGACTATCATAACAGTAGTCATGACAGTCAATATGCCAGTGGTAAAAATCAGATTGTTGAAGGCAGCAGTGAGGCTCATAGCTCTCCCAATGAACAAGATGATGATGCACAAAGTGATGGGATGCCTAGTAGTGAAGGTGAGATGGAAGAGGAGGCTACACACAACAGTACAAAAGGTGAGAAATAAGGCTTTCCAGTAGATGAT
Organism: Pinus albicaulis; assembly: GCA_034641835.2. Classification (NCBI taxonomy): domain Eukaryota; kingdom Viridiplantae; phylum Streptophyta; class Pinopsida; order Pinales; family Pinaceae; genus Pinus; species Pinus albicaulis. The sequence goes on along the minus strand of CM076574.1, from coordinate 934,547,896 downwards.
AACATTCATGACAAGGACCCTAGAGTAGAAATCATTAGACCTTTTTATTTCTCATACCATAGGGGTGAAGAGGGATGTGTTTGCTACCTCAAAAAGGCAAGGGGCCATCTCTTCTCCAGCTATCAAACCATTAGACAAAGGTAAGGAAAAAATGAATGAAAATGTTGAGGATCAACATGGTGAAGAAAGAGAATTTGAACTTATACATATTGATAGTGAGGAAGAAGAGAAAATATCCATTTCTCTCCTCCAAAGTAATAATCCCAAATATGAGATCATTAGGTAGAGTTGGAAAGAGCCAAGTACAAATATTATGTCTTAGATTGGGAGAACCAACAAAGGAGTGCACACATGGAAATTTATGAGGTAAGGGCACGCAGGGCCCAAAGACAAGCCATAAGGGCATAGGTTCAATTAGAAGAGTACAAGAGGACTCATCCAGAGAGTGAAGAAGAAGAAGAATAAAAACCTAGAAGGAGGCCAAGGACCATTAGGTCGAGAGAAGCCCTAGCCAAAGAGAGGGAGGGAGAATCTGCCCTAGCTGAGCAAATTCCTATTAGTGAGCTACTTGACAAAGATAGAGTTTTATAGGGAGCCTTGGCTTTAGAGGGCCAATATACATTTATAAGATAAGTTGTAAAAAAAAAAACAATGCCCTTGAGCTCCAAAGGAATATGGCCAAACACTATGCCCTCAGAAACCAAATTGCTAGGGAAAAGCTCAAGAAGGAATTGCTTGAAAATAAAACACTAAAGGACACAAAAGGCCATGAAAGCCTTGGATTTCTGGCTGAAGCTTCCCTACAGGTGTCCAAGACCTCTTGAGGGACCACTCCACAAATTTTCCAAATTTGAACAAGATTTTTTTTTTTTGAAATTTTGAGGCCTTTGTGCGTAGCACCCTTGGCGCTGTGCACACAACTTATGCATCCTAAGATTAAAAAATTGACATTATTGGATTCCTCTCATCACCAATAGTATTCTCATAAAATTTCAGATCATTTGGAGCAGTTTTGACCCCCCAAAAGGTCAAAAAACAACTAAAGTTTGACCATTCTGCCTCATTTTAATGAAAGGTGTTGTGCACTGAGCAGTGTTGGAAGAATGGAGTTTTGGACATGAAAATAACACTCATTCAGAAAAATAAAGGTAGATCTGGAAAGCCAACTTGAAAATTTTTCCAACGAGCCATCACGGGGAAAAATCTGACATCGGGAAGGGGTTCAAAACTTAGTCATGAAAGACCCTATTTTTTGCTGAAGTGGCACTGCGAAAATAGACTGTCTAAGTGTGTTCTCGACCAAAAATCAATAAAACACACTCATTTATTGCAAAATGATATTTTTGAGTTTTTTTAGGCAAAACACTCTAGAATTAGGTGCAAATAGTTATTATGGCACTTATTTCTCTCCATGTATTTCTATGAATGGAGAGAAATACATGGTTTCTATGAGCTTGGATAAGAAATTGGTTTTGTGAAGTTGATGAATGGCTTGCTTGGATTGATGATGGAGAAGCTTGTTTGCAGGATTCCTAAGCTTGGTTAATGGTGATGTGTTCTTAATTTTTTTATGTTTTCTTGTCTTTAATTATGCTTTAGCCTTCCATATACAACAGATCAGTAAAGAATAGATTAAGACATGCTCTTTGAAGCACCTTAGTCCTCCTAATTTCTACTGCCTTGATGTTTTCCTCTGTTTGGTCACTTTAAGGAATACTTGATTGCTCCTTAGGTCCACCTAAACTTGTTTTGTTTCATGTATGGAATAGTATGCTAGTTTACAAGTATGATTTGCAGTATGCCCTGCTTATTTGAATCTATCCAAACTCTGCCTTGAAACCTTTCTTTGGAATATTTTCTGCTAGGTTAAGTCAAAGAGGTCTCGTTCGATCTTGCCCTTTGTCCATGCTTATCAACTTGTTTCAGAGTTCTTTATAGCTTGATGTGTGATGTTTAGGAGTTCCCTCTTCACAGATTAATTTATTGTGCTGTCTTATATGTTTTCCCAAATTATGAAGGTGAATTTACTAAAGTTAGAAGCTCTTATGCTTTCTATGCTTCACTGGAATGTTTATCTTGGATATTTATTGGTTTAAAGTATTATCATAGAGTAAATGGTTTGCCCTATCTCATGCTTAGTATCTTGTGCTAATTATATTTAAATACCTCCTTGTTCAAAGGTGAATGACAAAGGATACTTCACTGCCCTTTGCCTCTACCTTGTTTTTCCCAAACTTGATGTCCACCCCACCTCACACATTACCTTAAGGATCCATTAAAATTTCTATATTGGCCCTGCAACACACTCTGATTCATCATCCAAACACTCATGATTTTCATTGAATCTGTAGCCCAATGATTCAAAGACCTCTCACTCCACCTATTCCACTTGACTATCTTACCCAACCAAAACAATCAACAAACCCTACACTTAAAAACTAGCCTAAAATCAACTACCTAAAGCAAACAATAAAAAATGCTTTGCATATAATAGAGAGATCCCTCTTTGAGTCCAGGAAGGCTAGGTCCTAGGACTCCAAAGACTAGTTCCATGTTACCCTGTCATTTGGTATACCAATCTGCCAAATCATGGGACCCTAACAGAAGTTTTCAAAAGAACATGGTGTTTGTAGTTTTTTCAAAGATTGCAAGGGTGTCATGTGTAGGTTTCTAAGGATTTTTCCATCTGTTTCAATGGGACAACTTCAAAGGTGGGAATTTTGAACCTCACTGTAACACCAGAGACTATTGCAGTAGCAACAGGAATCCCTAGAGGAGAAGAACAATGGTTCAAAGGCTTCAATTTCACCATGCAGGACTGTAAGGAATTTATCAAGCCAGAGCATACACTACAAGAAAAAAGAACATTGGTGAGGGGCAAAAATGGTCACCATAAGCTCATTGGTGAGGGTCAAAAGAGCCTTCGTCACCAAAAATTGAACGTCACCAAAGGTGGCGTCGCCGAAAGTATAGGTGTTGTGGTGACATTCAAGGTCCGTCACCAATAATGATTTATAGTGACAAATAATGACCGTCACCATTTGATATGAGCAATGGTGACGGATAATAGCCTCCGTCGCCAAAAAACTGAACGTCACCAAAGGTGGCGTCGCCGAAAGTATAGGTGTTGTGGTGACATTCAAGGTACGTCACCAATAATGATTTATAGTGACGGATAGTGACCGTCACCATTTCATATGGGAAATGGTGACGGACAATAGCCTCCGTCACCAAAAAAATTAACGTCACCAAAGGTGGCGTCGCCGAAAGTATGTGTTGTGGTGACATTCAAGGTCCGTCACGAATATTGATTATAATGACGGATAGTGACCGTCACCATTTCATATGAACAGTGATGATTTTTTGTGATGGACCTTTCATGGCCATCACTATTGGTGCATATATATGGCGACGTTCATTGACCATCACCATAAACTCATTGGTGACATAAAGGTCCATCACGAATAATGACTATAATGACAAACAGTGACCCTCACCATTTCATATCAACAACAACGATTTATGGTGACGAACCTTTAATGGTCGTCACTATTGATGCGTATATATGGTGGCGTTCGTTGACCAACACCATTTCATATTTTGGTGAGGGTCGAAAAATGTCACCATAAGCTCATTGGTGATGGTCAAAAGAGCATCCGTCACCAAAAACTGATCTTCGTCATTCCCTATATATGAATATCAAGGCACGATGGAATCGAACCACCAACCTCCTGCTTGTAAAGCAGGTGCTCTTCCATTGAGCTAGCACCCTTTAAAGAATTAGACTTTTAAAAATTATATCTTGAAACTTCGTAGATTGTAAATTCTACAACTTTCAAGAAATTAAAGTCTCGACAATCTTTTACTAAACAAACAAAACACCATCGACATTGCAGGTCCCTACCTAATGGTTATGGAAGTTATGAAAAGTAGGTGAAGGGAAGAATTAGACTTTTAAAAATGATATATGGACTACCACCACAAGAATCCCCCAAGAGAGATCCAGTGGGAGAATCTCTTGAATCAGATTCAATGGAAAATGAAGGACTAGAAGAAAGAGAAAGGCCTCAGCAGGATGGGAATCCACCACCTCGAGTCAAGGAATAGAAGAGGTCCTCATAAATTCTTACAACACTTTGAAATAGAGCTAAGGGTAGAATATCTACTTAAGATCTACTTATAAAGATTGCTTATGTAAAATAACTCAAATAGACAAGCAAATCCACAATTATAAAGTGATTATTTGGCATTTCAATCACTAATTTCAGGGCCAAAAACCTAAATAACCTAAAACACTCAAATATCCTAAAACAATGTGTGAAATAAAGACAAAGAAAAAGAGAATATGTTCTCGAACAATAATACAAAACAAAGACAGAGAATATGTTCTAGAACAATAATACAAAACACATCCAACATTTTAAAGTATCTAACTTGTCTTGGTGAACATGCGTCCTTAGCAAATACAATGTAGCAATACCTTCCCCACAAAAGAGAAGACATGTCAAAATAGTATGTTTGACACGAACAATCATAAAGATGCCACAATAGCTACTCCATTCAACACATGCACAGGCAATACAACTTAGATGTTGATGACAAAGTATGGGATAGAAACAAATATCCTAGATGCTAGTTGTCTCACAACAATTACTTCAGATTTTACATATTGGTATGATGTTGTGGTGAAGTTCCCAGTTTCTAACCAAAAGAAAAAGTAATAGATCAACATAACATACACTTCCAACATGTAACCTAGCCAATGGCTTCATCATATGCCTCATGCCAGGAATTGGATTTTTCATACTAGACCAACGATAGTTAGGTTCTAAATTTCAACCTAATTATTTCAAACAGCGTATGAGCAGCAGTAGAGAAGTCCTATAATAGAACTTCCATCACATTATAGTGATTTTTTTGTAGCATTTGTTTTATTTTTAGGGCTCATGTTTCAAACAATTTTAACATGGTTTTAAGGTTCCAAAAATATCATGGGAAAGTCTCCCTTATTGCAGTATTTGGTGGTAGCCTCCATGAACAGTTTGACATCAATAATCTTGTTATAATACAACCGTTTTTAGTAGCATGTTGTCATCCTCCATGGTCTCCAAACAAAGCAAATAGATCACCATCCAAGCATAAATATAACTCGGCATATAAGATCAACTTTTGCTGGGAGGATGTGAGGTCATGTAACATACTCTTGTAGGATTATGAGGCAATATGAAGATGATATATAGAATAAAATGACCACAGATTCGATGGCAGCATGTGAAGAGCCCTAAACAGAAGATACAACAGTAGATATATCCTTTGATTGGTGGTTCTCTGGAACCCAATAGTGTTGGTCTTTCCAATGGTTGATACCTCCAACTGTGGTAAATTTTCACCAACAAATAGAACTAGGGTTAATGACAGCACTATTATGGCTCTGATACCAATTTTTGGACAGATAGGGCAGCATGAAAACAAGTATAAAAATACAGGTGCAATCAACAAATGTTTCCAACAATGATGTGGGGTTTTTGGGAAGCTTCTTGTGGGATAATTTGAGGGATTTTAGACAACTTTTCAGCCTTGTGAACAACAATAATCTTTATTACTTGTTTGTGACTACATATAGGGTCATTGTATGCAAATTATAGCCAAAAATAAAACTCTAAATACCCATCAATCAGAACAGTTCATCTTTCCTTCAAGCATGAACCAATTTAAATCTTCATGTGTCTTCACCTTACAGAAATTTTTTGGCAGAAATGGTGGTGGTAAAAAATATCATAAGGGCTGTTAATATCTAGTGAAATTTTTTTTTGAAACCCTTGGAAACATACAACGAACCCTTGAACAAAGGCATTAGAACCTTTGTGAAATCCTTAGGTAGCATTTTAATTGGACATCAGTATTTCATTATAAACATTAGAGTGCTTTGGTATTCAGAGGCATTTCAAGAGCCCTTTTCATATCTTACTTGGAGTGGTTTGTGGATATACCTCTCATTTTTGGGTGTTCCTAGACTAGATCCTAGCAATCTAAAGCATGTATCAGATCCTAGTAATCGATTGGGTGTTCCTAGTAACTTGTTGGTTGTATCAGATCCTAGACCAGCAGGTGTTCCTCCTTGGCAACATATATTCCTTAATTCATAGAGAATAACGTAAGGAGAAGGAGACCTTGAACCACATGTATATGCATAACCTTATGTTTGATTGTTAGCTTGAGTACAACAGCCTGAAATAGGTCCAGCCTCCTCATCTTAGCTATTATCTAGGCTTTACTGAGACAGTGCAGTTGATAAATGGGTTTCAACTGACCAACTATTTACACCCAAAACCGTAATTTGAACTTAGTTCAGGCTAGCAATGGCAAAATTGGATCTTCTAATCATCCAAAAGGTTATAGAATTTCAACATTCTAATTGCCCCATGGCCAGGAAAAGCCAATTTTTTGAGTGTAGGAACCTCTTTTTTTTTATAAAAAGGCAAGGTTATAGAACTGAGAGAAAATTACTTGGTTATATAGGTGGTAGAAAGGTCAAAAAGGAATTTGGCCAGCCCAACTTTAGAAATGGCATCCACAAAACCACGTTGCATTAGTTTAGGTCCTTCAATCTACAAACAACAAAAATGTACTGCTATAGGGTTTTTTCAAGGTGTTTAATTCATATATGTACTCAAAATTCCATTTCAAATAACAAAATTAAGATTTGGCCAAAAACAAATCTGGGGTAATAAGACAAAATCTCAAAAATGTAACATGTTTAGATTCCAAAGACTACATTTTTTGGTAGCCACAGTGCATGGGTTGTCTATAGTTGCACACAATCCATGTTATGTCTTACACCGTGACCTTATCTTAAGGCATACAGACACACCCTAGTCTAGTATTGACTATGTGAGTCTCTCTATATATATCATTGAATGTTCTGCTTTAGCTTATCCATCCATCCCTTGATCAGTCAATCAATCGATGATGGTGAAAGCGTCATCCATTCTCTTGCATTTTTTGTGCATTCAGGTTTTCATTCACCTCTGCAAATTCCATGCTAGCAGTCAAGGGCACAAATGGGAATTGAATCCAAGAAATTTGGAAGGGAAAGGCAAGTTGGCTCATTATGGTCATCCTTACAGAAAGATCAATGCCCCAAGTTTCTTTCAACTTCGCAGAGGCGATCTGTATATAAATCTAACCAACTGGGGAGCTACCCTCGTCTCCCTCGCTCTTCTTGATGCTAAAGGTAATCATCCCTAAACCCTACCCTTCAACTGCTTTACCATCATTTACTCAGAGGGAGCTAGCTCATTAAGTATTGGTATTTATGCATTCAGGCCATCTAGGAGACGTACTTCTTGGCTATGACAATATTGCCTCATACATGGTATGTATTTGCATTTCCCTTTGGAAATTAGTACTACCATCATATGCTAGAATTTTAAGATAAATTTACAATTTATACTTAAATATTGGAATGGATCTCAAATGTATGCGTTACCATGGGGAATATGAGATTGTTTATTAATGTAGAACATGAGCTCCAGTAGACCTTACTTTGGTGCCTTGGTGGGTTGTGTAGCCAACCGTATCAAGGATGGAGAATTCACACTAAATGGGAAAACATATCAGATGCCTAAGAATAATGGCAACAACACACTCCATGGTGAAAATCTTCCTTTTCTATTCTGCATGCATGTTTTATCCAACTAACTAGAGCCCTATAATGACCACTACTCAGGAATAAAATCTCTCTTTTTCTGTATATGTATGTTTGTTTGTGGAGGTCTAGAGCACTACTATTTCAGGTAACATATGTGTAGTTTGGTGATCTGAATGAATGCAGGAGGGCTGAGAGGCTTTGAAAATGTCCTGTGGGAAGTGAAGGAGCAGAGAGGCTTTGACATGCAGAATTTTATATGACAAAAAGAGTCTTTGAGCCACAAAGGAGGGATCTAACATAATTTTGTTGATCCCCTACAACTATCAAGGGTTCAGCAAAGGAGGTGTTAAAACAGGTTTGCACTACAACAGAAGATACAACAAGTACCGCTATATTGTATGGTGTTCCTATCAAGCGCTGAGGCCCAGACTTAACCATAAAATTGGCCCCTTGTTACAGGTCAAAATACCTCCTCATCAGCTCAGAGGGGAAGACAAATATGGAAGAAGTACAAAGAGCTAAGTTAAACCTATTTCTTCCAGGGTAACGCCTATGAAGAACAGAACAAGGGCGTTATAACGCAGGCAAGCAGTGCATTGGCCGCGTTAGTGGCTAGGGCAACTCTCTGTTTACACTGAAGGGAAGCGTTACCCGTGTTTTAAGTTTGAATTGGGAAAAGAGCGTGGAGAATGATTTGAATCTCCGACTTTCCCTCACAAAGGAGTCAGTTCACAAAGGAAACTGCAGAAGCACCAGTTCATTATTGGTCATTGCCATGAAAGATTGAACTCCAAAAGAGGCAAAAGCATAGAGATCAAAGAAACATCTAAGTTTTTTCCATTCCAAACTAGTGGAAAGAGAAGGGCAACAATGGCTTTCTCCCTCTCCTATAAGAAGGAGCTGAAGGCTCTTAATTGAAGGTCGAAGGATTGCTCAAGCTTCTTGTATACTTGTGGAATAGAGAATAGCGTGACATTGTGAAGGCCAAGAGTCAAAGAGGCTCCTAGAGAGTTTGTTGACTTGGACTTCTTCACTAGAGAGAGAAGAGAGATTCGGAGACTGAGGAGGGCTTGGTACAACCGATGGTTGTAATCCTCCTTCTTGCAAAATCAATAGAACTGTGTTCGTTTTGTCCATTCAATGCTTAATGTTATTATTGTTGTTTCAATACTTACTTAGTATGATATGAATGGCTCAGATGTGTATAATCTAGATGTTTATTGTTGATCTAATTGATAGAATACTTGTTATATTAGAAATTACGCGGGTGCTTTGACTGATTGCAGGTCTCAGATTTGGAGCCGGCGAAGAAGGACTCTTACTTTGCTGCACAGCGCTCTCCAAGAGATTCCAAGACCGTTAAAGAGGTAATTCTCTATTGTATTCCTTCAAGTTACTTCAAGCTAATATGAACATGCTCATGCCATCTTTGTGAACAGCATAGCTAATCTTACTGTCTGCCTCAGGCACCGGAAAGCCCTGAGAGAGATCCACGAAAACCAACCACCCAAGCAGTTTACCCTAAAGCAGAATTGGCGACTCCGTTGGGGAATCTCCCCATAGTTTCTGAACTATTTTTTCCCTTCATTTCTTCTCTCCTCTGTTCAGTATCCTTCCGACCATTTTCATGCTCCTGACATACTCAAACGGGCTTGCGTAGCTCCAATCTCGTTTCGTTCGGCTAACCTAAGAGCTTTCCCCGGGTTAACACGTACGGCGTGCTTTATTCAGTTATATAACGCCGGTTCAGGCTAAATATACATACAGGTCGTCGTATTAATAGACAGATAAGTATTTGTACTAAAACCTCGTTGTCTACTACCGTGACCGTGTTTTTAGTCGTGAGCCGCGCGCGCATCTTCTTCATGAGCATCGTAATCCGTGCTTGTCCGTTAAATCGGCATTGATTATTTGTTTTCCTTATTTACTTAGTGCGTAGCATTTACTTTTTTTAAAGGGAAATTTTTTTTCGCATTTAGTCGAGTTTATTTTCGAAAGTTTAGTTCATGCATCGGCGCAGGTAGTAGAAGTTCGAATGTATAGGTTGAGTCATATTTACATGTATGGTGCATGGATGATTGAAAAAGAAACCTCTCCCTGTAGAAACACTCTTCATTGAATTTAATATTTAGAGCATGTTTTTCATGGTTTCTTGAGTCAGAGTCTCACTATACTTCATACGCCCATTCCCCCTCCGCAAGACTCATAACAAAGTACACTAAAAATAAAGCGACACTAAAAGCAATCTAATTACTCTTTTTTTGAGCTCACACAAACAATAGTTCAGGCTAGGATCTTGGGTTAGGAAAGTGAGAAAACTACCTAAGATCTCAAAACTTGAAAACTAGAGTCATTAACGAGTGAAATCCTGCTGCACTCACATTATCGGGACCGTTCCTTTACCGGAGCTCAGCGCGAGACAACACTTGGGTGCACTAGAAGGTAGCCCACCTTCGACTGCATCCTGTGGGTGTGTTATATATTGGGGTTCCCTTCAGGGATGTCGAAACTAGATTGGGGATCTAGGTATTCTGCCCATATAGCACACTATCCTTGACCGTGGACCCCCCTGATGATGTCTGTGATTTGAGGTATCCTTAGTGGCCATACTTTTAGGGACTTACACAAGGTGACTGGGACGGGCTGTCCTGGTACCTGAAACAGACGGACCCACTCTGTCTTCGGTCTTTAGGAGGGTACTCGTCTTCATGGGAGTGCTTACACCTATCGTTTGAGGTTCGAGCGAAGCTCGAGAGTGACCGTAACTATACTTTCGACCAACCCTCTCTGTATGCTATTGTGAGACTGGATTTCATCACCAGTGAACGGTAGTACTCAGACAGGGCACCCTATACTGGCTGCTTGCTGATTGATTTTAGAGAGTCTTTTCTTTTTAGTAAGGGTGTGGTTACTGTCACTTGAGACTTCATAATATATCACATTTTAATAAAATTTGTTAAAATTAAACCGGTCACCGTGGCGTCCCCTGACCCACGCCGTCTGTCTCGACGATAGCAAGGTCTACCTCCTCTCACTCTAGAGGAAAGATTGAACCTTGGTGAACCCGGGCCTTCTACGGAAGAGCAGTCTCCTCTGACTAATCTTGATTATCACATAGACCCTTATCAGCCGGAACTTCCGGAGGACCCTTTCACTGAAGGCGTTGTACCTAATTACAATCCTCCGCTCACTGATCCGTTAGGACCTGTGATAATCCAGATTCCACCGCGCCAAGATATGTCCGTGTACCAACATTCTCTATTGTAAATCACAGGAGTCACATCTACGCACCATTCTCAGTTCGCTATCATCTCCTCTCGCCTTGGTCACTTATGCTATCATAACCCCAAGAGTCTTTCAAACATGTTTACCCTTCCACCTTATGAGTACACAACTGTCAAGAGTTTTCATCGAACCTCTTCAAGATCTATCTTATCAGAATCTCATTGCTAGACCACGCGGCTCCTCCGACGAGAGTGACTACTTGGGTGCTCCTTTAGCAACTCCTTTCAAACTTTGAACCCTTTGCTGAGTCTGTCTCGGCCACCTACATGTAAGTAGCATATCGCACACAGTAGCGGTGGAATATTCTTCCCATGCAATCCTTAGGACAACTGGGACAACCCATTGTAAATACTATCCCCTTAAGGGGTTCAAACATAGGTGTAGGATCTATACCGTTGCCAAATTATGCAAGTACTAGTATGCCTCCGGGAAACTCTATTGCATCCATTTGGACTAACCAACCCCAACCTCCGTCTGGAGTGGGAGGGCACTTTTACGCTGGGGGCAACCAACCGTTTGCCCCTCAATACACTATGCCCTATGGACAACAACCGTACTCCTCCACCTATGGGAGGTTTTTATCAAAGTCCCACTTACCCTTCTGGTAACACGTGGATGGGAGGACCCTACGGTCCAAGTAGTCAGCCCATACTGCCTTGGTTAGACTCGGGGGCAAATCCACAATTGCCTTTCTTGGCAGCTTTGGACATACCCGACATCCATAAGCTGACAAATGACCCCATCAACCACAACTCGCTTTGGCCTCCTATACCGCATAAGATTCCTTCAGATATCCCGAAGTTCGACGGGAAGCATGGGGACGACCCGGCCGCACACATCACTACCTTCCATTTGTGGTCCATATCCAATTCCATGGTAGATGATAGTGTCCGCCTTCGACTGTTTTCCCGCACCCTTACAGGAAATGCCGCCAAGTGGTACATTGAATTACCACGCGCCACCATCAATACGTTTGGCGCTTTAGCGACAGAGTTCTTAAAGAACTTTCAACTACCAATTAGAGTGGAAACCGGCACAGAATTGTTAACATCACTGCGCCAAGACACCACCACCCACATCTCCGACCATATTCATGAATGGAGACGTAGGAGGAGGCTTGTCAAAGCGCCAATACCGGACCATCTCTTAGCCAATTGGTTTTTCAAGTCTCTTTTACCCCATATCTCTAAAGACATTGGCCTTTCTGGTGCGGTGACAGAAGATCAATGTATTCGTCGTGCCCAGCACCTGGATTTAATCTATTCACAATCTGGCACGCTTTACGATCTGCTCCCCCATGCCCCTGGTAACCTGAACCCTCCGGCTACTCAGAAAACCGGAGCTCATGCCGACGGTCTCGTTGGCGCGATCTCTGGTGTAGCCACCAATCAGTCTCGGGGGCAAACCTCCCAGCCATCCTCGGCTGCCACCGCCCCCCACCAAACGACTCCTCTTCCTTCCGCTGAGGTAAATTCAGTGCAAACCTCACAAAAACCCAACGGGAAAAATAGGAAGAATAAGAAAAAAACATCTTCTTCGGAAGAGCAGTCAAATAATCAGAATAACTCTAATCAGAAAAATGCTGCTAATGAAAAAGGAAAGGATAAACCCATGAAATTTCCTTGTAAAATATGTGCGGAGGACCACTTGACATACAAATGTCCTCGGTTGCAGGAATGCACCGATTTTATTGCTAACAAGGATTCTGGGAGAACACCTGTCGTTCTTCACAATCCTTTCCCCAATCAACAGCAGCAACATCAACATATGGTTGACAACCCGCCACAACCCCATCAATGGGGCAATGGTGGTTCATATCCTTCCGGCGAAGGACCATCTGCCATTTACGGCATCGAGATTATTGACCTTCAAACTCACGCCAAGCTTTATGGAACTCCTACCGTAGATGCTCAAGAACCTGGAACTAGTTCCAATCTTCCGCCGCCCAACGATTTGCATATCGAAAGGCCTACTGTTGAACCTGTAATTCGTCCCCCTAAAGGGACACTTCAATGCACGACTCATAATACCTCTGCACGTGTAGCCCAAAACTACAATATTGTAGAAGATTTGGCGCAGGCACCGTCAGCTATGTCTGCACTTGAAGTATTACAAACCTGTCCAGCACAAAGGAAAGCCTTGCTTTCGGCCATTGGTGGAATAGATCCCCAGGATTCCATGCTAGCAGTCTTTGATATGGAAAAGGCTAAACCTCGCCTCTCGCATCAACTCGCATTCTAGGTGCAGGTTGTGTCGAAAGGGAGACCCATCCATCGCACTGTCATAGACGAAGGTGCTTCGACCTGCGTTATGTCACAAGCTTACTGGCTGAATTTAGGTTCTCCTACTCTAACCCCGCCATCGAATTCCCTTAAAGCTTTCGATGGCCACACGTTCCTACCCAAAGGATACCTTGCTAGCTTTCCCATCACTCTGAGTGGGAAAACGGTAAACGTGGACGTTGAAGTCGTAGAGTGTCATCTCGACTATAATCTATTGCTTGGTCGCAGTTGGTCTTATGCCATGACCGCCATCGTGTCTTCGGTCTTCCAACTCATCCTATTTCCATTGGATGGGAGAATAGTCACGATCGATCAGATATCCTTCTGCACCACTGATTATTCCACTTTACCAAGTAGCTCTGTACCCCTAATAGGAGGTGTCCCTGACTCTTACGTCAGTATCGGTACCGGTCTTCTGAAGGCATCTTCCCTACTGGGTTGTTTTCCTCTACTGCCACCACAGATCCCAAACACGGTTGCAATGATATCCAGCTTTTCGGATGGCTCTATCGACCCATGGATCATTCCGGCACCTTCAGATATTGATTCCTATGGAGATCAGATGCCGCTTTCACCAGTTGAGTTGGCTTACCAAGCCATCCAAATCGCATCTGAACCCTCCACTGATATGGTTTCGACCACAGGTACAACCCTCTCTCCCATCACGGTTCTCTCTAAGGATCTCCTCAATGAAGTCTGGCCTACAGACGAAGCTATTCGAGAGATCATGTCATTAGAAGAATGACCTTGGGGAGAGTTCCACCATCGCGCTTCGACGATTGATTCGGAGGTGATAAAAACTGAAATCCCGTCTTTTGACCAACTTGAGATAGTTCCCTCCTCTTATACGACTGTCCACACTATCGATTCAGAAGGGAACATGGCTAATATTTCCAAGACACTGCTCATTGATATCTCGGTCAAAACGGGTATCGTGGAAAATATTCAGATTGGAGCCGACTGCAATCCTAAGGAAATTGTATCCTTCACATCTCTTTTTAAATAATTCCGTGATGTCTTTGCTTGGTCTTATGACGAAATGCCCGGAATAGATCCTTCTATTGTTGAGCACGAAATCAAGACTTATGACAATGCTAAACCAATCCGGCAACGACTCAAACCTGTCCACCCGTGCAAAGCAGCCGCCATCAAGGTCGAAGTAGAAAAAATTTTAAACGCTGGCTTCATTTATCCCGTTCTCTTAACTGAATGGGTTTCCAATCCAGTTCCCGTTGATAAAAAACAAGGCACGGTTCGAGTTTGCATCGATTATCGCGATCTGAACGCCGCTTGTCCTAAAGACAATTATCCTATGCTGTTCATTGATCAAATTCTCGACGATTGTGCCAGATGCGAATCTTTTTCCTTCATGGATGGATTCTCGGGATACAACCATATTGCCATAAAAAAAGACGACCAGCATAAAACTGCTTTCATCTGTCCTTGGGGCATTTTTGCGTATAAAAAACTCCCATTCAGCCTAAAGAATGCTGGAGCAACTTTCCAGTGGGCTATGAACTATGCTTTTCATGACATTCGGCATATTGTACAAGCTTACTTGGATGACCTTCCGGCTCATTCCAAGAAGCGACGAGACCACCTGGCTCATTTAAGAGAAATTTTTGCTAGGTGCAGGTTCTACAATATATGTTTGAATCCTCATAAATGCGTATTTATGGTCGAGTCCGGACGATTGTTAGGTTTCATTGTTTCCAAGCACGAGATTAGGGTTGATCCCGATAAGGTCAAAGCAATTGTTGAATTGCCGGAACCACAATCCATCCTTCAACTCCAAAGCTTGCAAGGGAAGGCAAACTTTTTGCGACGTTTCATCGTTAACTATGCTGAGATGACGAAAGGCTTCATGCGATTATTGAAGAAAGGAACACTATACTTGTGGGATGACCAAGCTCAACGGTCATTTGATGCTTTAAAACATGCACTTGTTTCAGCCCCACTCCTCAGTGCCCCCGATTACTCACGCGACTTTCTCCTCTATCTGGTAGCATCACCATCCTCACTTGGTATGGTTTTGGTTCAAGTACACGATGACGACAACGAACATGTGATTTACTATTTATCAAAAGGTCTAATCAGACCTGAATTACGTTATTCACATGTGGAGAAACTCTCTTTGGCGGTAGTTTTCGCCGTCACCCGACTCCGACATTATATATTGTTGCGACAGACTACGGTAATTGCTTTGGAGAATCCCATGTGACATATCTTGTCTAGACAAATTATTGGAGGGAAATATTCCAAATGGATCGTCATCCTCCAACAATTTGATTTGGTTTTCACGGCTGCCAAAGCAAAGAAATCCCTTGTCTTCGCCGAATTATTATCGGACCTTCCCAGAATCGACCCGGCAGAAGTAGCTCATGATCCATTCCCTGATGAATCTGTCTACTTGGTCGACTCTTCGGACCCCTGGTATGGAGACATCTTAGTCTACCTACAAACCCAACACTTCCGCCCAGCTCTCACGTCTGACGACCGTCGTCGTATCCGCCACCAAGCGAAGCACTACATCGTGCTAAACGATACACTATATCGTCGTGGTGTTGATACTATTCTCCGACGTTGTCTCACTATCGATGAGGCAGAACGCGTTTTGAATGACTGCCACGCAGGGGCATGTGGTGGTCATCTTTCGGGCATAGCTACTACCCAAAAAATCTTGCGCGCCGGTTACTGGTGGCCCACTTTGTTTAAAGATTGCATTTCAGCAGTCCAGAAGTGCCATCCATGTCAAATTTTCACAAAGAAAATGTGCGCACATCCTACCCCCCTTCACCCGGTTATCTCCGTCGATCCTTTCGCTAAATGGGGAATTGACTTCGTCACCTACAATCCCGCTTCGGAAAATAGACACAAATACATCGTGGTTGCAGTCGATTATTTTACGAAATGGGCAGAAGCCCTTCCCACTTTTAAGGCCGACGGCGAAACCGCCGCTCTCTTCCTGTTTAATCAGGTAAATTGTGGGTTCGGCGTACCCCTATCGATTGTCACCGATCATGGATCTCACTTTCAAAATCATATGATGACCGAATTAACATCCATGCTAGGTTTCCGACAAGATCAATCTTCGTCTTATTATCCTCAAGCTAATGGTCAAGTAGAAGCCGTAAATGGCGTCCTCAAAACCATGATTCGTCGATTGGTCGGAAACCATAAAACCACATGGCATCGGAAGTTGTATTGCGCGTTATGGGCATACCGAACGTCAGTTAAAACTGCCACGGGCTTCACACCTTTCCAACTTGCTTTCGGCCTGGAGGCAGTACTTCTGATTGAGTGCAAAATCCCATCGCTTAAACTGGCCGTTGAACTCATGCCTAGCACCACCACCACAGAAGAGCGTTTGCTCTCGCTCGATCATTTGGACAAAACTCGTCGAGATGCTACACTAGCACTCGAAGCTCACCAGCGCCGAGTTAAAGCTCAATACGACAAATGTGTCAAGCCTCGTTCTTTCCAAGAAGGCGATCTTGTTCTACTTTATGATAAAAAACACGACCTCTTGGGGGCAGGAACACTCCAACCATTGTGGCTCGGTCCTTACATCGTTACTAAAGCCCTCTCAAAAGGAGCTTACGAACTACAGGATTGTAATGGAATTCCACTCGAGGAGCCCCGCAATGGGCTCTATCTGAAGAAGTATTTTGCCTAGTTTCGCACTAGGCATATGCTTTGTAATTTTATGTATAAAATTTTTGCCTATTTTTATTTTGATGCTTTTGAATTATTTGTTTGGTTTAAGGTTTTTTTCTCATGTAATCTTTTTCTTTCGCACAGATGTCATCACACTCATTATCATATGTCGGGTATGCGGATGGTGCTAGTCGTCACACTAGGCACATTGCTTCAGCTGCTTGGGTTCTCTATACTCCTGAGTCGGACCTTCTTGGTTCCAGGGGGATCTTCCTGGGTAACACCACCAACAATGTCGCCGAGTACATGTCAGTGATCCAACTCCTCACGGAAGCAGCATCTCGTGACATCTCTGATTTAGTGGTCAGGTTAGATTCCCAACTCATCATTATGCGGTTAAACAATCATTACCGTGTTCGCCACCCTGTGTTGTTACGTTATTTTTTACGAGTGAGACTTTTAGAACGTCAATTTCAAACAATCACATTTGAGCACGTTCCTAGGGAATTTAATGCATTAGCTGATTCTTTGGCAAATTATGTGTTAGATTGGCATTTGTCACATTTATTGTAAAAGATTTATTCATGAGTACATATATTTTTATCACATCAAAAAATGCATAAAAATTTAAAAACAAAAAATCACCAAAAAATATATATATATACGTATGTCATGTCCAGTACACAGTAAACATCAAAAAGAAAAATCTCCCAAAACTTGGGGTGTTTTACAAAATTTGGCTAACTAAGCCATGCTCTGACACTAATACATCTACTCCACCAGCTAAACCTGATGCTCATAATAGCATACAACTGCTCTAGCTATCCTCCTCAGAGGAACCAGGTATCTCTCCGGCACACCCACAGTATGCCGCTGCAGACGAACTGGAACCTCCCACATAGGAAGCGGTGGTATACCCATACTCAGACCCTCCAGGTTCCTGGAGAGTTCATGTAAAATTTGGGTATCATCGTCGTCGCCGGTTTCCGCCTCCTCTACAGGTGCGCCAGCCCCGGGTAGCTGCAATCCTCTCCGTGCATAGCGAGGGGCCCCAGCTGGACGGACAGGTGCCACATCTGTGTCAAGCAAGAAAAATTTTCATGTCAAAACTTAATTTTCACCCCTTTTCAACAAAAAAAATTTACATAAATTCAAAAGCTAAAAACAAAAACTTCTTTGAAAAAACACTGATCATTTTTTACCATCAGGCCCCCACTGGGTGCCAGGGGGCAGGACTAACTCAGGGTCACCTGTGAAGTTCATCCTTGCATAGGGATAATCCTCAATCATGATGATCTGAGAGTCCAGCCAATCAAAAAATCCCTCATCAAAACAGTGACGGACGGGACCCTCTCCAGTCCGTGGAAGCAAAGTGGCCCATCGAGCCTGCCTCGGCTCGCGTGGACCCAATGGCGCTGTAGGGATCCTGGGCCTCATCAGTGGTATCCGCTCCAGTATGAAAGAAACAATCAGTGTTCCGTACCCAAACTCTCTTTGAGTACGGGTCTTGCATGCAGTAAGCTCTGCTCGGACCCGACGGACTACACCGTCACACCAGTCGAAAACCTGAGGCTGCATACAATCCAAGGCTAGGAGCATCTGGGCCTTGGTAGCCACATGTTGACTCTTGGCACCTACCAAGCGAACAATCATCCATAGAATAGACCACAAGGGTCTCAACGTCACTTGTGCAATAGGTATTCGGTTACTCACAGCGTGGGTACCACGTATGCAGTGCACATGGATCAAATCAGTAGTGGAACGAGGGTCAGCTCTAGACCCCGTCAAATTGGGCCTCGCCCCACGACATGACAAGCCAGTCAAAAAGTAAACATCATCTTTTTCAATGGCGAGCTCGTTGCCACCAAATCCGAAAGACATGATGCCTCTCATTCCACTGCTGGATCAGCCACCTCAGGAGGTCCTCTTGACCCCTCATCAGTTCTAAACAGGCATACTTAAGCAATCCGCACCTCCGGAGAGCCATTAAACTTGCCGCATCCGTCACCATCTCTCGTTCTTCCCGCTCATGCTCTCTCTCTCGCCAGATACTCATGATTAATAGCTGAACACCTGCAAATGCAACATTTTCAACCGATTAAAATTTGCCTGGACCACTTCAAAAATGGAAAAATTGAATTGTTAGAAATCATGTTGCACCTAACGCGGACACTAGTACAAAACAGAGCGTTCTAACGCATATTTCCCTCACGGGTTATGCGTTTAACGTGGCTGTTATACTCCTGACCCACGTTAGGCACAAATATTTTTCTAGGGCCTCAAAATTCCCTAATTTTGAACCAGCAAAAACTAACAAATTGGCAATTAAATGATAACAGGAGGTTCTAGCTCTTACCTGGATCTCGTGGAATAGAAAACTGTTGCCCGGATTGACCGTAATCGTCAGCTGAAATTTTCACCCCTTTTCCACTCCAGAGCTTCTTCACAGCACTCGAAACAGTGAAAATGAAAGTCTTTTGACCTTCTTATAGCAAATTCTGGGGCATGACTCTCTTAAGTCAGTCGGCAAAGTCGTGCTTTCTCGCTGTACACATGTCGCAATTCTCAAGATTTGGTACTGATGATTCTAATAAGGGATCAAGATTTATGAGCAGACATACTCATGTTTTATCGAGCATTCTTTTTACGGTATTTTTCTTGCTCGTTAATCCGAAAAACCTTGAGTTCTCTCCTTCGGACTCGTTAAACTTATACGAAGTTGGCATCGAGCATTCTTTTTGGTCTTTTCTTGCTCGTTAATCCGAAAAACCTAGAGTTTTCTTCTTCAGACTCGTTAAAACTATGGAGAAGTATTGAGCATTCTTTTTAGGAATCTTTTTCTCGCTCGTAAAACCGAAAAAATCCCCGAGTCACCTTTTGTCAGGCTCGTTAAACTACTGAGACAGAGAACAAGGAGCCATTCTTTTCTTCTTTTTCAATGCTCTTTAAACATAAAAATTAAATCGAGTTTTCTCCGCGTGACTCGTTAAAATTTCACGGAGGTACCGAGTTTTTCTTTGTTGGACTCGTTAAAATTTCACAAAGAATATTGAGTTTACTTCATCTCCTCGTACTCATAACAAAATGAGGTAGATGTCCATTGAACATAGATTTCTCACTTTTCCGGATTCGATGGACTAACTCACGGAAAATGAACTGTTTCGGGCTTACTATTATCCCTTTGCCGTGCCCGGTTATCAAGACATGACAAAGGTACCCCAATGGAGTCGTCTTTTACGACATTTTTCAGACTCTCTAAACATGAAAAATTCACCGAGTTTACTCGTCTGGACTCGTTAAACCTAATCAGACAGGACATGGATTTGTCTTTTATGACATTTTTCAGACTCTCTAAACATGAAAAATTCACCGAGCTTGCTCATCTGGACTCGTTAAATCTGATCAGATGGGGCACAGAGTCGTCTTTCCTGACATTTTTCAGACTCTCTAAACATGAAAAATTCACCGAGTTTACTCGTCTGGACTCGTTAAACTTAATCAGACGGGGAAAAATTTGGACAAAATGGATACTACCTCCATTACATTTCCAAAAAGGTCGATTTGGCAGCAAAATTCTTGAACATGGCACTTCCCAGAAAACTCTTTCGCAGTTAGCCAAACCCTACCATCTATGAGTATTAGCCTTCATTTCCCAGTGTCCCTGCACCGGTAAAATCCTAACACACTCTTTGGTGTTCATCACGCTTCAGCTGCCTAGTACCCTGCTAGAGTGCCTTCTATTGTTCAAGCAGATCTCGTTATCTACTACTCCTGTTATCAACCAAACCGCTCATTATGCCAGAAATTATTTGTCGTCTGACGTTCCCATTTACTCTTCCTTATCTCAAATCATAAACAAAATTAGTTGGTTTCCGTTTCGTGTTGACTGATGTAGGACGCCTCAGTGCCTACCTTTCAACAGATCACTTCCTATCGACTTCAACACCTTATCTAGGAAGTTGATCCAGAAACCCATCAGTACCCAGATACTTGCAGACATCAGTGGCAGGTAGTCTTGTGTTTGATCAAGGGTCTTCATCATTGGCTCTTGTTCAAATGATTCTACGAGTGTTCGACTTCAAATCCTTTTATTCACACTCACTACATTGTACTGGGCATCTTAGGGACCATCATCATTATCGGTGGCCACCTTCGCGTCTGTTAACAGTTTTCATTATTGACTGGTAATCAGACGATTTCTCACATGTTCGACGACAACTCTCTCATTCACATGATTGAGAAATATGCAGTTTAAGTGAATCGGCGGTCAAGACCTTGGGGCAAAGCCTACATCATTAAAGTTGTGTTCCCTTCCCCAAGCTGCGATATTGTTTATGGAGACAGCTTCTTCAGCCTGATCCTGTTATGACAGACACTTCCACATTGTGCCTATTGGTGGAAAGATTCTTCATATCTCTATTCTAGAGAAATCATGTTGTTTAAGCTACTGAGCATGGGACATGCCCGACTCTAGGCAAATACTATATTTTCTGACATATGTTGTTGTTTCAGGTTTTCCTCAGTCTTTCAATCTCTCTTTATCTCTACAAATTATAAAGTATTTCGGCCATCGTCTTCATCTCTGACCTCGCACTTTAGGGGGCATCTGTTACAGGTCAAAATACCTCCTCATCAGCTCAGAGGGGAAGACAAATATGGAAGAAGTACAAAGACCTAAGTTAAACCTATTTCTGCCAGGGTAACGCCTATGAAGAACAGAACAAGGGCGTTATAACACAGGCAAGCAGTGCATTGGCCACGTTAGTGGCTAGGGAAACGCTCTGTTTACACTAAAGGGAAGCGTTACCCGTGTTTTAAGTTTGAATTGGGAAAAGAGCGTGGAGAATGATTTGAATCTCCGACTTTCCCTCACAAAGGAGTAAGTTCACAAAGGAAACTGCAGAAGCACCAGTTCATTATTGGTCATTGCCATGAAAGACTGAACTCCAAAAGAGGCAAAAGCATAGAGATCAAAGAAACATCTAAGTTTTTTCCATTCCAAACTAGTGGAAAGAGAAGGGCAACAATGGCTTTCTCCCTCTCCTATAAGAAGGAGCTGAAGGCTCTTAATTGAAGGTCGAAGGATTGCTCAAGCTTCTTGTATACTTGTGGAATAGAGAATAGTGTGACATTGTGAAGGCCAAGAGTCAAAGACGCTCCTAGAGAGTTTGTTGACTTTGACTTCTTCACTAGAGAGAGAAGAGAGATTGGGAGACTGAGGAGGGCTTGGTACAACCGATGGTTGTAATCCTCCTTCTTGCAAAATCAATAGAACTGTGTTCGTTTTGTCCATTCAATGCTTAATGTTATTATTGTTGTTTCAATTACTTACTTAGTATGATATGAATGGCTCAGATGTGTATAATCTAGATGTTTATTGTTGATCTAATTGATAGAATACTTGTTATATTAGAAATTGCGCGGGTGCTTTGACTGATTGCAGGTCTCAGATTTGGAGCCGGCGAAGAAGGACTCTTACTTCGCTGCACAACGCTCTCCAAGAGATTCCAAGAACGTCAAAGAGGTAATTCTCTATTGTATTCCTTCAAGTTACTTCAAGCTAATATGAACATGCTCATGCCATCTTTGTGAACAGCATAGCTAATCTTACTGTCTGCCTCGGGCACCGGAAAGCCCTGAGAGGGATCCACGAAAACCAACCACCCAAGCAGTTTACCCTAAAGCACCCCTGTATCAGTCTTAAAATTGGTTTAAATAAATGCCAAAAATGATGCACAGGTCGGCTCAAATCGGTATGTCGGCTCCTTAATCAAAAGACACGACTGTTAAGTTCATACACAAACAACTATAAATAACTAGTCATGCTGATCATTTTGGAATGAAAATTTCGGTGAAAAATACAGTGAGAATTCAGAGATAAAACAGGAGGCCAAGGAGATTAAAAGGGAGATCATAATTACAACATTTTGGGCTAGAAGGATATATCTCTTGCAGACCTATTTGCACCTGTGGAAATAAATTTTTTCGGAGCTGAATTCAAGCATGAAATTTCGGCCCTATGAAAGCCTGAAATTTCGGCCCTAACAGGCCTGTAACTTCGTCCTTTCCAGAAGCTCGGACCTGAGACTATTCTCTGCAACTCAGACCCTTCTAATTCAGACCTATGGTGAAATATGTGACCTTGCAACAGTCTTGTAATTCGGATCTATAGTGGCAGTTTTGAAGACAAATTCAGACCTGCAGATCTCTGTTTTTGGAATATAATTACAGAGAAGTCTTGAGAGGAACAGTATTGAGTTTATTTTACAGTGAATATACCTAGCAGACCTATTGAAGAACATCTATTTCACACGACGTCCGTTTGAAGAAACCTTTGCATCAACTTATGAAGATATAAGTTTTTCGGGTTTGTAAAATCCATTTGGATCATAAAATCTTAGTTGTGCTTTCAATTCAGTAGATCTGCGTAATATTCTGGCAGGAAATAATTAGTCAGGTTGCTGGGATTAGAAAATTTAACACATTCAAACTGTAGTTGATTAGGAAAATTGTGATGGAAGTTAATGTGAAAAGATTTTTCCCTAATTTTTGGTCATTTGTCCCTGATACAAAAGAACACCTCTCTTTTTCATGTCATTTGCTTTAGAGTTTTGATGAAAAAGGACAATATTCCATTATGCTATGAATCTTGTCTAGCAATCTGGACATGGTTGGAAGGTCTTGTTGTTGAATGCTTGATTATTTCTTGAATTACCACCATAGAATCTCCAATTACCACCAATTTTTTGACCTGCCTTGCACACAACATAGGACCTTAAAACAATGCTAGGGTTTTAGTAAATTATTGTAAATTATTGTGGTCCTCTAGGGCTGTAAATAGCCACCCCTGCACCTGCCACTCCTAAGTCACTATGGTGACTTTATTGCACATCAAACTTTATATTCTAGCACTACTGTACTGTCCACAGACTCTAAGTGATAACATTCAAGTGACCATCCTTTTGGAAACGAATCGATGGCTTTAGGATACAAATGGGTACAATTCGAGACTTCCTATCTGCACTCAAATTCACCAAACACTTCTTGATATCCTAGATCTTGAGTTTGGACAGACCCTCTATTTCCTTGCATTGCTCAGCATCAAGCTTTGATGAACCTTGGGAGCAAAGAGGCCTACCACATCACTCCTAATTTTTGTTCATCTGATTTAATTGCATTAGCATGAATTCATATAGATTTTAAATAGAATGGTTTATTGATGAAGGATCAAAACGAAAAGATAATGGAATAAAAGGACTCACTGTCGAATCATAGTTTAATTAACAAAATTCTAACAACTAGATTACTGCTATGCAGTAGTCAATACCTTTAAGGAATAGAAGGCCTAGATAGATAACATCAAATTGTACATCAGGATCATAGTGAAATGTCATTAAATGATTAAAGGCACTGAACTCAATTTGTATTCACAAAAGAATTCTCCTAGAGAATGCAACCCAGTGCATGCTAGCAATTCTTGTCTCCTAATAATTTGAACAAAAATACAATGCAGGATCTGGTATAGAATTGCCATATAGACATGTACACACTCTCATATGATAATGCAAAAAAAATCAAATGGAGATACAGATAACACTCCCGCTGAAACAAACTACAGAGAAACAGAAAAATGGATTATGATATAATGCAATAGAAATAGAGGTTTCTTACCTTGGATAGGAGCCTTGCTTATCATCGTTGATTGATGTTGAATGGTTTGTTGTTCTGTGGAGCACCTAGCTCTCTTCAAGGGAAAAGCAAAGATTCATAAATAAATCGTGCCTTTGTTGCCACAGTTATTAAACAACCATTACTTTTAGAAAGAAAAAAACAGAGAGAGGTGTGTGGTAGTGAGACTCCAGCAATCAAAATTTCAACAGATCAAATAGACACAGTGAATATCATTCACAACCAAGAGAGAGAAGACCCAAAAATACGAGTCAAATGGAAAAATATTAAGGATGAGGTCAAATGTGTGTAAACTTAGCTAGAACATTAAACAAATGGAAATATATATAAAAAGATACTCACCAGAACAGCAGAACATACTACTTGAAGGGAAGCTGAACAGTGAAGTTGAGCAACTAATCTTCGACCATTGCACATAGATTGCCATATTTTTTATGAAGTTTTATTGACTGTTAAATTAGGCTTTGAAAAATAAGAGTTAACATCTGAAGACCTTCCTTGATTAACAAGAGATTTCCCTGCATAGTACAAGAGGCATAAGCTAAAATTTAAACAGTGAACCTTTTATTATACTTCGTATATTTGACTAGACAGCTTAATTGTTATCTGGCATGCCATTTATGCATGAACGCTGAAAACCCATGGCAGGAAAATCACCCAGAACTCATCATAAATATCAGAATCTCACACAATTCTCCTTATAGACTGCAAATCTGATCAGCAAACTTATCATTATAGAGGTTAAATCCTGCAACATCCCAAGGTTAAAAATTGTTGAGATACTCCGACTTGCATTCCTCAACTGCTTTTAATATTTGTTTTATTTGATCTTCCTGGAATCTCATGTTTCTCATGACTTTTAATTCAAAGTATGGGAAGATAGTATTTGAATGCATGCAACTTGACTAAAAACTAAGCATATCATGTATTTTATACTAGGAGGCTTGTTTTATTAGATGTACATAAGTTCATAGCAAAGCTGAAACTTGGATTCTTCATGTGAATAGTATATAAAAGTTTAGTTCTGTTAGCAGTGGGCTTGTATGTTTTATACTGCAGTATCAAGGATACTGATTATTTGATAAAGAATACTCATGCTCACTCTTATGACACTAATGGGAGTATTTTTGTGGTCAAATGTATATGTAATAAAGAATTCACATGCTCTATGGTATGACCCTAATGTGGTCAATGGTATATGTATGGAGAATGTTGGACCTGGGAAATGAGTGAGGATATTTATTATAAAGGTCAATAGAGTCATTATCAACCTCAGAGACCTGTGGTCTGTATTTATAGATATACTTAGGTTTTCTGGGAGTTCTCCTAATGTGTTAGGAGATATTGTGTAAGTCATCATTATGATATTTATGCGAGATGTGCTCCACACCTATATTATTGTGTGTACATGTTCTGGGAAGGTTTATTATATTATTTTGTGTATTAGGCTAATAACACTCACATTTGCCTTGCTGGATGTTTGTTATGGCAGGATGTGACTCTTCTTCGGTACCTGAGGGAGCCGCGAAAAGAAAGCCTTTGAGCAGCCATTGGAGTTCACAACATTATAAGAAAAACTCCACAGGGAAGCTTTCTTGAAACATAATAAAGATAAACTATAAATTCTATATGAGTGAGGCTGTAAATAGTAAGAGTTTTTGTAATTATTACAAGTTGCACGGGATCATATTGTATATTCTAATCAGAATTGACCTGTCCTTGACATATTTTCTATTACCTATGGCGATCTTTTAGGACAAAATTCTATCATGTTCTAAGTTGACACCATAGCCTATGAGGAGCTTTCCTGTGGCTCCTAGTGTTATTAAAATTTCAAATTGAACCATGAATGGTTCAACTGAGCTCATAGAAATACATGTATGAGATAGCAGTCCACTATAGTACCATTGCTTTCGATGCATTTTGTTCTTATTGTGTAGAGCAGGGGAAGGGGATAGTGTCGGTAAGCTTCTCTATCATTTTGAAAGTGCGGCTTATTTTTTTTCACATGTTAGGCTATATCATGTACATCAGGTTTGAAATACGCATGTATTTATGAAATTGATAGCTTTTGCAATATCTGCAATTGAGGTCTTGCAGATATTTTGCAAAGACCTGGAGTGTTTTATTCAACTAACAATTGAGAAAAAAGTGTTTCATTAAGTTATTAATTTCTTACATGTATTTCCCTCTGAGCTATACTAGATCATTTAATTATGCAGTAATCTAGTTTAAGATTGACATGCTTGTAGATTGAAGGTGCCCAAACCCTTTTATTGGAGATTCATATTTGGACATCAGAGCTAATGCATTTCTTTTTTGGTCAGAAATGTTTGGCATTCTATTATCGTAGGCCTTTTCACTCTGATAAATTAGGGATCCACGGCCCATCTGCGTTTCATTCTACATCCCATCTCCACCATTTTCATAATGTCTACTACCATATCTGGATAACTAATTGAATTCTTTAACACTGGCTATAGCATTTACACTCGGCATCACAAAATTCCATGACTCTTGGTTCAGGTTACAACTGTTACAAAAATTATTTACAAATAAAAAACCAATCTCCTTCTATTACGCAGGTGCCTTAGATGCTGCCTCAAGTGGAGTTGCCAGTTTTAATTCCAATGGGCCTAATGATGGCCCTACCATCATTGGATTCTGATTTTCGTTC
Source organism: Pinus albicaulis (assembly GCA_034641835.2). Classification (NCBI taxonomy): domain Eukaryota; kingdom Viridiplantae; phylum Streptophyta; class Pinopsida; order Pinales; family Pinaceae; genus Pinus; species Pinus albicaulis. The sequence continues at coordinate 934,520,655 of CM076574.1, read as the reverse complement.
TGCTATCAATCTGGCCATACTTCTCCATCTTGTTCATCCATTCCCCTGGTTTAGTTATAAACTTTATGTTGGTTTCCAAGTAAAAATGCCACTAATCTGGATTCTTAATCACATTCACAAACTGGTGATGGAGTTCAATATTCTCTCTAAACATTGAAACTCCAATCCAACCAATTTTTGTTTGAGTTGTAGGCTAGCCCATGTTACCAACAAAAATATGTTTCTGCTCTCTCTGGCCCTCGTGGGTCTTGGTTATGTAATTTTTGGATGGGTTTTCATGATACTTGTACTTCATTTCACCCCTGTTTACAGTATTCCCCCAACTTTTTCCACTACGACAAGCATTTTCTCTCTTACCTAGTCACAGTCTTATCTTCAAAATGGTGTTGTAGTTGCTCTAATTCATCTGTGTAGAAAATGGTTCTTCTTTCCCAATCCTCTCGCTAGGCTATTTTGAGACTTGAGTTAATGGTTCATTTCCCTCCTATCTCTTCCCCAGCATGTGCAACAATGCTACTTCTCCCTCAACTAGATTGGAGCTAAAGCATTTCTAGTACAAGCTGTCTAGATTTGAATTTTGAATACGACAATTGAATATGACGACCGAAGCATTTATCAACTTGATGATTCAATTTTCACGGGATTTTTCTCAACCCACTTAATTTTATTATGTCAACTGGGCTAGGAGCAAAGTGCATGAGCAAGTTATCAGGCGGAGAAAATGTTTTACTTTTTGGTAATGTGATGTGCATTGTGGGGTTTATAATTCTCTACAAAATGACGTTTCCAAACAAATAAAAAAATCAGAATTCTTTTCCACATTCTGGTAAAAAAAGAAAAAATAAATTAATTATTTTCAACATTCTTGTTGATGTACCTAGAAATCTATAAAATCTCTTTTCTTCAACAGAAACCGCCCAATTTTTGTGTGCATAAAACACTTGGGATCTGTCGCTTTGGGTATTGCTATGAAACACTTGGGACATGTTGCTTCGGGAATTCCCATGGTAAAACACTTGGGAGATTTCGCTCTGGGAATTCCCATGTATGTGAGAGAGGTGCAATGTTCATGGGATAAAATGTTGGGAATCAAACTTGATCCAGTGTTGGAAAAATCCACTAGTGTACTGCTGACCTATAACCAAATAAACCAGGAAATATATAAACCTCGGCAATAAACAGATTGAACAAAATATTATGAATCCTGAGGGGTCACCGACATGATTTTGGCATGCTTGTAGGGGTCACTGACATGCTTTTGGCATGCAAGTATGAGGAGGCCTCTGTTCCTGTGGTTGATAACTTCGTTCTTATCTCTGACAATGCGTACACTAAAGGATAAGTTTTATAAATGGAGAGATTGATACTTAGTACTCTGCACTTCAATATGGCAGTGCCAACTCCTTATTTCTTCATGAAGAGATTGCTGAAGGTAACTCAATCTGATGAAGAGACAGAGATATCGTCTTTTTTCTTCATGGAGCTTTTCCTGGTGGAGTACACTATGTTGAGATATCAACACTCCATGCTTGCGGCGGCTGCAGTTTATACTGCACAATGTACCCTGAAAAGAATTCCATGTTGGAATGGAAGTATGAATGCAACTTTGGGAATCTGTCAAGCTAATGGTGCATTATCATCAGAAGGCAGGGGAAGGGAAGCTTACTAATGTTCACAGGAAATACTCTGCCTCCAAATATGACCGTGTAGCCAAGATAGAACCAGCTACCTTTATTAGAGAGATGGTCCTTTAGGATACTCACAGATTAACAATCATTTTATACAAAAATCCCAAACATAAGACATTTAAGAAATCTTGACAAAATCTCTTAGAGAGTGCATAATTTAATAAAAGCTCTAGTAAATTTCCCTTCATCATAAATTCTAACAGAATGTTATGCATTAGAATATAACTAATCTCCAACAAAATAAAAGTAGCAGGGGTTTCCACATATAATCCCATCAGCAGGAAATCATTAAAAGAAAAAACCCAAACATGCGACATTCAAGACAGCTTGAGAAAAATTCTTTGAGAATGCATAATTTAATCAAACCTTAATTAAATTTTCCCCTTATTCCAAACTCTAACAGAGTTCCATGCATTAGAATATAATTAACCTATAACTGATCTGCAACAAAATAAAAATAGCAGCGATTTCCACGAATATAAATTTGGATTTTGTAATTATAACAACCAACCGCCATGTAAACCTAAGAAAACCAGAGAGGGCGCTAATCAAAGCTAGCCCAACATGGATAGGACCCTATGTTAATGAATAGAAACCAAAAGTGGAGGCAAATGTAGAATACTAACCAATTCAGTGACAGGAATGGGAAACCCATGCTGGGTGTAGCCTTGCGTTAGTTCTTTGGCATCACCGCAGGCCTGCAAAAGAGATGCATAAGTATTGAAATCGACTGAGATTCCCTTCTGATGCATTTGATGGAGTACACCCAGAGCTTCGTTCCACTGGCCTCGCTTGCACTTGCTGCAAGATGTTGATGATCCAGGTACCGAGGTCGACAGCGGCAATTCTGAATCAATGTTTTTTGTGGGCATTTTCATGGCAATCCTCCTTGGCGGGAAAATGAAATTTCAAATGAAAAAAAGGTCAATGTGAAAAAAAATATTATTTGAATATAATAAATATTTTAATTTTTTTAAAAGTTATACATGTTTTGATTTTTTTCAAAAAGAAAGGCAATTGTATTCGTAAGTTATTTTGTTTTCTCCAAGATAGTATTAATAAAAAATAGATTTTAATAACCAATTTAACACATCACCCACCTAAGTTGACCACCTTGACAAGATATTGGTTTTTTCAATGAACTAAAATGTCTTTAATGAACACAACCAAATGTGCATGATGTTGAACAAGTAAACCAACATGACATACTTTTAACAATAGTAACAATGTATGCAATCTATGGATTGGGAAAACCAAACTAACATACTTATGATAATCAGAATCGACCATACATGCCTATTGTGATCAACCCTTCACGAGTTCTGTTGATTTTGTGCAAAATTAAGCATGTCATGCAACTCCTATAAGACTAACTTTGATACATATACAAATTAAGTTTATATTTACTTGTTAGAATTGTGTTAAAGTGTTTCCCCTTTAAATGTCAGAGGTTTGAATCCAAGGGAAATTAAGGTATGTATACCTCCATGGATTAAATAGTTAAATCATTGCATGAAGGCAATCCATTGTCCCATGGACAAGGGGATCTCACATGCCAATTTAGCATATTCCTATATTATAACTTTATATTAAATACTATTATTACTTTCTTTTGTTAATATGAGTGATTTTAATATTTACTATACAGTTAAGTAGATTACCCCTTGACTAATTAGTGAAGTATTTAATATTGGATGAGAGAGTTGTAAGGTTGAAATTTCTATACCTTGTGTTAATTTGGGTATTTGTATCATTTCAATGCAAAATTGGATTTCATACATATCCATGGATCCATTAAAGCCATTTACACATGCCAACCAAAGACATTCAATAGTTGGGTTAGAACTAGCGGTTGGGAGGAGTTCATTATCATATTCATCCAAGGGTTTCCATACTAGAGAAATTAGGGTATGTATTTGACTTATGGGCTATTGTTTGAATGATAAGAGGAAATGAGTTAGTGCAAGTCCTTCTTATGGTAAGGCCCTGCACCTCTTCCTTTATTTCTTAAAGTAAACTTGAAAGAAGTGATTACAAATATATGATACATATAATGTGCAAACCATTCACAACATCACGACATTAAACATTTACACGAGATGCAACTTATTTCATGTTCAATAGATTTTTTCTTTTAAAAAAGAAATATATTGTACCATGATATAATATATTGATTCACCAACATTGACCACCAAACAAATGACCTAAACGACAAATGTTATGTATGGTGAATATCACCACCATAAACTATGATTATTAGCCACTCTGACACCCCTAAGTTTATGGTCACTCATTGAACATGACTCCAAGAGCTGTTTCGAGCTTCTTAAACTTATTCTTTCCCAAAAGACTGACAAGGATGCCTCATTACTGTAGCATTTTTGTCTGCGCCTTTCATCAAATTCTCTACAACCACGTTTTTATGTTATCCTCAATTAACATTTCAATTCCACGTATTTTCTTATTGTGTGTTTTAAAGGGTTTCCTTCATTCTCATGGCAGACACAGAGTCGCATTCATGGGTCCTTATGTGTTTTGGGGACCATCTCATTACTTGCAATGATTTCTCTCTAAATCAACACATGGCAAGCGCGGTATGATCAACCAAAACATATTAGCACCTAAAAGGCCACTGATTTCGAGTTAATCCCTACCCTACGACATGGCAAAATTTTTGGTTTGAATAAATTTTGTCAATGAATAACATCATTGTGAGTAAAAAGGTAATGCAGTTTGGCTTGGCATCTGCTTGTTGCATTAGGGGATTTAATGGGTTAGGGGATAAGGGTTTAGAGGTTTAGGGTTTAGGGGTTAAATGAGTTAGGGGTTTAGAGGTTTAGGGGGTTAGGGGATTTAGCAGTTAAGGATTTTATGGGTTAGGGGATAAGGGTTTATAATGGTGTTAAGTTTAGTGGGTTAAATGGGTTAGGGTTTTAGGGGTTTATGGGGTTAAATGGGTTAGGAGTTGGGAATTAGGGTTTAAGGGGTGAGGGGTGAGGGGTTTAAGGGGTTTAGGGGTTAAGGGTTTAGGGGTTAGGGGTTAAGGGTTTAGAGGTTTAGGGTTTATGGGTTGAATGGATTAGGGGTTGGGAATTAGTGTTCAAGGGGTTAGGGGTTAAGATGATAGTTTCTTTTGTCTTTGTTTGTGCACAATAGTTCTTTATTTTTTGTATCTCAATGTAACAATTTTGTAGGTAACGTTGTTTGTTGCCATGTCTTCTATATTTATTAATTTCTAGTATTTGTTAGCCATTTCTTTACATTTATCGATGAAAATGTCTATTGCAATTAAACCAAATGTATGTTCAATCTCCAGTTTCAAACTCAGCCAAAATGTTGTCACACAATTTAAGTGATCTAGAGAATGGACATCTGATGAAGTCTCAATAACCACACTGCACCTCATGACTGCTACAGAAAAGCTTAAGTTCGAGTGTCCCACATTCATGAGAAAGTTGGCGATTATAATCTTGCTCCACCTGATTGTATCCTAGACATACCCATTTGTTGCAAAAACATCCTAATGTTGTTGACCTTGTCCCTTAACAGACCAAGGAAACAGATGAGACTGAGAGGAATGGAAAGCACTACAAAGTTGGAGAGCGTACAAAATACTAGGATGATTTAAAGGATAAGATTGAAGAATGTAACAGTGGTGAAACAACTGAAATTTGTCCCAAACAAACAGTTGATAATGTGAAACCTTCTTCTGTACAAGTCAAGCAAAACTACATTCATGTGAGAGCAAGAAGAGGAAAAGCGACAGATAGGAATAGCCTGGCAAAGAGGGTTCGGTTCACTCTTTTTAATGAAATATTTGATCTACATTTTGTATATCGAAGATTAACCATTTTAATCTTGCCAACAAGGGGGAATTAACTCGATCGTAGGTCCCAACTAGACCTTCTCTTGTTTGGAATGGATAATCCCAACAAGTTTTAAGACTTTTATAAGGGTTAGGGGAATAATGAGTTAGTGGTTAGGGGATTAGGGATTAGGGGCTTAGGGCTTAGGGTTAGGGATTATGGGAATAATGAGTTAGTGGTTAAGGGGTTAAGGATTCGGGGCTTAGGGGTTAGGGGATTTAGGTGCATTTAAGGGTTAGGGGAATAATGAGTAAGAGGTTAAGGGATCAGGATTGAGGTTAGGGGAATTATGAGTTAGTGATTAAGGGGTTAGGTGATTTAGGCGCATTTAGGGGTTAGGGGAATAATAAGTTAGGGGTTAAGGGGTTAGGGATTGGGGGCTTATGGGTTAGGGGATTTAGGCGTAGTTAGGGGTTAGGTGAATAATAAGTTAGTGGTTAAGGGATTAGGGATTAGGGGCTTAGGGGTTAGGGTATTTAATAGTTATGGATTTTAGGGGTTAGGGGTTAGGGCTATCCATTCAACCATGGTTTGTAGATTTTAACCACTAATAATGCCAGATTTGGCCATTCTTATTTGGGTTCAACTCCCTAATTTACCTCTTAACTTAATGCACCTTGATATTTTAGCTGATATTGGTAATGCCCTAGGCCAATTCATTAATATCAACATGCACAAGCTAGCGAAGGGTATTGTAACCTTTGCACAGATATGCGTGGAAGTTGATTTCAACAAGGGATTACCTGATAAAATCCTCCTGAATTCGAGGGGAGATATTTACTCACAAGCACTAGATTAAGAGAACACAACCTTCTGTTACAAGTCTACCAATAGCCAAGTCACCTCCAAAATGTATGCCCTTCTTCTCAAGGGTCCTCTCCACCTCACCAAGAATTTATTGCTAGTGTTCAATGAAAAAGAAAAAAATGTAGAACAATAACACTTCACCCTTTCCTTCTTCTGGTCATATAGATAGTCTATTCAGACACACATTTCTTTGAGAAATCTAAAACCTATACCAAATTTTCTACAGATCCATTGGAACAAACCATTGTTTCATTCACTCCTTCGTATGCCTAAAATGTTGATGTTATGTATTTGACAAAACATCAAGTAGTAGGTCTGACAAGTCTCTGGCTTATCCTTCCAATTTAATAAATCTCTTGAATTGCTTTCTCCTTTGACTTTGTGATTGTTATATTTGAATTTGGAACAATCTTTCCAAGTTTTACAATCACTGGATTGTTCAATTTGAGTTTTCTATACAAAAAGTTTCTTGAACTATATTTGTGATGTTGTTTGTTTCTTGAACATACGCTTTTATTTTGAATTAGACTTTTCTAATACTTTTAGGATAATAGTAACTTTCATAGCTAGGTTAAGTGTTGCCTTGACAAAATGGGCATCTTTGCAGACTAACTTTTCAATGTGGAAGATCTATTTAGGAGGGTGTTTCTCCATCATTGTTTTCTGAAATATTCCTTTACCTAATAACATGGACTTTCTAAAATGTTCTTCAACTTTTCACCATTACACTTATAACAAATTGTATTCTATAAGAGTTGCAGTCTAATATTGTAACAGAATCACTCTAGGTTTGATTTTCTCTTTTACTCACTGAGTGATTACCCCTTTACATCCCAAAGGCTTATGAAATTGCTTCAGGTTTAACGTGGAATTGGGCCTCGCAGTTTGTGAGAAAGAGTAAAATGATTGCAGAGTATTGGCTTATTTCACTCTTTGCAGAATATCTAGAAAAAATTAAGTAATTTCTACTTATGAATAATACTTTTTAAAAATAAATTCTACTTATTTTCATAATTTAAGAGGTTTCACCGATCTAGAAATAGAGAATAAATAAATGAAACAGAAGCTTACTGATGGTGACATTGTCGTGGGGGTCTTTGAAGCATCTTTTATATTCCCTTGAGGCTGAGTGAGGTGCAAAGGATTCTCACAGCAACTCTGTTGGCTGCAATGTTGGCCTTCATCAAAACCTCTCATTTAGGTCTTCTATTCTTGCTCCTTTATTATGAAAAATGGCATCCCCAACTCATCAGAAGCCTACGTCATCTCTGCAAATAGTAACAAAATGCAGCACAGAGATTAAGCCGAAACATACAAACATGGATGCGAAAAAAATAGTAGAACCAGATACCTGAGGTGTGTGTAATCCTCTCTGTGGAACATTAAAAATTGTGGAAAAGCAGTGAAGTTAAAAATAGAACAAATGTAGCGTCATCAACCGTCAATGGACTGAAATTGTTATGGTTAATTAAATTACTAATTAGGTACTACAGAAAGAGGATGATGCTTAGAGGGCTTTCTTGGGTGACTCTGGGAGCAACCCGGAGGTGGTTAGACAAAGCTCTTCTAAGTTACAAATCTGAAGAGAAAAAACTGGTGATGTATATGTGGTTGCTCAACTTGGGTTGTATGGAAAATCTTGGCAGAGAGTGTTTACCTTTCCGTGTCTTCACGAAAGTAGGTTGTCTGGTCATAGAATAAGATCACTACATGTAGGTGATGGTTTTGTAGTAAGTTCTCAGCCTTATCTTCAAAATGGCTAATAGAGAGGATCAAGTTTGAATATAGGATATAATTTGATGAATTTGGAGATTTAGAGTTAAATAAAAAAATTGTGGTGATGTTTGGATGGGTGCTAATTTGTAGGGTTTTCCATTTTTATAATTTTATTTGTTGTGCTTTCTACCACGCTACCTAGTTGCTTTCTTGTTGCCCTAGAATTTTAACTTTTTCGATGTCTATATCTCTATTGTTTCTTGCCCCTTTTGAAATGTCATCCTTATTTGGTAGGTGTTTTCTTCAATATAGTGTGAATATTTTTCCATCACACAACTTCTATGGGGTTTGTCTACGCAAATAGCTTGTAAGGCCCATTCATCAAGGTATTTGATGAAATGAAATGATTATCGATGATCACCAACTAATGGTACCTGCAAAGATTTACTCTAACAGTTCTACAGTTTTCCTGTGCCAACAATTATACAACATTTTAATCTCATGAACTAGTCTCCTCTGTTCTCTTAGCTGATGCTATAAGCACTTATTGTTGTTTTCAAAGCTTTTACTCTCTAGTCCCATTGAGCTATTTCAGTTATTTGTGGACATTGATCTATTTTCATTTCATTTATTCAATTTTTCTAACTGTTATGCATTACCTTTGGCCAGTGCCTTCTTTCTTACCTATGCTTTTTCTGCTTAAGCATTCCATCTAGCTAGAGCAGCAGGGGCAGCCGGAGCCATGCAGTCCAGCCAGAGCCCAGCAGGGGCAGTAGGGGCCACGCAGGGCTGACGCAGGCCCAGTCAGGGTAGCACAGGGGTAGTGTAAGCCCTTCAGGTGTGACGCAGGCCCTTACTGAGCAGCACATAAGCCGATGCAAGCCAGTAAGGCTGACGTAGAGAGATTCAGAGCAGCGTATTATTGCCGTTTTTATTTCTCTGTTGGGTGAACCATTTTTGGTGCCCGGGATTGTTGTACTTAGAAACTGCATAATAATGAAAACCCTCTAGAGCTAGCTGCACCAATTTTCCCGCATTGGGTTTTTTCCGGGGACAGTTGTCCAAAAAATCCATGTGTCACTTTTTCTATGAGCATGTTATTTAGTGTTTGATCTATATGTGTAGGTTGCTGGTTGTATTTACTATTTACTTCGCTAATTTATTGAATATTCCAGAAATTAACTTGTAACTTAATTCAAGTAGGAGAAGTAAATCAAGATACTGCAGTAGGGTTTCCTAGATTAAGAAATTTTCACATTCCCTAGGTTTAGCCCCATTAGGTCACCTAGGGCAACAATTTCACAGGAATCTAGCTAGAGGAAAACTTCTATCTCCTAGAGGAAGTTGCGTTGTTGGGTGCCCTCATTCTCCTCCGAACTTGGGCCAATTCTGACGGTGGAATCTCCAGATACCTCAAGCCCTAGCTCTAGGATCAAGTTTTTCCTAGGTGTTCCCAAGGATAGAACCTAGTAGGATCAATTTGACCTATTGAAGTAAAAACTCTTGTCTGATCCTTTCCCATCACCTTGTCCAGGATAGGAACATCATTGCTTGCTAAATTTCATCCCCGAACCTGGGCTGGGTCCACTTGGCCCCGTGTGGTCCCATTTGCTGTTAAAGGCCTTTCATCAAGGACCATTTGGGAATCCAAGTTCCCAAAGGATTTTAGGGATTGAGAAATTCATTCATAAGTCTTATTCTTCTCCCTCAACCCTTCAATCCCCCTCCTCTCTCCCTAGAAGATAAATTCCCTTGCTTAAAAGGAAAGCAAGTCCCACTCTTTATTTTATCTTAGGGAAAGGGTTTCGAGGGTCACTTCCCACCTATTCATTGACCTATACTCTACAAGTGACTTCCTAAACTACCGAAACTCCACCCATCGGTGAAAGTCCGTGAAGAGTAAGGAGCCTTAGCTGTGGTGACAATGGGCTAAGCCTCCATTGTTTCCCTTGTCCCAGCAGTTGCCCTCTTAGGAACCCCTTTTAGGTCCACTACTTGTTTGAGTGGTAACAAGTTGTTCACAATTCCATTTGTGAACAACTCTTTAGTATTCCCACTTTTTCCATACTATAGCTCCAAGATGAGAAGTCTAGGGATATGGAGGCTGCCCTTCTTCTCACTGAATCAATCCTCTACAATATAGTGAACTAGGGCTAGTTGGTTGGCCCACTTGACTGTTACTTTAGTCCTTCAAAGTATGCACATCCTTAGGCCCTATACACCTGCCCTTCTACCAATTTTTTTGTCCTTCACCAAAACAAGATTTAGGGCTCTTATTTAACAGTAACCTAACAACCCTCCAACTGTACTTGGACTACCATCAATATGCCCAACCACAATCAATTCTTTTTACTGATCTAGGGCCCACAATATTGTCTTCATCTAGGGCTCTTCAAATCTACCACCTAACAATGGTTTGAGTCCTCTCAAGATCATTGTTCTTGTGTATCGACAATTTGATCTTTGTTGTCCAATCTATGAAAAAATATGAACTATTCCTCTTATCATACTTCTAACAATCTGTAGATGACTAAACTAGGGTCACAAATCAGCCACTAATAGTCCATTTACTAATTTTTTATAGGTTTATTCAGATCTTTGTCTAAAACTGTATGGAAATTCCACCAAAATCAACTCCTTTGCATGTCAATCCATTCTTCATATGGCACATTTCTTCTGCATGCTCAATCTTCTATTCAGGTTCCACCCTCCTTTGTATATGTTGTCTCCACACATACTGAATCTACAAACCATCTTCCAGATCTGTGGTCTTTATTGCAGAAATAAACCTCGCTCTAAGGGTCACAACCCGTCTTCTTCTACGCAAATTTGTCACAGTCTTAAGGGCATACCTTATGAACTAAACATGCTAGGAAACTGTCCTAACTAGGGCATCATACTTATGTACTTTTAATTGTCGTAGAACAAACCCTATACACACATAGAAAAAACACGACTCTTGCCTCCATAAGGGACTCGACCTAGCTCATATGGATCCATATATTTTGGGCATTTATTTGACTGAATCTTGACATGAACTTCAGATCTCAATGTCGACCCTCAAACTAGGGTTAACTCAGTCAATATTATGCCTGCGTCGACTTCTGTTATGGATCTAAATTACAGTGCAAGACCTCCTCCATTTATGTTGGTATTTATCACAAACCTTGCGGCCTACTAACCACCACAAGGCAAGATGGTATCAACCCTCTCATCTATTTCATGTAGAAAATCTAACCAACGGGATTCAATCTGATGTTGTAATGTACTAAAACAAGGCATTGAATCCTTCTGAACAACTGAATCAGTATACTACATTTGTCATCAGAGTCTTCTGACTACTGCTAGCTACTGCACCTGTCTAGTACTGGATTCTCTATGCTGCTTCTGACATCTACATCCGTGCCCTTTGAACTATTGCCAACTCTGATTTGTGCTCTAGTATTTGACATATGTCACTCTAATTTCTGTCTTGCTGACATCTGACTACATCAATCTAATTGATCCTTCCTACTACTATTGTAATGTGGGATCCTAGTAGCCAGGTTCGATCCATGAGACACGGCATCTCAATAGACCTTGCCCAAATTTCTTATCTTGGAATTATGTCTACACATCACCCCACCTTACACCTCGAGGTATGATTGCTCCATCTTCTCGTCTGGCTCGAAATTCCCCCCTCATGGAGGTCTCTGCTTGAGTGGACGCTTCCACTCGGTCTCCTCTCTGCTTCTCCAATTATGGTAGCTACTCCACAACCTTCTGAGACTGCTTCTCATGAGGATGCACGTTGAGAGGTAATTTATGCTCCCTCTAAACCACCAAGTCTCTAACTTCTGCCTTTCTCCTCAAAGCTTTGCATGCATCTGGTACCTCAAGTGCATATAGGTTCTTGACTCGCACATAGTGTAATTGTCTCGACGTTACAAAAAGTTTCTAAAAAATAGTTGATTTTAAATCAATGATATCTCCCTCATTCAAGCTCTGATTCGACTGATTTGTTTTTTCCATTTAGGTAGATTTTTGCAAGGAATCCAAATATTCTATTTATTTTTGAAAAATTCACACCAAAATCTTTAGATATTCTTTGCAAACTCACTGCCCAAAAAATTCCTGCTCTGATACCATGTAGAAAATATAACCAATGAGATTCAGTCTAATCTTGTAACCTACTAGAACAAGATATTGAATCCTTCCTACAATTTGCGGAAACAAAACACAATCGCACAATCACATATAAGTAAGAGAAATACATTATCAATCGCACAGCAACAAGATGTATTTGGGGAAAGCAACTGCTCAAAACCCCTCTATCTCTATTGTGTATTAAGTCAAGGAATCATGAAATAGTACAATGCTTAATCTCTCATGAGATTCTCTAGAACTCTGTCAATTGTCTCCCGTTGATCTAGGCAAACTCAGTCTAGTACTTAGCCAATTCTCATCCTTACTTCAGCCTTCCTTGCTCATGCAATTCCTAGGGAATTAACTCCTTATTAATTAGGAAAATCAGTCTTCCTTGATTGCGGAATCCATCATGGCATCCCAATGACTTTATAATTTCGCATGGGAAATTTTCTCTGAATACAACTGATAGTTATGTTCCCTTTAACCTCTATCTCAATTGGGTATTCCACGAAACTGACAGGCATGCAACTTATCTCAATTGGGTATTCCACGAAACTGACAGGCATGCAACTATTAATAGTGAATTATCAGTTATCTGATTGATCACTCATTGTGAATTAAATCTAATTTAATTCATTAGACCTCTCACTAGCTCATCACTCAATTAGAACTAGTTAAACTGATTTTAACTCATTTAATTTAGTTAATTACAATTGCACCCCACTAATGCATCAACTTAAACTGGACCCCAAAAATATTAGAATCCCTCTAGATGCCTCATCTTAGACCCTTAACTCGAATTTCTTGAGCTAACTCGGTTATCATGACTTAATTAACCGACACAAGTTGTTATGAGATGAAATTACAATTTATTTTAAGGGAAAAATAATTTGGATGCCCCACATTCCTCACTCCTGGTGCATCAAAATTCCTCACCAGTGTGGGTGCATTTTTTTTTGTCCTTTCTGGCTTCCAATCTCACCGTTTCTTGTTGCAAATTTCAACATTTCAGAATTTGATGCGGTCTTCACACAAAGACACCATTGAAATCACATGCCCAGATTTTCATGAGAAATCTCTCTTAAGCTTGATCTACCAGAAGAGAAGCAACAATATGCCATCCTACTTCCTAGTGCAAACTGACCATTAAGGTATGCAACATTCTTCTGAACCCTCACATGATTATCTTGCTCTTGGAGGATTATCATGACCTCCCTTTAACAACCCTTACTCGACCCTCGCACTCGACCTACTTTAGGACTACATCTCTCTTCACCCCCTTGATGTGCCAAATAGTGGGAATACATGTCAAACATGCTAATATGTGCCAAGTGATAAGGCATGCCAAGATGTGAAAGGGTGTGTCAATGCGTGTCAGGGACTGTCAAGACAACAAAATGGAGAAAAAAGTTAAACTACAATGAAATGAACACATAAAAGGGTTAATAAGTCCTCAATTTACCTTTTTCAAGAGGGGCATGCTAGGCACACCAACACTAGGTGGCAATAGGTACCAAGTACAAAGTCTTAGTGCATTCTAAGTGCCAAGTATTCCGTTGTTGCTTCTCATCTACTTTCCAACAATTGATCATGACAAATAAATTTAATATTAAACCATGCCAAATCATACCAAGGCATCTCAACGTATTCCATGCATGCTAAAACTTTCCAAGCGCCAACACGTGCCAAGCACCAATATGTGTCAGGGACTAATGTTATGCATGTTATGAAGTGGAAGGGAATGTTGAAGGGTGCTAAGGTGTGCTAGAGAGTGATAATGCATGTTGATGAGTGTTAAGGAGTACTAGGAAAAAATTCATGGAAGTTAATGAATATGAGGAACGTGTACTGCTAGAGACTAGTGTTAATGAGTGTTAGTTGTCATGCCAAGGAGGGAGTGACAAGGCATGCTAGGGAATATCAAGGCATGTCAATAATTCCCAAAGTGTGCTTGGGAGTTCTAGGGTGTGCTAATTATATCATGTGCCAATCAATAGTGCCAAGATATGCCAATACATGCTAGGTGCTAAGGATGTGGCACAGGGTACCAGGGTATGTCAATATGTGTCAAGACAACAAAAGGAAGAACCAATAAGAGGGTTAATAAGTCAAGAATTTATATTTTTTAAAAGGGGCATGCTGGGCACACTAATAATAGGTCCCAATACATGCCAAGTGGCATTGTGTGCCAAGTGCTAATGTATGTCAATGCATTCGACCAAGGTGTTCCAGGGCATGCTAGGGACTATATGCAACATGCCAACACATGCTAGGAGAGTTCCATGTTGTGCTAGCGCATGCCACCATGTGCTTGGGCATCAGCGTCATCACAAGATGTTCTAGGTACAAAGATGTTCCAAGACATGTGGGGTGCTAAGAAATGTTAGTGTGTGCGAAAGCATTAATTTAAGGTGTGCCCAGATTGTTGAGGATTGTTAGGTCTTTCTTATTAATAGAATTTTCAGAGCTTGATTATGTATTAAATAATATATTTCCTACACACAGTAGTGGAACTTTACTAAAGGGAATTTGCTAGATAGTAAATTTAATAGATATGAATCATGTGTTGACTCATAGGAAATCTCTATTCGACTAGTCATTACTTGAGGGAAATGATACACACTAATTACTTCTTAAAAAATTGACTGACCCTAACCACTATGGCCTTGGACATATTATAAAAAATACTCCACAATAATGGTATTAAATTGTTATCTTTTGACAAAAAATATATTAATAGGCACATAGCATCATCAAAAACTCATTGGAATGATCAATGATGACGGACATTTTTTGACCATCACCAAAAGTAACAAAAAGAGTATTGGTGAGGGTCATTAAAAGTTCGTCACTAGAAGTGTCACCAAAGAGAGAATTAGTGATGGGCCTTTAACGACCCTCACCAAAAGTGAAATGTCTTTAGTGACGAACCATAAAGGACCATCACTATATACACTTACAGTGACGGTTTTTAGTGATCAATGATGACGGACATTTTTTGACCGTCACCAAAAGTAACAAAAAGAGCATTGGTGAGGTTCATTAAAAGTTCGTCACTAGAAGTGTCACCAAAGAGAGATTAGTGATGGGCCTTTAACGACCCTCACCAAAAGTGTCATTGAAAATGTCTTTGGTGATGGACCATAAAGGACCATAACTATATACACTTACAGTGACGGTTTTTTAAGGACCGTCACCATATGTGACATTGGTGACGGACCTTAAAGGTCCATCACAAGCATGACCCTCACCAATGTGCTTTTTTCTTGTAGTGATAGTGAGATTGATCTCACAAATTCCATCCCAAGGAGCTACATGAAAGACAACTTCTCAAAGCTGCTGCTAATTTGTAGTCATCAATAATTTTTATTATCTGTAGATGACTAAATATTTGTTCTAGATTTCTAAAAATAAAATTCCCTGAATATTGGGAGTTTTAGAAATCTCACTGCCTTCATTATCCTTATAGAAAATTTTTCACTATTCTACCATTTTGCCATTCCATGGTCACCCTGCCACTCTTAAAGGAATCCTAATGGGATTGTGCCACTCATCTCCATCCTTTTTCCCATCTCTGACCTCATTACTCTTTTTTCCCTTGCCCATAACTCTACTTTACATCTAGGCTCACCTATAGCCTAACTCATTCCCATGATTCCCAAATTCCTCATGCATTGATGGTATCCAAACTGTCTCTATAGGCTCTTTAGATAAATCAAGTACATTGGATTTTGGATCTTCAATACAACATTTTGACAAGTAATCTGTTTTAACTTGAATCCTCCAAAGCCAATTTTCAGTCAAGGTCAGGTCAAAGAACCCCCCACTAGGTCAATTAGGGTTTCATATGTTCCAAGGTCATCATTTCCAAAGAAGACTACCATTCAGTTTCAGAGTCTGCGCATGAGGTAATGGAAAAGCTTGAAACTTTTGAAAAAGTGTTGAAATTTCCATCAGCACAAGGTTTTGATAAGGTAGATGGTCTGTTCCTAAGAGAAGACAACTCACACCAGAAGAAAGAGAAGCAATTTGGTCTTAAGGAAAGCTAGGGTTTTGCACTTAATAGTTTAGCAGAGTGCCAACACATTAATCAATTGCAGAAATGGCATAAGGAAGGATTTTAGGGTGCTATTGTGTGCAAGCATCTTAAGGTTTTCAAAGGTGAAGTTGACATGCCTCAAGAGCAAAAGAAAGGTCAAAGTCAGTGTTTTCAAGCACATGCAATCAAAAATGGCCAAAGAAGGTAAAAACATGGTCTAAACTCCATGGTGCAGGAAAAATAAGGTTTTAAAGGTGCTTCTATGAGAAATCCCCCCAAAGTTGTCAAGAGAAATTTTATCATGCCTCCATCATTTTCCAAGAAGTCATTCCAAAGGACAAATCATTTGCCACACCTAGGGCCAGTTTTGCTTCAAACTATGTTTCTGACCAAACATAGATGAATTTGACAAAAGTGAGAGAGGTTTTTGTCCCTCATAAGTCCAAGAAGCGAAAAATCCTTCATATTTTACATAGGTATCATGGTTTGGGATAAATTTCAAAAATACAGGTGTCATGGGAGAATTGCTGCACTTTTGGAGTGACCTTGGGAAAATTAGGTTTTCTCATAGCTAGAGTGTCCAAATGGCTTTCTTGATGGGTCAAATGACAACTATACTGGAAGATATTTTTAATGAGCTATCGTGAGATAAATTTTGAGTTGGGGAAGGCCTCCAAAAGTTTCCTTCACCACTGCTTTGCATTTCTGCACCATCATTCAACAATTTTTGACCAGTCTTGGGAGAATCAACTTTTGACAGGACAAATCAACTCTAATAAGAAAAAAAAGGTATATTTTGAACATATACAGGATAAGATTTCCAACTAGCTATCATGGGCCCAATTTAGACACCGAGAAGGCCTCCCAATGCCCTCTCCAAATTGGCGTGCGCACTTAGGAGTTGGCGTTGCGCCCTTGGCCAGGAAGAGCTTCTAAGCCCTCTAACAACTCAAATCACCACAAAATATTCCAAATTATTCCTAAGGGTCCTCCAAACATATTAATGGGTAAGTAAAATCTATCCACCCATCCTTCAAACGTTTTTTCATCATTTAAATGAATGGTAATGAAGCCCTTAGAAGAAACCCTAGGCTACAATCTTGAATTCATTGTTTTTGCCATTTACTTTGTCTTCCTCAAAGAGTATCAGTGATAAACAGAGGGGTTTCACTATTGAGTTTGGTCTTACATCTGAGCCTGTCCATACCTCCATTTCCTTCATAGCACTCATACACCCAATCCCTTACATTGCAAAAACATTGATATTACATGCCTTCCTTCATCTCAAATTGCCATTAGTGCAAGGTGTTTTCAAAAAAATGTTTAAACAATCAGCAAAGGGTTGTCATAAATTTTAGCCTCTCATTCAGCCTGACATACTTACACCCTCACTCGTTCATATAATTCACTTGTAAAATCTGCCTTTCCACCATCCCTTCATCTCATTTCCATTTGCAGTCCTAGGGTTTCTCAAAGGCAGAATCTACAGTGTCAGAAGACAGTGGTAGTAGAGGAGAAACTCAAATTCCAAGGAGGCATGAGTACAAAGGTGCAAAATAACCCTTCTTCATCTCCTTTTCACAATCCCTCGCCATCATCTCATGGCACTAGTGCATCAGACAGTGAGGAAGATGACAATGAGAAATCAAATGTAAATGAGGGAGAGGGAAATAATCAATCAAGCAATGAAGAAGAAGGAATAAGGAGGCAGATGTCAGTGAGGCAAAGATAAATGAATAAAAGAGCAATGAAGATGATGGAAGATCAAAGAGCCATGATGGCAGTAAGGGCAGTGAAGCACATATTAGTGAAGAGGTTGAAAACAAGCAACTAGAGGCATAGAAGGCCATCTATGATATAAGAGATATCAGGGCTCAGAAGGAGACTAAATATAAATAAAACCTTTAAATCCTTGCTGATGATTCCCTACAGGAATCCCAAACATAATTAGCAAAGCAATTTCAAATTTTGGCATCTTTTTGTAAATTTTGGTTTTTGACTGTTTTGAAGGGCCAAGGGCGCAGCGCCACTGGAGTTGTGCTCTTTTTGGGGGAAATATTTTGAGGAATGGCTTAAATTTTTAGAATCCTTAGGCCAAGGACATCATCCATAAAAAAATTTAGCTCATTTGGAGCAAAACTAGTCCTCCAAAAGTGCCAAAAACACCTAAAATATCACCTTTCTGCCCTATTTTCAGAGCTGGCACTGCACCTTGAGCGGTCTTGGGAGAATGCGTTTTTTGGAAGGTAAATGGAGTCCATTATTAAAACTGAAGTTTTTTTTTGAAACTATACTGGAAAATATTTCCAATGAGCTATCATGGAGCTCATTTGGACATCGGGAAGGCCTCCAAATCTCAGCTACAAAACAGGCAATTTTTCCTAATGCTGGCGTTGCGCTCTTTTTTGGGACATTATTTTGGGGAATGGCTTAAATTTTTGGAATCCTTAGGCCAATTACATCATTCAAAAAAATTTAAGCTCATTTGGAGCAAAACTGGTCCTCCAAAAGCGCCAAAAACAAGCAAAAAATCACCATTCTGCCCTCTTTTCAGCACTGGCGCTGCGCCTGAGAAGTATTGGGATAATGCGTTTTTGAGAATAAAAATGGAATCCAATCAGGAAAATAAAGGAACTTTTGGAAACTATAATGGAAAAGCTTTCCAATGAGCTATCATGAAGCTCATTTTGACACCGAGAAGGCCTCCAATTCTTAGCTACAAAACAGGAAAGTTTTCCTAGTGCTGGCGCTGCGCTCTTTTTCAGGGCACTTTCTTGAGGATTGGTTTGCATTTTTGGGTTCATATTTCCAATTAAATCACACACAAAAAATTTCAGATCATTTGTAGCATATTTGGTCCTCCAAAAGGATAACAAACATGCAAAAAACCACCTTTCTGCCCTATTTTCAGGGCTGATGCTGCACCCTGAGAAGTATTGGGATATTTGGTTTTTGGGCAGGAAACGAGACACCAAATGAAACAATAAATGTAATTTTGGAAAGTAGACTCGACAATATTTCCAACGAGCTATCATGGAGCTCATTCCAACACTGAGAAGACCTTCAAAACTCAGCTGCAAGGTGACCTATTTTTCCGATGCAGGCATTGTGCCCTTGGACCTTAATGTTGCACCCTTGCCTACAAAGTCAACAAAAGACACAAATTTTTTGAAAATAGATATTTTAAGGTTTTTTTGGAAAATCACTCTAAAGTTAGGTGTTATAATTTATTTTTCATTTATTGCATTAGATATTTTGTGCCTTGGGCCTTTATGACATTTGGAAACCCTATTTAGGGTTTTGGTCCTCCTTGCTTATTAAATACAACATTAAGGCCTCATTGTACATGTGGGTTGATTGTGGAGAAAAACCTAATATACTTGGAGTTGTGAGGAGTTTTTGGCTTTGAAGCATTGTGAAGGTTCTGAAATGAATATCGACGAGACAATCACTTTGCATGATTCATGAACATGGCTAATGGTGATGTCTTTCTCTTTTTGTTCTCATTTTCTTATGTTCTACATATTGTGTCATCTTTCTCTTGCATCAGAACATAAATTTTAGCTTAAGGTATGTTGTCAAAGGCACATTAATTCTGTCTGCTTCTCTTGCTCTCATGTTTTCCTCTACTAGGTCAGTTTAGAGAATTCTTAGTTTCTCTCTAAACCCACGGTTTGTTTATCTCAAAGATTATTTAATGGAGTCATTGCCAAAGAGGTTTATGGTTAGCCCTACCCTTTGGAATCACTTAAAAAAAAAATTGAGGTCTTTTCTTTGAAGTATTTCTAACTAGGGTTTAACTAAAGAGGTCTATGGTTTTCCCTTCCCTTTTCCTCATCTTAAATGGTTGCCTTGAAGTTCTTTGTAGTATGATTAAGGAAATTTAGGAGTTCCCTGCTTCTTGATCATTACTATATGTCATCTTTCATGTTTTCTTTCTCTGAAGGTAGATAGCTGGAGAGGTTAGGAGTTCCCTGCTCTCTAGGGTTTACTGGATTGTTGTCTTGATGTTTGCTTGCTAGGGTTTGGTCAAAGAAGTATTGTATGCCTTGTCTTTGATTTTGTCTTCATGCATAGTATTCTTAGAGGCCTTTCTTGTTGTATTATTTGAAAAAGGATTCTTAACTGCCCTTTGCACCTACTTTGTTCACAATTTACTATTGACTCCACTCACCTAAGCTTTGGAGATCCATTTAGCTTTGTTATACTTGCCCTCTAAAGCATCCTTGACCTATTGTTGTACTTTTCTAGAAATTTTGTAGACTCCATATCCCAATGGTCTAAACCTCTCCTACTCTATTTTTTTTTCTTGACAACCTACCCAACCAAACAAATAAACAAACAAGCCCTAATCCTTATAACTAGCCTAAAATCAAAACCTAAAAGTTATCAAGTTACATCCTTTACACAAGTATAGAGGAGCCCTCTCTGAGTCCAGGAAGGCTAGGTCCTTGGACTCCAAAGACTGGTTTGATGTTACCCTTGTACATTTGGTCTTGCTAGTCTAAAAAATTACGGGGACCTAACATAATGGCGATCACGGTGGGACTCTAAGTAAGTAACAAGCTTAGACATCTTTAAAGAATTTAGAACACCCTTGTCAAATAATATCAACTAACTCATCGCCACCTAACATAATGGCGATCACGGTGGGATCTTATGGGTCAGTGACAATCTGAGTATTCCTTAGGGCCTCAGAAAACCCACAAACATCCTTAGATTTGTATTCAATTGTTGATGGTGGACAAAAAGTACATCCTTAAAACATTATCCTCCACCTAGTGACTCCAATGGCCTCTAGTAGGAATACTAACCCCACTAGTTCTCATAGACTCCCCTAGGAATGTATTAAACTTTCCTGATATTGCTG
The DNA here is from genome assembly GCA_034641835.2 of Pinus albicaulis. Taxonomy (NCBI): domain Eukaryota; kingdom Viridiplantae; phylum Streptophyta; class Pinopsida; order Pinales; family Pinaceae; genus Pinus; species Pinus albicaulis. The sequence continues at coordinate 934,499,541 of CM076574.1, read as the reverse complement.
ATGGTGGACAACAAAGTTGAAACCTTCCTCCTGCCGACTCCACAACTCTCAATATACCTAAAGTCTCAACTGGTAGAAGACTCTAGACTGGTTGAAAAAATGCAATGACCCTTCCTGATTGACAAACATGGATCCAAGGATACAACGGAGATATGCTCCGATGAACAGAGATCACATCCCTAGGTTCCCACATAAAATGCCTCAAATAGACTAGGTTTCAAACCTGCCTATGTTTCAAAATGAGAAATTTGATGACCCCTTGTTACATCTCATCAAATTTCATATACATATATGGAGGTTAAAAGTTGAATGGCATCAGGACTGCCTCATGAATATGTTCATGGGGACATTAGAAGGGAAAGCTAGAGAATGGTATGAAGGCCTAAACCTTGGTAGTTTGTTTTCCTTAAAGGATTTCCACAAGGTATTTTATAAGCATTATAAATAAAACTGTCCATCTTGATCATTAGCTGAAAATTGTTCTGATCAATCCAAAGATCTCATACGATACCTTGTAAACATTGATGAAGATTTGGGAAATTGGCATCTTGAAACGCTATTAGAAGCAGTTCGTGAATTTCATTCTCAAATCATCTATCATAACAGCCAAGAGGATTTGGTTGAGGATGAAATCAATCAGGAGATAAAGGAAGGTCCATAGGATCTCTCTAAAGGCACAAGTGATGATTCACCATCTCTTCTAGGTAAGGCTCAAGAAGATATTCAGCCTCAGAATCAACCTTCAATAGAGAAAGAGAATTGTTGTAGTGTTATCTAAAGAAAGAGAAATATGCCTCCTCTTTTGATTGAAGAGGAAATAAATCAGATTCTAAACATGCAGCCAACCTCTAAACCTTCATGTGAACATAGCACTTCTATTCATTCTCATGCTATTCCTAGCTATCACAGATCATAAAATGGATGTGTAGATCAATTTGAAGAAAAAAAATTTGATAATCCAATATGTTTGATTGGTGACATTACTTATTTTGATGATTTTCCAAAGTTTGATCAGTATGATGATGGTCATGTTCTCCAAAAAGAAGTTAATCTTGTAGAGCAATTGATAGTTGTTTTGTGGGAGGAAGTTCAGTTTCATAAAAACGGTAATCAACCAATACATATCAACTATTACACTAATGAGGAAAGTCTAGAAAATTTGGAAGCAAGTGAAGAATCTTTGAATCTTTGTTCTACTTCATTTCAATCCATCAGAAATAACTTTCATGTGATTGGAAATTAGTAGTCTTTCAGTTTTGATGTTGAGTGTGGGAAGATAATGAACTTCTTGAGCAAGTTTTAAATGAGAAGCCTTTTCCTGAGATGGTTGAGGAAATCATTGGTGACATAGAGTCCTCCTTAGCTCCTGATCTGTAGCCACCAAGTTCCATTGAATTTCAAATTGCAGATGAAGGCTTCGAAATTGATAATCACAGGAGAGTTATTGTACTGCCTTCTCAAGAATATTTATTGCCAAAGAGTCCTCCTGCTCATCTATAATATTCCTACATTAGCATGCAGCTAATAGGAATATTAATTTTTCTTTTAAATTCTAATTAGATGAATAAATGGGCAAGGAGGCTCATAAGTTTCTTAAGTAGGAATAAAATCCCTCATAATGTGAAAAGGGATCATGTTAACAACCAGATCAAGCATCCACATGTGTGAACAGGGTCTAAAATGTGTGGACAAATTCAAGTTTGACCAATTCAACATCATTATTATATGAGGAGTGGATCCTAAATAAAGACAGCTCAATGTGAATGAAGATCAATCTAGCTAGTCAAAATGAAGACACCTTGAGTGTGAACAGAGATAATGCATGAAGATCCAGTCAAGGTTGATCCAGTCAAGATTGACTAAATCAAACACCACTGTAAAAATATAAGTAAGACTAATGGAGACAACGTAATTTTGGTGGAGGAGCTTTTGCATGGAAGCAACCTCATAATTGGGTGGGACCCTTGGTGAGGAAGCTCATCAACTATATAATGGAGGGAATGACAACCATATGGGGCATGATTGAAGATTATATTTTGTACGTGGTATGTTTATAATTATCTGCATCCTTTGGTTTTTTAGCTAAGTTTTCTGCACTATTTAGTGCAAGGGTTTTCTCATGCGGGAATTCCCCACTCTTGCTTGGAGATCTTGTTTAAGAAATCCGAGGAGAGCATTTTTACTACATTTCCCACTATCTGGTGTTATTCCAAGTAGTCTCCTTCAACAACAGTATAGTCCCTTTCAGAAACTGCATTATTTCTTAAGGTATTGCAGTGGAGGGGTTTAAACCCTTGTTTGGAGAGCTAGTTTCCTAGGAGGAGGATCAACCTTTTCCCGAAAAAGCTAGAAAAAGGAGATACAACCATTTATTTTCATGATCAGCCATATTTATGTAGTGCTTCAGCCATACAATGTGATTCAACCATAGATCTGCAACAAATATTTCATGTATATCGTTTCTGTCAAGAAACCCTTGCCGAGTCATCTTGATCTATGTAAAAGGGACTAGATCTCTGTTTTTGAGATTATTTGATTAATACACGAGAAGATCTATTTTGTCTCTATATTTCTAAGTATAAAACCTCAAAAAATTGTGATGTCTCTTTCTGCAGTAATTTCTGTTTGCAGTAGTCTTGGGGTTTCAATGTTTTTGGGCTCTTTTGAGCATGGGAGGCCTGTTTAACTAGGAAAAGTCATTTGTTTATGATTTCCTTTTAGATGTGGTTGTAATAATGTCATATATAATGGAACCATGGGTTGATTTTTTTTTTTTAATACTTATATTTCTAAAAAAATTGTTTTTCATGCATCTATTGCTGAGTTTTCCCATTTGGGAATATTACAATGGTATCAGAGCATCAATCTTCGCTCAACCTGTGTTCTACAACCATGATGGAGTCTTCTCATGAGAAGGAGAGGATCTGCAGAAGGGATCAATGCAAACCCTTATTGTCTAGAGTGTTACACCATTTTTTGGTCATCTAACATATTATCATTAGATGGACCCAAGTACACCGTGTAAGACCAATTTTACCCTAAGTAAAATTGCTTTCACTATGTGAAATAACTTAGTAAAACACCTTTATTAAGTTGTTTATGGTCTAAACAGGAAACCCCAAAAGGAAATAATAAACAAATCCATATTTGTTTATATTTCCTCAAGGAATAATTAGTTAAACATCAAATTAATTATTATTCCTAGTCATATTTAACCCAAAACAAGGAAATCAATTAAATAAATCCTTATTTATTTGATTATTTCCTAGGAATAAGTTATTTAATCCTTATTTAAATAATATTCCTAGTTAAATTTGACTAAATCATTCATAAATAATTAAATAAATAATTATTTATTTAATTATATTTCCACCATTTCCTTAAAATAATAAATAAATTATTTATTTATTTATTATTTATAAATAAAGGATTTGACCCAAGTCAAAAATCCTTTTCCCTCCAATAAATATAATAAAATATTCCTAAAAGGTGGTTCTAGAATTTGGTTAATAATATTTTATTCATACACCAAGTTCTAGAATACCCTAATATTTTGTTATAAATGGAAGGGTTTTCCCATTCATTTGTCACCTTTCATTTCATATTAGATCACTCTGGATCTATACTCTTGGTCTGACTTTGAGCCATTATCATTGTCACATTCTCCATTATTTGTTTTGTGAGCTCCCTTTGAGTTCTATGTTTGTCTGGGTTTTCTACACCAACAAGAGAGAGAAATTCTAGATCTGAAGTGTTGAGGACTTTCAAGAACCCATCCCATTGAGGAGAATTGGAAACACCTTTCTTGTTTTCCTCTCAAGTGCCCCTTTAATATAAAAAATTCTTTCAAAAATATTGTTCTTGTCTTATCTATTAGATGCATGGAGAAACATTTCATTTTTACTGCTTAATGTATTTTTATGCATAGATCTGGATTTTTGCAGCTTTATTTTGATTAACTAACTGCAGATTTGAAGATATTGGCAACCCTAATTGATGTTAGGGCTATTTGTTATGCGTAGCTAAAGTGGTATTTTTTCGATAAAAGATTCATACTAACAATTGGCGACTCCACACGGGTTTTATTTTGCGACCGCTGTCATTTTATATATTATTGCATATCCAACTATTTCAGACCCTAGGGTTTCTCTTCAATTTTTTATTTTTCCTATTCTTATGGTGTTTTTCACCTCTAAAACCCTCAAACATTAAAATTTTTAACTTTCGTGTGTTTCTGGCTCTATCGCGCAGGTGACATACATCAGTCGCAGCTAAGACGACATTTTTTTTTTAAATTTGCCACCGAGAGACCCGGATTTGCAGGTCGCGCTTATCGGCCCAAAACCTACGACCTACCCTAGAGGGCACACTTTTCTGCCCCAAAACTACGACCTGGACTAAAAACAGGTCAGAACCTGCGACTTGTACTTTTTTATGCTCTTTTCCAGCAATTTTTCTGGGTTTGTCTGAAGCTTCTGTCAAGGCTTTCCAGCCTCTCTCTCCACCCATTTAGAACTGTTTCTGATCTGTTATACTCAACTAAATGGGAATATCACCCTTAGGGCTCTAGTACCCTCCACTTTTTGTGGAAGATTTTTAGCTATTTCAGACATCTGAATTTTTAGAGTTTCAGCCTTCTTCTTTTCAGATCTGATACCTCATTTTCAGATCCCTTTTCGATCAACTCTTCTCCCTTTCAACACACCTCATATAGTTTTGTTTGGGTTTGCCTCTAGGGTCACCTCCTTGTCCCTTCTGCCTTTAGCTGATTTCCTCCTTTGTTGCAGCAACCTTGCCTCTATCTCTTTGTTGTTTTCTGCACCTCGTTTCAGCAGAATTCTCCTTTAGATTTCTGTCCCTCCCAACCTTAGATCTATTGGCCTATTTTTGTGTGTTTTGATTAGATTTTTTCCCTCTTTTAGACTAGTTTTGAGAGACTCACCTTCTTGGGTTAGATCGATGCATTGTTAGCTATTAATTTTCTGTTTTTCAGCCTTATTTACTGTTCTCTGTAGATTTATTTTCATTTATGCAGCACATTTTTTCTTTTACTCTCAAAACATCTGGGTTCAAAAATTAAAATCAACACACGCCACACACTGACCCTAAGTGAAGAAGCGCCTAGTTAACACCGCCTAGCAAAGACTTTAAAATCAATTGACACTACACCTCTCTGCCCTTGTTTCGACATTGTCTCACTTGATTCTGCACCTCCCTGCCTTTATCGGTTATTCTTCTTCTCGTCATCATTACACCTCTAAGGCATTTATCCCAGAGACTTCTTGGCCTTCACCCTCAGTTTCCAGTTGGTCGACTTACTATCTCCCATTGTCGTCGAGTTAGTCCTCCCCCGAGTCCACACTCCGACTCCTCTTCTGATTGTTCGGGTTCTCCCCCTACTTCTGGTTCTCCCCCTATTACCTTCACCATGTCTAGTTTGGGACCTAATGCTAGCAACCTCAGTCCTACTGCTGGGTCTGTTACTAGTGGAACCACCACGAGAAGTACCTCGACTGTCCCTTTGCTCCCTTATATGGCTGGTCTCAGTCTCCCCAATTTCAATCGGTTGATCAATGATCCTATCCGCCATGATGTTAGTTGGCATGCTATGCCAACCAAGCTCCCCTCCGACATTCCCAAGTTCAAAGGCCTTGCTAGTGAAGATCCCTCCAACCATATCAGGTCTTTCCACATGTGGTGTTCTTCAAACTCCATTACTAATGATTCCATCCATCTTAAATTTTTCCAACGCACACTTACCGGCGAAGCTTCTAAATGGTATGTTGATCAGACCGCCTCTTCCCATACCACCTTTGTGACCATTGCCCAAGCCTTCTTATCTTATTTCCAGCTCCCTCTCCTATACGACACTGGTACCAAACTCTTGACTTCTTTCCGTCAATCATCTTCGACCAGCCTTTCCGCTCATGTCCAGGAATGGCGGAGAAGAAGGAGCTTATGTCGAGCTCCCACCATTGAAGATCGGGTCTATATGGACTGGTTCCTTCACTCTCTCTTACCTGCCATCGGCAAAGATGTCGCATTCGAGTTCCCTCAAACTGAAGAAGCTGCCCTCCAAATAGCCTTGAAATATGACCTCATCTATGCTCAATCTGGTTATGTTTATACCATCCTTCCTGACCTCCCCAAACTCGGTGGCTCTAACGCCCCAGGGGCATCTCATTCTGCTGACGGTATCGTTGGAACTCTTTCACATACCTACGCTCAACCTCCTATGGGCTCTGGTTTCCCTCCGGGGGGGCCAGCACCTCCAGCACTTTCCCCCCTCCAGGTCGCATGTATCCAAGATACGACATGCCTCCTCATTTTTCCCACCCTCCTGCTTACCTCAATGTTGCCCATCCTAACCCTTATCCTTACCCACAGCCTGGTGTCCCAACTCCTCCAGCATTTGGACCTCCAACTCCCTTGCCTTCTCAACCCCCACAACAACAACTACTACCCCCTCTAGGGCGAGTATTTGCACAGAAGGGCACGACTAATTCTCCTTATTCTCAAAGAAAGTGGAAAGGAAATAAAAATCAATCTACCCCTGGTAATCGTGGATCCAATCCTCCAAGTATTGATTCTAACACTGCTAACCAGCCACAAGGATCTTAGCCCAAGCCGGACAGGCCTCTTCGCACCAATAAGCCTTGTTTGTGTTACAGTGTTTATGGTCATTACACTCACGATTGTCCCCTATTACCATAGATGCGGCAGATGTGGGAGTCTCAGGATACATTGCGGGGATAGCATACTTCCCCTACTGTTTCCCCCAATGTGGCTACTTCTCAACTAGCCGTGTTTACCGATCCTTCCCCTCAACAAGGATTCGTGGCTACTCAACCACCTCATGCCCCAGTAACCACTCAATCTTCCCCTTCTGGTTCCTCCAGTTACCAAATTCTCATGATGACTTCTGACTAACCTCTCACCGTCGACCTTAACCTTCAAACTCGGTCTCATCAGTACCCCACGCCTCCCGCTCGTCTGTCCCCGAGTCACCTTCTTCAGGTCCTTTAGAGCCTCTTTCGACACCAAATGGTCCTTTGTAGATCCCTCAACCCAAATTTGAGGTCCCTATCAAGGTTCCTAAGGGCCCATTACATCGAAATGCTGCTTCCCGTCGAGCTTCTCATTCGTATAGCGTAGTAGATGATTTGACGCAGTCTCTTACTACCATTTCAACACTGGAACTCCTCCAGTCGTGTCCTTCTCAAAGGAAGGATCTACTATCCGCCATGGGCGTTGTAGATTCTGCTGATGAACAATTGATTGTTTTTGATGCTCTTCAGTCAGATCATCCTCCCCTTTCTGCTTTTGTCGCTTTCCAAATCCCCGTAAAAAACCGGAACTCTAACATAGCTCGTTGTATTATTGACGAGGGGGCATCTACCTGTGTAATGTCTGCTTCGCTTTGGAAACAACTCGGATCTCCCGAGTTGGCCCCTTCCACCGTCACCCTTCGTGCATGGGATGGCCATGCCTCCCAGCCCATTGGCCTCTTTCGTAATTGTCCTATCACTCTTGCGGGCAAGACGGTTTGTGTTGACGTTGAAGTCATCGATGCCCCTCCTGATTATAACATTCTTTTGGGGTGTAGCTACACCTATGCCATGTCTTCTGTCCCATCTATGGTTCATCGTAAGATTTTTTCCCTCATAATGGAAGTATAGTCACTATTGACAAGTTGACATATCATGAGACAAAATCTCGGACCTCCCCTGAGTTTTTCATCTCTTCTGTAGCCAATAAGAAAATCGTCAATTCTTTGACCAGTGTCTCCCCAGCATCTACAAAGACTCCTCCTTGCTTGGAGCCTTCCCTGGCCTCCCCCCTCCTCTTATCTCTGATCATAGCTCAGTGAATGTTTGCATGATGCAATCGTTTTGGGCCGACCTCAAGCGGCCCGCTTCGGCTAGTCAGCAACCTCAACCTCGCCCGCCACAACCTGCTCCTAGCCCTTTGCCCTCGCTAAACAGACCTCTTCCTTCTGTCCCTTCCCTCATGGCTGGTACCCATGAGCCTCTATACCCTCCTGGGTCGGTTCCCCCAAGTCTCAACCATCTTGGCACCGTCCCTCCTAGCCATTACCTCGCTAGTCAGATACCCTTTCTTGCTCCCCCTCCCGTAGTCTATTCAGTCCCCATCATGGCCACCATTTCCCTCCCTAATCTAACCCTAGGAATTCCCTTCCTTTTTTTTTTCCGGTTCCTTACATTTTGCTTCCATCGCTACTGTTCCACCCGCACCTCAACAGGAACCTTCTCCTGTTGTGATTGCTACAAGAAAGAAAGGAAAAGCTCACAAGGGGGCATCCAAAGACAAGGTCACCCCGACTGACCCTACCCCTCCTCTGCCCGCAAAGCCTTGCACCTTGTGTGATGTCATCGGTCATGCCACCCATACTTGCCCCAAATTTCCTTGTATTAAACCCATGGTTAAAGTCACGTTCCCTGAGTCTACGATCCCTGAACCCTCTGTTTCTTCCTCGTTCGTACCCAAGAACCCAAAGACTCTTCGCACCAACAAAACCAGTGCTCTGTGTGGTGTCCATGGCCATTATTCTCACCATTGTCCTCACCTCATGCATTACCGAGCCTCTTTATAGGTCATTCACGAGTACGAGGTTGAACAAAATCAATCCTCCTCTGCCATCCTCACGCAGTATGTGTCATGCCAACTCGAGAATCCCCCTGCTACCATTGACATTCCTCACCCTGATGTTGAAATGACGGAACCTGCTGCCCCCCTCCTATACCTATCATCATCCTTGCGACCCTCAGAGTACATTCCCTCTGAATCCACTCCATTTGTTTTCCTTGATTCCCCTTCATCAACATTCTTGGGCTCCACATCCTTTGACCATTTTTTTACTTGTTCTTCTGTCATCTCCCATGATGATCCATATGTGCGCCTTTCTTCCCATGGTGATGATTTAGATAGCTTTGCAGCGTCCTGTAGTTTCCTCGACCTTTTCCTTCCCACACATAACCAGGATGATACCATCTATATCTATGATGTTCTCTGCAGCATGAGCTCCAACTATTCCTCCCATAGCCCTCATATATCACCCTCTAGTCGTTCTATGAGTCATAGCCATCCTACCCCGACTACTCCCTCCCATATTTGTCGTTTGATGTCTACCCTACACTCACGCTACCATCATTATTCTTCCTCCTCCCATTTCTTGTCTTGTGACACTATTTCGCTGGACCTCCCGTCCACACACTATATTGGCTATGCCGATGGGGCAAGTTGCTATTCCTGGAATCTAGCCTCGGAAGTTTGGGTCATCTTTACCCCCTCGCATATCCTCGTTCTTTCTAATGGGGTCTACATTAGTAATGCCACCAATAATCAGGCCGAATATGATGCAGTACGTGGCCTTTTAGTCGATGCCCTCTCTCATCGCATCCTCCATCTGCACGTTTTTTTATATTCCCTGCTTCTTGTCTCACAACTTAATGGTGTCTATCGTGTGCATAACCCTATCCTGTTTAGACAATATTTATGAGTGAAAATTTTGATACGTGAATTTAGATTCATTAATTTCAACCATGTACCTAGACCACGAAATCACTACGTAGATAGCATTGAAAACCATGTTCTAGACTGGAATTTATCACACACAAGACAATAAAATTTCAAATCATCAACTCAATACATATGCATAATATATATCATATAACATGCTTTTAGAGTCCATCTACTCTGACACATATGACATGCCCATAGCATGTTACACAAACCAAAACTCAAAAACTGGGGGGCACCACTTGCCCCTACATACACACTAGGGGGCACCACCTGCCCTACATCTAATCACTCTTTGGAGGATCCCAAGCCAATGGCTCTGCTCCCATAGCTCGTAGATCATGCACAGCTTGACCGGCCATCACCATGCATCACATGGCACCTCGTCATTCCGAGGGTAGCCCAATACATAGCTCTATATACTGGTCATCCAAGTCTTGCCAACCCCACTCCGACACACTGGTTAGTAGCCCCTCACATCTACGATCAATTTCCTCCAGGAGAGCGATCATATCCTCATTCTGTGCCATTCTCGATCCACTAGCACCCGTCATTCTTGATACTGCGGGTCATCCCATATATCCGGTCGGTTTTACCGGAGCTATATCTGCATACCAAAAGTATAAGGATCAATACCATATATACTATTCATAACCTTTAACATGCACATAAAATATTAGTTACTTGTCACTTACCATCAGGTCCCCATACTTGACCAGGTGGAAGTGGCAAGTCTGGATCTCCATAATAAATCATCCCACTATAGGGATAGTCGTCTATGTATAATGGCATTTGATCCCAATGGGCAAAGAACTATGGTCGGAACACCCACCCGACCGCCCCTCCTCCTCCTCTACACAGTAATTGCCCCCAATTTCACATCTTGGGTTCCCTCGGTCCCCCATCTGGTAGCTGTATACGAGGTCGCAAGGTCAAGATCTTCTCAAAAAAGAAGGAGCACATTACAATCCCATACGAGCAATCATGGTTCACTTGCCACTTGCAAAGTGACAACTATCATTTCAATGACACCAACATCATTTGGGCCCACCCATAGTAGGTCCCACTCAACACTGATTCCACCATCATCATCTGCCCCCCAGTGATGTGATGAAGCGCCTGGCTGCCCAGGATCTGCAACACTGCTGCCGCCAATGCACGGGTCTCTAACCGCTCTAGATCCCCAATTGGTATTCACGTCCCTTTGATTCAGAGGCCTAGTCGACAATGTCGCTCCACAAACTCTATAATTTTACGCCCCCGCAGTAACAATGGCTATGTATTTCCCACTATCCCTAATGGTGGGAGACCAGTAAAGAAATACAAATCCTGGACTGTCAACTCGATCCTATGCCCCTACACTATAAATACCTCATGATCTGGATCCCAATAACTAACAATCCGGGTCAACAAGGGCTCCACGGACCTGTCGTGCGGGTTCTCCACAAACTTCAGAACCCCAAACCTGGCCAAAGCACGACGGACACCCTGATCCGATTGGATTTCCGCCCGTAATGCACCCAGGTCTCTCTCTCTCCACTTGATCTGTATATCTGCCATCTCTACACAAAAACATCATCTTTGTTAGTACAGATAGGAAAAACTTCATTCAATTACATAGAACCTGACTCTCTGCCCAAAACAACACTGAAATCAACTTCATCTAACAGGTCACACTTTTTGGCCAAATCCTGGGACAGGTCGCACTTTTTAGGCCCAAACCTGCTTCCCAGGTCGCAGTTTTTGGCCCAAAAAGTGCGACCCGACCATAAAGATGAGGGAGGGGTTGTTCCTGATCTTTGGGATCCTAATCTGAACTTTTAATCCATCAAAAATAAAGAGTAGGATTAGGCCTCTTACCTGTAACTGATGGATCTCAATTCCAACGGTTGGTTTGTTCGCTACGCTCGCTACAAGATTTAGGGCCTTCTCTCCTCTCCACATTCACCACAGCTACACAAGCGAATGAATACATTTGGAGGGAAAATGCCTTATTAGAAGAGAAACCCCTAATTTTTCTTTCGCCCGCTACAACCAAACCGTAGCCCCGTTTGACACACTATCTGCACCATTGGAAAGCTCTCACCGAGCACTCAAATGGGTATCTGTTAGTTTTTCATTATTTTATACCTCAACAAGACACATTTTATCCATGGAGAGTCCATTCACCTCTCCTTCAAATCGGATTTACTCACTTACAACACTTGTATTTGGGGCACCACTTTGCCTCCATACTTGTCCTTGTTTGTGTTGATTTTTGTCATGAGCTACCCTCTTGTACTCATGTTTTTATGGTCCCCAATTGGACCTTTAACTGTGTGGCAGCACCATCGAGTTGCCCCTTTTTAGAGCACCCGAGTTGAGTCCTCATTGCATTCATGGAGTCTATCCTGAGTCCCTTTGTACCCCACTTTCATTCTCCATCCTTCATTGCTTGGTCCCTCTCTTGTGTCGCACATGATGGCATTCAGTCCCACTGTCCCCTATCCCTCTCAATATTGTGTCCATCGCTACCAAGCCATCCATGCCCTTTATGCTCTAACAAGGGCAGTTGTCCATCCGTTACTCAGTATCCTCCATTTCACCATCATCACCAGTGTCAGTCTGTCAGTCGCTCTACTATTTTCTCTCGTGCCTTAGTTGAGGATCCCTTATTGCCTCACCTATGGTGGACCTCCTTCTGTCGACATCAGCTTATTCACTCTAGAAGACAGGTCTAGAGGGCGGTGTACCTTGGTTCCAACTTCTCCACTTGTTTGGTGCCTCGAATCAAGAAAAGGGATTCCTCATTACCCTTTGACTTGATTGTTTCTCCACTCCAGCTTCTTTTTGCATGATCGAGATCTGTATACTTGATGGTCCAATGATGCAGCAGCAGCTATTGGTGATTCCCGGGTGTGTGTGAGATGTCTCAACCCTCATGAGGGGGTGGCTCTGCAGGTAGCTCCCCACATGCTTGGATGACCTCTTCATTCCATCCTTTGATGCAGCTCCATATATTTTATGATGTCGAACTTAGTCGCTTGCAGCACCTCTTTGATTCTCATGTATCAGTCAGATTTTTCGAGCCCTTCCTCGTTTATAGGGGGCATTTGGGTTGTATTTGTATCTCATGAACTTAGATATTATTGTATAAGTCCTGCCTGTTATCCCAGGCACAACATGTATGTGGGATTCATTCTTCTATTTTTTATCTGGCTCGTGTTTATGCTAGCATGTACTTTATAGTTTGGTTCCTTGTTTACTGGACACACTATTCTTTTGTACTTTGTCTCGGCGGGCATAGGTATGCCTTCCCCGCCGCCTTTAGCATAGGTACCATCTCATAAAAAGAGACTTGTTGCACCTGCAAGTCTCGTCTCCTCAGGGTCTAGTCCTTTAGCACATTAGACTACCTTGCATTTCTCTCTCTGACTTCCCTCTTGACATTTGGTGATTGAGTTCTTAAAACATACTTCAGTTATACGATTAGCTTCTAACACTCGTACGCTGGGAGGCAATCTGTTACACCATTTTTTGGTCATCTAACATATTATCATTAGATGGACCTAAGTACACCATGTAAGACCAATTTTACCCTAAGTAAAATTGCTTTCATTATGTGAAATAACTTAGTAAAACACCTTTACTAAGTTGTTTATGGTCTAAACAGGAAACCCCAAAAGGAAATAATAAACAAATCCATATTTGTTTATATTTCCTCAATGAATAATTAGTTAAACATCAATTTAATTATTATTCCTAGTCATATTTAACCCAAAACAAGGAAATGAATTAAATAAATCCTTATTTATTTGATTATTTCCTAGGAATAAGTTATTTAATCCTTATTTAAATAATATTCCTAGTTAAATTTGACTAAATAATTCATAAATAATTAAATAAATCATTATTTATTTAATTATATTTCCACCATTTCCTTAAAATAATAAATAAATCATTTATTTATTTATTATTTATAAATAAAGGATTTGACCCAAGTCAAAAATCTTTTTCCCTCCAATAAATATAATAAAATATTCCTAAAAGGTGGTTCTAGAATTTGGTTAATAATATTTTATTCATACACCAAGTTCTAGAATCCCCTAATATTTTGTTATAAATAGAAGGGTTTTCCCATTCATTTGTCACCTTTCATTGCATATTAGATCACTCTGGATCTATACTCTTGGTCTGACTTTGAGCCATTATCATTGTCACATTCTCCATTATTTTCTTTGTGAGCTCCCTTTGAGTTCTATGTTTGTCTGGGTTTTCTACACCAACAAGAGAGAGAAATTCTAGATCTAAAGTGCTGAGGACTTTCAAGAACCCATCCCATTGAGGAGAATTGGAAACACCTTTCTTGTTTTCCTCTCAGGTGCCCCTTTAATAAAAAAAATTCTTTCAAAAATATTGTTCTTGTCTTATCTATTGGATTCTTGGAGCAACATTTCATTTTTACTGCTTAATGTCTTTTTATGCATAGATCTGGATTTGTGCAGCTTTATTTGGATCAACTAACTGCAGATTTGAAGATATTGTCATCCATAATTGATGTTAGGGCTATTTTTTATGCATAGCTAAAGTGGTATTTTTTCAACAAAATATTCATATTAACATAGAGGGAAGAAGTTATCAAAGCTTCTTCTACACACTTTGCATGGCATCAAAAAGGACATCAAATAAATGAGGAGGGAAAAACATGGAGATCCCTAAACAAGATCTATATATGAGGAAAGATCTAGTTCCTCATCTTATGGGTGTGAGAATTCAGCCCATCATCAGATTTACAATGCTCTATTAGCCACTTTTTCATGACAAGGAAGATGGAGAAAGGAGATGTGCCAAAGAGGGAGACTCTTGGTGATTATTTGCAAGAGTATGAAGCTCAATATAAGGGGTTCAAAGATCACTTGAACTTCCAAGGTTTTTACAATATAAAAGAGGAAATAAGCACAAAGAGTGAGCAACATGGTGTGGGTAGATTCTTTCTATCTACTTTTGATGGATCACCTAAATTTCCAGTGAGGGTTTGGGTGAAGGAGCTAGACACCTATGTGCAACAACATCAAGTTTCATAAAAGGAAGCCATCAAAGTAACAGCGCTGCATCTTGATGGTAAGGCTTATCCTTGGTGGTTGTTTGAATATTTTTCCTTGAAGAATGTAAATACATCTACTTATGGAAAATTTACTAGAATAATAGTGGAAAGGTTTGATAAAAATCTTTGTGAAACATCTTCTATGAAGCCTATCAAACCAAAACAAACAAAACCTCTGCATTAGTTGGAAGGGTCTATAAATCCAACTCCATTTTAGAAAACCATTGAAGGGGAAGGAAACTTGTATGATGCCTTGCCAAAGGCAAAGTCTCCATTGTAGGAAGAGCTTTATTCTCAAGAAGAAGACATGGAGATTCCTCCTTCAAAAGAAGGCCAAGATTTAAGGTCTCTTATTGATGATGAGGAATTTTCAACTATTGAAGAGGGGGAAGAGAAGGCTGGAGATAACAGTGCAGTCATGAAAAGAGCACATCTAGTACCTCATGAAGAGGAAGATGGAGCATTTTATCCGAGGAGAGAAACTCTTGCACTCTTGCAAGGAGTTCCAATGAATCTCACATATGGAGATCATGGCATAATCCATGTGCAACATGTGCCATAATTATCAAATGGTGAGATCTGGAAGATAGAAGAGGATAAAGGGGAGGGCAATTATAATATGATGAGGAGTATACACCCCTCTCTATTTCAAAAGGTTGATACACAAAGATGGTAGGAGGATCTATACAATAAAGGCAAGGACAAATCTGTCCACACACATATACATCCTTCTCTATGCCTTGATGTCTCTTTGCATGGAGGCATTCCACCAGGGAGACCTCGTGATTGGAGGAAGACTAAAGTGTTCTCTCAACTATGTGCAGCAGTGACATATTTAGCTAATAAAGGAGCCTTGAGTGGAGCTACCACATCACTAATAACTATTGATGGATTCCAAGGAGAGCTGAGAAATTTTCTGGAATTAACTTTGCTATCATCCACTCATCTATTTGTGATAGAAAAGAAGAATTCAGAAATTTTTGTTGACATGAGCATGGTATCAAAAGGCCACTCCATAGCCTTGGAGCAGAAAAATATACTTCTATACATAATGAATATTTTTTAATATGACAAGAGGGTATTACCACTCTTGTATACATGGGAAAAACTATGGAAGTTTTGGAAGAGGGGACCCTTTCAAAAGGAGGTTGACTCCCATGAACTTCAATCTTGTCTTGAGAAAGATCAACTACAAGAGAGGCAGAAAAAGAAAGTTGATAGCACTCCAACATGTGACTTTGGCATCAAGTATGACAAAGAGGAGAGTCATGTCATAACAGGGGCTACGTTTCAGATTTCTACAGCACTGTCATTGTTGGGGAGCCTAGATCCTTATTGGGAGTCCCAAATTTTGATAGAATATTCCAAGGACCTCTTCACATGTAAGGTTCTTGATGGGAAAGTGATGGATGGGAGGTATAAAGTAGTTGATGGAGTCATTTATTCTCATGATAAGATTTATTTGGCTAGAGACTCCAAGCTTAAGTATAAACTACTTAATGCAGCCTATGAGATCTTGCTTTCCAAGCCCACTGGTTTCATTAAAGCATACCATACTATGTTAGATGGATTCATGTGGGAGAACTCCAAAGAGGAAATTCACTCTCATATGAAGAAGTGCATAGATCATTTTCTGGTTGAGAAGGAACATAGCTCTTGGGAAGAGTTATCATCATCACCTCCTTATTCATTGGGTGTGAGAGGGAGCTCATCCATGAGCTACCTGACTGATTTGGTAGCTAGCATGACTCTAATTATGATTCCATATGCTGAAAATGTTCTTATATTTGTTGAGGACATTGTTGGAGGAGAGACACATTGGTTGGATGTGTCCTTGGGGGAAGAAATTTCCCACACTTTTTGCACTACATGTTTCAAGGGGAGCATGAGAAAATATATGGCTACCATAGTAGATATCTTGTTTCTTTATGAGGTAGGCCATATGATTTTTTGGAGCACTTGGGACATGCCTCTCATGAGAAATTGTGAGGATATTTTCTATGAATTACCATGTAGGTTTTAACCCTGTACAAAAATTATCTGCAAACGAATCTTAAAATACAAAATAAACAATAGCAAGAGCATAAAACATAAAACAGATATACACAGAGATTTTCCCCTGGATCCCAAATCGGGATGACTAGCTTGATTTTTCATTATATTCCTTTTAGTGTTACAACACATATATATACATTCCGAATCATAAATAAACCCCAATCCATTAACCCTGGATTAGAACATAACCGTAGTTCCCTTGACCGGATCTAAAAAGTACCAGGGGCCGAAAACCATCATGCCCCAAAAAAATGTGCAAACCCATGCACAAAACCATGGGCGGGTCTACCCACTGGAAAATAAGGCCCAAAATATACCATTGATTAGCAAGAAGGTTTCCATATAGACCTTCCTTTCTTTCATGATGGGAGCTATTTGGTTTATCCACCAAAGGCCAACTTGCACACTTGGGAGGAACTGTTGAGCCCCAAAGATGTCCTTTTCTTCCACCACATTTCACTTCATTTCCTTTGTTCCTTATCAATTACAGGCTTAAATGATCAATAGGATTAATTAAAGTTGCTTTAAGAATGTATATAATGACTAACTTGGTACACTTTCATGGTTTTGTTGTTGTAGTAATTTTTTACTAGATTTAGCTACAGAATGCAGCCTTTCTGTAGCTAGTTGCTGATTCCACGGCTGTCTTCATGTTTTCACAGGTTCCAGGTGTAACCTCAAAGAAAAATGCATATGGGTGAATTCTAGACTTCATCCACATCATTCCTTTCTACCTACGAAATCTGAGCAAAATTCTACAGGTGGTTATGCACGTCGGAAACCAAAACTAGGAGATAGACTTCTAATAGGACAAGGACTGTACAGATGTCTTTAATCATAGTACGAGACCACCACCAGAGTTCTAATTTGATTTTAGTTGGGAAATAAATTTATTCCTATTTTATCTCAAGGTCAATTATGTAATTTTATTATAAGAATGACTCGGGAGACCGAGAAACAACTAGCTAGATTCATGTTTTGTTGCTAGATCTCAGAAGACCATAATACTTTGTGTTTTTTTTTAAATAATTTTCCTTTAATGAAAGAAACACCACTTTATTGCAAGATCTGAGGCAATCTTGAGGAGATTTGTATGCCAATCCGGTGGTAGAGGGCCCCTACTGCCCAAGAAGCTTTGTGCACATTGTTTAGATAAGTAACTTTAGCCTTGTTGCATTCCTAGTTTAAGCAATTTTCTGAATTTTGTGTTTTATATTCACTTGCATTGGATGCTATAGTTTAGTCTTGTTCTTATCAATTATTCCAAAATATCACTAATATTGAATGAGATATAACTGTAGTATTTTAGGAGTTAGTTGCATTTCTTTGAACTTTATGTTTTTGTGCTCAATTACATTAGTTGTTACAACTAGTCTTGTTCTTATTAATCTCTTCCAAAATATCACTAACATTAGATGAGACATAATTGTGGTGTTTTAGAGCTTACTGCATTTTTTTGAACTTTATGTTTTTATGCTCATTTACATCACATGTTACAGCCAGTCCTATTCTATGAATTATTCCAAAATACCACTAACCCTGAATGAGACAGAGCTGAAACATTTCAGTGATTAGTTGCATTTTTAGTATAGTTGTAATACTCCAGAGGTTAATAGCACCCTAGTTCAGTTTTTTTTCACTATGTTTCAAGTTAGTTTAATTGCATTCTAGTTCATTTATAGTCACTGTATTTCAATTTTGATTAGCTAGTTTAATTATACTTCACGACCTTCATTATTTACAAATTACTCTTGTTATTAATCTCTTCCAATACATCATCATATGGATAGGAAGTAGTGATATCAGTTCAAGGCCTTGACTTTTCTGCAATCTCTTATAATTGTGCAAATAGCCTTTTTCCCAAAACTATTCCAAAAGACTTTTAATTTCCAAATAAGGCTTAGTAGTGAAAATTTAAGTTGCAGAATGGATTAATTTCAGTGTCATAGGTTAATTTAGAGTAGAATTCCTCACTGTGTTGTAGACTATCTTTTCCAAATATGTTCCAAAAAATTTCTAGCCATGGATAAGATTTTCTTTGTGATTTTGTAGGTGGTTTTTTACTTAGAAGAACCTAATGGCCCTAAATTATCCTTTTCTCAAGCTATTCCAACATATTTCTAATGAATGAATGGGATTGAGTTCATGTTATGATTTATTGAGTTCATGTTGTGAGTTATTGAGTTCTTGCTAGGAGTTATTTTTCTTGTTAAAGTATTGCATTTTCTGTTCTCAAGAGCCATACATAATTTAGAATATGTTTTGCTCTGTTTTAGAGTGACCCACAACTTCTCTTTGCAAAAACTTAGTTCTTTTCCCTCTTAGAATAAAAACACAAAACCAAAAACATTGGAAAAACACAAAACACAACGTAGTGAGAAACAAATACCTAGGCACATATAGTGCACTTCACTTCAACAATTTACTAACCTTGGTTGAAAATTTATGACCTCAATTTAGGAACACTAAGTTGAGCAGACAGGAACCATTGGGAGACAGAATTATTGTGGAAAATCTAAAGCAATGGTGGACACTGTTGGATGAGGAGGCCACAAGAGGAGGAGGGGAGATTTTGCAGCACCCTTGCAGTTGCTTGAGGACAAGAAATGTTTGGGAGGGGAAGATTGTAATATTCCTACATTAGCATGCAGCTAATAGGAATATTAATGTTTCTTTTAAAATCTAATTAGATGAATAAATGGGCAAGGAGGCTTATAAGTTTCTTAAGTAGGAATAAAATCCCTCTTAGTGTGAAAGGGATCATGTTAACAACTAGATCAAGAATCCACATGTGTGAATAGGGTCTAAAATGTGTGGAAAAATTCAATTTTGACCAAGTCAACAACATTATTATATGAGTAGTGGATCCTAAATAAAGCTAGCTCAATGTGAATGAAGATCAATCTAGCTAGTCAAAATGAAGACACCTTGAGTGTGAAAAGAGACAATGCATGAAGATCCAGTCAAGGTTGATCCAATCAAGATTGAATAAATCAAAAAAAGTTGTAAAAATATGAGTAAGAGTAATGGAGATAGTGTAATTTAGGTGGAGGAGCCTTTGCATGGAAGCAACCTCATAATTGGGTGGGACCCTTGGTGAGGAAGCTCATCAACTATATAATGGAGGGAATGGAAACCGTATGGGGCATGAATAAAGATTATATTTTGTATGTGGTCTATTTAGACTTCTCTACATCCTTTGGTTGTTTAGATAAGTTTTTTGCACTATTTAGTGCAAGGGTTTTCTCATGCGGGAATTCCCCACTCTTGCTTGGAGATCTTGTTTAAGAAATCTAAGGAGAGCATTTTGTACTACATTTCCCACTATCTGGTGTTAGGCCAAGCAGTCGCCTTTAGAAACTGTGTAGTCCCTTTCATAAACTGCGTTATTTCTTAAGGTATTGTAGTGGATGGGTTTAAACCCTTGTTTGGAGAGCTTGTTTCCCAGGAGGAGGATCAACCTTTTCCTGGAAAAGCTAGAAAAAGGAGCTACAGCCATTTATTTGCATGATCAGCCATATTTATGCAGTGCTTCAGCCATATAGTGTGATTCAGCCATAGACCTACAACAAATATTTCATGTATATCATTTATGTCAAGAAACCCTTACCGAGTCATGTTGGATCTATGTAAAAGGGACTAGATCTCTGTTTTTGAGCTTATTTGATTAATACATGAGAAGATCTATTTTGTCTCTATATTTCTAAGTACAAACGCACAAATAACTACGCTATCTCTTTCTGTAATAATTTATGTTTGCATTAGTCTTGGGGTTTGAGTGTTTTTGGGTTGTTTTGAGCATGGGAGGCCTATTTAACTAGGCAAAAGTCATTTTTTTCTAATTTCATTTCACATATGGTTGTAATAATGTCAGATATAATGGATCCATTGACTTCATTTTTATGTTAATACTTATATCTCTGGAAAATGCGTTTTTCATGCATGTATTGTTGAGTTTTCCCATTTGGGAATATTACATCATCAACATGATGGCCTTCACACAAAATTCAGCCCACTCCATCAGAACATATCAGTTTTTCTAGAGGAGAACATTGCAATATATGATGAGGCTGACAGTGCAGATGATCATGAGGAAGGGGAAGAGGTTCTTTCTCAAAAGAATCCCAAGCATAGCCAAGTGGAGGAAGGAATAGTCCCGAATGAAGCTTATTACTAAAATCCTCTAAGCCAGGTATTGTTTCAAGATCCCTTTGATGTTTTCCTAGAGACATTTGAAGAGGGAGTAAAATACGTCAGGAGTAGTTTGATGTAGAGTTTAAAGAAAATTTTAGGCACTATTGTTCAAACACAAGTGAGGTGCGAATGGTCTTATTGTCGTTTCAAGACACTCAAAGAGATGAACGAAGACCACCCCTAGAATCATCTACTTGATTGGTTGTATTGGAAAAGATAGTTCACCAAATGAATATATATCATGTGTAGGCTAGATTAGGATAGATAGGTATGCAAAAGCTCAACACTATGAGCATCTATTTTTAGCTTTAGATTGTTTTGACAAAAATACCAAAAAAATGAAATACAAAAACAAAGGAAAGAAGAAAAGAGGGCAGGAAAAAGAATAGGTACAGCCCCATACCAAAAAAGAGTATTTTTGAAAGTGTTCAAGCCTAAATTCCACTACTATTGAAGAAAAGAGAGTCTTGTTCAGTCATCTAGCCTAATTATTACTGAACATGTTTTAAATTTCTGTTGATAGTTTAGTGAAAGAAGCCTTGTCAAACCATTTAAGCTTGGCTTGTTAGTAGATTAGATTAGGAAAAGATGTTGGTTCCCAAAGCATAAATCTGAACCAAAGAAAAATGAGAGGGATGCATAACCAATTATGAATCACAGCCCTCATGTTTTCTAGTTTTTTATTGAACAAAAATAATGTCCGTGTGAAGCTTGTCTAAATGCCACAACCCTTGGCAAATCAGATTGCTTAATCCTGGTTTGGTCATATTTTTAATTCATGTCAGTAGGTTAGAAAATAAATTCTATCAAAAAACTTAATCTTGACAGATGAGTAGAATAAGTAGAGAATAAGAGAGTTCATTTGCCTAATCTAAAATTTTGGAAGTGATAACGGTACAAGTAGATAGTTTTTATGATTTCAAAATAAAAAATGATGTCAAGGGTTTGTCAGCCCAAGTGCACCCAAAAGAAGAATTTTTTTGGCAAAATAAGATGGGTAGGTAGAACTAATATTGAAGAAATCATGTCTTTTCAGGTTTTTGAGATCATAGTTTCAAGAGACTATCAGCAAATGAAGTAAGAGGGGTCTTCCAAGTACAAGTAAGGTAATGGTATTCAAATCTCAGAGATCTGAACTCTGAGGTCCTAGACACCTCCTGAAAAGGAGCTGCCCTCCCCAAGTGGAGCCACTATTAGTCATCAGTAATTTTTACTATCTGTAGATGACTAAATATTGGTTCTAGATTTCTAAAACAAAATTCCCTGAATATTGGGAGTTTTAGAAATCTCACTGCCTTCATTATCCTTATAGAAAAATTTTCACTATTCTACCATTTTTCCATTCCATGGTCACCTTGCCACTCCTAAAGGACTCTTATGGGCTTGTGCCACTCATCTCCATCCTTTTTCCCACCTATGACCTCATTACTCTGTTTTTCCCTTTCCCATAACTCTACTTTACATCTTGGGTTACCTATAGCCTAACTCATTCCCATGATTCCCAAATTCCTCAAGCATTGATGGTCTCAAAACTGTCTCTGTAGGCTCTTTAGATAAATTAAGTACATTGGATTTTGGATCTTCAATACAACATTTTGACAACTAATCTATTTTCACTTGAAAACTCCATAGCCAATATTCAGTCAAGGTCAAGTCAAAGAACCCCCCACTAGGTCAAATAGGGTTTCATATGTTCCAGGATCATCATTTCCAAAGAAGACTGCCATTGAGTTTCATAGTCTGCACATGAGGTAATGGAAAAGCTTGACACTTTTGCAAAAGTTTTGAAATTTACATCAGCAGAAGGTTTTG
Source organism: Pinus albicaulis (assembly GCA_034641835.2). Classification (NCBI taxonomy): domain Eukaryota; kingdom Viridiplantae; phylum Streptophyta; class Pinopsida; order Pinales; family Pinaceae; genus Pinus; species Pinus albicaulis. Next base: position 934,476,857 of record CM076574.1, on the reverse strand, counting down.
ATAAGGTAGATGGTATGTTCTTAAGAGAAGAAAACTCACACTAGAAGAAAGAGAAGCAATTTGGTCTTAAGGAAAACTAGGGTTTTGCACTTGATAGTCCAGCAGAGTGCCAACACAGTAATAAATTGCAGAAATGGTATAAGGAAGGATTTTGAAGCTGCTATTTTGTGCAAGCATCCTAAGGTTTTCAAAGGTGAAGTTTTCATGCCTCAAGAGCAAAAGAAAGGTCAAAGTTAGTGTTTTCAAGCACATGCAATAAAAAATGGCCAAAGAAGGTAACAACATGGTCTAAACTCCATGGTGCAGGAAAAAGAAAGTTTTAAAGGTTCTGCTATGATAAATCCTTCAAAGGTATCAAGAGAAATTTTATCATGCCTCCATCATTTTCCAAGAAGTCATTCCAAAGGACAAATCATTTGCCACACCTAGGGCCAATTTTGCTTCAAACTATGTTTCTGAACAAACATATATGAATTTGAAAAACATGAGAGAGTTTTTTGTCCATAATAGGTCCAAGAAGAAAAATCTCCTTTCGATTTTACACTGGTATCATGGTTTGGGATCAATGTCAAAAATATAGACGCCAGAGGAGAATTGCTACACTTCTGGAGTGACCTTGGGAAAATCCAGTTTTCTCATAGCTGGAGTGTCCAAATGACTTTCTTGATGGGTCAAATGAAACCTATACTAGAATAGCTTTCCAATGAGCTATCATGCGCTAAATTTGGAGTTGGGGAAGGCCTCCAAAATTTTCCTGCACCGGCACTCTGCATTTCTGCACCATCATTTAGCACTTTTTGACCAGTCTTGGGAGAATCAACTTTTGATAGGTTAAATCAACTCTAATCAGTAAAAAAAATGTATATTTGGAACGTAGATAGGATAATATTTTCAACTAGTTATCATGGGCCCAATTTGGACACTGGGAAGGCCTCCAAATGCCCTATGTAAATTGGCGCTAGACGCTTAGGAAATGGCATCGTGCCCTTGGCCAAGAAGATCTTCTAAACCCTCTAACAACTCAAATCACCATAAAAGCTTCCAAATTCTTCCTAAGGGTCCTCCAAAAACATTAAGGAGTAAGTAAAAGTTATCCACCCATCCTTCAAATGTTTTGTCATCATTTAAATGAATGGTAATGAAGCCCTTAGAAGAAATCCTAGGCTACAATCTTGAAGTCATTGTTTTTTTCATTTACTTTGTCTTCCTCGAAGAGTTTCAATGATAAAAAAAAGGGTTGCACTAATGAGTGTGGTCTTACATCTGAGCCCTTCCATACATCCATTTCCTTCATAACAATCATACACTGAGTTCCTTACATTGTAAAAACATTGACATTGCATGCCCTCCTTCATATCAAATTTCCACCAGTGCAAGGTGTTTTCAAAACAAAGTTTAAACAATCAATAGATGGTTGTCATTAATTTTAGCCTCTCATTCAGCCTGAAATACTTACACCCTCACTCATTCATCTCATTCACTTGTAAAAGCTGCCATTCCACCATCCCTTCATCTCATTTCCATTTTCATTCCTAGGGTTTCTCAAATGTAGAATCTACAATTTCAAAAGACAATGGTAGTAGAGGAGAAACTCAAATGCCAAGGAGGCATGAGCACAAAGGTGTAGAATAACCCTCCTTCGTCTCCTTTTCACAATCCCTCACCATCATCTCATGGCACTAGTGCATCAGGCAGTGAGGAAGATGACAATGAGCAATCAAATGTAAATGAGGGAGAGGGAAATAATGAATCAAGCAATGAAGAAGAAGGAAATAAGGAGGTAGATGTCAGTGAGGCAGAGAGCATTGAAGCAAAGAACAGTGAGGATCATGGCAGATCAAAGAGAAATGATGGCAGTAAGGACAGTGAAGCACATGTTAGTGATGAGGTTGAAAACAATCAGCTAGAGGCACATAAGGCCATCTATGAGATCAGAGCTATCAGGGCTCAGAAGGAGGCTAGAGACAAAGAAAACCTTGAAATCCTTGTTGATGCTTCCCTATAGGAATCCCAAACATAATTAGCAAAGAAATTTCAAATTTTGGCATCTTTTTTAAAAAAAAAAAATTTATTGTTTTGGAATCCTTAGGCTAAGGACATCATCCACAAAAAAATCAGCTCGTTTGGAGCAAAACTGGTCCTCCAAAAGTGCTAAAAACACCCAAAAAATCACCTTTCTGCCCTATTTTTAGAGTTGGCGTTGCGCCCTGAGTAGTATTGGGAGAATATATTTTTGGGCACGTAAATGCAGTGCATTCAAAAATTAAGGTATTTTTGGAAACTAGACTGGAAAATATTTCCAATGAGCTATCATGGAGCTCATTTGGACACCGGGGATGCCTCCAAATCTCAACTACAAAACAAGCAATTTTTCCTAGTGCTGGCATTGTGCTCTTTTTTGGGGCACTCTTTTGAGGAATTTCTTACATTTTTTAAATCCTTAGGCCAATTACATCATCCAAAAAAACTTTAAGCTCATTTGGATAAAAATTGGTCCTCCAAAAGTGCCAAAAACAAGCAAAAATTCCCCATTTTGCCCTCTTTTCAGCACTGGGGCTGTGCCGTGAGAACTACTGGGATAATGAGTTTTAGAGCATGTAAATGGACTAAAATTAGTAAAATAAAGGTATTTTTAGAAACTATATTGGACAAGCTTTCCAATGAGCTATCATGGAGCTCATTTGGACACCAGGAACGCCTCCAAATCGTAGCTACAATACAGGAAATTTTTCCTAGTGCTGGCGCTGAGCTCTTTTTTGGGGAATTTTCTTGAGGATTGGTTTGAATTTTTGAGTTCATCTTTCCAATTACATCACACACACAAAATTTCAGATCATTTGGATCAGATTTGGTCCTCCAAAAGGGTCAAAAACATGCAAAAGACCACCTTTCTGCCCTATTTTCAGGGCTGGTGCTGTGCCCTGAACAATCTTGGGAGATTTGGTTTTTGGGCAGGAAAATTGACACCAAATGAAAAAATAAAGACATTTTCTGAAATTATACTCGACAATCTTTGCAACGAGCTATCACGGAGCTCATTTTGACATCGGGAAGGTCTTCAAAAGTCAGCTGCAAGGTGACCTATTTTTCCAGTGCACATGCTATGCCCTTGCCTCCAAAATCAACAAAAGACACAAATTTATTGAAAATAGATATTTTGAGTTTTTTTGGACAAATCACTATAAATTTAGGTGTTATAAGCTATTTTTAATTTATTTCATTAGATATTTTGTGCCTTGGGCCTTGCATGGTCTTAATGGAAAATTTTGGCATTTATGATGTATTTATGACTTTTTGGAAACCGTAGTTAGGGTTTTGGTCCTCCTTGCTTGTTAAATACAACATTAAGGCCTCATTGTGCATGTTGGTTGATTGTGGAGAAAAAAATCATAGACTTGGAGTTGTGAGGATTTTTTGGCTTGGAAGCATTCTAAAGGTTCTGAAATGAATATTAATGAGACAAGCATTTTGCAGGATTGATGAACATGGCTAATGGTGATGTCTTTCTCTTTTTTTTCTCATTTTCTTATGTTTTACATAGTGTGTCATCTTTCTCTTACATCAAACATAAATTTTAGCTTAAGGTATGCTGTCAAAGGCACATTAAGTCTGTATGCTTCTCTTGCTCTCATGTTTTCCTCTGCTAGGTCAGTTTAGAGAATTCTTAGTTGCTCTCTAAACACACTCGGTTTGTTTATATCAAAGATGATTTAATGGAGTCAGTGCCAAAGAGGTTTATGGTTAGCCTTGTCCTTTGGAATCACTTAAACATTGTTTTTGAGGTCTTTGCTTTGAAGTATTTCTAATTAGGGTTTAGCTAAAGAGGTCTATGGTTTTCCTTGCCCTTTTTCTCATCTTAAATGGTTGCCTTGAAGTTATTTGTAGTATGATTAAGGAAATTTAGGAGTTACATACTTCTTGATAATTACTATATGTCATCTTGCATGTTTTCTTTCTCTGAAGGTAGATAGCTGGAGAGGCTAGGAGTTCCTTTCTCTCTAGGGTTTACTAGATTGTTGTCTTGATGTTTTCTTGCTAGGGTTTGGTCAAAGAAGTATGGTATGCCCTGTCTTTGATTTTGTATTCATGCATAGTATTCTTAGAGGCCTTTCTTGTTGTAGTATTTGATAAAGGATTCTTAAATTCCCTTTTCACCTACTTTATTCACAATTTAATGTTCACTCCACTCACCTAAGCTTTGAAGATCCATTTAGCTTTGTTATACTTGCCCTCCAAAGCATCCTTGACCTATTGATGTACTTTTATAGGCCTTTTTTAGACTCCATAGCCCAATGGTATAAACCTCTCCTACTATATATGATTTTCTTAATAACCTACCCAACCAACCAAACAAACAAACAAACCCTAATCCTTATAACTAGCCTAAAATCAACACCTAAAAGTTATCAAGTTACATCCTTTACACAAGTATCGAGAGAGCCCTCTCTGAGTCTAGGAAGGCTAGGTCCTTGGACTACAAAGAATGGTTTGATGTTACCCTTGTACATTTGGTCTTGCCAATCTGACAAATTACGGGGACCTAACAATAATCATTAAGAAGTACTTCACGTGTGAAAGGAGGTATCATATGGTTTATTCCTACCACCTCAGGCTTCTACTACATTTTGTTGGTAAGAGGTCTCTTGATTTACCTTTTTACTTATAATGAAGCTTAGCTAAAATTTTAGACAAAGTTCAAGCTAAATTTGAAGGAAATGAAAGCTCACTCTTTCATCATGGTTTAATTAAGTTGTTGGTATTAGAAGAGTTAAAGAGATTAGGCAGAGACTGGTCATATTTTCTGTTCATCGGTGGTTTTGAAATAGATGCCATCACTCCTAAAAGAAATCCTAAACCTAAAGATATCCCATCAGCTTCAGTGGCAGAGCAAATTGAGCCAGTGATTATGGAGACAGAGCCAAAAAGACAACAGTGAACAAACATGGAAGAAAGAGGGTTACAAGAAGCCAAAAAGTGGCTAAGGGTAACTTAGAAGACATTCTGCATGCTATTGATATTGAAGAAACTCCTATAGTTGTTGGCTCAAGGGGTCTTGACCCAGGTTCAGAGGTTAAGGTTTGCCAACAAACCCCTATACTATTGGCCCTTTCGGCAGTGACCTACTTGTGCAGGCCAAAGTCTCACCCGAAGTAGTAAGGGAGGGTGCTAGAATGAGGTTTCCGCACCCTGAGAGAGAGCAGGTAAGTCAAGCAGAGTTGTGTTCCCAACTTATCAACTTCATATTTAATAGATCTATTTACGGACTATTATCATAGAGCTCATACCTACTAATTACCTTCGCATCCACATGCGTAGTACCTATCTACTAGTATAGAAACTATAATCACAGTGATCAACAGGTCATAGATTTATATAAAAATAAAAAGGACACTCCTCGTAGTTTTAAAACAGATCTATTCGCAGATTCACTAATCAATATAGTCCACAGTTAACAGAGCTATTTTCAGTCATAGATCTACTCAGCATTCTCACATTAGCATTATCATATGTGATATCATAAACACATGAACAATAGATCACAGTAAATAAAGACAGATCCGCAGCAACAATGGATAACAAACAGTAAGTGTACCACATTCAACAGTTCGCCTTAACAATAATACATAACTCAGATAACGCAGAGGTACTCTAACCAGATTCACATATATTAGCCTTCAAAACCTAATACAATCCAACACCACCTGTGCACACAACCAACAGTGTCTGCACACAGTAGGACTGAGGATCTATGCACACACAGCCAGCAGGAGTCCTTACCCTAGCAACCCAAATAGATCTAACAATTTGCAACTATAATCAATCTCTATCGTTTCTTACCTATGACTCAAAAAGGTTTATCTATTTATACTGATTTAGCCTATGCATCCAATGGTCCACAAACCATGGTTTGTGGACTCTTGGTCAACCCTTGACCCGTTACAATGCATTAGGGGCTTTTACCCACCCCAAAACCCCTGTGTTAGACTAAGTATTACAAAAATGGACCAACTTCGTAGTTTTAGGAGACTTGTTCCAACAGTCCCCCAACACAATATTGTTACTCATCCCGAGTCACTGTGATGGTGGGGTCTCCACCTGTGCTTGCAAAAATATGATCACCTTGGCTAATGGCAGCAACACACCTTCACTCTGAGTAGCGACATTCTGTGCGATGTCGACCAACTTCTCTGAAATCGGGCCTTCTGTCGCAGCAGTGACACTCTGCAGAGTTTGGTTCAGCTACTTAACCACGACATCAACATCTTGTGAAAGCTTGAGGGCCTCAGAAGCCCAAGGCTTCAGGTAGTTGCTGAGGGCCTTCTTCTTTTGCCGAAGTTCATCAATATCAGCTTAGAGGGCATGAATGGTGTGTAGCCGTGTCAACCCTGAGCAGGAACTAGAGTGGGTAGGGTGGCTTCTAACATCTCGAACTCTTCTTCTTTCTGCCGCAGGTCTTTGTTGATGCCATGGAGGATCGGGTCGCGCTAGACCTTGGTCCAGAGCTACATGACCATTTCTAATAATTGGGCACCCTGCACGATTTTCCCTATAATGGTGTTCGTAGCTACAGTGACTAGCTTATTTCATTGGGCTCGTACCTCCAGAGGTGTTTCAAGCTGCAGCTTAGCCTGGAGGTCAGCAATCTACTGCTCCATTCATGCCTTGACCATCTGAACATCCTCCTAGGAGGCCTTCAATGTTGCAACCAACCTTTCAACCTTTGCCTGAGGGGTGGCTGAGGTTGGGATATCTCTGGTAACATATGCGCAAATTTGGTGAATAATGTTTTCGAGCTTCGTGTGCTTCGCGGTGGCGAGGCACAATTCAACGTTCTTTGCATCAATTGTATGTGCGGTCACTCCGAGCTATTGGTGCACTTGCTGGTATCAATTGTGAATTTCCTGAAATACAGAGGTGTGGAGACCCTGCAAGGCCTCATGAGGTAGCCTTGCTAAATTCTGCTGGACTTCTGTATTTGATTGGACTTGGATTCCCAGGTCGGGTGGACTGATCACAAGGGTTCTGCCAGGTCGAGAGCATAGGTGGCTTTCATCTATAACTAATGCTGCGCTATTGGCGGCTAAGGGTGTGCATACCTGGGTTACACTGGTCTGCAATGTATATGTTGTCAACTGTAGTGTACGGAGCTGTTACACTAAAATTTGTCACCATGACGTTTTACTATCTATATGGGTTCATCATTACTCATACAATACTCCCTTAGAAATCTACAAACATCAAGTTCCTAAAACCAAGCCTTGAAATTGAGAGAAAAGCTTATAAAAGTCATAAAAATACTTGTACCGCACTTTCTCTTAGTATTACCTGTGGTGCCGCATTTGTTTGTTCTAGAACATGCGGAACCGGCCGCGCTTTTTCTTTGTTAAAGGTGTGGATTCCTGTAAAAGGTAAAGTGAAGGCGGAAGTAAAATTTGGAAGCCCGGCTAGTTGACTATGGAAGCTTCTAGAAGTAATTATTCGGTGGAAAGTTTACTCCTTTCATGTACATTCATCCCTCCATTAAATGAGCCTACCCCTTGGTATGTGGAACTTATTTCCTTGAAAGAGGATTCTATACCCTCTTATTTGGAGCTGCAACCTCTTCTCTTTTGCTATAAATTGAGGCCATAGTTCAGCCTCAGGGAGAGTAAGACTTTGAGATTTTTTGAGGAGAATTGTTGGATAAACTCAGAATCTCTTACACACTCATGTGTATGTTAGTTGAGAGAGTGCAAAGGCTTTTCAAAGTAGAGGAAACTCTTGTTCCAGAACTTGGAAGGACCTATACAACATCAAGGAAAACATGGTTGTAAGGCTCCTTTCATGAAAGATAATACAAATGGATCCTGTTTTCTCAATGAGTAGTTTATTTAAATGGCTTATTTCTTGAATTCCTTGATCATCAAGATAGATTTATGGTTTATGAATTAGTCTATATTATGCAGGTGCTTCTGATTCTTTCATGTTTTTTATTGCAGATCCCGAAAGGAGACATATTCAAAGCAACAGGAAAGAAGACTACGATCAACGCTGGACTACAGGTAAGTCCTAAATCCTTCATTATAGATAATTCTAGATCAAATATAATCTAGAGAAAGTAGTTTACATTTGTCTGTTTGTTGCTAGTTATATGTAGGATACTAGGGAGATCTGTCTTGTCCATAAGAACGATTTATCCGTCCAAAAAATTGGCGACTCTGCTAGGGATGGATCTTGAACTTAGTTTTCTTTTATTTTTGACTTGTCAAAACTACTTTTCTAATTTTGATTGATTGATATTGTCTTGGGTAATTCATTCTTGCAGAATCCTTGAAAAGTGCTTTAGAGTTTTTTATTTTTCTTTAAGTTTTCTGGTCTCCGGACTTTGTCTTTAGGCACAGTGCGGTCATATTTGTTGTTTTCCTGTATAAATAGTGCGGCACTGCACCTGTTTACATTGAAACCTGTGGACCCTGGGAAAAGTTTTGAAAAACTAAAAATTCTCTTTTCTGGAACCAGATTGCATGATTCTCTTTATTTACCGAAACTTGTTTTGACTGTCGAAAGCCTTGTGTGTTAGTTTCTTTCAGCAACTCTTACAATATTATCAACCTCTGTTAAGTTAATTAGGTGTTTTGAGTTTCTTTTTGAAGAAATTATTATTTTGATTTCCTTTGGTCATTAATTCGAGGTTTGTCTCAGTCTCTTAACAAATTTTCATCTTTTTTCTTTTGTTTTTGCATCTTTCTGCTTTGATTTCCTTTGTTCATTACTTCGAGGTTTGTCTCAGTCTCTTAACAATTGTGTCTGAGTGTTAATCGCATTTGAGTGTTCTTATTTTTTGATCTTTGGAACTCTCGCCCAATTTTCTTTACTTACACTTGATTGGTTCTTAGATTACATTAAAATCATCTTGTGTTTGAGAATTCTCTTGCATAGATTACATTTTCATAATTAGAATTCTAATTTTTAGAATATGAATGAAAAATGTGCATAGATTACATTTGCATACTTTTCAAAGTGAATTTTGAATAGATTACAATTGCATAGTTTACATTATGAAAAAATAAATCGTAGATTTAGATCATTTTCTTTGATTTTAATTTACATGTTTTTATGCTTGTTTTAAAAATATAAGAATAAAAAATTTGGAATTGATTAGTATTATTTTTTCTTGATGAAATTGGTGCATTAGAGAATTTTTTATATTTTCTCTTATTGATCAATTTTTTGCATTGTTGGAAGTGAATGAAAACTCTCTCCTTACTTTAGTTAGGATTCATCGAATTGAAAATATTACATTTTCAATTGCATTCAGTTTTGGGTCGGGTTATAACACCATTGGTTTCATATCCATTTACCCTTTGAGTAATAACAACCTAAATAACACAGCGTTTAATAAAATTCATCTAGTAAATTTTACATTTTTAGGGCTCTTTCCACCAATCTAGCTCAGGATTAGTGCTTTGGAATAGGGAATAGTTAACTTTCCATAGCAACTAAACAAACAGTAGCATCTTGCGGTGGGAAAATTACAGTAGTAGCATGTATGCTCTGGGAAGCTCCTCCTAAAGGAGTCAAGCACGAGATCATATCCGAACCGGTGAGGTAATCTATCCTTCCTCATTGGGAACGATAGAAGATATACAAGCATTAACAATGGTAAACCTCAGATTGACCATTGTCGAGGAGCCTGGGGTCACTTATCGGTAAACCTTGGATTATGTCAAGGAGCCTTCAAGGGGATTGAGCTTTGTTACTCTGCCCTTGCATGTGTATCGGATCGTAGACTATTCCCATAGGTATATTTGTTCCTGTTGGTGACCTTAGTGGCCATTAAATTTAGTATTCTTTCCCAAGGTGACGGTGGAGGGAAGATCCCACTGTACCTGGAGCAGACATCGGCTAGACTCACTTGGACTCTTCGGAGGGTTATATTCGCTCGAGATGGTTTAAGTGGAGAAAATTGCACTGGTCTGTTTCATTAAGCAGGTTGTCAGGGTAACTGTTCCAACCGCCATTTCTACATTAAAATTCTACGATGTTGGATTTCATCACCAACTAGTGTTTTTAGTGCGAGAATCTACTATTTGTGTGTGGTTTGACTCCTAAATTTGATAGCATGTGTTCATTTGTTTGTTTTTAATTTTAGATACCATAGGTTTGAATTGTGAATTTTAATTGTTAGGTGTGAATTGTGAATTGTTAATTTTAGTTTTAAATTGTTAATAAAATTCACTGAAGTTGAATCTAATGGCAATTGTTCCAGAATTTACCAACCAAGGAAACCCTCTTAACAATAATCCTAGTACTTTTCCTTTCTTTAGAAATGTTGGTCCTCCTTATATGGCTACATTTTCATTACCTGAATTTACAATAGGTTTACCGATATGGTTATTTTCAACTTTTTTGGCCTTGAATACTCCAATTGTTCCCCCTCAACTGGATGCTTCACCTCAACAAAGTTCACCATCTCAACATCACCAACCTCATGTTGACCCTTTACCTTCTTCACCCAATATTTCTTCCTCCCTTTCTTACTCTTCGCTTGGATAAAGGCTTGACGTTAGTAACCACGTGGCTAAGAAGAAGATGAAAGGGAAGAAGAAGAAGAAGCAAGATAAGAAAGAAGTCAACCAACCAACCATGGATGTAAGTGTTAGTAATGTTGAGGAAACCTCCAACATGTATTGTAAACCCAAATTCCCTTGCAAGATTTGTAAGGGTGACCACTTCTTTATCAATTTTCCTAGTATTCCTAAGGTATTGGAAGTATGGCCAGAACATTCTCATCAACTTACCGTTGATTCATCAACTAGTGATAGTCAGGTTCCTGGGAAAAAGGGTAAAGTTAGGTTTCCTTGTAAGTTACGCAAAGGGAGTCATCAAACTAATATTTTCCCTCACATGGATGAAGCCTCAAAATTGTTGGAAAACCTTAATTTTCCACAACAACAACTTGCAACCGATTACCGTCAACTTTCTCCCAACCTATCGTCAACTAACGGAGTGATTGATGTAATTCCAAGTACAATCAATCCCACTCTTCCATTGAAGAGTGAAACTCATATCACTCAAGTTGATGATCCATTAGTTGATTAAGTGGTTGACTCAATTTCACATCCAATCGATCCCACTCTCCCTATAGAGAGTGAAATTCATATAGCTCATGTTCTTCAACATGTGACTTTGGCATCAAGTATGAAAAAGAGGAGAGCCATGTTATGACAGGGGCTGCATTTCAGATTTCTATAGCGCTGTCATTGTTGGGGAGCCTAGATCCTTATTGGGAGTCCCAAATTTTGATGAAATATTCCAAGGACCTCTTCACATGTAAGGTTCTTGATGGGCAAGTGATGGATGGGAGGTATAAAGTAGTTGATGGAGTAATTTATTCTCATGATCATATTTATTTTTCTAGAGACTCCAAGCTTAAGTATAAAATACTTAATGCAGCCTATGAGATATTGCTATCCAATCCCACTGGTTTCATTAAAGAATACCATACTATCTTAGATGGATTCATGTGGGAGAACGTCAAAGTGGAAATTCACTCTCATATGAAGAAGTGCATAGATCATTTGCTGGTTGAGGAGGAACATAGCTCTTGGGAAGAGTTATCATCATCACCTTCTTATTCATTGTGTGTGTGAGGGAGATCATCCATGAGCTACCTCACTGATTTGAATCAAGTGTATAGTGAAAATTATATTTCTGAACATCATAATGTATATACTATATGCTTGTATTTTCTTAACACTCATGTGCAGGGCTTTGCTCCAAGAGGGGACACTTTTTCTTATGGGCTTCATAGGCCACTTTGGGCCATGAACAATGGTGATGTTTACCATCTCCTAAGAGATTTTTGGGAGATGTTGTATTCTTCATGGTGTGCTTTATTAGCACCAACTATCATACACCTTCTCCAAGAATACAATAAGGATGGGACAAAAAACAAGTGTGGGGAATAACACTTGTTATATCATATTCTATGGAAGTTAGGAGTAAAAATACACTGGTGGCACATGAGGGACCATTGTCCTTCTCCTTTACTACATATGGCAGCTAGCATGACTCTAATTATGATTCCATATGTTGAAAATGTTCTTATCTTTGTTGAGGACATGGTTGGAGGAGAGACACATTGGTTGGATGTGTCCTTGGGGGAATAAATTTCCCACACTTTGTTGCATTACATGTTTCAAGGGGAGCATGGTAAAAGATATGGCTACCATAGTAGATATCTTGTTTCTTTATGACGTAGGCCATATGGTTTTTTGGAGCACTTGGGACATGCCTCTCATGAGAAATTGGGAGGAGCTTTTCTATGAATTACCATGTACATTTTAACCCTGTACAGAAATTATCTGCAAACGAATCTTAAAATAGAAAATAAACAATAGCAAGAGCATAAAACATAAAATAGATATACACAGAGATTTTCCCCTAAATCCCAAATTGGGACGACCAGCTTGATTTTTGATTATATTCCTTTTAGTGTTACAACACATATATATACATTCTAAAGCATACATAAACCCCAATAATTTAACCCTGGATTAGAACATAACCATAGTTCCCTTGACCAAATCTAAAAAATACCAAGGGCCGAAAACCATGATGCCCCAAAACCATGTGAAAACCCATGCACAAAACCATGGGCGGGTTCGCCCACTAGAAAATAAGGCCCAAAATAAACCATTGATCAGCAAGAAGGTTTCCATATAGATCTTCCTTTCTTTCATGATGGGAGCTATTTGCTTTATTCACCAAAGGCCAACTTGCACACTTGGGAGGAACCATTGGGAGATAGAATTATTGCGGAAAATCTGAAGCAATGGTGGAGACTGTTGGATGAGGAGGCCACAAGAGGAGGAGGGGAGATTCTGCAACACCCTTGTAGTTTCTTGAGGACAAGAAAAATTTGGGAGGGGAAGATTGCAATATTCCTACATTGGCATGCAACTAATAGGAATATTAATTGTTCTTTTAAAATCTAATTAGATGAATAAATGGGCAAGGAGGCTTATAAGTTTCTTAAGTAGGAATAAAATCCCTCATAATGTGAAAAGGGATCATGTTAACAACCAGATCAAGCATCCACATGTGTGAATAGGGTCTAAAATGTGTGGAAAAAGTCAAGTTTGACCAAGTCAAAAACATTATTATATGAGGAGTGGATCCTAAATAAAGATAGCTCAATGTGAATGAAGATCAATCTAGCTAGTCAAAATGAAGACACCTTGAGTGTGAAAAGAGACAATGCATGAAGATCCAGTCAAGGTTGATCTAGTCGAGATTGAATAAATCAAATAGCATTGTAAAATATGAGTAAGACTAATGGATATAGTGTAATTTAGGTGGAGGAGCCTTTGCATGGAAGCGACCTCATAATTGGGTGGGACCCTTGGTGAGGAAGCTCATCAACTATATAATGGAGGGAATGGAAACCATATGGGGCATGACTGATGATTATATTTTTTATGTGGTCTATTTAGACTTCTCTACATCCTTTGGTTGTTTAGCTAAGTTTTTTGCACTATTTAGTGCAAGGGTTTTCTCATGCGGGAATTCCCCACTCTTGCTTGGATATCTTGTTTAAGAAATTTGAGGAGAGCATTTTGTACTACATTTCCCACTATATGGTGTTAGGCCAAGTAGTCACCTTTAGAAACTGCATTATTTCTTAAGGTATTGCAGTGGAGGGGTTTAAACCCTTGCTTGGAGAGCTAGTTTCCCAGGAGGAGGATCAAACTTTTCCCAGAAAAGCTAGACAAAGAAGCTACAACCATTTATTTGCATGATAAGCCATATTTATGTAGTTCTTCAGCCATACAGTGTGATTCATCCATAGATCTACAACAAATATTTCATGTATATCATTTCTGTCATGAAACCCTTACCGAGTCATGTTGGATCTTTGTAAAAGGGACTAGATCTCTGTTTTTGAGCTTATTTGATTAATACATGAGAAGATATATTTTGTCTCTATATTTCTAAGTACAAACCCTCAAATAAATACGCTATCTCTTTCTGCAGTAATTTATGTTTGCAGTAGTCTTGGGGTTTGAGTGTTTTTGGGTTGTTTTGAGCATGGGAGGCCTGTTTAACTGGGCATAAGTCATTTTTTTCTAATTTCCTTTCAGATATGGTTGTAATAATGTTAGATATAATGGATCCATGGGATGAATTTTTCTACTAACACTTATATTTCTAGAAAATGTGTTTTTCATGCATGTATTGCTGATTTTTGCCATTTGGGATTATTACATCATCAACATGATGGACTTCACACGGAATTCAGCCCACTCCATCAGAACATGTCATTTTTTCTAGAGGACAACATTGCAATATGTTATGAGGCTGACAGTGCAAATGATCATGAGGAAGGGGAAGAGGTTCTTTCTCAAAAGAATCCCAACCATAGCCAAGTGGAGGAAGGAATAGTCACGAATGAATCTTATTACTCAAATCCTCTAAGCTAGGTATTGTTTCAAGATCCCTTTGATGTTTTCTTAGAGACATTTGAAGAGGGAGTAAAATGTTTCAGGAGTAGTTTGATGCAAAGTTTAAAGAAAATTTTAGGCACTATTGTTCAAACACAAGTGAGGTGGGAATGGCCTTATTGCTGTTTCAGCACACTCAAAGAGTTGAACCAAGACCACCCCTAGAATCATCTACTTGATTGGTTGTGTTGGAAAAGAGAGTTCACCAAATGAATATATATCATGTGTAGGTTATATTAGGATAGATAGATATGCATAAGCTCAACACTATGAGCATCTATTTTTAGTTTTAGATTTTTTTGAAAAAAAAGATCAGAAAAATGAAATAAAAAAAAAAAAAAAAGAAAAGAGGCCAGGAAAAAGAATATGTACAGCCCCATACAAAAAAAGAGTATTTCTGAAAGTGTGCAAGCCTAAATTCCACTACTATTGAGGAAAAGAGAGTCTTTTTCAGTGATCTAGCCTAATCATGACTGAACATGTTTTAAATTTCTGTTGATAGGTTAGTGAAAGAATCCTTGTCAAACCATTTAAGATTGGCTTGTCAGTAGATTAGATTAGGAAAATATGTTGGTTCCCAAAGCATAAATCTGAACTAAAGAAAAATGAGAGGGATGCATAACCAATTATGAATCACAGCCCTCATGTTTTCTAGTTTTTGATTGAACAAAAATAATGTCCATGTGCAGCTTGTCCAAATGCCACAGCCCTTGGCAAATTAAATTCCTTAATCCTATTTTGGTCATATTTTTAATTTCATGTCAATAGGTTAGAAAATCAATTCTGTCAAACAACTTAATCTTGACAGATGAGTAGACTAGGTAGAGAATAAGAGAGTTCATTTGCTTAATCTGAACTTTTGGAAGTGATAAGGGTACAAGTAGATAGTTTTTATGATTTCAAAATAAAAAATTATGTCAAGGGTTTTCCAGTCCAAGTGCACCCAAAAGAAGAAAAAATGTTTGGAAAAATAAGATGGGTAGGTAGAACTGATATTGAAGCAATCATGTCTTTTTAGATTTTTGAGATCATAGTTTCAAGAGAGTATCAGCAAATGAAGGAAGAAGGATCTGCCAAGTACAAGTAAGGTACTGGTCTTCAAAAATCAGAGCTCTGAACACTGAGGTCCTGGACACCTCCTGAAAAGGAGCTACCCTCCCCAAGTGGAGCCACTATTAGTCATCAGAAATTTTTACTATCTATAGATGACTAAATATTGGTTCTAGATTTCTAAAACAAAATTCCCTGAATATTGGGAGTTTTATAAATCTCATTGCCTTCATTATCCTTATAGAATCATTTTCACTATTCTACCATTTTTCCATTCCATGGTCACCCTGCCACTACTAAAGGACTCTTATGGGCTTGTTCCACTCATCGCCATCCTTTTTCCCACCTATTACCTCATTACTCTATTTTTCCCTTTCCCATAACTCTACTTTACATCTAGGGTTACCTATAGCCTAACTCATTCCCATGATTCCCAAATTCCTCAAGAATTGATGGTCTCAAAACTCTCTGTAGGCTATTTAGGTAAATCAAGTACATTGGATTTTGGATCTTCAATACAACATTTTGACAACTAATATGTTTTCACTTGAAGCCTCCAAAGCCAATTTTCAGTCAAGGTCAGGTCAAAGAACCCCCCACTAGGTCAATTAGGGTTTCATATGTTCCAAGATCATCATTTCCAAAGAAGACTACCATTCAGTTTCAGAGTCTACACATGAGGTAATGGAAAAGCTTGACACTTTTGCAAAAGTGTTGAAATTTCCATTAGTAGAAGGTTTTGATAAGGTAGATGGTATGTTCTTAAGAGAAGAAAACTCACACCAGAAGAAAGAGAAGCAATTTGGTCTTAAGGAAAACTAGGGTTTTACACTTGATAGTCCAGTAGAGTGCCAACAAAGTAATCAATTACAGAAATGGCATCAGGAAGGATTTTGAAGCTGCTATTATCTGTGTTGGAGTCTCATGTTTTGATAGTTTGGAAAATAAAAAGACAAGGCAGGATCAAAACCAATCTTTAGAGTTACAGGATCTAGTCCTCCTGCTCTCAGAGAGGGATCTCTCAAATTATTTGTTTTTTGCAAAGGTTTATCTTGTGTGCTTTGAGTATTGGTTTTAGACTAGTTATTAAGTGCAAGTGTTTGTTTGTTTGTTTGGTTGAATTGACACAGCAAAGCCTAAAAGGTCTAGGAAATATAGATAGAAAGAGGAAATGTCAGGTTCATTGGGCAATGGAGTCAAAAAGAGGTCATGACAAACTTATCAATGGATATGGGATATCAAAGGGCAAATCTAACTTGGCCGGAGGATCCTTTGGTTTTGGAATGAGATGGACATCAATGATTTGGAAAGAGAATTTTAATTCTCAACAAAGGGAATTTGAAAGCACAACTTGAACAATAAAGAGCTATTTGATAGACAGGGCTAACCATGAATTCTACAAGTCATGCTTTAAGCAAATAGTGACTTCAAAACAACTTTTGAAATGAAATCTAAGATTCGGGGAACACCCTATTTCCTCAAATATTTTATTTCAAATGACTTAGAAAACATAAAAGATTCACTGATAATTACGTTCATAGAAGAGGGAACACCTAAATACATCTATGATCACAACTATAAAGACCTTTAAGCCAACTGTTCAAGAAAGGACAAGGGGCATGATCAGAATAGACCTCCTTGGCTCATTTTAAACAAAGAAACTTCAAAGGGAGACTTCAATAACAGCTTTTAAGTGGCAGCAGACAAGCAAGGAGAACCATAAATCATGTTGAAACCAACTATTCGAACTATTAAAGAAATAAACAAGCATGAGGACTAAAGAGAGAGATTAAAGACTCTAAAATACCTCAGCAGAAGAAAACATAAAACAGTGAAGGATAAGCAGGTCTAAGGTATTTCCAAGAGTCATTTATTAGCCTAAAACTTTCATCTTACTATAGTAATAATTTATGGAACAAAATGAAAACAAGGGAAAACATTAAACAGTTCAGAATACTTCACCAACAGCCAAGCTCATGGATCCAATGATAGAGCCTTCTCAAGAACAAGCATGCAACAACATCATCATGGCTTCCAAGACTTCAATTTCTTCTTCAACTTCAACAGACTATGTATTTATTTCAGAGAGTTTCAGTATTACAACTAGTAATCAAACAACCAACCAACGTTTACAATGGATTCCTCAAAACGTTTTTATAGAGGAATGAGGAGGTTGAAAGAGAAAAAATATCTTCTGAGTTCAATTAATACAGATAATGCTTCTCAGCCTTTGAGGGGCTCAAGGGAGAAGTTTACAGATATTTTCCTGTATTAATTGGTTTTCTTTAAGTATCTTAGCTTGCTGGAAGCTTATGTTGACTTTAAGGCTCTATGTCGTTTCTGTAATAACTCAGCTAATATTTTGTAATAAATCCTTTGGGCTGAATTAACTGTTCATTTTTATTGAGCAAATATATTTTGTTTTGGTCATTACTCGGCCTTTGTTGAATGCCGTGAGGCCACATGTGGAAACCTGGTAGCCGAAAGGAATCGATTTTCCTCTGATGTGGCAGTGGAAGCATCCTATGTCTGATAAATATCCTTGATTTGCCTTTAACTGTGTTTAATTCAATGGATAAGGCCTTCGATATTCGACTTTTAGCCGTATTCCATTAAACTGTACAATTGATGTTTAATCCTTCATTTCTGTTGTGTCTGGGTCTTTGACACTGATACTCTTTGATTTGATTTAATTTTACTGTGTCTTGTTGATGTACAGGTGTGTACAAAGTCCATATGGCATCAATGCCCATGAATCATCGATGAAACATGAAATTGAACCCTGTATATGGCTTTCTTTAATGATGAACGAAAGTCTGGAGGATAGAGACCCTCGGATCTCATTTCCTTTTTAAAACATTTTAAAAACCCTTTTTAAATCCTGCACAATACAAAAACAATTAAGAAATCCTGCATATTTGGTAAAAACTGCATAGGAGGTTTCGGGTGGGAGCATGGCCATTGGATGGTAGCATCCAACGGTGGAGATGCGCTTGCGGGGGTCAGATAGAAGGCAATTGGAGATATTAGGTTAGAACTGTTGATCTATGATTTACCAAGAAGATCAATGGTCGAGATTTAGCAATGGATTAATAATGTGAAGGGTTCACGTTTTTGTGAAAATAGGAGAAAACACGAAGAAATAAGGTAAAAAAACTTTTGGCGGAGGAAAATGAAAAGGAATTGAACTTGGGTTTTCGAGATGATCGTGGGCCATCGGATGAGATCGGCCCACGAGATCAACGGCTGAGATTGCGCATTAAAAACCCTTTGGAAGAGTTGGAGGGAAATAGTGTAAGGCCAGATTAGATCTGATTCGTTGATCTACAGAGATCAATGGTGGGAGGCGCGCGCGATGAAACACAATATAAAAGAGGGAGAGTGATTTCAGGGATGAAAACCACGGGTTTCACGCAGTGAAAAGGTGGGGAGGTAGTTTTGCCTTTTTGAACACGATATGCATTCCCACCTGACACGTGGCTTCTTGAAACCACTTATATTGTGCAGCCCTCAGGAAATTAACCCTCGCGCTTAAAGTTACACGATTTAGAATGTTGATCGTTAGATCTGGGGTGTCAGATCTAACGGTGAGGGAGCGAGCGCGATATAAGCAAGATGTGCAGGTGGAAGGGAGATGAGCGGTTTCAATCTGGGTTGTTGGATCAAGGATGAATGGCTAGGATCAGAAACTGAGGAAGAAAGGACCCACAGGAGGCAAGCCTGTCGGGATTAATAAGAACCGTTAGATGGAACAGATCAACGGTTAAGATTTTATCAGGGTAGCAATGAATTATTACAGATGCGGAGAGAGGGGTAACTATGGGTCATTGATCTGTAGAGATCAATGGCTGAGATTGGTTGAAAAACATAATAGAGCAGGGCCATATGTTTTTAACCAAAGTGGAGGGCTGCATTGTGGATCGTCCAATCTGGACACGTGGATGGTCCAGATGCAATCGGAGGCAAGCGATCGGTGGGGAAAGAAATTGTATGGCGCCGATGCAATTGAGCGCTGACTATCAATCTGAGGATCAAATTGACGGCGGAGGATGAATCAGAGGAGTGATCAATCGGAGGGGAAAAAAAACGAGCATGATAAAACTTGTGATGCGATGTTGCGCCGACCGTTTGATCAGCTCAAGATCAACGGTCGGGAATGGGTTAGATTAATGAACAGCGAGACCCCTTTATAATATATGAAAACCCAAAGATTAACAAAATAAAAAGGTTTTGGATTCATGGGTGGGTGATATATATATATGAAATTTCCAGCGCCCGTCTGCGAGGCCCTTGGTTTATATGAAAAACGATAGGCCCGGGGGTTAAAACGTATATAAGGGCCAATCAGATCGAAGATAAAGTGATGGTCTTTCAATCTACCCATTTGAGATTTTCTGATGTGATTAGTGTTTCGGGACCTTTAACTCTTGGTCCCGGGTGCAGGTTTATATGGAGAGAGGCATAGGTTTATACGAAGGGGCTCAATCACATCGGAAAAATGATGCGTGGCTTTTCAATATAGCCTTTTTCATTAAAAAACAATGTTCTAGCGGGTTTAGACCAAAACTTAGGAAAAGTAGGTTTTTGACTTAACAAAGGGAAATATGCATCGGAGATGAGTTTATACAATGTTTTAAGTGCCAGATTCAGGCCGACGGGTTATATGAAATAATAATATGATCGGGGGTTATAAACAAAGGGCTTAATCACATCAGATGTTTTTAACATGGCAAATAAACTTGCGCGCTTCGATTTCTACGATGCGATAAGCGCAAAATGGGCTTAGTGCTTGGTTCTAGCTCCAAGGCATATGGTGGGGAAGTGGTTAGGACTTTAGCCCAAAGGGGCTTAAGCCTGTAATTAAAAAAATTCATTTTTTATGAGATTTTTCAAAGTTTTTGATGGATTTGGGGGTTTTGGCAAAGTTTAAAAATGAGTTTTAAACTCTGTAAAAGGATTTTTATGAAGGGAAGAAAAGAAATCATGAAAAAATAGAGGAATTTCATGGGGGAATAAAGGGGTAAAAATGATGTTTATTTTTGAATGAAAGAGGGGAAAAATGGGATTTTGCAGCAGTCTTTTCCCTATGAAAATGGCAGGTTTTCAGAATTAAAAGGGAAACAACAGTGACGATTAACCAAAGGATAGAATATCTTCAGAAGACTTCAAGCACCAACAATTTTGGCATTTCTTGAAGGCTATCCAAAAAATGATTTAGCCACCACTTGATATGATAGAATTTTATAGGTGGCTAACAGTGGGTCCACTTGGGGATGGTGCCTTCCTGAAGGCATCAAGAATTTCAAAATTGCATTCTATGGAGGCTGATCAATGCCTTGTCCATTGTGCTGCCTTTTCTTCATTTGGATGGTCTTATTTTTCTCTGAAAAATATTAGCAGCCATGAAAAAATAATGGATTTTCATCAATCACAAGCTTTCTACTTACCCAATCCTACTGATCTAACATTTTTTTTTCTTCTTTAGAGTGAACTTGGATTGGAAAACTCTCTTACAACATTTTATTCTTTTGAAAGAAAAAAACTAATCTAATTCTACTTCTTATGTCTCCATGAACTTAGATTAAACAGTTCAGTTCATATGCTTCTCTACCTAATCTACTAATCTGTTAGGATTAAACAGTCTAACAAATTTTTATTCACTAACTTTCTGAAATAGAAATTTAAAAGCATACAAGTCAGGATTGAATAGTTTAACTTGTTGCTGATCTATGGCATAAAACAACAAGCTACACATAGATATTATTTTGCAAAAAATTAAATCAAAATGGAAGGCTTAACGTCTGGAAGTTCAAGCACTTCCTTCATCTTTTTTCAGCTCTATTTTTACTTATGTTTGAGATGTTCTTTGCTTGTTTTCTAGTTCAGATTTTGAGCTGATTAGAACCAGTTTTACCTCTTTTTTGACTCAGGAATTAAAACAGATTGGAGTCATTCTTCTTTTTGAGAACTAAGGTTTGGATTTTGAGCGTGTTTGAACCTTTAATTTCTAACCTAATCTACCTACTGATAAGCCAAGATTAAGTTGTTTGGCAAATCAAATTCTCTAACCTATCAGCAGTCAATTTAAAACTAATTAGCCATGATTGAGCTGTATGGCTAACTAGAAGTGTGTTTTTAGTAGTGGCATTTAAGCTTGCACACTTTTAGATTTTTCTTTCTCTTTTTGGTATGGGGCTGTACCTTTATTGTTTTTACAATCTGCCCTCTTTTCTCTTTTTACTATTTTTGTATTTTTATTTTTCTAACTTTGAATGCAGCGTTCAGACTATGATATTTACTATGAAATATAAAATGCTTTGAAACTCATGAGTCCTGGCAGAAGTAATGCTTTAGCATCCTGCCATTGACAGGACCTCCATACAGATCTTCTCCATTCAATTCTTTCAAGAAAAATGCATTGTGACCCCTCTCAACATGAAAAATATAGGGGCCTTTCCGCAAGTTCTCAAACCTTCCATGTTTTCCCTTCTCTTCTCTTCTTGAATCCCACTTAAGAACAAAAATTCCAACTTGGAAATTGTTTGTGTTAGTCCTCTTATTAAATATTTTATTTACACTTTCTTAGACTAACTACGTCATTTCATAGACTTCTTCTCTGGTCTGCTGTAGATGGATGGTTTGGTTGATTCTCCTCTGCATATCATTTTCTTCAACCTGCACTTCTTGAAGGAGATTCATGACTGGAACTCCTAATGAGGTAGGAAAAACTACATCCATGCCATAGACCAGCTGATAGGGGGACATATTTATTGACTTCTTTGTAGTTAACCTATCAGCCCATAAGGTATGAACCAGCTTACTGTGCCATGATTTTTGATTCTACTCCAACAAATTTTTAATGATATTGATGAGGCTTTTGTTGGAAGATTCAGCTAATCCATTTCCTTGGGGATAGTAGGCAGTAGAATGGCCCAAGGTTATGTGGTATTTGTAACAGAAATCAACCATCTTCTTAGATTTAAAAGTAGCAACATTATCTGTTATGATTTTTCTGGGACAACCAAATCTGGATAGGATATTTGTTTCAAGGAACTTAATAATGACAAAGTCATTAGCATTCCTGGAGGGTATAGCTTCTATCCACTTGGTAAAGAAGTCAGTGGCCGTGAGGATCCACTTATGTTGAGCTGAGGAAGATGGGTGAATTTACCCAATGAAGTCTAAACCCCATTGTTGAAAAGGTGCCTCAACTCTGATAGGATGTAATGGTAAGGGAATGATTTTTCTTTTTCCATAAAAAATTTGACACTTATGGCAAGACATGATCAACTTCTGAGTATTTGGGAAAAGGTTAGGCCAGTAGTGACTAGATCTAAGAATTTTGTTTGTTGTGGCCTTCCAGTAGAGGTGTCCTCCACATTCTTCGTCATTCAACTCATGCATGATTTTCCTTGCATCATCTTCAAGTAAAAATTTAAGCAAAATTCCAACAACATTTTTCCAATATAATACCCCATCTAACATGCAATAACTCAAAGCTTTTTGTTTCAAAAATCTAGCTTTAGTTTTATACAAATAAGGAGGGGCATTCAAATATAAAAGCACATAAATAATGTCAGCATACCAAGGAGAATTCAGAAATGTCTCCTCAATGAAAGGAGCAGTAGATTCTTCTATTTCTTCCAATACATCACCATATTCATTTCTAGTGCTTGGAAGTTAGACTCAGCCATAAGTTTTGCTAATCCTTGCCCTTTAACTAGTTTGGTGGGCCTAATTTCTAAGTCATATTCAAGAATAGTTGCAATCCATTTTCCCCTTTTACCATCAGGGTCTTGACTTAGAATGTCCTTGACAACAGTATGTGGAACAAAAGCAATTTGTGAGAGTGTAAAATATAGACTCTAAATTATTTTAAAGCTTTCACTAATGCTAAGGCTTGCTTCTCCATGATCTTATATTTTAAAGGAGCATCTCTTAAGGCCCTAATAAAGAAGGATATTGGTTGTTCTTGCCCCGAGTCATTCTTTTGAAGTAATACTGTAGCTATTGTATGCTCAGATGAAAAATAAAAGATATAAAAGTCTTTGGTGAAATCTAGACTAATCAAGACTGGTGTTTGAGTAAGAGCTTGTTTAACCAATTCGAATGATTGTTTAGCTGGTAAATTCCATTTTACACCTACATCTTTCTTAAGCATGTTTGTAATGTTTTTTAATAGCTCAGCAAGATTGGGGATAAACCTCCTCAAAAAATTAATCTTTCCAATGAAGGATTGTAATTCTTTGAGGCTTCTTGGATGGCTAATTTGTAATATGCCATATATCCTTGTGGGGTCTATTTTGATTCCCTCTTCTAAAATTATATGGCCAAGAAGTTTACCTTATTGGAGACCAAAGAGTGTCTTATTGGGATTCAATGAAAAGCCAAATTTCCTACACTTCTCAAAAACTTTCCTCAAGTGAATCAAATGTTATTCATCAGTTTTTGAGAAAATGGTTATGTCATCAAGGTAAATGTTAGGTCCCTGTATGACTAGTATAGTCCCTTATTGTTGTTAGTGTAACCCCCTTATTGCTATTATTGTACCCTTGTAACCCCCATTTTTTTATTATTGTGCCCTTAAATTATTATTGTTAGGTCGGCTAGGATTACATTGTGGCCCACTAGGATTACATTATGGCCACATGGACTCCTATATATATAGAAAGGAGGTTTTGTAAATTGTATCATCCAAGAATTGTTCATTTATGTAATGTATTGGAGGTTGCCCCCTCGAAGTGGCTCATTTCTAAGGCGTTTATATCTCTTTTCTTCTCTTTTTGGAGCTGGTTACACAACATTTAGTATCAGGCTTTGGATTCTATAAAGTTTGCACTTTGATAGGTCATCGTAATATTTCGCTATAAAAATTTTCTACGAAGTTTCGTGCAAAGATTTTGAGGTAAAAGCCAAAATGTAGTATTGTCTAAAAAATTTCGAGCTTGGTGCTGGCCATGGGAATATTGATGTGGAAGTTAGGTCTTTTTCGGGCTCTAAACGGGGTCATCATGAATTTGTGCTACAAATGTTTTTCTACAAGGTTCGAGTCTGAAATTCTTGTAGTGCCATTTCAAATCATGAAGAAATTGATCAAATAATTTCAGAGCTTGATTCACAATATTTTTGGAGGTATTATCTGTGGAAGGTAGTGCTTTTTCAGGCTCCCGAATTTCATCTCAAAAAGGTGATCGTGGGAAAATTTCAATAAATATCTCTCTGACCATCAGATTGGAGTGCCGTAAAAGGTGGTAACAAGTGCACGGACTTTAGTTTCTTGGCTATCAATTTTAGAGGCGAAGGAAGAGACAATGACACGTGGCAAGTCGTACAAGTTCACTATATTGAACCAGTCCATAATTAGGTCATTGTGGGAGATTGGACACAACTTTGTCTTGGAGAATCCAAATCAGGTCAGACCTATGGCATTCAAAATATAATTCAGAGGGCTACGTTGGTACCAAAAAACAAATATTTAAGTACTGCAATCACAAATATAATCCAATCTCAATATCGAGCTCCTCAAAAGCAAGAAAAAGGTGTGTATTTTTTTCCGAATTGCATAAGTCTTGTTTGAAGAATCAATTTGAATTGATTCCAAGGGCATATTGTAGAATAGATATCAATATTGGGTTCTAAAAAATTCCCCGTAAAAATAATTCAACACCCATTAAGCCTTCAAAAGGCTCTACTATGACTCATGAAGATGAAGAATTGCAACACGATCTATCAAAATTACAAGAGCAAGTGCAACAAATTTCACTCTCGCAAAGAGCAAAAAAAAATGAAATGGAAGTTTTGAAGAAAGGCATGGAAGCTAAGATGGATGACATGAAATAAAACATGGAAAACATGAAGAATGATCTAAAAACAGACATCGAAGGTTTGAAAAAGTTTATACAAGAAATGTTTCGTAATGGTGAAAAGATAGTAGAAGAACCTCATGATGAGAACAAAATCAATGTTAATCGTGATTTCATAAACTCTAATGTTGGCGAGAAGAACCACCATATTCCAAAAATGGATATGAGGAAGTTTGATGGAAAGGATCCTATAACATGGATACTACAAATGGAGCAATATTTTGATCTCCATAACGTGCAAAACACACAAAAGGTACGCATTGCAACTTTACATTTAGAGCAAAATACATTTGTATGGTATTGATGGCTTTGCTCCCGTAAAAAAATTATCACTTGGTCAATTTTTACGAAAGAAATGATAGCACATTATGAGGATACAAAGAACAACACCTTCTTTATCCAATTGATAAATCTCAAACAAAAGGGTTTAGTGGGGCAGCACATTGAGGAATTCCAAAAATTGAATATAAGGGTAACTGATATTCCAGAGGAACAAAGGATCGATCTCTTCATAGGCACTTTAAAGGATAAGATCCAACATGAAGTTTGTGTTTTGGAACCAGATTCATTGGAGAAGGCATTCATGTTGGCAAGAAAATTTGAATGTAAAATAATGGCAACAAGGAAGCCTACCACTCAATTCTATAAAGAAGGAAGTGTTGCTACGCCTAGATTTCCACAACCTACAAGGTTGACACCACAACAATTAGAAGAAAAAAGAGCAAAAGGGCTTTGCTATAGTTGTGATAGAAAATACACTAAAGGTCATAAGTGTGCTGAGAAGAAATTATTTTACATAGATTGTGAAGAGGAAGAAGAAAATGAACAAGAAGAGGATATACACCAGGAACCAACATTAGAAGAGGAAGAAATGAATCCGACCATATCGTGTAATGCATTGGCAGGAATTACCACTCCTCAAACTCTCAAGATAAAAGGAAAAATCAAGAAGAAAAAGGTAATAGTGTTGATTGATTCAGGTAGCACCCATAATTTTATTCATTGTAAGGTAGCCAAGGAATTAAATTGTTTCCTATACCCAGCACCAGAATGTCAAGTGATGGTTGCAAATGAAGGAACTATAAATTGCTCTGGAAAATGCCATAATATCAAGCTAACCATGGGGGAATATGTGTTGACTAGTCCAATGCTTTCCATTCCTATGGGAGGTGCCGATGTTGTACTAGGAGTACAATGGTTACAATCTTTGGGGACGGTAGCTTTTAATTTTCAAGAACTTTTCTTGAAATTTTTTTCAGAAGGAAAGGAAGTCAAATTACGGGGTATTGAAGGGAAGTTGGGAAGGATAATAAGCTCTAATGTCATGACAAAGCTTCTAAAGAAAGAACAACGAGGCATAATTGCACAATTATGCTCACTAGAAGTTCCAACATCAAAATCATCTATTTCTGCAGATCTCCAACAAGTCTTGGACAATCATTCCAAGGTGTTTGAAACTCCCAAAAGGACTCCCACCTATTCGTGATCATGATCATGCTATTCATTTGATTCCAGGAAGTGTTCCTCCAAACATCAGGCCTTATAGATATCCTTACGTCCAAAAGAGTGAAATTGAACGTATGATTGCAGAAATGTTAGAGGCGGGTATAATTCAACCTGGTCAAATTTCTTTCTCTACTCCTGTAGTATTGATACACAAGAAGGATGGATCATGGCGAATGTGTCCGGATTATAGGGAGCTCAATAAGCTCACCATTAAAGATAAATTTCCCATTCCTGTGATTGATGAATTATTGGATGAATTACATGGAGCAATTTATTTACCAAGTTGGATCTTCGTTCAGGATATCATCAAATTAGAATGAAGACTGAAGATATTCCAAAAACAACATTTCGAACTCATGAGGGTCATTATGAATTTTTGGTCATGCCTTTTGGCCCTACCAATGCACCTTCTACATTTCAAGGGTTGATGAATTCCATTTTCAAACCCTTCCTTAGAAAATTTGTGCTAGTATTTTTTGATGATATACTAATCTACAGCAGGTCTTGGAAGGATCATGTTGAACATGTTGACAGTGTGCTCAAACTATTGCAGGAGAAACAATTATATGCAAAAAAGTCCAAATGTTTCTTTGGAGTACAAGAGGTGGAATATCTGGGTCATATTGTATCTCACGAGGGTGTTAAAGTGGACCCTAACAAAATTAAAGCTATTAAGGAATGGAAAGTTCCCACAACCATAAATCAGTTGCGAGGATTTCTCGGGTTAACAGGGTATTATCGCAAGTTTGTTAAGAATTATGGGAGAATAGCAGCACCTCTAACAACATTATTGAAGAAAGATGCATTTTCATGGACTCCCGAAGCAACTAAGGCCTTTGAACGTCTTAAAGAGGCAATGTGCCTAGCACCGGTCTTAGCTACACCAGACTTTACAAAAACCTTTATTGTGGAATGTGATGCCTCAGGAAATGGAATTGGTGCAGTTTTAATGCATGAAGGAAGACCTATTGCTTTTGAAAGTCGTCCAATCAAAGGAAAGTATTTACAGAAACCTATTTATGAGAAGGAAATGTTAGCAATACTACATGCACTAAAGAAATGGCGAACTTACCTAATGGGAAGACATTTCAAGGTAAAAACTGATCATGATAGTCTTAAACACTTTTTGGAACAAAGACTATCTTCAGAAGAGCAACAAAAATGGGTCACAAAGATGTTGGGTTATGACTTTGAAATAATCTACAAATAGGGAAAGCTTAATGTTGTTGCAGATGCACTCTCAAGAAAGAATGAAGAGGTGGAAGCATTGCTTTGTGCCATTTCTATTATCCAACCAGATTGGATAACCCAAGCAAGAGATGAATGGAAGAAGGACAAAGATGTATGGACACTCATTCAAAAGTTGCAGCAAGATCCTAGTACATCTGATACATTTAGTTGGAAAAATGATTCCTTATGGTACAAAGATCGATTATATCTTTGTAATAATTCCCAAATAAAACAAAAGATTCTTCTGGAATTGCACACTTCTCCTTTAGGAGGACACTCAGGATTTTTAAAAACTTACCACAGGGTGAAGAATTTTTTTTTTTGGGATGGCCTTAAATCTGATATTCAAAAGTTTGTGGCGGAATGTTTGGTTTGCCAGCAGAATAAAGTGGAGACAATTAAGACCCCAGGACTTCTACAACCTTTATCCATTCCAAGTCAACGTTGGGAGGAGATTTCAATGGATTTTATCACAGGTTTACCTAAGTCCGAAGGAAAGAGTGTCATCATGGTGGTAGTTGATAGACTTACCAAGTATGCACACTTTTGTGCATTATCTCATCCATTTAAAGCAAGCACAGTTGCTACTACATTTATGGACAGAATTCAAAAGCTACATGGAAGCCCAAGGGTTATTGTGAGCGACAGAGATCCCATTTTTACCGGAAATTTTTGGACGGAGTTATTTTCTTGTTTGGGTACTCAATTAGCTCATAGCTCATCTTATCATCCTCAATCTGATGGTCAAACTGAGATAGTAAATAAATGTTTGGAAGGATATCTTCGTTGTTTTGTATCTGATAAACAAACACAATGGGTCAAGTGGTTACCTCTCGCCGAATGGTGGTATAACACTTCCTTCCATACTGCAGCAAAAATGACCCCATTTATGGCACTTTATGGATATCATCCACCATCGATCACATCATCTTTAAGGGAAAATTCGAAGGTTCAAGCAGTGGAAGATCACATCGAGCATCAGCAAGAAGTTCTCCAACTCTTAAAGGATAACCCGAATTTGGCACAAAATCGAATGAAACAACAGGCAGATCAACATCGCAGCGAGAGAAGTTTTGATGTAGGAGATTGGGTATTTTTACGGCTACAACCATACAAACAAATGTCCCTCAAGCAAGCTAAGAAGAATAATAAATTATCGCCAAAGTACTATGGTCCTTACAAGGTGTTGCAAAAGATTGGTATTATGGCATACAAATTGGAGCTTCCTGCTTATTCGCGAGTACATCCAGTTTTCCATGTTTCATGCTTAAACTAGGCTATAGGTGAAAATATTCCAGTTCAAACAATATTTCTAGAACTTGATGAGGAAGGAAAAATCATATTGGAACCTGAAGCGGTTACGGAAACAAGAACTTGACAACTACGGAATCGATCAATTTTAGAGTATCTCATCAAGTGGAAGAACTTACCCACTGAAGATTCTACATGGGAGGATGAGAATTTTATACAGAAGAACCCAGAGCTACTCAAGCGTTGAGGACAACACTTTCTTGAAGGAGAGGGGCATGTTAGGTCCATATATGACTAGTATAGTCCCTTATTGTTATTAGTGTAACCCCCTTATTGTTATTATTGTACCCTTGTAACCCCCATTTTGTTATTATTGTGCCCTTAAATTATTATTGTTAGGTCAGCCAGGATTACATTGTGGCCCACTAGGATTACATTATGGCCCCATGGGCTCCTATATATAGAAAAGAGGTTTTGTAAATTGTATCATCCAAGAATTTTTCATTTATGTAATGTATTGGAGGTTGCCCCCTCGAAGTGGCTCATTTCTAAGGCATTGATATCTCTTTTCTTCTATTTTTGGAGCTGGTTACACAACAGTAAATGATTATGAAATAGTCAATATATTCAAAGAAGGCTATGTCCATGGCCCTTTGGAAGGTGGCCCCTGCATTCATCAATCCGAAAGGCATTTTGACATACATAAAGGTGCCCCAAGGTGTGGTAAAATCAGTTTTGATTTGATCACTTGGGAGCACTAACACCTGGTTGTAACCCGAGAACCCATCTAAGAGGGATATCCTTTTTGACCCATCTACCCTTTGAAGTATATGGTCCATCTTGGGTAAGGGGTAGTTGTCTTTTAAAGAGGATCTATTTAAATTTCTGAAGTCAATACAGAGCCTGATTTCCCTTGTTTTCTTTCTAATAAAAACTAAGTTTGACACCCATTCTGAATATCTAATGGGTACTATGATCCCAACATCATGCATCTTTTCAATTTCTGCTTTAACTAAAGGTAGTAAAACAGGGTTTATTCTCCTTAGCTTTTGTTTGAAAGGCTTTTGATTTTGTTTGAGAGGGATTTTGTGTTGAATGATGCTGGTATCATACGATTTCAGGTCTTTGTACCCCCAAGCAAAAACATCTTTAAACTCTCTAAAAAGTTCTACGTATTGCAATTTTATGTGAGCTGGGAGAGTGCTGGAAAGTTTAATCATCTTGGGTTCTGCTAGACTACCTATGTTATGCTCTTCTACATTCGTTTCCACAGGCTCCATTCTCGGTTCTTTGGCTACATCGTTAAAATCAAAAAGGTGTTCTAAAGGTGTGAGACCTCTTGGAATTTTATCATTCTTTCATTGTAAAACTTCCAAGTCTTCTTGGTATGCATTGTCAATTAACTCTGCTTCAAAAGGATTCTCATAATTATTTATATCGGCAGAATATGTCATTTCAACTTCTGGGATTTGTTCAATATACAAACAGTTTTCTTTCTGGCTGGTTTTTGATATTGGTATGTCAAAATCGTTTTCTGATTTTAAGAAATTATCTATGTGTTTGTCAAAATCAAACACTTGCCAGTGATCTTCGTTAACAGGCACTGCAGGCCTGTGTTTTACCTTCACGCTAAGTTGTTCATTTATCTCAGGTATTTGGCAGTTGCTAGCATTGAAAGAATGTTCATTTGCTAAATGATTTAGTGCTCTAGGTATGAAAAAAAGTTCATACTTTTCAAAGGTTTTCAATAAATCAAGGGAATCGTTCCGATATTCCCTAAGCCTTGGATTTCTAGCGGAGTATTCTCCTATGATTTGTCTTATGATAAGTTCCAAATCTCCTAAGATTGATATCTTTTGGGCTTCTAATTGTTTAAGCAATTGTAAGCCTAGGAGAAGTGCTTGATACTTAGCGATATTATTAGTGCATGGGAAATCTAATTTATATGAAAAAATAT
This sequence comes from Pinus albicaulis, assembly GCA_034641835.2. Lineage (NCBI taxonomy): Eukaryota > Viridiplantae > Streptophyta > Pinopsida > Pinales > Pinaceae > Pinus > Pinus albicaulis. The sequence goes on along the minus strand of CM076574.1, from coordinate 934,445,514 downwards.
GATTTTTATTTTGAATCGAAACATCTGCCCCTGCACTTGTTTTATTACAGGATCCATCGAAGTTTATTGTCCAAAGTATATTTGCCTCATTTTCATTTTCTTGTTTCTTTTGATTGCCAATGTTTTGTATCTGATTTGAGGGAATTTTTGATTGTTCTGGTAAACTGGTTGGGTCTATGTTTTCCTTTTCTTGTTGAGTAAGTTCATCTTTGTTGCACAAGATAGAGGAATCCAAACTTGATTGAATAGAATAGATTGGAGAGTTGTTTGGTTTTTCTATGTTTCTCACCATGTACTTCATGTGAGATTCCCTGTATAGTCTTCTGTTTTGGTTAAAAATATGGATGGTGGCATAAGACATGTCCATTTGAAGGCTTGCCTGAAGTTTGGCTCCCCATGATCTTGATAAGAGCATGCCATACTTAGGGGGAATGTCAACTACAACTATGTCCATCACTACACTCTGTTGTACGGTACAACAACCCCCCATTTTTAACTTGTTCACATCAAATAATGGGGACCCTTTCTATAAAAGTTTTGGCTAAGCACCTTTTAGGATTTTTATTAAGTCAAATTATCTTACGATTTTGTTAATTTTTTATTTTCTTTAGATTCTTGTTTTGATTGCTTGGTTGAAATCGTTTTTTTTATAAGCTTCCTGTTGACGCTTGTTTCGTCTCATTTGGTCAACCGGTTTGTAAATATCACTCCTTTGAAGTCTAATCGATTATGTCTCTTGGGTTAAAAAATGTGTAGTTCAATGATGCATTTAGTTTAAATATTAACCCCTTGTTAGTTATTATTAACAATTTTTATTTTTACTTATACAACCAAATCATAAAGCATCGGGATTTCAGTCATTTATTCCAATTTTCCAATTTTCAAATAAATTACTAATGTCGAAAAAATCCAAAATGTCAAAATGGTTGTTTTAGGTAAATCATCATTTTAGATAAATTCGTAGTCTAATTTAACATCACTAAAATAAAATTATAAAAAATAAATAAATAAATAAATAAATAATTTTTAACATAAAATTTTGAATTAATTAAATTGATTATTATATTAAATATAATTAATTTAATTTAATTAAAATTTTATATTAAAAACAAATATATAAAATCGTAAAAAACTAAATTAAATTTTTTGCATAAAACACATCGCATCGGAAATATTCATTCGAACATCCTTTTAAAAACCCCGATGCAATGATTTTTTCCGATGCGATTGAGGCTCATTAGTTTCATGCCATGCGATTGAGTTTCATTACCTCCGATCCGATTAAGCTTGTCAGCCCCGATGTGATTGAGCTCATTACTTCCGATCCGATTGAATCACATTGAACTTATGCAATGCGATGAGGTCAATGTTTAAATCTTCCGATGCGATTGAGTCAATGTTCAAAACTTCCGATCCGATTGAGTCACGAGGATAGTACTCCCCCCGTAATTATATCGATTTGACTCATCAACTTCGGAGGCTCATAAATTGAGTTTTACTTGGCCAAATGAGGCCCAGGATGGCTCATTTGAAAGAGAAAATCAAGGAGAACATTTATGAGGATGTTTCACTAACAGATTTGGTCATTTATTGGGTCAAAAATCAGGCAGAAAATCAAGCTCCGAATTTCTAAAACAAAATCAATTTTCTGAGTTTTATTTTCTTCATTTTCATTTGTCCACCTCTTCAATTGCGCATTCATGCATCAATAATATCCTTGGTTAATTAAAATCATTATGAGCATCAATAAGAAGCTCAAATTTCATTTTTATTTATTTAAATAGAATTTGATTGGATTTGCTTTAAATGCTAGAAATAATATTTTGATTTTATTATTGCATCTTAATTCATTTTAATTTCTTTTTGCAGGAAAAACGATAAAAGGGATATTGAAAAAAAGATTTCAATCAATAAGAAGACTCCAGCAATTAAATATTGGAATTTTTGAGCAATTAAAATTGGATTGGGCAGATTTTCCTTCAACAAACTCTCCTCTCAAAATACTTTTGGAAATATTATAAATTGTAGATTGCAAAATGTAAAAAAGGGGCTGCTCTCCTCTGCAATTCTAAACTTCTAAAAGCATTTTTGTAATAGGAATTTAGAGTTATAGATGGGGATGAGAGAAAATTTCAGATCTGAACATTGTTGAGGGTTTTTTCTTTCTATCTTGAATTATGCATGATGGGCAGAGTTTGCATTTCTGCAACTCTAGTTTTAAAAGCAGAAATTCAAGTAATGTAAAGGACTATTAGAGATCAGGATCAGAGAAGCGGATTCAATTAACTGGTATTTTTGAAATTCTGTATCAAATACCAGTTTCATTTTTATGTTAATAAAATTGTTGTTTCATTTTATTCATGTTTATGCATTTATGTTGATATGGATAATTTGTTTCAAATTGTTATGTATCTCTGCTCTTATGAATTAAACTCTGATTTCTGAGTAACCATTACTCAGAAATCTATCTTATAAAACTGATTTATTAAATAGTAATGTGTTGTGAATTTCTTCCACATATTATTGTTTAATTATTGGCTTGACTGATATGATAATCGATATCATTTTTGTGAATTTCTTCCGGAGTGTTGTTGATTTATTATTTTAGTCGAATGGTCTCAATAGAATGTGTTTTGGCACTCACAAATGTGAACTAATTGAATTTCTTCATTAGTTTGACATTAATTAAAAACCAGATATATTTTAATTCTCATCACTTAATTATCTTGCTCTTAGTTGGGTTAGATTTTCATCTACCTGATTGAGATAGGATTTAGATTAGTTTCTTTTTCTTGCATTATAGAATAAGTTTGCAATTAGATTAAATTTACATTCTTTTAAGTCCTCTTCTCAAAGAGGCAAAGTCTTAGTTGTGGTTTGGCTGAACCCAAATCAGCTTAAGGGTCATTCTCTTGCCTGATCAACAAGAAGAATTGATCTGATATTCCTGTCTATTGGTAGTTAATGATATATCGTAAACCAATAGCGATAGGGAGAAGGTAACTGGACCTAGTTAAACCAGTCGGAGCCACTATCATAAACGGAAAAGGAGCTGCATTAAGGTCCGGACCGGGTGGTTATCCCCCAATGTTGTAGCAGCGATTTTCGAGGCTTCAACATTTTTGGCGCTAGAAGGAGGGCCTGAGATTTGTTTTACTTTGGAGTCTTTGAATTCTAATATTTCATTTTAATCACGATGGCTCCTCTTAAACTTCCAATTTGGAGTTGTATCCATGGACGTGCATCTTCCAATACTCCACCCAAAGTGGTAAGACTCTTGTCTCAGGTAAAATTCAATGGTAAGAAAAATTCTTCTGCCTTTAATCATGTCCTTCAATTTATTCAAAATGTTTCAAATTATGATTTTCAAGGGATTGATGAAGGCATTTTATGCAGAATTTTTACTCTCACATTTGCGGCAAAAGCCAGACGCTGGTGTAGAACTCTTCCAGTTGCTTCAATCCACAGCTGGGATCAATTTGTTACAATTTTCATTTGTAAATTTGACGGCTATGATTATGAACAGGTATGTGAAGAAATTGAATATTTACGAAGGTTTGAAAATGAGTCTCTTAATGATTTTAATATTCGATTTCATTTAAATTGCTTAAGATTTAAAGACGAAGATAAACCTACGGAAGAAGAATCATTAGATTGGTTTGAATATATTTGTTCTCTTCCACCCATTCCCAATCCATATGAAATTAATTCAAGCTTTGTTCCATCCCATTACAATATAAATGAGAATCCCAATTTGGATGTGCAAATAAATTGTGATGAAGTGGTTTCACAAAGCTTGGAAAATATTTCTAATCAAATGCAAGAAGACAACAACAGCAATTTTGAAGAAAGAACTGCTTTGGAATCTGAAAATTACTCTGCGGTCAATTCAGAAAATCAGATCGCAAATCAACAAGTACAAGCAACAATCAAAGTAAATAATAAAATACAAACTGCTGTACAAATTTCTGAATTCCTCCATGATGAGCAAATGCCGAAATCACAGCAGCAAAGCAGCCTTCTTCAAGAAAGCATGAGCATACAAAGGAATGATTTAGAATCTGAAATTTACAATGAGCATAATGCACAAGAGTTCTCAAACAGAGATAGTTTTAAATGCATTGTTTCAGGTTCACATTTTTCCCTTTATCCTGATATTTTTAATGATGGTAATTTTTCCCCTCTTGATATTAATGATATTTCAGAAAATACAGAGGCCGATCTAAATGAATTACTATCAAGTTTTTATCAAGATAGAGAAGCAATTAACGATCATTCTTTTGCCATTAATTAACATGAAATTCTTGTTCCTCCTTGTTTGGATATATTGGATGAGATTGAAGGGAATTCTAGAGAATCTTGTGAGGTCATTTATGATGATTACTCTGATATTGAGGATGTTGATTTCAATTTTTCTCAAAAGAATCCTCATGATAAAATTCAAATAACATATGAGAATGAAGAACGCTTCAATTTAGAAATTATCCCAACCAATCCTCATTTTAGAGCAGCAAATTATCTTCATGATTTCATTATTCGAGAAAACTTTCCAATTTATTATTCGTATCGTGATCAAGCTCTCATTCCTACTCATAATCATAATTCATTTTCTAATTCACAAGTTGGAATTCAAAATTACTCAAATTCCATACTTCTGGCCAATCCTTGTGAAAATGAAATTATTTCAAAACGATCCCAATTGTGTTGTAACATTAGTTGTAAAAATAGTGATTTCATTTTAGTTTTTCTTTCACAGTTATTTTGTTTAAATTTAGATTTATTTTTTGATTTTATTTTGCAAAATTTTCACACTTTTCGCTGGCATATTGAACACCTTACTATCAAACACTCAATTGATGCATTGCCCGATTTGGAAATTGAAGTTTCATATTATAATCATGAGCATCAAAAGATATTAATATTTCAATTTCAATCAATGCTAATGTTTCATCAAAAGCTTCTATTTTTTCAAAGGCAATGTCGACAAGAGAATGTATTTTTGCAATCTGGCCAGCAATTCAATTCAATTAATAATTTTCCATTTTTACATAATACTAACAATTCTTTCCAGGCCTTTGAATTTAAAAGCTCATCTTCACAATTTGGCCTGTTATCTCTTCCTTTGAACATTTTCCAATTTTTAATAGAAATCCATCCAGATTTCTATGATCCAATTAATATCCAATTAGAAAGGAAATTTCAAGAGAAAGAGATTTTAATTAAGTTGCTAACAATAACTGTACATTCTGATTTCAGATTTATTTTCCTCAGTTTAGTTAGATTTGTATTTTTATTACTAAAATTTGAACTGTACATACATGCAGCAATTAAAATGAAAAAATGGCTACACTGGAAATATGACTATACCTAGTCATTTTCATGTATATGGTTAGAATAGGAGTAGAATTAATTTAGTTTGTTTGTTTTGTATAGTTAATTTGTTTTAACAGTTTTGTAGATTAAAAAATAAAACAAAGCAATCAACCTTCTCATGCATGTTCACTGAAACATTTTCTCCTTATCAGAAAGTTTTAATTCTTGCTTTCCTTTTTTAAATTTCTTAATACCTCTACTCTGCTTATTTTGAATAATGTTTTGATTAAATTCAATTGAGGTTGCACTTGGCATTGATCGCCTCAAAGCCACTTTTCTTCATTTCGAGATTTCCTTCTAAGATTTTCTTTTGGAATTTATATAATAAAGGTTGAAGATGTAAGAGCTTCATGATCTCATTATCCCATGAAATATATGATTGTCTATGATAAGCTTAATTCCGACTCAATCATTAGTAGTCAGTCTAACCTTTCACGATAATCATATGAAGTTCATATTATCTTCCTCGGAATTTGCTAAAGCTGACCTTAAGGATGTCAATTTTGTTGAGTGCACACATTCAAATCTGTTTTGATATTTTTCTACAATTAGTGGCTTTATCCCATTCTAATCTTTAGTTTATTATTTGATGCTGCAATATATTCATTCACTAAAGACATTATTGAACAGTCACAATAACAATACGGATTCTTCTCAAGTTATTCAGAATAAGCATAGATAATAAATTGTTGTTTCAATTCAAAAGGAGAGTCTATTTTTATATTTATTTCTGGTAAATTTTATGTTTTATGAACATGAATGATTGATTTCATTCAGGCTGATTGCACACTTAGATTTAAAATAAATAATGAGATGATTTTAATCAAAGGAAGAATTTGAAGATTTATGAGGTAAAATTTACAGACAAATTCCTTTCAGGTACGCATTTACAACTTTATTCTCATCCATTATTAGTTCATTTTTTATTCTTAGTTTATTTTTGATTTGCGTTCTGTTTTATTTGCAGGTCTTTATTTCTTTTCAAAACATAAAGTAAGCAGTAAACCCATTTCAAATTTGCAACAGGTTCAGGGAAATTTTATTTTATGATTCATTAGAATTTCAGCATTCTTTAACTTTGCTTTCATTCATTTTAAAAAATCCAATTGAAATTAAAAAGAGTATCGCAAGATTCATATCAGAAATTCTCCAACTTGATTTTCATATTTCCGATGCAAGATCTCTGACGTGTTACATCATTCAATTTTTCATAAAATATCAAATCACATATCGCATTGGAATAAATTGAAAGGTTTGTTTTTTTATTACAAAAGTTCTGATGCAATGAAATGGATAACAAACGCACATATCGCATTAGGCATAAGGTTAATTCTTCCATTCAAAAAACTCCAATGCGATAAAAACTTAATCGCAATCGCGAATTGGTAAAGTCATACCACAATTGGTTCATATCACAATTGATTAAAAGGTCAACTTTTTAAAAGTTCCGATGCGATGAAGTCTAATCGCAATCGCATTTCGGCAGAGTTGTATGACAGTTGATTCGTTCATTTCAAAAGTTCCGATGCGATCAACCCAATCGGCAATCGCAAATGGGAGAAACCTCATTTTGATATATCCATTTGCAAAAACTCCGATGCGATGAAGTTCAAATCGCAATCGCAAATTATTAAATTAGTCAAGGACTAATTTTGAAAGACCTCCGATGCAACAAGTCTAATCGCAAATCGCAAATCGGGAGGAAAATTGAATACATCCTTGTGTGCTCATTTTAAAAAATTGTGATGCAATAATTCATCACAAATTGCTTATCGCTATCGCTTTTTATTAATCTCCAAATGCTCATTGCTCATCGATTTTCACTAATTTCCGATTGTTCATCGCTTATCGTTCTTCATTCATCACCAATTATTATAAAAATCACATCACTGCTATCACGATTGTTTTAATTTCAATTCCCTTGAACACAAAGCATTTCGTTTTTACATTTTACTGCTTGCTTTAAATTAAATAAAATAAATAATGATTTTGGGTTATAGAATTTTGGTTAGTTTGCCTTCTTCATATTTTTAATGTCAAACTACAAGAAGAAGTCAACTAGTATTGGAGAAATTGATACCTTCAGGTAAGATCAAATGCAATCATCCAATGGTAAGATTCATGTACCCACTTTCATTAATTTCCATTTCATTACTTTAGTTTCAGTTTTGTTTTTCAAAATTATGTTGATATTTGAATCTGTTTTGCAGCTCCTCATAAAAGCTTTCAAACATCTGCCAAATCATATTTTGGAAGCCCTATGCTCTTTTCCTGGTTTTATTTTCAAGAAGCAACGATAGTCTTCATTGAAACAACTACACTAGGAAGTTTCTGAACCTTTAATATATTTCTTTAAAGCATTTCTTTTATTAGAAAATGATTAAGATAATGCTTTGAAAACGACAAGATTGACATCAAACATAAATTTTTCATTGTGGCTGAATTTTATCATCACTACTATCTGAAACCTAAAGCATTTACAACCTTGCAAGGTATAAGTTTTATGGATCTCGACATAAGAAGAAATGATTACATGATTATTTTATTTTACTTCATGTTGTTGAGACATTGGTATAAACATTTTTTTTGTTAGAGTTTGTATTTCAAAAGCTTGGATTTTTTCTTTTCCACTTTTTTGCTTCATTTTAATTTTGTTTGCTGATTTATTTTCTCACTTTAGTTTAAGAATTCATTTCCTTTGGTTTTCAATTTTGATTTTGGTAACTTTGTTATGTTTTATATGGAAGGCTTTTTATTACTTAACAATGGTTGGCATACATAGGAAAAATTGTTAATAGTCTCCTATTAGCTTTTTCTTAAAATCTCTTAGCAAAATTTGTTTTTCTTATTATAAAGGTAGACATACTTAAGGAAGAGATTACAAAACAAGAAAAGTTGACGACGTATCGTGAAATCTGAGAAATTTCTTTTTCATCAAAATTGTAATTATTTTGAGATTTCAATACTTTATTAAGATCTTTCAAGATTCTATTATCAGTCAAGAAAAGTTATTTTTAACCAAGTAAAGACACTTTACAACAAAGCACTTTTAACTCTGAAATTATCCTTCTGAACTCTTAAGGAGTTAATGATTCTCCCTATTTAAAAAGAGTTTTATTTTTCTAGAGTGTAATCCAAAAATATATTTATAACTTAAAAGATAAGAGGTCTCATCACGAGCCTGCTTACCATGATCATAGGGGAAAAATAGGCTGACATTACCAACACTGCTAAACAAACCAGGGTAATGGTTTATAATTTCAAACAATTGTAAGACAAGGGGTCTCATCACGAGCCAGCTTGTTCAGTCCAATTATAACCAGTGAATGGCATTGTCAACTATCTGGCTACCAAACCAGGACAATGGCTTTTAAGAATTAAAAAAAAAAAAAAAAAAAAATAAGCATATATAAATGGATTTATCTCTAGGTCAATAATTCTTAAACAGATAGGATTCTGAATCATTGATGATTAAAAGGTAACCCTGTCGAGACTATAGATGTTTGCTGGCAGCAGTGGCTCTACCTGTGACAAATGAGTACACTTTAAAAGCTCGGCTGTAAAGTGACCCCTGCTTTATCTCTAGAACTAATTAAGGACTGATATAGAGTTATGAGATATTTTAATTTATGAGGAATTTCAAGAAAATTACAGTAAGACGATTGTTGCTTTTATTCAGATTAATGAACCTAGTCAAACATTCCAAAAATAATTTTCTCTTCTTTAATTATTTTTACTTTAATTTTAGGAAAATTTCATTTTTATCAAACAGAGATAACTGTTTCTTCCAGTGAATCGCCAATTGTTGTACGGTACAACAACCCCCCATTTTTAACTTGTTCACATCAAATAATGGGGACCCTTTCTATAAATTTTTTTATCTAAAACACCTTTTATGATTTTATTAAGTCAATTATCTTAGGATTTTGTTAATTTTTCATTTTCTTTAGATTCTTGTTTTGATTGCTTGGTTGAAATCGTTTTTTTTATAAGCTTCCTGTTGACGCTTGTTTCGTCTCATTTGGTCAATCGGTTTGTAAATAGCACTCCTTTGAAGTCTAATCAATTATGTCACCTGGGTTAAAAAATTGCTGATTTTAATAATGCATTTAGTTTAAATATTAACCCCTAGATTAATTATTACTAACAATTTTTATTTTTACTTATACAGCCAAATCATAAAGCATCGGGATTTCAGTCATTTATTCCAATTTTCCAATTTTCAAATAAATTTCTAATCTCGAAAAAATCCAAAATGTCAAAATGGTTGTTTTAGGTAAATCATCATTTTAGATAAATTCGTAGTCTAATTTAACATCTCTAAAATAAGATCAAAAAACAAAAAAATTAATTTTTAAACATAAAATTTTGAATTAATTAAATTAATTATTATATTAAATATAATTTAATTTAATTTAATTAAAATTTTATATTAAAAACAAATATATAAAAACAAAAAATTAAATTAAATTTAGAGAAACACATCGCATCGGAAATATTCATGCGAACATCCTTAAAAACCCCGATGCAATGATTTTTCCCGATGCGATTGAGGCTCATTAGTTTCATCCGATGCGATTGAGTTCATTACCTCCGATCCGATTAGCTTGCAGCCCCCATGCGATTGAGCTCATTACTTCCGATCCGATTGAATCACCATTCAACTTATGCGATGCGATGAGGTCAATGTTTAAATCTTTCCGATGCGTATTGAGTCAATGTTCAAAACTTCCGATCCGATTGAGTCACGAGGAGCAACAAAATTTCCAGATTTATTTCAGATTTGACTTATCAACTTTGGAGACTCATAGATTGAGTTTTACTTGACCAAATGAGGCCCAGGACAACTCATTGGAAAGAGAAAATCAAGGAGAACATTTCTGAGGAGGATTCAATAACAGATTTGATCATTTATTGGGTCAAAAATTAGGCAGAAGATCAAGCTCCGAATTTCTAAAAAATAAAATCAATTTTCTGAGTTTTGTTTTCTTCATTTTCATTTGCCCAGCCTCTTCTAATTGCAGATTCATGCATCAATATATCATTGGTTAATTAAAATCGTTATGAGTATCAATAAGAAGCTCAAATTTCCTTTTTATTTATTTAAATAGAATTTGATTGGATTTGTTTTAATGATAGAAATAATATTTCGATTTTATTGTTGCATCTTAATTCATTTTAATTTCTTTTTGCAGGAAAAACAATAGAAGGGTTATTGAGGAAAATATTTCAATCAATGAGAAGACTCCAGCAATCAAAGATTGGAATTTTTGAGCAATTAAAATTGGATTGGGAAGATTTTTCTTCAACAAACTCTCTTCTAAAAATACTTTTGGAAGGATTATAAATTGCAGATTGCAAAATATAAACAAGGGGTTGCTCTCCTCTGCAATTCCAGACTTCTAAAAGCATTTCTGTAATAGGGATTTAGAGTTGTAGATGGAGAGGAGAAAAAATTTCAGATCTGAACATTAATGAGGGTTTATTCTTTATATCTTGAATTATGCATGATGGGCAGAGTTTGCATTTCTGCAGCTCTTGTCATGAAAGCAGAAATTCAAATAATGTAAAGTACTGTTAGAGACCAGGATCAGAGAAGCAGATTCAATTAACTAGTATTTTTGGCATTTCTGTAACAAATATCAACTTCATTTTTATGTTAGTAAAATTGTTGTTTCATTTTATTCATGTTTTTGGCATTTCTGTTGATATGGATAATTTGTCTCAAATTGTTATGTATCCCTGCTCTTATGACTTACACTCTGATTTCTGAGTAGCTATTACTCAGAAATATGTCTTATAAAAATGATTTATTAAATAGTGATGTATTGTGAATTTCTTCCACATATCATTGTTTAATTATTGGCTTGACTGATTTGTCAATCGATATCATTTTTGTGAATTTCTTCCGGAGTGTTGTTGATTTATTATTTCAGTCAAATGGTCTCAATAGAATGTGTTTAGGTATTCACAAATGTGAGCTAATTGAATCTCTTCGTTAATTTGACATTAATTAAAAGCCAGACAGATAATTAATTCTCATCACTTAATTATCTTGCTCTTAGTTGGGTTAGATTTTCATTTACCTGATTGAGATAAGATTTAGATTAGTTTCTTTTTGCTTGCATTATAGAATAAGTTTGCAAGATTAAATTTACATTCTTTTAAGTCCTCTTCTCAAAGAGGCAAAATCTTAGTTGTGGTTTGGCTGAACCCAAATCAGCTTAAGGGTCATTCTCTTACCTGATCGGCAAGAAGAATTGATCTGATATCCCTGTCTATTGGTATTTAAGGAAACATCATAAACTAATAGAGATAGGGAAAAGGTAACTGGACCTAGTTAAACCAGTCGGAGCCACTATCATAAACGGAAAAGGAGCTGCATTAAGGTCCGGACCGGGTGGTTATCCCCCAATGTTGTAGCAGCGATTTTCGAGGCTTCAACACACTCTTAGCAAGGATTTGAGCTAAGTTAACACATAAATCTTTGATTAAACCCAAACATTTGACTCTGCTTGAGTCAAAGGAATACAAATATTTGTATGGTTTAGTAATTTATAAGCCTAAGTTTTCCATTACTACCTTGGGCATTAAATTGTGTGAAGCTCCAGAATCTAACATGGCATTGTGTAAAAATTTCTCATGTATGTTCAAACTAACATAGAAGGGAGAGACTGCCCCTTCTTGGTATTTCCCTTCAACTTTTGGACCAAACAAAAACTCAGGTTTGTCATCTGTCAAGTTTAAGGCGTCAGTATCAATTCCTAAGTTCAAAGCTTTCAAATTGGTTTTTGTACACTTCTTGGGTCACTAGTTCAGCTAGAGGGATGGTAATTTTTATCTTGGCAATCTCTCCCTCAAGGCTAAAAGGAACAATTGTTTTGTTCATATTTACGTCTATATTTTCAATTGAATTTTTTTTCAGTAGTTTTAATTTGCTGAACTTTGTTTGGACTAGTAATTGGGATAGTTTTGTTAGGACCACTCGCTGAGGTGCTAGGAGTACTCTGTTCAACATTTGGCTGGATTTTTTTCTCTTTGTTTAAATCTAGTTTTTTAGCCAAAATGATGGGTTTATCTGCTATCTTATTAGGTTGAATTTCTGCATTTTTCTTGACAGCAGTACTAGTGTTCTTATCTTTTGAATTTTCTACATTCCCTTTGCTCATAAGATCATATTGTTTGTGTACCTCCATGATTGCATTTTCAAACCCCAATCTATAATCATCATATTTTTCATAAGTGTTTGTACTTTGATCAGAGAAGAAACCTTGTTCTTCCTCAGTGAGGAAAACATCATCCCCACTATATGATCCAATCAAGTTCACATGAGCTTCTCCCAACCTTTCCATCTCCCTATCTTCCTCATATTGATCCACATAGTTCTGTTGGAAGGGAGGTCTAATATATTGGTCACTTTCTTTTTGCTTATCTTGATTGTTTTCTCTTCTATAATTCTGATTTCTATTTCTATTTTGGTTATTTTTAGGTTCTCTTGGTGGCACTCTACCATTCAGATTGATCTTTTCAAGCATTCTCTCCATCACCTTCACTAGGTTATCAAATTTTGTGTCAGAAGTTGAGGTTGAGGGTAGTAGGTCATCTTTATAAGTTACCCTCTTCTCTAATATCAACCTATTTCTTTTCTCAATTATGTTTGCTTCTACGCTCACAGCTCCTTTCTGCATGTATTCTAAGGTTAAGTAATCTCTCTCCCTTAACTGATAAGTCATTTCAACATCAAGACCTTCAGGATAGCTTACTAAGGCCATGCCTTGAGGAGGTTTCATGTGAGGTGGAAGAGCACTGTAAATGCTATTGAGCCTAGTGGAGTAGTCATGAACACTCTCCCCTTGATTTCTCTTGAGGCTGCTATACTCTACTAGTATTTGGAGAGGGTTCTTTTTGAGTTCCCATTTGTTGATGAATGTTGGATGCAAAGCAGGGAGATCATTTATGCTATTAGGAGGTAGGTTCTTAAACCATTTCTTTACATCTCCTCCTAAAATTTGGGCGAATATCCTCATCTTCACAGTTTATTCTTCTATCTCCATGTAATCGAATGCATCTTCCATCCTATCTACTTGATGTTGAGCTGTTCTAGACTCTTTTCCAGTGAAGTGAGGGATTTTGGATTGGTAATCATTTGGTAAGGGAAGTAGAGGTTGTGGTAACACTAATTGGGCATACCATGTTGCCATGGCTAGAAATAAGGGTGGATTTACAGTAGTGAAAGTGGGTTGAACAGGAGTGTTTTGCACAATGGTAGTATGGATTGGAGTGGAAGAAACACTTGGGCCAGCAAACTGATTTTGAGCAGATTTGTTATGAAAAAGGCTAAAGTGATAAAGAAGCTGGGAATCAGGACGAGTGGAAGGTGAGGCTTCTCTACTGAAGCTTTGTTGCAAATCTGCAATGTCAAGATCATTTTTATTTTAATCACCTTGAGATCTAGTTCTATATATGTTCTTTGTATGATGCAAATCAAAGTGTAAATCCTCTAATACAAGAAGATTTTTAGAGACAGATTTTGTTCTTAAGAGGCTCCTATTAGCCGCTAATTTTCCAGAGTTAGAAGTCTGCCACAGAATTCTCTCTGGATTGTCAACGATTAAAGGAGTATTTGGGTCTGGATGGGATCTAGTGTTGATCCTATGTGAAGCCAGACTGTTTTTCAAAAATGAGAGAGGTTAAGATTTTAGGGATTGTTTTTGGGAGTTTTATCTCACGATGTCTTATCTAATATGGGACTAGACTTCTAAACTTCCTCAAGACTGGTTAACACAGTCCTAAAGAGATTTGGGGACCTAGATGAGTAATAGGCCTATTGGGGCTAATGGAGTCGCCAGGTGGAAACTATTTAGCTTGTATGAAGGTAAAATATTGAATGGTTCCCCCACCACATTTATTATGAAGCCAAACTGAAATGTTTTTGGGTTTTTCTGAGTTATTTCGATCTTAAAGGTTATGAGAGTGTCCTAAATCTAATTTAACACTTAGCTAAAGTGTTTAAACATACAAAGTTCACTCTTATGGCTTGGTAACTGGTTCCTTCAAGGTTTGATAAGGTCTTACAGGAATCCTAAGGGTTACTTAGTTTGTCACTGATTCAATTAAGTCCTATCATGATTACCATCTTTGTTAGGCAGTTCTTGAAGAAGGCTACTTATGTTATAATGGACATGGAGTGTTTTGTTTTAAGGATTTTACTCATGGTCCCACCATGATCACCATTATGTTGGAGTCTCGTGTTTTGATAGTTTGGAAAATCAAAATACAAGGCAATATCAGAACCAATCTTTAGAGTTACAGGATCTAGTCCTCCTGCTCTCAGAGAGGGATCTCTCAAATTAATTTTTTTTTGCAAAGGTTTATCTTGTGTGCTTTGAGTATTGGTTTTAGACTAGTTATTAAGTGCAAGTGTTTGTTTGTTTGTTTTGTTGAATTGACACAGCAGAACCTAAAAGGTCTAGGAAAGATAGATAGAAAGAGGAAATGTCAGCTTCATTGGGCAATGGAGTCAAAAAGAGGTCATGACAAACTTATCAATGGATATAGGATATCAAAGGGAAAATCTAACTTGGTCGCAGGATCCTTTGGTTTTGGAATGAGATGGACATCAATGATTTGGAAAGAGAAGTTTAATTCTCAACAAAGGGAATTTGAAAGCACAACTTGAATAATAAAGAGCTATTTGATAGATAGGGCTAACCATGAATTCTAAAAATCATGCTTTAAGCAAGTAATGACTTCAAAAAAACTTTTGAAATGAAATCTAAGATTCGGGGAACACCCTATTTCCTCAAAGATTTTATTTCAAATGACTTAGAAAACATAAAAGATTCACTGATAATTACGGTCATAGAAGAGGGAACACCTAAATACATCTATGATCACAACTATAAAGACCTTTAAGCCAACTGTTCAAGCAAGGACAAGGGGCATGATCATAACAGACCTCCTTGGCTCACTGTAAACAAAGAAAATTCAAAGGGAGACTTCAATAACAGCCTTTAAGTGGCAGCAGACAAGCAGGGAGAACCATAAATCATGTTGAAACCAACTATTCGAACTATTAAGGAAATAAACAAGCATGAGGACTAAAGAGAGAGTTTAAAGACTCTAAAATACCTCAGTAGAAGAAAACATAAAATAGTGAAGGATAAACAGGTCTAAGGTGCTTCCAAGAGTCATTTCTTAGCCTAAAAATTTCATCCTACTGTAGTAAGAATTTATGGAACAAAATGAAAACAGGGGAAAACATTAAATAGTTCAAAATACTTCACCAACATCCAAGCTCATGGATCCAATGATAGAGCCTTCTCAAGAACAAGCATGCAACAACATCATCAGGGCTTCCAAGAATTCAATTTATTCTTCAACTTCAATAGACTATGTATTTATTTCAGAGAGTTTTAGTAATACAACTATCAATCAAACAACCAACCAACGTTTACAATGGATTCCTCAACAAGTTTTTATAGAGGAATGAGGACGTCGAAAGAGAGAAAATATCTTCTGAGTTCAATTAATACAGATAATGCTTCTCAACCTTTGAGGGGCTCAAGGAAGAAGTTTACAGATATTTTCCTGTATTAATTGGTTTGCATTAAGTATTTCAGCTCACTGGAAGCTTATGTTGACTTTAAGGCTCTGTGTCGTTTCTGTAATAACTCAGTTGATATTTTGTAATAAATCCTTTGGGCTGAATTAACTGTTCATCTGTATTGAGAAAATATCTTTTGTTTTGGTCATTACTCGGCCATTGTTGAATGACGTGAGGCCACAGGTGGAAACCTGGTAGTTGAGAGGAATCAATTTGCCTCTGATGTGGCAGTGGAAGCATCCTCTGTCTGATAAAAATCCTTGATTTTCCTTTAACTATGTTTAATTCAATGGATAAGGCCTTTGATAATTGACTTTTAGCTGTAATCCATTAAACTGTAAAATTAATGTTTAATCCTTCATTTTTTCTATGTCTGGGTCTTCGACACTGATACTCTTTGATTTGATTTAATCTTACTGTGTCTTGTTGATGTGTAGGTGTGTACAAGGTCCATATGGCATCAATGCCCATGAGTCATCGATGAAACATGAAATTGAACCCTATATATGGCTTTCTTTAATGATGAATGAAAGTCTGGAGGAGAGACCCTTGGCTCTCATTTCCTTTTTAAAAAATTTGAAAAACCCTTTTTAAATCTTGCACAATAAAAAAAAAATTAAGAAAACCTGCATATTTGGTAAAAAATACTTAGGAGGTTTCGGGTGGGAGCATGGCCGTTGGATGGCAGCATCCAATGGTGGAGATGCACTTGCGGGGGTCAGATAGAATGCAGTTGGAGATATTAGGTTAGAACCATTGATCTATGATTTACCAAGAAGATCAATGGTCGAGATTTAGCAATGGATTAATAATGCGAAGGGGTCATATTTTTGTGAAAATAGGAGAAAACGTGAAGTGTATAAATTTGAATAACTGTTAAATTATTCACCGAGATTATCCTGATCACACACTATTTGAGCTTCATGCATAATACATAACCTCTTCTACTATTGATCATCAATTTGCGGAAATATAAACAATCGCATGCGCACATTAAAACCATAAACAATCACACATATAAACACAATATTTATGGGAAAGCTTAAAGCTGAAAACCCCCAACTATCTGTATATTATAATGATAGAGATCATGTAACAATCATTGTACAAACTCCTCAAAATTTCTCAGTACAATCTCCAATTGTTACACACTACACAAGCTTAGATCATACAAAACACATGCTCCAATCTGCTCCACCTGTTAGCCTGCCTCTACTGCACAATCCAAGATGAATAATTGCACATCTTGAGTTCAAATCCCTTTGGTATGTATTGCACAATCCTCTTTGGCTTCTCCATCAATGTGTGGTGCAAACTCATGCACCAGTATAGTCACAACTGATAGTCACACTGCTCTTTCACCTACCTCTTCACTGGTCTCCACTGAAACTGTCCATGCATTGAAGTTAACTAATGTATTCTTTAGTTGATTTATGAGTTAATAATTAGTGAATTAATTAATAATTAATTCACACCACTCTCACTAGTGTATCAATCAGTTAGACTAGATACAACTAGCTCAACTATGTTTAACTCAGTTAAACTGAATACAACTCCACTAATTTCCTCAATCAACTCCACCAAACTCTGTCACATGAGTTCTAACTGAAGTCAACATGCAATAGCTCCACTAAACCCTAGGAATAGCGTAATTCCTTCTGTCAGCTGCATGTGCCACTTCTATGCACTCAACTGAAGTGCTCCAAGAGGATAAGATAATGTTTAGAGTCCAAATATTATTAAGAGCTAATAATATTCGACATATCTATTTTTATACTAGCAATATAAAAATAGATTCCGCCCAATATGTCTAAAAATAGAATTCCATCTATTTTTTTCGACTTGACCAACCATCCACAAATAACATCCTGCAACTCATAGAACATGATCCATATGTCTAAAAATACACATAGTCTAAAAATAGACTTTGCACCAAAAATACCCTGTGGGCCCACTTAGTGAAGGCGACTTCTTTCCACTAAGCTCATCATCTTGTTGCAATCTCAACACGAAGAAATAAGGTAAAAAACCTTTTTGCGGAGGAAAATTTAAAGGAATTGAACTTGGGTTTTCGGGATGATCGTGGGCCGTTGGATGAGATCGGCCCACGAGATCAACGACGGAGATTGCACATTAGAAACCCTTTGGAAGAGGTGGAGGGTGATAGTGTAAGGCTAGATTAGATCTGAGCCATTGATCTATAGAGATCAACGGTGGGAGGCGCACACGATGAAACACAGTGGAAAAGAGGAAGAGTGGTTTCGGGGATGAAAACCATGGGTTTCGTGCAGTGAAAAGGTGGGGAGACGGTTTTTCCTTTTTGAACACGATATGCATTCCTGCCTGACACGTGGCTTCTTGAAACCACTTATATCGCACAGCTGTTAGGAAATTAGCCATCGCGCTTAAATTTACACGATTTATAATGTCAGCCATTAGATCTGGGGTCTCAGATCTAACGGTGAGGGAGCGAGCATGATATAAGCAAGATGTGCGGGCGGAAGGGAGATGAGCGGTTTCAATCTGGGCCGTTGGATCAAGGATGAATGGTTGGGATCAGAAACTGAGGAAGACAAGACCCACAGGAGGCAAGCCTGTCGGGATTAATAAGTACCGTTAGATGGAACAGATCAATAGTTAAGATTTGATCTGGGGTATAAACAAATTAATACACAGGTGGAGAGAGGGGTAAATATGGGCCGTTGATATGCAGAGATCAACGACTGAGATTGGTTGAAAAACATAATAGAGCAGGGCCATATGTTTTTACCCAAAGTGGAGGGCTACATTTTGGATCGTCCGATCTGGACACATGGATGGTCCAGATGCAATCGGAGGCAAGCGATCGGCGGGGGAAAGAACTTGTATGGCGCCGATGCGATTGAGCGCTGACCGTTGATATGAGGATAAAATCGATGGCAGATGATGAATCGGAGGAGAGATCAATTGGAGGGGAAAAAAATGAGCCCGATAAAACTTGCGATGCAATGTTGCGCTGGTCGTTTGATCGGCTCAAGATCAACAGTCGGGAATGGGTTAGATTAATGAACAGTGGGACCCCTTTATAATATATGAAAACCCAAAGATTAAAAAAATAAAAAGGTTTTGGATTCGTGGGTGGGTGATATATATATGAAATGGCTGGCGCTCGTCTGCGGGGCCCTTGGTTTATATGAAAAATGATAGGCCCGGGGCTTAAAACGTATATAAGGGCCAATCAGATCGGAGATAAAGTGATGGTCTTTCAATCTACCCATTTGAGATTTTCTGATGTGATTAGTGCTTCGGGACCTTTAAATCTTGGTCCCGGGTGCAGGTTTATATGGAGAGAGGCAGAGGTTTATACGAAGGGGCTCAATCACATCGGAAAAATGATGCGGGGCTTTTCAATATACCCATTTTCATTAAAAAACAATGTTCTGGTGGGTTTAGACCAAAAATTAGGAAAAGTAGGTTTTTGACTTAACAAAGGGAAATATGCATCGGAGATGAGTTTATACAATGTTTTAAGTTCCGGATGCAGGCCGACGGGTTATATGAAATAATAATATGATCGGGGGTTATAAACAAAGGGCTTAATCACATCAGAGGCTTCTAACATGGCAAATAAAATTGCGCGCTCCGATTTCTCCGATGCGATAAGCGCCAAATGGGCTTAGCGCTTGGTTCTAGCTCCAAGGCATATGGTGGGGAAGTGGTTAGGACTTTAGCCCAAAGGGGCTTAAGCCTGTAATTAAAAAAATTCATTTTTTATGAGATTTTTCAAAGTTTTTGATGGATTTGGGGGTTTCGGCAAAGTTTAAAAATGAGTTTTAAACTCTATAAAAAGATTTTTATGAAGGGAAGAAAAAAAATCATGAAAAAAATAGAGGAATTTCATGGGGGAATAAAGGGGTAAAAATGATGGTTAGTTTTGAATGAAGGAGGGGAAAAATGGGATTTTACAGCAGTCTTTTCCCTATGAAAATGGCAGTTTTTCAGAATTAAAAGGGAAACAACAGTGACGATTAACCAAAGGATAGAATATCTTCAGAAGACTTCAAGCACCAAAAATTTTGGCAATAAAATTGTTTCTTGAAGGATGTCCAAAAAATGATTTATCCACCACTTGATATGACGGAATTTTATAGGTGGCTAACAGTGTGAAAGCATCCTAAGGTTTTCAAAGGTGAAGTTGTCATGCCTCAAGAGCAAAAGAAAGGTCAAAGTCAGTGTTTTCAAGCACATGCAATAAAAAATGGTAAAATAAGGTAAAAACATGGTCTGAACTCCATGGTGCAGGGAAAAGAAGGTTTTAAAGGTTCTGCTATGAGAAATACTCCAAAGGTATCAAGAGAAATTTTATCATGCCTCCATCATTTTCCAAGAAGTCATTCCAAAGGACAAATCATTTGCCACACCTAGGGCCAATTTTGCTTCAAACTATGTTTCTGACCAAAAAGATATGAATTTGACAAACATGAGAGATTTTTTTTTCCATAATATGTCCAAGAAGAAAAACCTCCTTTCTATTTTACATAGGTATCATGGTTTGGGAGCAATGTCAAAAATACAGATGCCACGGGAGAATTACTACACTTCTGGAGTGACCTTGGTAAAATTTGGTTTTCTCATAGCTAGAGTCTCAAAATGGCTTTCTTGATGGGTCAAATGAAACCTATACTGGAATATCTTTCCAATGAGCTATCATGCCCTAAATTTTGAGTTGGGGAAGGCCTCCAAAATTTTCCTGCGCCAGCACTTTGCATTTCTGCACCATCATTTAGCACTTTTTTACCAGTCTTGGGAGAATCAACTTTTGACAGGTAAAATAAACTCCAATTAACAAAACAAATGTATATTTGGAACATAGATAGGATAATATTTCCAACTAGCTATCATGGGCCCAATTTGGACACTGGGAAGGCCTCCAAATGCCCTATGTAAATTGACGCTGCACACTCAGGAGTTCGTGCCACACCCTTGGCCAGGAAGAGCTTTTAAGCCCTCTAACAACTCAAATCACCATAAAAGCTTCCAAATTATTCCTAAGGGTTCTCCAAAAATATTAAGGGGTAAGTACAAGTTATCCACGGTCCCATCCATCAAATGTTTTTTCATCATTTAAATGAATGGTAATGAAGCCCTTAGAAGAAATCTTAGGCTAAAATCTTGAAGTCATTGTTTTTTCCATTTACTTTGTCTTCCTCAAAGAGTTTCAGTGATAAACAGAGGGGTTTTAATAATGAGTTTGGTATTACATATAATCCTATCCATACCTCCATTTCCTTCATAACACTCATACACTCAGTCCCTTACATTGCAAAAACATTGACATTGCATGCCCTCCTTCATCTCAAATTTCCATCAGTGCAAGGTGTTTTCAAAACAAAGTTTAAACAATCAGTAGAGGGTTGTCATTAAGATTAGCCTCTCATTCAGCCTGACATACTTACACCCTCACTCATTCATCTCATTCACTTGTAAAAGTTGCCTTTCCACCATCCCTTCATCTCATTTCCATTTGCAGTCCTAGGGTTTCTCAAAGGCAGAATCTACAATGTCAGAAGACAGTGGTAGTAGAGGAGAAACTCAAATGCCAAGGAGGCATGAGAACAAAGGTGTAGAATAACCCTCCTTTGTCTCCTTTTCACAATCCTTCACCATCATCTCATGGCACTAGTGAATCAGACAGTGAGGAAGATGATATTGAGCAATCAAATGTAAATGAGGGAGAGGTAAATAATGAATCAAGCAATGAAGAAGAAGGAAATAATGAGGCAGATGTCAGTGAGGCAGAGAGCAGTGAGGATCATGGAATATCAAAGAGAAATGATGGTAGTAAGGTCAGTGAAGCAAATATTAGTTATGAGGTTGAAAACAAGAAACTAGAGGCACATAAGGCCATCTATGAGATCAGAGCTATTAGGGCTCAGAAGGAGGCTAGAGACAAAGAAAACCTTGAAATCCTTGTTGATGCTTCCCTACAGGAATCCCAAATATAATTAGAAAAGAAATTTAAAATTTTGGCATAATTTTGTAAATTTTGGTTTTTTACTATTTTGGAATCCTTAGGCTAAGTAAATCATCTACAAAAAAAATCAGCGCGTTTGGAGCAAAATTGGTCCTCCAAAAGTGCCAAAAACACCCAAAAAATCACGTTTCTGCCCTATTTTCAGAGCTGGCGCTGTGCCCTGAGTAGTATTGGGAGAATGAAGTTTTGGGTAGGTAAATTCCATCCATTCAAAAATAAGAGTATTTTTTGAAACTAGACTGGACAATATTTCCAATGAGCTATCATGGAGCTCATTTGGACATCGGGGAGGCCACCAAATCTCAGCTACAAAAGAGGCAATTTTTCCTAGTGCTGGCGTTGCGATATTTTTTGGGGCACTCTTTTGAGGAATGGATTACATTTTTGGAATCCTTAAGCCAATTACATCATCCAAAAAAACTTTGAGCTCATTTGGAGAAAAATTGGTCCTCCAAAAGTGCCAAAAACAAGCAAAAATTCACCATTTTGCCCTCTTTTCAGCACTGGCATTGCGTCGAGAGAAGTATTGGGATAATGAGTTTTGGAGCATGTAAATGGACTACAATAAGGAAAATAAACGTATTTTTAGAAACTATATTGGACAAGCTTTCCAATGAGCTATCATGAAGCTCATTTTGACACTAGGAACGCCTCCAAATCGCAGCTACAAAACAGGAATTTTTTCCGAGTGCTGGAGCTGCGCTCTTTTTTGAGGCACTTTATTGAGGATTGGTTTGAATTTTTTGGTTAATATTTCCAATTACATCACACACACAAAGTTTCAGATCATTTGGATCAGATTTGATCCTCCAAAAGGGTCAAAAACATGCAAAAAACCACCTTTCTGCCCTATTTTCAGGGTTGATGCTATGCCCTGAACAGTCTTGGGAGATTTGCTTTTTGGGCAAGAAAATGGACACCAAATGAAAAAATAAATAATTTTTCTGAAATTATGCTCAACAAGCTTTGCAACGAGCTATCATGGAGCTCATTTTGACATCAGGGAGGTCTTCAAAACTCAGCTGCAAGGTGACCTAGTTTTCAAGTGCACGCGCTACGCCCTTGCCTGCAAAGTCAGCAAAAGACACAAATTTATTGAAAATAGATATTTTGAGGTTTTTTGGGAGAATCACTCTAAATTTAGATGTTATAAGTTATTTTTAATTTATTGCATTAGATATTTTGTGCCTTGGGCCTTGCTTGGTCTTAATGGACAAATTTGGCATTTATGATGTATTTATGACTTTTTGGAAACCCTAGTTAGGGTTTTGGTCCTCCTTGCTTTTTAAATACAACATTAAGGCATCATTGTACATGTCGGTTGATTGTGGAGAAAAATCTCATAGAATTTCAGTTGTGAGGAGTTTTTGGCTTTGAAGCATTGTGAAGGTTCTGAAATGAATATTAATGAAACAAGCACTTTGCAGGATTGATGAACATGGCTAATGGTGATGTCTTTCTCTTTTTGTTCTCATTTTATTATGTTTTGCATATTGTTTCACCTTTCTCTTACATCAGAACATAAATTTTAGCTTAAGGTATGCTGTCAAAGGCACATTAAGTCTATATGCTTCTCTTGCTCTCATGTTTTCCTCTGCTAGGTCAGTTTAGAGAATTCTTAGTTTCTCTCTAAACCCACTCGGTTTTTTTTATCTCAAAGATGATTTAATGGAGTCAGTGCCAAAGAGGTTTATGGTTAGCCCTACCCTTTGGAATCACTTAAAATTTTTTTTTTGAGGTCTTCGCTTTGAAGTATTTCTAATTAGGGCTTAGCTAAAGAGGTCTATGGTTTTCCCTGCCCTTTTTCTCATCTTAAATGGTTGCCTTGAAGTTATTTGTAGTATGATTAAGGAAATTTAAGAGTTCCCTGCTTCTTGATCATTACTACATTTCATCTTGCATGTTTTCTTTCTCTGAAGGTAGATAGCTAGAGAGGTTAGGAGTTCCTTGCTCTCTAGGGTTTACTATATTGTTGTCTTGATGTTTTCTTGCTAGGGTTTGGTCAAAGAAGTATGGTATGCCCCGTCTTTGGTTTTGTATTCATGCATAGTATTCTTAGAGGCCTTTCTTGTTGTAGTATTTTATAAAGGATTCTTAAATGCCCTTTGCACCTACTTTGTTCACAATTTAATGTTGACACCACTCACCTAAGCTTTGAAGATCCATTTAGCTTTGTTATACTTTCCCTCCGAAGCATCCTTGACCTATTGCTATAATTTTATTGACCTTTTGTAGACTCCATAGCCCAATGGTATAAACCTCTCCTACTCTATATGTTTTTCTTGACAACCTACCCAACCAACCAAACAAACAAACAAACCCTAATCCTTATAACTAGCCTAAAATCAAAACCTAAAATTTATCAAGTTACATCCTTTACACAAGTATAGAGAGAGCCCTCTCTGAGTCCAGGAAGGCTAGATCCTTGGACTCCAAAGACTAGTTTGATGTTACCCTTGTACGTTTGGGCTTGCTAATTTGACGAATTTTGGGGACCTACCATTAATCATTCAGAAGTATTTCACGTGTGAAGGGAGGTATCATATGGTTTATTCCTACCACCTCAGGATTCTACTACATTTTGTAGGTAAGAGGTCTCTTAATTTAACTTTTTACTGATACAGAAGCTTAGCTAAAATTTCAGACAAAGTTCAAGCTAAATCTAAAGGAAATGAAACCTCACTCTTTCATCATGATTTAATCAATTTGTTGGTATTAGAAGAGTTAAAGAGATTAGGCAGAGACTGGTCATATTTTCTATTCATCATTGGTTTTGAAATAGATGGCATCACTCCTAAAATAACTCCTAAACCTAGAGATATCCCATCACCTTCAGTGGCAGAGAAAATTGAGCCAGTGATTATGGAGATAGAGCCAAAAAGCCAACAGTGAACAAACATGGAAGCAAGAGGGTTACAAGAAGCTAAACAGTGGCTAAGGGTAACTTAGAAGACATTTTTCATGCTATTGATGTTGAAGAAACTCCCATAGTTCTTGGCTCGAGGGGTCCTGATCCAGGTTCAGAGGTTAAGGTTTACCAACAAACCCCTATACTACTGGCCCTTTCGACAATGATCTGCTTGTGCAGGACAAAGTCTCATCCGAAGCAGTAAGGGAGGGTGCTGGAACTAGGTTTATGCACCCTAAGAGAGAGCAGGTAAGTTAAGAAGAGTTTTGTTCACAACTTATCAGCTTTTTATTTAATAGATCTAGTTACGGATTACTATGACAGATCTCATACCTACTAATTACCTTCGCATCCATATGCGTAGTAACTATCTCCTATTATAGCAAATATAATCATAGTGATCAACAGGTCATAGATTTATATAAAAAGGAAAAGGATACTCCTCGCAGCTATAAAATAGATCTATTCATAGGTTAACTAATCAATATAGTCCACAGTTAACAGAGCTACTTTCAGTCATAGATCTACTCAACATTCTCACATCAAGAATTATCATATGTGATATCATAAACACATGAAAAATATATCACAGTAAATAAAGACAGATCCACAGCAACAACGGATAACCAACAGTAAGTGTACCACATTAAAAAGTTCGCCTTAACAATAATACATAACTCATATAACGCAGAGGTACTCTAACCAGATTCACATATATTAGCCTTCAAAACCTAATACAATCCAACACCACCTGCGCATAGAGCCAACAGTGTCCGCACATAGTAGGACTGAGGATCTCCGCACACACAACCATCAAGAGTCCTTACCCTAGCAACCCAAATAGATCTAACTATTCACAACTATCATCAATATCTATCCTTTCTTACCTATGACTCAAAAAGGTTTATCTATTTATACCGATTTAGCCTATGCATCCAATGGTCCGCAAACCATTGTTTGTGTGCTCTTGGTCTACCCTTGACCCATTACAATACATTAGGGGCTTTGACCCACCCCAAAACCCCTGTGTTAGACTAAATATTACAAAAATATACAAAAATGGACCAACTTCGTAGCTTTAGGAGACCCTGTTCCTGTTGGATCCTTAGTTAGACTTAGAGGGGAGGGGGGGTGAATCAGTTTAACACATACATAAGCTTTTTAAACTTTTCATCAACTTATTTACAGCTTGATTTTATAACCAAGTTTAATATGTGAATAGACTTAATATGTTGTAGCAAGTATTAAATTAATGTGACACCAAACTTATTATGAGAGCAACAAACATTAAGCAGATTGGGTAGATCATTTCAAAACATAGGCAACACACATAGAGACAACATATATAAGTGGAAACCCATAAAGGGAGAAAAACACATCTTATTATTGTTGTGATGAAAAGGCAAGCTCTAACTCCCTCTCACCACTATTTTTCTGCAGGCACCGACCTACAGGAGGCTCCAACCTCAGTCAGCTACAAATGACAACTATCAAGCTTCAACTTGATAGGGAAGCTCCAAATTCCTCAATTTATTAAAAGAAATGTTTTCTGATTTACCCCAGATATCAGCTCTGTTCTGTAGCATCTCTTTCTTCTCCTCTCTTCCTTATCTTCTCTGCCTTAATTTTCCATACTCTGCATTCTTTATCTTCACTCTCTCTAACCTCTTCTTGCATATCAAGATGATATTATTTATAGAGATTTTCTTATGACTATATGTATTCCTTAGGGAATTCGAAATGAATAGCCATACCTCTTAACCCTTTTCCTTCTCATTTCTTTTCCATCTCACTCAGAAAAATATAGCTGCATGTACTAAATTTTAATATTACAGTGGGAATTTTGTATTCTTCCGGAGACTTGCCAATGCATCAAAAACAATATAAACCAATAAAAAACGTATACATTCAGTTACAATGAGGATTACAAATCAACTTATTAAGTTTTGGATCACTGTGTTTGTTATGTAATCAGCTCCAAAAATAGAAGAAAAGAGATATCAACGCCTTAGAAATAAGCCACTTCGGGGGGGCAACCTCCAATACATTACATAAATGAAAAATTCTTGGATAATTCAATTTACAAAACCTCCTTTCTATATATAGGAGTCCATGTGGCCATAATGTAATCCTAGTGGGCCACAATGTAATCCTAGCTGACCTAACAATAATAATTTAAGGGCACAATAATAACAAAA
This sequence comes from Pinus albicaulis, assembly GCA_034641835.2. Lineage (NCBI taxonomy): Eukaryota > Viridiplantae > Streptophyta > Pinopsida > Pinales > Pinaceae > Pinus > Pinus albicaulis. Next base: position 934,418,416 of record CM076574.1, on the reverse strand, counting down.
TGGGGGTTACAAGGGTACAATAATAACAATAAGGGGGTTACACTAACAAAAATAAGGGACTATACTAGTAATATAGAGACCTAACATGCCCCTCTCCTTCAAAAAAGTGTTGTCCTCAACGCTTGAGTAGCTCTGGGTGCTTCTGTATAAAATTCTCATCCTCCCATGTAGACTCTTCAGTGGGTAAGTTCTTCCACTTGATGAGATACTCTGAAATTGATCGATTCCGTAGTTGTCGAGTTCTTTTTTCCATGACTGCTTCAGGTTCCAATATGATTTTCCCTTCCCCATCAAGTTCTGGCAATACTGTTTGAACTGGAAAATTTTCACCTATAACCTTCTTTAAGCATGAAACATGGAAAACTGGATGTACTCGCGAAGAAGCAGGAAGCTCCAATTTGTATGCCATAGTACCAATCTTTTGCAACACCTTGTAAGGACCATAGTACTTTCGCGATAATTTATTATCCTTCTTTGCTTGCTTGAGGGACATTTGTTTGTATGGTTGTAGCCGTAAAAATACCCAATCTCCTACATCAAAACTTCTCTCGCTACGATGTTGATCTGCCCGTTGTTTCATTCGATTTTGTGCCAAATTCAGGTTATCCTTTAAGAGTTGGAGAACTTCTTGCTGATGCTCGATGTGATCTTCCACTGCTTGAACCTTCGAATTTTCCCTTAAAGATGATGTGACGGATGGTGGATGATATCCATAAAGTGCCATAAATGGGGTCATTTTTGCTGCAGTATGGAAGGAAGTGTTATACCACCATTCAGCAAGAGGTAACCACTTGACCTATTGTGTTTGTTTATCAGATACAAAACAACGAAGATATCCTTCCAAACATTTATTTACTATCTCAGTTTGACCATCAGATTGAGGATGATAAGATGACCTATGAGCTAATTGAGTACCCAAACAAGAAAATAACTCCGTCCAAAAATTTCCAGTAAAAATGGGATCTCTGTCGCTCACAATAAACCTTGGGCTTCCATGTAGCTTTTGAATTTTGTCCATAAATGTAGTAGCAACTGTACTTGCTTTAAATGGATGAGATAATGCACAAAAGTGTGCATACTTGGTAAGTCTATCAACTACCACCATGATGACATTCTTTCCTTCGAACTTAGGTAAACTTGTGATAAAATCCATTGAAATCTCCTCCCAACGTTGACTTGGAATGGATAAAGGTTGTAGAAGTCCTGGGGTCTTAATTGTTTCCACTTTATTCTGCTGGCAAACCAAACATTTCGCCACAAACTTTCGAATATCAGATTCAAGGCCATCCCAAAAAAATTCTTTCTTCACCCTGTGGTAAGTTTTTAAAAATCCTGAGTGTCCTCCTAAAGGAGAAGTGTGCAATTCCAGAAGAATATTTTGTTTTAGTTGGTAATTCTTACAAAGATATAAGCGATCTTTGTACCATAAGGAATCATTTTTCCAACTAAATGTATCAGATGTACTAGGATCTTGCTGCAACTTTTGAATGAGGGTCCATACATCTTTGTCCTTCTTCCATTCATCTCTTGCTTCGGTTATCCAATCTGGTTGGATAATAGAAATGGCACAAAGCAATGCTTCCACCTCTTCATTCTTTCTTGAGAGTGCATCTGCAACAACATTAAGCTTTCCTTTTTTGTGGATTATTTCAAAGTCATAACCCAACATCTTTGTGACCCATTTTTGCTGCTCTTCTGAAGATAGTCTTTGTTCCAAAAAGTGTTTAAGACTATCATGATCAGTTTTTACCTCGAAGTGTCTTCCCATTAGGTAAGTTCGCCATTTCTTTAGTGCATGCAGTATTGCTAACATTTCCTTCTCATAAATAGGTTTCTGTAAATACTTTCCTTTGATTGGACGACTTTCAAAAGCAATAGGTCTTCCTTCCTGCATTAAAACAACACCAATTCCATTTCCTGAGGCATCACATTCCACAATAAAGGTTTTTGTGAAGTCTGGCGTAGCTAAGACCGGCGCTAGGCACATTACCTCTTTAAGATGTTCAAAGGCCTTAGTTGCTTCAGGAGTCCATGAAAATGCATATTTCTTCAATAATGTTGTTAGAGGTGCTGCTATTCTTCCATAATTCTTAACAAACTTACGATAATACCCTGTTAACCTGAGAAATCCTCGCAACTACTTTATGGTTGTGGAGACTTTCCATTCCTTAATGAATTTAATTTTGTTAGGGTCTACTTTAACACCCTCGTGAGATAAAATATGACCCAGATATTCCACCTCTTGTACTCCAAAGAAAAATTTGGATATTTTTGCATATAATTGTTTCTCCTGCAATAGTTTGAGCACCCTGTCAACATGTTCAACATGATCCTTCCAAGACCTGCTATAGATTAGTATATCATCAAAAAATACCAGCACAACTTTTCTAAGGAAGGGTTTGAAAATGGAATTCATCAACCCTTGAAATGTAGAAGGTGCATTGGTAAGGCCAAAAGGCATGACCAAAAATTCATAATGACCCTCATGAGTTTGAAATGTTGTTTTTGGAATATCTTCAGTCTTCATTCTAATTTGATGATATCCTCAACGAAGATCCAACTTGGTAAAATAAATTGCTCCATGTAATTCATCCAATAATTCATCAATCACAGGAATGGGAAATTTATCTTTAATGGTGAGCTGATTGAGCTCCCTATAATCCGGACACATTCGCCATGATCCATCCTTCTTGTGTACCAATACTACAGGAGCAGAGAAAGAACTTTGACTAGGTTGAATTATACCTGCCTCTAATATTTCTGCAATCATACGTTCAATTTCGCTCTTTTGGAAGTAAGGATATCTATAAGGTCTGATGTTTGGAGGAACACTTCCTGGAATCAAATGAATAGCATGATCATGATCACAAATAGGTGGGAGTCCTTTGGGAGTTTCAAACACTTTGGAATGATTGTCCAAGACTTGTTGGAGATCTGTAGAAATAGATGATTTTGATGTCGGAACTTCTAGTGAGCATAATTGTGCAATTACGCCTCGTTGTTCTTTCTTTAGAAGTTTTTTCATGACATTAGAGCTTATTATCCTTCTCGGCTTCCCTTCAATACCCCGTAATTCGACTTCCTTTCCTTCTGAAAAAAATTTCAAGAAAAGTTCTTGAAAATTAAAAGCTACCATCCCCAAAGATTGTAACCATTGTACTCTAGTACAACATCAGCACCTCCCATAGGAATGGAAAGCATTGGACTAGTCAATACATATTCCCCCATGGTTAGCTTAATATTATGGCATTTTCCAGAGCAATTTATAGTTCCTCCATTTGCAACCATCACTTGACATTCTGGTGCTGGGTATAGGAAACAATTTAATTCCTTGGCTACCTTACGATGAATAAAATTATGGGTGCTACCTGAATCAATCAACACTATTACCTTTTTCTTCTTGATATGTCCTTCTATCTTGAGAGTTTGAGGAGTGGTGATTCCTACCAGTGCATTACATGATATGGTTGGACTCATTTCTTCCTCTTCTATGGCTGGTTCCTGGTGTATATCCTCTTCTTGTTCATTTTCTTCTTCCTCTTCACAATCTGTGTAAAATAATTTCTTCTCAGCACACTTATGACCTTTAGTGTATTTGCTATCACAACTGTAGCAAAGCCCTTTTGCTCTTTTTTCTTCCAATTGTTGTGGTGTCAACCTTGTAGGTTGTGGAAATCTAGACGTAGCAACACTTCCTTCCTTATAGAATTGAGTGGTAGGCTTCCTTGTCGCCATTATTTTACATTCAACTTTTCTTGCCAACCTGAATGCCTTCTCCAATGAATCCGGTTCCAAAACGCGAACTTCATGTTGGATGTTGTCCTTTAAAGTGCCTATGAAGAGATCGATCCTGTGTTCCTCTGGAATATCAGTTACCCTTATATTCAATTTTTGGAAGTCCTCAATGTGCTGCCCCACTAAACCCTTTTGTTTGAGATTTATCAATTGGCTAAAGAAGGTGTTGCTCTTTGTATCCTCATAATGTGCTATCATTTCCTACGTAAAAATTGACCAAGTGACAATTTTTTTACGGGAGCAAAGCCATCGATACCATACAAATGTATTTTGTTCTAAATGTAAAGTTGCAGTGCGTACCTTTTGTGTGTTTTGCACATTATGGAGATCAAAATATTGCTCCATCTGTAGTATCCATGTTACAGGATCCTTTCCATCAAACTTCCTCATATCCATTTTTGGAATATGGTGGTTCTTCCTGCCAACATTAGAGTTTATGAAATCATGAATAACATTTATTTTGTTCTCATCATGAGTTTCCTCTACTATCTTTTCACCATTAGGAAACATTTCTTGTATCAATTTTGTCAAACCTTCTATGTCTGCTTTTAGATCATTCTTCATGTTTTCCATTTTAGCTTCCATGTCATCCATCTTAGATTCCATGCCAACTTCCATGCCATCTATCTTAGATTCCATGCCTTTCTTCAAAACTTCCATTTCATTTTTTGTTGCTCTTTGCGAGAGCGAAATTTGGTGCACGTGCTCTTGTAATTTTGATAGATCATGTTGCAATTCTTCATCTTCATGAGTCATAGTAGAGCCTTCTGAAGCCTTAATGGGTGTTGAATTATTTTTACAAGTCATTTTTTTAGAACCTGATATTGATATCTATTCTACAATATGCCCTTGGAATCAATTCAAATTGATTTTTCAAACAAGACTTATGCAATTCGGAAAAAAATACACACCTTTTTCTTGCCTTTTGAGGAGCTCGATATTGAAATTGGATTATATATGTGATTGAAGCTCTTCAATATTTGAAATTTATAACTGAATTAGCCCTCTTAATTATATTTTGAATGCCACAGGTCTGACCTAATTTGGATTCTCCAAGACAAAGTTATGTCCAATCTCCCACAATGACCTAATTATGGACTGGTTCAGTAAAGCGAAATTGTACGACTTACCACATGTCACTGTTTCATCCTTCACCTCTGAAATTGATAGCCACAAAACTAAAGTCTGTGTACTTGTGACAAATTTTTACATCACTCCAATCTGATGCTCAGAGAGAGATTTATTGAACTTTTCCCACGATCACCTCTTTGAGATGAAATTTGGGAGCCTGAACAACCACTACCTTCCACATATCATATCTCCAAAAATATTGCGAACCAAGCTCTGAAAATTTTGAAGTGTTTACTCAGGATTTCAGCTTCATACCCTAAAAATCTCAGATTCTGAACCTTCGTAGAAAAAAATTTATAGCGCAAATGCCACGATCACCTGTTTAGGAGCCTGAACACAGACCTAACTTCCACAGATCATATCTCCGAAAATATTTCGAAACAAACTCTGAAATTTTTAGAAGATATTCCTCAAGATTTTGGCTTCGTACCCTAAAAATTTCAGCTTCTGAAAATTCATAGAAAAAAAGTTATAGCGAAAATTCCACGATGACTTGTTTAGAGCAGCGAAACCCTAGAATCCAAAGCTCTGATACCAAATGTTGTGTAACTAGCTCCAAAAATAGAAGAAAAGAGATATCAACGCCTTATAAATAAGCCACTTTGAGGGGGAAACCTCTAATACATTACATAAATGAACAATTCTTGGATGATCTGATTTAGAAAACCTCCTTTCTATATATAGGGTCATGTGGCCATAATGTAATCCTCGTGGGTAACATCATAATCCTAGCCGACCTAACAATAATAATTTAAGGGCACAATAATAAAAAAATGGGGGTTACAAGGGTACAATAATAAAAATAAGGGGGTTACACTAATAACAATAAGGGACTATACTAGTAATATAGGGACCTAATAGTGTTTGTATTTTCTGTGATTTTGTTTGTCCTTTTTGGCTCTATTTGATCTCCTGTTCACTGTTGCAGTGTAACTGACCTATGTATATGTAACTATGCTTTTCATATATTGCAATTCAACTCTCGGCATGATAATGAATTGTTTTTAACATATAAACTTCCCCTTTATGTTACGCAAATCAATTCACGGAGAACTTAAATAAAATACCTTTTAATACTTAAAATGCCCTTTCGGGCCCACTCGCCAAGCTTGTTTTATTCTCTGATGCGATGTATCACCTTTCGAATATTTATGATTGTGATTAATCGTAATCGCGACCTCCATTTATAAGTTTCGATGCTCTGCTCCTTCTCCGATGTGATCAATCACTGTTCATTTTGAAATGTCGATGCGATGAATCGCTCCGATGCGATTAGGCCGTAACTCAAGAAAAATATGAAAGTCATCGTTTAAATATATCAGGTCCGGAACTCAATCACAAATTTTTGTTAACATGTTCCACTGCCACGTTTCTCCAATGCGATTGGTGAGGGTCCCACCATGTGGTACTTTGTTTATTTTAAAACCAAGCGATAGAACCTATTAGCCCCTTATAATTTCCTTGACAAAGCAAGCAAGGGGCTAATTTGTTTTATAGGCCTGCAAGGAATGCATTTCCCTTGAAAACACATCATCCTTGTTGCCTTTTCCTATTCCCTACCTTGTGACTATTTCCCTCTGCTGATTTAAATCAATAAGCCTTGCTGATAAAGAATTATGATCCAAAAAGCTTTATTTTCGCCCCTTGTATCCCTGCATTTTCCCCCCATTCTATCCTTTTTTCCCCTTCTTCTAAATTTACTTTGTTCTCCAAAATTTCCCATCTATCTCCCTATCGTTACCCTCCTCAGGCCTCAAAATGCATTAAAAAGGGTTAAAAACCCACTTTTGAACCATATAATAGGCCTTAGCCCCTTCAGCCTAGCCCCCGCACCTTTTCCTCCCACAGAACCCAGCGCTGTGACTGAGAGCTAGCCCCGAAGGCACTTGTCCCATATGTTTATCGGGCGCATTCTCAACCGTTGATCCGTATAGATAGGATGGTGATCGTTTAAACTCGCGGTATTCGTGTTACCCCGTTCAAATCCCCGATCGTTCCATCACCGCCCATTTACCCACAGATCTAATGGTTCGGAGTTTACTCATTGGTTGTCCCCATAGCGCATTGTTTCAAAACACCCAGTATCTATCGCACCGCCTTCGGGCAGTAGGATGTTTTCTCCCATTGCCCAGTGATTCCATACAACGTTCGACAAGTGGCTCCTATACGATTCCAAAACCACTTTCCCATCGCACGTTATCTTTCGATACAGGACGCACAATGATATTCACGTCAGTCGTCAAATCTGCCCTCGCCCATCCAACGATCATCATTGAACGAAGCTGCGCGGGTTTTAAACCATAGTCTATGTACCCTTGGCCCACCGTTCATCGCCCTCTGCTGTGTATTCGACCGTCGATCTCCTTTGAGATCCAACGGCCCAGTTTGGTCTTCCTGCTGTTGACTCTTCCATTGCCACCTGGTCCCGCCACGTCACCTCCATGTGTCTCGCCGTACATTCGCCCTCCTATTTCATATATTTGCTCATAGGTCAGGTTTATTGAGGTTTTCATTTAAATCTCCTTCGCATTCTGCCAACCTGTGCCATCTATGTTTTCCACCATTCCACGGCAATTTTCCGCCATTTCTCCACAGTCCCACTATCATCCACATCATCTGCTCCCAGCCGTTGTTTTCTTAACAAGTTTCATGTTTTTGCAGGGCTATCAGAGGCGAATAAATGCCATGGTTCTCATGTACCACTTCAACGGCATGCTGCGCAGACAAAATTAAATCTTGGAGCTGGTACCACAATAGAAATGCCTGGAAAAGGTTGCGGCATCATGAATATTACCCAAGGATAGTTTAATCTTCGCAAGAAATCTATCCAGTGCCATTAAATCCTAGATTTTGCAGATCAATACATTTATGAAGCCGTGGAGAAAGACTAGCTTATGATCAAGGATTTCAGCATTCAGAATTGAAGGTTTTGATCTTTAATACAGTGGTTAGAGGCAAAGCACCAGATAAACGACCCCATAGATAATGAAAAATTACAACATGCAAAAATCAATGTATAACAGGGTTTTCTACATCAGCAGAATGTTTTTTCTCCATAAAGGATAGAGCGCCCATGCAGTGTTCAATCTGTGCCGTGTTCTGGAGAGATCTCCTACCCTGGAATAGCCTGGGTACTATCAGAGCATTTATTTCATCAGTATGGTAGACTTCTTTATCTCATATTTTGTTTATTCACCAATAGAACCACATAGTACTGCAGACAGAATACATCAAAGTCATATCATAATAAGTCTGAAGGCTGAAGAAGATCATTTATACACCTAAAGAACACCAGGAATTGAATGCATAGGATTTAAAACAGAATGGGCTTCGGCCCTCTTTCTTTTCAGAAGTTTAATACTACATTTAGTTCTTCACCTACCTCCTCTACTTCCCTTCAGCTATAAACTCATGAAAAAATTCATTGTAAAGGTTGTTGATCAGTTATCAGAGAACTGCAAGTAGTTTCTCTTGAGATAAAGTCTCTGTGTAAAGATTGTAAGATAGGTTGAAGGAAATGTTTTCAGACTGAGTATTCAGCTATTGGCAATGTTGTACTTGACTGGTATTGCTATTTAATATGACAAGCACATTTCTTTGGATCCTGATCTGAAGCAGCGGTGATGTTTTCCTATCTTTGTGTTTACATTCATTTCATTTCGCTTCTACTGGCTTGCATCAGAATATTGGCATAGGATTTACCCTTGTTAGGTACCCTATGTTTCTGTTCTCCTTGCCCTTAATGTTTCTCTTCTAAATGTATTATCTAAGAAATGATTTCAGTTGGTTTAACTAGTGTAGTGGATGTTATTGCCTGCTCTCTAATGTATGAATTAAATGAATTCAGTTCTTAGATGTTTCTTGTTATAGATTTAGTTGGAAGATTTGGGAACACTAGGGATTAGAGTTAGCCATGTCCACTAGGATCCTTGTGCGACCAGTTGATCTTTAACTTTGTGCTCTAAATCTATGTTATCTCCTCCCCTCCTACTTTCCGCATCACGTAATCATCTTGAAGATCCTATGTTTCAGATGACTAGCCCAATTGAAAGCTTGCCTATTGAGTAGTAAGAAAATCCTTTCTTGACTCCATTGCCCAATGGTTCTGAATATTTCCTGGAATATTTCACCTCTGCCTTATCTCTCTTTGCTCATCCTTGTCTTACATTGAACCCTTCCTTCCTGATAACCAGCAACCAAAACAAACATTCAAACAAACAAACCTCGTGCCTATAACTAGCCTAAAATCTTAAACTTTGAGCTTCATTGACATAAACCTTTGCTCATATAGAGAGATCCCTCTCTGGACCCAGGAGGGCTAGATCCTGAGGTCTGAAAGTGATTCTAATGTTGTCTCATATTTTGGTATTTCCAACCTTGCCAAAACATGGGAACCCCAACATAATGGCGACTCCACTGGGGAACTTTTGAGTTTTTCTCACCTTACTATATCATAAGCCTTAGAAAACCTACAATCTCTGGTTAGGTTGGCAGTTAAACATTCCTATTCTCACATCAACCTCTACACCATTGGTTTTGTTTTCCCATACTCTTGGAAAGAGTCTGGAAAGGGCCAGGTAGCCTCCAGATCTCACACTCTTTCAAAGGTGACATATCTGGTAAATTCCCTCCCAGTCAATCTCTTAGAGTTTTCTGTGTTTTGAAGATATCCTTGAAAGGGACATCTCAAGAGCATTTTGGTGGATAGTGTACCCTCCAAAAAAAAAAAACATCCTAAACCCTCCACCTGGTGACTCCAATATTCCATAAACGTTTCAAAGACTCCACTGGTGATCAGTAGGCCTGCTGATTATCTTGGTTCACATTAGACTCCACTGGGAGACCAGCCTCCATAAAAACATCAACCAAAGTAGAAGTAACAAGTAGGGTTAAGTTTCTTGGTCGGAAAACAACATTCTGGCTTCTAGAACCGTTCATACAAGAGCTTACCCTAACCCAGACCCACCTGAAATAGTTGACGATCCTGAGAGCATCCTCAAGGGAGCTCATACACCTAAAATATCAACTGTTTGTAATCACATCTATAGAGCTAATTCTGCACCAGAAGATCTTACAACTCTAACACGCTTTCACCCTGACCTAGACCTACCTAACAACTTACCTAGAACTAGGTCATTTAGTATCTTAGACCAGCCAGAACCTGAGCTCCCTGATTCACCACAGAAAAGTGGTAGACACCTAGGGGATAGACATAACCCTCCTTCTACACCTCCTGATACGCATTTCATACAAAACTTGGGGCTCAGTCACCCTAGGTCTGCTCATCAGTCTTCTGCTATTCATAACGTCCCTGTCATCTATATACCAGCTACCCAAGTTAACCCTTTACCTCATCAAAACATCGTCATGGCAGCCTGGTATGCCCCTTTGGTTTTACCTCAGCCTCTAGTACCCTTGCCAAATGATTATTAGTCAAAGATCCCACACTTCACTGCAAAAGAGTCCATCACAGCCCAACAACATGTAGATAAGATGGAAGATTCTTTTGACTACATGGAAATAGATGATGATACAGTTAAAATGTGAATCTTTTCCCAGAGCTTTGGGGGTGATGTGAAGAAATGGTTTAAAGGCCTACCTCCAGGTAGCATTAATGATCTTCCAGCTCTATATCAGACCTTCATAAACAAATGGGAAGCTAGGGAAAATCCTCGCCAACTCCTAGCAGAATACATGACCCTCAAAAGAAACATAGGAGAGAGTGTCCATGATTACACAACAAGGTTTAATAGCATTTACAATTACCTCCCTCCACATATGAAACCTCCACAAGGCATGGCCCTAGCAAAATACCCTAAAGGCTTTGATGCTGACATGGCCTATGAGCTTAGAGATAAGGAATACAACACATTGGAGGATATGTAGAAAGGAGCAGTGAACATAGAGGCCAACCTGATCGAGAAAAGAGCGAGACAGAGATCTGAGAAAAGGGTAACATACAGAGATGACAATGTAGCTTCCACATCTGACCAAAATTATGATAAGTTTTCTAAAAATGTGGAAAGGTTACAAAAAATGATGGAAAATATGGTTGTCACAGTTAGCAATCAAAACAAAAACCATAACCAGAACCAAAACTTTAGAAGGAACAATAACACTCCCAACAGACAAAGAGAGTCAGACCAACAAGTTATTCCCCCATTTCAAGAAAATTTTCTGGACGAAGATGAGGGAATCATAGAAGAGTCTGAAGGGAAAAAAATAAACATGTTTGAAATAGAAGATTCAATCCACAACCGTTATTCAGAAGAAGACCAACCTTCACCCTCTGGTTGGGAGGAGGAATGGTTGGAATCTGAAGATTACAGATTAGGGTTTGAAAATTCCATGATGTAGGTCCGAGAACAATATGAACTTAGGAGTAAAAAGAGCTAGGAAACTGCCAAACCAAAAGCTTCTAAGGTCACCATCAAGAAAAGACTTGAGAAAAATTCTAAAGCAACTGCTGAAAGTAGCAAATCAGCAGCTGAGGGTTCTAGAAAAAACAAAGAAAAAGACAACCAAAGGAGTGATAAAAAAAACCAAACAACTAGTAGCACTAGCACTGTAGTTAGTGCTCCTGATAAAACTGTCACAAACACTGTACATAACGAGAATCAGCCCACTGATTCAGCCACTAAGGCAGTGGAAAATAGAACAAAGATGAGTATCCCAAAGAGTCAGTCCACTTTCAATTTGGAAAGTGAGATTGCAAGAATTAAAATCTCTTTCCCACTCTCTGAGATGGCCACTCAGGATGTATATAAAGGCTAGATTTTCAAAGCTTTGAACCTAAGTGATACTGGGGACACTGTCAACCTGAATGATGATTAACCTACCCTCCTGTTTGGACCTAAGATAGAGGGGAAGTTTTAGGAAGGGGTAGTTCCACCTTTCTATATCAGTCTCAACATTCATGACAAGATCCTGCATAATGCAATGCATGATTCTGGAGCATCTCACAACCTAATGCCTAAGGTAGTCATGGAGAGGTTAGGCCTAGAAATAACTCATTCCTACAAAGATTTATACTCTTTCGACTCTAGCAGAGTAAAATTCCTAGGCCTGATCAAGGACTTATGTGTGAGCTTAACTCAAATCCCAGCTAAATGTATGGTCATGGATGTTGTGGTGGCAGATGTGCCACCTAAGTATGGCATGTTATTATCTAGATCATGGGGAGCCAAGCTGCAGGGTAAAATGCAGATGGATGGCTCATATGCCATGATTCCCATCTTTGGGCAACTTAGAAAACTGTATAGGGAGACACAGATGAAATTCCTAGTCAGTAGCCCCAAAAAACCAGAAAGTTCGCCTATTTATTCTGTACATATAGACCTTGACTCCTTCATCTTTTGTAATGATGAATCCTTAGAAGGGTCAGAGTCCCGAAACAGAGATACAAATGGAGAGGCAGAGGCTATTGATTTTAACATAATGGCTGCTCTAGATTTAGAAGACAACGAAGAAGAAAACCGCAACGAAACCTGTAGAATATGTGGTGGAGACCTAACCCCGAATGGACAAGAAACAGAGCATAAACAGCCACCTGGACAGACCCCTGAAACTCATACATTTCACGAAGAACAAGGCGATCCACAGCCCAGCACAGACCCTATAGAGCAATATAATGGCGAACCCAGCAACAGGGAAAAGAATGATACCGAAACCAAGAGTGAACCCCTATGGGAAATGAATTTCGATGGGTCCTGCACAAGAAGAATTTTTGGGGCAGGAGTGTGGATACATAACACAGAGCATGATTACGCAGAGAGCCATGCCTGCAATTTATGCTTCAAATGTACGAACAATATTGCAGAATACGAGGCCCTTATCCTAGGCTTAACTCTGCTAAAAAAATTAGGAGCCCGTAGGATAAATGTGCATGGGGACTCTGAGCTGATTATCAAACAGGTGAATGGTGAATACACAGCAAAACATCCTAGGATGAGAGCATATAGGAACGACACTATGGATCTACTGAAAACGTTTGTTGAATACGAATTAGCATTTGTTCCTAGGGGTCAAAATTTCATCGCAAACGGATTAGCTTGCTTAGCTAGTTCATATCCTAAGACTCCCAGCGATCAGAAAATCATCATTCAGACCAAATTCAGACCTTCTGTGCCAGACAACGAAAAATATTGGCAAGTTTTTGAAGGTGATAAACAGATCGAAGATTTCCTGGTAGGCAGAAACGAGTTTGAGTTTTCTGATTCAGACTCCCAATCTGACAGTAGCTGCCTAAGTGAAGAATCCTTAGATCAGGAAGAAACACCCTGTAATATAGAAATGAACTCTTTAGATGAACAGACTGGAAATCCGGACAGAAAATATGAAAACGTGGATAGTGAAGAAATGGAGGTGCTGCAGGCCAAAGATAAGAATATACCCAGAGGCCTGGCTCCCTTAGAGGACCTCTTTGACTTTGATGATGTAGCAAAAAATCCCACTATAGAACATGCAGACTCTGATGTGGAAGAATGAAACATAGGCATTGAAGATAAGCCCAAAATGATTAAACTGGCTAAGTCTTTACCTGCGGACATGAAGAAAAAATACATTAACCTTTTCAAGGAATTCATTGATGTGTTCGCCTGGAGCTATGAAGACTTAAAGGCCTATGACACAAACATAATCCAGCACAAAATACCCCTGAAAGAAAATCAGAAGCCCTTCAGAAAAAAGCTCCGTAGGATCAATCCTAAACAACTGCCTGCAGTAGAAAAAGAAATTAAGAGGATGTATGAAGCAGGTATAATTGTTCCCGTGAGGTTCTCTGACTGGGTATCAAAATTAGTGGCTGTGAGAAAGAAAACAGGGGAAATCAGGCTATGTATAGACTTCAGGAATCTTAATAAAGCCTCACTCAAGGAAAATTACCCTTTTCCAAAAATGGAACATATTCTTCAGAGTGTAGTGGGCTCTAAAAGGATCTCCCTGCTAGATGGTTTCTCCGGTTATAACCAAGTCTTAGTGATCCCAGAAGACCAACTCAAGACAACATTCGCCACTTCATGGGGTACCTTCATGTATGTGAAGATGCCTTTTGGATTGATGAACGCTGGAGCCACCTTCCAAAGAGAAATGGACATAGCTTTCTCAGATGAGATAGGGCACTTCATCGTTATTTACTTGGATGACATAACAATCTATTCCAAGACTGAAGAAGAACATCTGAAACATCTGAGAATTTTTTTTGAAAAATGTAGAAGGTTTGGTCTATCCCTAAATCCTAAAAAGACTGTCTTTGGGCTACAGGAGGGTAAACTCCTTGGCCACATTATATTTGAGAAGGTAATTAGGATATACCCACAACGAGTTGAGGGAATACTATAGATCACACACCCAAGAAACATCAAGGAATTATAGTTCTTCATTGGGAAGATTAACTTGCTTAGGAGGTTTATTCCAAATTTGGCTGAACACCTTAGGAACATGACGAACATGCTGAAGAAAGGTGAAGGAGTCAAATGGACTGTTGGAGCTAAACAATCCTTCGAAACAGTGAAACTTGCACTTACCCAAGCTCCCGTTCTAATCAGCCCAGATTTCTCCAAATATTTCCTGATCTTTTCATTTGCCTCTGAGCACACAGTGGCTGCAGTATTGCTACAGAAAAACACAGAGGGAATGGAACAGCCAATTGCCTTCTTTAGCAAAGCACTCAGAGATGCACCCTTGAAGTACAACATAATGGAGAAACAAGCCTATGCTCTGATTAAGGCCTTGAAAGACTTCAGGGTGTACATACTGCATTCCCACACCATAGCTTACATGCCCAACATCATAGTCAAATATATAATGTCCCAAGACCCAGATGGGAAAAGGGGCAAATGGATAGTTGTGATATTAGAGTACGACCTTGAGATAAATCCTACCAAACTGATTAAAGGTTAGGGTTTAGCTAAATTAATGGCTGAAATAAACTTACAAGCCTTAGACATTAACATGATAAATACCTTGGATGAGCAACAAGAATTGCCTAACCTCACTGTTGAGGAAAAATTTCAGAGCTCTCCTTGGTATTCTGACATTTTGTATGTGCTTACACACCTCAATGCACGACTCGAACTATCAAAGACCAAGGCCAGATTCTTAAAACTAAAAGCCAGAAACTACTGCATTTTGAATGAAAACTTATACTGGAAGAATCCTAATGGCCTATTGCTTAAATGTTTGCCTGAAAATGAGGCAGAGAGGTTTAAACAAGAATTCCATGCTGGAGAATGTGGAGGCCACCTGAGTTGGAAAGCCACTGAAAACAAAATACTCAAAGCTAGTTACTATTGGCCCACACTCTTTAGTGATGTCCATAAAATGATAGTTTCCTGCCACAAGTGTCAGATCTTTGAAGGCAAAAGAAAAATCCTCCCTTTACCCCTAAAACCCATCACTGTTGAAGGTCCCTTTCTGCAATGGGGCCTAGATTTCATAGGGGAGATTCACCCTACTTCTTCTGCACAACACAAATGGATCCTAACAACCACAGACTATTTCACTAAGTGGATAGAGGCCATACCCACTAGGAATGCCACAGATTCAGTCATCATTAGTTTCCTAGAAGGTCACATCCTCTCTCGGTTTGGCTGTTTAAGGAAAGTAATCACTGATAATGCTACTGCTTTCGGATCCAAGAAGATGATTGATTTTTGTCACAGGTATCAAATAGCACTTGTTCATTCAACTGCCTATTACCCTCAAGGCAATGGATTAACTGAATCATCAAACAAGAGCCTGGTGATCATCATCAAAAAGCTGTTGGAAGAGAACAAAAAATGATGGCATAACAAGTTAGTACATGATTTGTGGGCTGACAGGCTTACAACAAAAAATTCCACTGGCATGTCACCATTTCAGCTTGTCTATGGAACAAAAGCAGTGTTTCCTACCAGCCTTGGGATACTAGTGATCAAGCTGGTCCAGGAAATCCAAACAGAAGAAGATAGTATGGTGAGGAGAATAAACCAAAAAATCCATCTTCAGCAAACAAGGGAAGAGGTCTACAACAGAGCAGTGAAGGTTCAGGAAAATATAAAGAAATTATTTGACAAGAGGACCAAAGCTGCTGATTTCAAAATTGGAGACAAAGTTCTGAAGTGGGACTCAAGAAGAAAGGATAAAGGAAAGCACAACAATTTCAACAGTTTGTGGCAAGGTCCATACATAATCCAGGCCATGGTGGGTCCAAATTCTTCTTCTTACAAGAACTAGATGGTACAGAGTTGTTTGGGGGTCCTGTCAATGGCAGGATGCTAAAACACTACTTCTGCTGATTTACAATTTCCAGTTTCCACTTCCATTGTAGATACCATTGCAGTTTTTATTTTCAAGAAAAGAGAAAAATGTTTCAAAAAAAAAAAAAATAGAGGAAAAGGAGAGGTTCAGACATGCTTAAAACATGAACCTCTGATGTGCAAAATATTGGCTCTAATAAGCTCAAAAATTGAGCCAAAGAAAGTAAAGGCAGCTGGTCCTAACATGCCCAAAATTTGGACCAACAAAGAGAAAAAGGAATCAGCTCTAACATGCCTAAAACCAGAGCTGAAATAGAGAAAATAAGTGACTCTAACATGCTCAAATCTTGAGTCATAAAGGGAATAAGGATACTTCAAGTTTCAGATCTCAAGCCTTCAGAGTTTTTTTTCCAAGTTTTCTGCAAATTTCATCCATGTGCAACTGTCTTTATGCCTTGGACGCACAGCAAGTCAGACAGTCTAATCCTGGCTTGACTGTTTTTCAATTTCTTGTCTTAGAATATAGAGAAGAAATCTGCTGGACAGTTTAATCCCAGCAGATATTAGATTAGGTAGAGAAACATATGAGACAAACAGTCTAATCTAGTCTCATGGAGTAATAAGGGTAGAAATAGAATAGGTTTATTTTCGGTTTGAAAAAATAAGTGACGTAAAGGGGTCTGCTAACTCAAATGCACTCTAAAAGAAGAAAAAATGTTAGGATTGTAGTGTGGGTAGATAGATTGATAGGGAAAGTTTTTTGCTAATGTAATGTCTTCATGCTATGGCAGCTGAGCTAAAGGAAGAAAGGGATGTGTAAAGAAGCAGGCACTTGGCCTACACCAAAGATCTATTCTCTGAATTCTTGACTCCTTCAAGAAGAAGCCATCCCCATGTGGAGCCACTGTTAGCCCCTTATAATTTCCTTGACAAAGCAAGCAAGGGGCTAATTTGTTTTACAGGCCTGCAAAGAATGCATTTCCCTTAAAAACACATCATCCTTGTAGCCTTTTCCTATTCCCTACCTTGTGACTGTTTCCCTCTGCTAATTTAAATCAATAAGCCTTGCTGATAAAGAATTATGATCCAAAAAGCTTTATTTTCGCCCCATGTATCCCTGCATTTCCCCCCCCATTCTATCCTTTTTTCCCCTTCTTCTAAATTTCCTTTTTTCTCCAAAATTTCCCATCTATCTCCCTATCGTTACCCTCCTCAAGCCTCAAAATTCATTAAAAAGGGTTAAAAACCCACTTTCGAACCATATAATAGGCCTTAGCCCCTTCAGCCTAGCCCCTGCACCTTTTCCTCCCACAGAACCTAGCGCTGTGACCGAGCGCTAGCCCCGAAGGCGCTTGTCCCATATGTTTATCTGGCACATTCTCAACCATTGATCCATATAGATCGGATGGCGATCGTTTAAACCCGCAGCGTTCATGTTACCCCGTTCAAATCCCCGATTGCGCCATCGCCACCCATTTACCCGCAGATCTAACGGTTCGGAGTTTACCCGACGGTGCGCATTGTTTCAAACCACCAAGTATCTATCACACCGCCTTTGGGAGGTAGGGAGTTTTCTCCCATTTCCCAGTGATTCCATACAGCATTCAACGTGTGGCTCCTGTACGATTCCAAAACCGCTTGCCCATCGCACGTTATCTTTCGGTATAGGACGCACAGCGATATTCACGTCAGCCATCAAATCTGCCCTTGCCCATCCAACGATCATTGCTTAACGAAGCTGCGCAGGTTTTAAACCATAGTCTCCGTACCCTTGGCCCACCGTTCATCACCCTTCGCTGTGTATTCGACCGTCGATCTCCTCTGAGATCCGACGGCCCAGTTTGGTCTTCCCGCTGTTGACTCTTCCATCACCACCCGATCTCGCCACGTCACCTCCACGTGTCTCGCCGTACATTCACCCTCCTGTTTCATATATTTGTTCATAGGTTAGGTTTATTAAGGTTTTCATTTAAATATCCTCCGCATTCCGCCAACCTGCACCATCTCTGTTCTCCACCATTCAACGGAAATTTTCCGCCATTTCTCCGCAGTCCCACTATCATCCACATCATCTGCTCCTAGCCATTTTTTTCTTAACAAGTTTCATGTTTTTGCAAGGCTATCAGAGGCGAAGAAACGCCATGGTTCTCATGTACCACTTCAACGGCGTGCTGCGCAGACAGAATTAAATCTTGGAGCTGGTACCACAATAGAAACGCCCGGAAAAGGTTGCGGCGTCATGAATATTACCCAAGGACAATTTAATCTTCGCAAGAAATCTATCCGGTGCCATTAAAGCCCAGATTTTGCAGATCAAGACATTCATGAAGCCGTGGAGAAAGACCAGCTTATGATCAAGGATTTCAGCATTCATAATTGAAGTTTTTGAGCTTTAATACATCGGTTAGAGGCAAAGCACCAGATCAACGACCCCATAGATCATGCAAAAGTACAGCACGCAAAAATCAATGTATAACAGGGGTTTCTACATCAGCAGAATGTTTTTTCTCCATAAAGGACAGAGCATCCATGCAGTGTTCAATATCTGCTGTGTTCTGGAGAGATCTCCTACCCTGGAATAGCCCGGGTACTATCAGAGCATTTATTTCATCAGTATGGCAGACTTCTTTATATCATATTTTTTTTATTCACCAATAGCACCACACAGTACTGCAGACAGAATACATCAAAGTCATATCATAATAAGTCTGAAAGCTAAAGAAGATCATTTATACACCCAAAGAACACCAGGAATTGAATGCACATGATTTAAAACAGAATGGGCTTTGGCCCTCTTTCTTTTCAAAAGTTTAATACTGCATTTAGTTCTTCACCTACCTCCTCTACTTCCCTTCAGCTATAAACTCATGAAAAAATTCATTGTAAAGGTTGTTGATCAGTTATCAGAGAACTGCAAGTAGTTTCTCTTGAGATACAGATTCTGTGTAAAGATTGTAAGATAGGTTGAAGAAACTGTTTTCAGACTAAGTATTCAGCTATTGGAAATGTTGTACTTGACTGGTATTGCTATTTAATATGACAAGCACATTTCTTTGGATCCTGATCTGAAGCAGCGGTGATGTTTTCCTCTCTTTGTGTTTACATTCATTTCATTTTGTTTCTACTGGCTTGCATCAGAATATTGGCATAGGATTTACCCTTGTTAGGTACCCTATGTTTCTTCTCTCCTTGCCCTTAATGTTTCTCTTCTGAATGTATTATCTAAGAAATGATTTCAGTTGGTTTAACCAGTGTAGTGGATGTTATTGCCTGCTCTCTAACGTATGAATTAAATGAATTCAGTTCTTAGATGTTTCTTGTTATATATTTAGTTGGAATATTTGGGAACACTGGGGATTAGAGTTAGCCTTGTCCACTAGGATCCTTGTACGACCAGCTGATCTTTAACTTTGTGCTCTGAATCTGTGTTATCTCCTCCCCTCCTACTTTCCGCATCACATAATCATCTTGAAGATCTTATGTTTTAGATGACTAGCCCAATTGAAAGCTTGCCTATTGAGTAGTAAGAAAATCCTTTCTTGACTCCATTGCCCAATGGTTCTGAATATTTCCTAGAATATTTCACCTCTACCTTATCTCTCTTTGCTCATCCTTGTCTTACATTGAACCCTTCCTTCCTGATAACTAGCAATGTTGAGCTAATTTATGTACCTAAATTAACACAATTATTTCTTATCAATCCGGGTTGTTTATGCTTTGAGGCAAGTTCACTATATGTGAAGATCAGATGTAATCAAACCTTGAAAGATAATTTATTCAAAAACGAAAAGTAATACATTCTATAATTCTAATTCAATTAGTTTAAAAAGAGGAAGAATATTGAAATGGTTCTTGACTCAAGAAATCCACTTTCACTTCAATTACCACTTAATGAATCAGAGATTAAAACCAATAACTTAAGATGGATAAATTATTAATGAAAGAAGCTCTTAACTTAAGAGACACATAAGGTATTCCATCATAATTCATTCATCTCAATATCAAAATCTCAATAAGAAACTACTTGCATACAAACAAAGGAAACTAGTTTTAATTCATCATTTTAGTAGAAGGGATGCTCAACTTGAACACTTGTTTTTCCAACTCGATAAAGTGATGAATAAGCTATGAATTAATTAAATCAATCATTATTCATGAACCATGAAGCAATCTGAAATAAAGCTTTGAAAAACCAGTTCTACAATAATCAGATTACAAGGAAACAAAACTAGTTAACAAGAAAGTGTACTTAGCTTGGAATGGGGGCCCTTCCACCCTTGCCTTGCACACTTGAGAGGTGATCTCATAAGCTTAAATTCAGTTACACATCCATAGCATTGAACAGCAAAATAATAATAACACAAGTCTTCAAATTAGCTCCTCAATCCAAAGGTGTCACAACATAAAAGTATATTAAGTTAATAATACATAAGCCATCAAAGTTTTGGCTTTAAATAAGAAGTCTCATGAAACAAACTGATCTATTTTCACTCAAACAAACCCATCTACTCTCATCCACCTATCTAAGTCGAATTCATTATTCTTATCCCAAGAAATATGGCCAATCCCATAGAATCTCAAAACTGCCCTATTTCTATGGGATTTCTAAATGACTAGTCATGATTGACTAGAACCAAATGGGCCTAATAAAGCTTGTTCTGTTCGAACTAAGCATAGCTGGATTAATCCTAGTTGCCAAGCTGTCCATCCATGCATTCAATTCGTGCCCAAGTGTCCTGCAATCACATCAACCATAGAGCTATTACGGGAATTTCTGAATCTGCCAATTTTGCACTAAAAAAAAACAAACTTCATAAAAAATTTAGAAATTGAAAAATTAAAATTAAATACCTGAATGGATATCAAATATACATCAAAATGGAATAAATGAAGGGAAAATGGATGGGAAATAGATGGATTAGTAAGTTTCTTTGAGCAAAAATAAGATCAAAACTAAGGCCCAACATCTCTCCCTTGCTTATCATCAAGCATGTCCCCATGCTTGTCTATTCCTCTTTGACCTTCTTCTCTCTGTAGTAGATGTTGTACCTGTAGATGCTTCCTGTTGTGCTTCCCTGGCCAAATAATCCAAACCTGTGTCATGTCTTTCCCTGAACAAAGCTGCCTTGACCTTCTGTTTTTCATACTTTGTTTGCCACATATTCTTTTCCTTTAACCACTTAAATGCTTGCTTAGAAAGTAGATTATTTTTCCGTTTCAGTCTCCCCAATTCTTCTTTTAATTTTTCATTTTCCTTAACCAATTTAGCATTATTTTTCTTATTTGCCTTGTTTTCCTCTTTTAATTGTTTCTCCACAATTTTTCTAATTTCCAATTGGTCAGTTAAGTCCCTGATTCTTCCAACATTGATTTCTTTTTCAAAATCTTGTGTTGTTTTCATTAGTGATGCTGCTGCTGCATCATTATATGAAGAATCCCTCTCAAATACTTCTTGCTCAATGTCATTTTCTTCTTGTTGTCTTGGGAAATATGTTTCTTCTTCCTTGTCTAAGTTAATGGGACTTTTATTTGTAAATCTTTTAGGAATAGACATAACAGATGTTTCATTTTCCTGCATGGCCATGTTATTCTGCTGTTTAGCTCTTGTTCTGGGATACAAGGGTGAGTTCATCAATCCTCTGTTTTCCTGCTCTGTTTTATCCTGTACTTCCTTAATCTGTTCAATGAACTGATTTTTAGACATGAAATCTCTCCATACTATGCCCTGTGACCTCACCTGATACTCAACTAGGATTTTGATCAATCCCTGATGGTAAATCTGTCCTGCTTTAGGCCTGTGTTCATGTTTTACTGTCTCAATCATTCTCAAGAGGCTACTATATAGGAAGTAAGGCAAATTAATCCTATCTTCTCCCTTAATATGCTGTAGAATTCTGACATGATACAAGTGGGCAACGCTATATCCTCTATCACAAGTCAAAAACTTCTGGATGACCAAAACCAACTCACCCCATGGTTCATTGAACCATTCCCTGGGTATCCCTTTTGTTCTATCAAAAGTTCCTTTCCGGTTCTTCTCAAGAAAGAAAGTCCAAGCTTTCTCCTTGAAGTTCAAGCCCTTGTAATACTTCTCACCTATCATGGGTAGATCTAAAGCTTGGGAAAGATATTCCTGGGTTACAGGAATAATGACATCTCCTACCCGTGTCTGGTCTTGACTGAAGTTATTTATAAAATCCCTGGTTATCTGTTCAGAGTGGCCATCAAATTTTTGTAAAAAGCTTATCATCCCTGCTTGGTAAAGTTTTTCTATAGTTTCCTTCCCCCAGCTCTCTATCTGAAATTTTGGCTCTACTCTATCTGACATTGTTTCTGAAAACCAATCAATGTAGGCCTCTGTTGTTACTAACTTCATTTTAACAATAAAAATTTATGACTATCGTCTTTTTAAAATGAAATTCAGGAAGCAAAGAAGCTTACCTTCCTCCTCTGACTCAACTCAACTCTGCCCTTTTTTAACCTCTGTTATATTCCCTTGCAAAAGCACTGTTTGAATCCCCTGTTTAATGCAAACAACACCTGTATATCTCTTCTGTTAATATACTGGTCTCTATTTTTTTTTAAATTAAATACACATGCAGCAATAACCATGTTTACTCATCGCCAAAAAAAACATGATTTATTGTGTATATAAAACAAAAAAAACTGAAGAGTGCTCTCGGCCTCATCATCAAAACCAAAATTTCCAAAATGCTCTCGGCCTAAGCAAAAACATTTGCAAAAAGGCATTTGACTGTAGCATAAAATTTTGGAAAATATGCTTGCAGACTCATTATAAAAACCACAAAAATGCAAAAAGGCTCTCGGCCTCAACCAAATGTGAAAAAAAAAATTCTCGGCCTCAGCATGAAAGATTGAAAACTGTATATATATTTTCGGCCTCAAAATACCAAATATAAACACAGCATTTTTAAATGGCTCAACAACCCGACTCCCTTTGGCAACCAACAATTCACTTGACAATCCAGCATTCGATCCCCTGTTCTGATTCAAATGAAAATAATCAACATGCACAGGCACATAACAGAGACCACAAATATATCATGCATCCACAGTTGACAGCGCGCAGCAAAGGGTGTGTAATTGAAACAATGGTTAATCAATCAACAACGCGCATTTAAACAACTCTCGGCGCTATAACGTGAACTCTGCCTCCCCTATTTTACGAACTAACTCTCTGTTTTTAATGCACCACATTCCACATACAATCCGAAACCCGTTAATGTGTTGTGCATGTAATAGTTCTAGACTTTAAATGCTGCTTGTTTAACTAATGCTTTCTATACCAGGATGAACGCATCAAAATCTATCAACATATCCGTAAGTGCTGTCAACTGGAGATAACACGGATTTGTAGCATTACCTGACTGTCAACGAGCGCGTGGAGTGTAACCGGGCGCTCCAAATCCCTATTACTTCGGTCAATTAAACTGGTGGCAAGGCAAAGGATTTAACAGTTAATGACAAGCAATCACACACATATCCCACAGTCGCCGAGCGTAAATAAACTTCACTGTTACCTGACTGGATCCCGAAAATCTGCTATCTGTGAACGTTAAACCCGGAACGATTTCCTTCTTTAAATTCGCCCCAAACTCACTTCACCTTTCTTTTTACTGTGCTGCAGCTTCAAACACCATTTCTCTGAGCTATTCGGCAATGAGGATTATGGTTTAATCAGCGCAAGAGCTCAGTCGGTTTATGACCGTTTCAGGGCTGTACTGCGCTTCTCGTCCATTGGTGTTTACAATGCGTGGTTTACATGGCCGTCCTGTTTGACCAGTCGCCCGACTGTGTCATGAGGATGGCCGAATCATTGTTTTCATACGCATGACCCTTGCGCAGTATATTGTCCAATGACAACGAGTTGCCATGACACCGTGTTAAGCTCGTACCTGTGTGCTGGCCGGTTGTTTTGGGGTTAATGTTTTATTCATTGTTGCAGTGTTTATGATTACGGCCACCGTCGTGTGCTTTGCATTGCAATGATACATTTGCAATGATATTCCATTACCCCGCCGCAATACCTATAGTCGTGCCATATGGTTTGCGCGCGGTCGTTTCATACATTTGCATTCCATACGCGCCTTTTATCCTTCGCTTATAACATATACCATATGTTATGCTCCCCGATACCATATATATTAACCTTATGCCATATGCGCGTGGGGTTTATACCATAACCTTATAGCATATGCGCGTTGGTTTCATATACCATATATATTAACCTTATATCCTTTGCGCGTTGGATTTTATATAAATGACTTTAGCGCATTCCTCATTTGAACTATGGTATATAGTTTGATATAGCGCATTATTTGCTTTGTCTTATATGCACACCTTTATGATTTTAAAATGACCATCTTAGGTCATGTTTAAAATCATCACCATACTAATGCTTGAGTTGTATGTGCAGGTTGAAAAGTTGTCCCAGTTTGGTCTTTTAAGCTCTTAAAGAAAAACACTTAAGGGTTAATGAAAATAAGGAATATGTATGGAAATGAAATGGAATATGATGTATAAGGGTTATAGGATATGTATAGGGAATATAGGATATGAAATGATAATGAATATCCTCAGGTACTAATTTCAACTTAACAAAAACTAAAAATTTCTAAGAAAAAATTTAATTTTCAAGCACAAAATGACTATACATATACTCCCCTGGATGATGTCTGTACAAGTGTTGTGTAACCAGCTCCAAAAAGAGAAGAAAAGAGATATCAACGCCTTAGAAATAAGCCACTTCGAGGGGGCAACCTCCAATACATTACATAAATGAACAATTCTTGGATGATACAATTCACAAAACCTCCTTTCTATATATAGGAGTCCATGGGGCCATAATGTAATCCTGGTGGGCCACAATGTAATCCTAGCCGACCTAACAATAATAATTTAAGGGCACAATAATAACAAAATGGGGGTTACAAGGGTACAATAATAACAATAAGGGGGGCTAAACTAACATACTAAGGGGCTACACTATTAATATAGGGACTTAACATGCCCCTCTCCTTCAACAAATGTTGTCCTCAACGCTTGATTATTTCTTGATGCTTCTGTATAAAATTCTCATCCTCCCATGTGAAATATTCTACAGGAAAGTTCTTCCACTTACTGATATACTCTGAAATTGATCGTACTTGTTGAGTTCTTGTTTCTATGACTGCTTCATAACTTCTTTCGATATGATGTTGATCTTCTTGTTGTTTCATTAGATTCTGCACCAAAGTTGGGTTATCCTTTGAGAGTTGGAGAACTTGTTGTTGATGCTCGCTGTGATCTTCCACTAATTTATCATCCATATTAGCTATTATTTGATCCTTCAAACCATCCAACTTAGCCTCCATTTTTGCTTTTAAACCATCTATGTCATCTTCGGTTGCTCTTCGTAAGATCGAAATTTGTTGCACTTGGTACCGTAATTTTGATATCTCATATTGCAATTCTTCCTCCTCATGTGTCATAGTATAGCTTTCTGAGGGCTTAATGGGTATGGAATTATTTTTTGGAGGCATAATAGAACCCATTACTGACAAAAATTCTCCAATATGCCCTTGGAATCAATTCAACTTGATTCTTCAAACAAGACTTATGCAATTCGGAAAAAAACAATACACACCTTTTTCTTGCTTTTGAGGAGATCGATATTGAAATTGGATTATATCTGTGATTGAAAACCTTCAATATCTGAAATTCAGCTCTCTAGTATCCCTCTGAAGCTTCTTTAAAATTCCACAGGTCTGATCTAATTTGGATTCCCCAAGATAAAGTTGTGTCCAATCTCCCACAATGACCTAATTTTGGACTGGTTCAGTAGAGCAAACTTGTAGGACTTGCCACGTGTCACTGTTTCGTCCTTTGTCTCTAAAATTGATAGCCAAGAAACTACAATCTGTGTCCTTGCGACCACTTTTTACGGAACTCAAATCCACTACCCAGAGAGAGAGTTATTGAACGTTTCTCACGATCACCTCTTTGAGATGAAATTCAGGAGCCTCAAAAATCACTACCTTCCACAGATCATATCTCCAAAAATATTGCGAACCAAGCTCTGAAATTTTTTGACGACTTTCTTCAGGATTTCAGCTTCGCACCATATGAATTTCAGATTTTGAAACTTTGTAGAATTTTTTTTATAGCGAAAATGCCACGATGACCTGTTTAGGAGCCTGAAAAAATACCTAACTTCCACAGATCATATCTCTGAAAATATTGCGAACCAAACTCTGAAATTTTTATACAAGCTTCCTCTGGATTTTTTCTTCGCACCCTAAAAATTTCAGCTTCTGAAACTTCGTAGAAAAAAAGTTATAGCGAAAATTCCACGATGACCTGTTTGGAGCAGCGAAACCCTAGAATCCAAAGCTCTGATACCAAATGTTATGTAACCAGCTCCAAAAATAGAAGAAAAGAGATATCAACGCCTTAGAAATAAGCCACTTCGAGGGGGAAACCTCCAATACATTACATAAATGCACAATTCTTCGATGATACAATTTACAAAACCTCCTTTCTATATATAGGAGTCCATGGGGCCATAATGTAATCCTAGTGGGCCACAATGTAATCCTAGCCGACCTAACAATAATAATTTAAGGGCACAATAATAACAAAATGGGGGTTACAAGGGTACAATAATAACAATAAGGGGGGCTACACTAACATACTAATGGGCTACACTATTAATATAGGGACTTAACACCAAGTGTGATGAAATCAATTGATCAGTTGTTGTAGATGGATCAAAAAGTAAACTTTATTGCTGCTCCTTGTTCTTCATGCTCTGGTTCTTGAATTGTTAGTCAGGTCCCTCTGTAATGATTCTTTGTTTCAGGTCCCTCTGCACTGCTTTTACAGAATATGCACATGTTGTTTCGACATTAGCAGGTCTTTTAGGTCCCTCTGTAATGATTTCTTATTTCAGGTCCCTCTGTTGACAATGCAAGTTCCTTTTATACTTCAGCTTTCCAGCTAAATATCTGATGCAAGTCTCCCCCTTGTTTAAGATGTGACTTGTCCTCAAGTCAGTTGTTGGTGGAGAGTACCTGTATTGAAATTATGTGAGAACAGTAGAACAAGAAAAAGGAATTCATAGAGTCCAAGTTGCCCTGGTTTTCCCCTATGAATTCGTGTTTGCTGAGTGCCAGTTACCTGGTTTTCACTAGCAAACAAATTATTTTTTATTATTATTTTTTATTTTTTATTTTTATTTTTTTTATTATTTTTTTTATTTATTTTTTATGTGTTTTTTTTTATTCAACTACAGGATTGGAAGATGGCTGAGCTTGGTGTGCCATGACTTCCAGTTCTGTATCTTCTATCAGTTGTTTCATAAATGCTTCTTTACTGATAGGCCTATCATAAACTTTGAGCCTATGTCCATTCACTATAAAGGAGGTAGAGTCCTGGTCGATTGTCTTGATTTTGACTGCTCCATTGTCGAAGATTTCATCAATTTCATATGGGCCTAGCCAGTGTGTTGTGAACTTTGCTTTGAAGTCTTTGAATTTGGAGTCAAAAAGTAATGCCCAGTCTCCCTTGCGAAATGTCTTTGTTTTGATATATCTATCGTGCCACTTCAT
The DNA here is from genome assembly GCA_034641835.2 of Pinus albicaulis. NCBI lineage: Eukaryota > Viridiplantae > Streptophyta > Pinopsida > Pinales > Pinaceae > Pinus > Pinus albicaulis. Next base: position 934,390,644 of record CM076574.1, on the reverse strand, counting down.
TCTTTGTTGTTGCACCAATGTAGTATGTTCTATGGCTTGTTGACGATGCTCATCCAACTGATTCAGTTCCATGATCCGTTGCTGTTGTGCTTCTGTCAGGTCTAGTCCTAGTTCAGCTGCTAGTCTGTATGTTTGTATTTGAAATTCTATAGGCAATAAGGCCTCTTTTCCATATACTAACTGGTATGGACTAAAACCAGTTGTATTCTTCCATGGTGCATCTTGTAATTTTTCAGACCAATCTTTTCTGTTCAGCTGTACTGTTTTTGTCATGATATTTTCTAGGACTTTATTTGTTGATTCAACCTGCCCATTTGCTTGAGGATGATATGGTGTAGATTTCCTATGTTTGATCTTGTATTTCTCTGTTAGATCTTGTACCAGCTTTGATGTAAACTGTGTTCCTTGATCTGTTACAATTTGTCTAGGTACTCCATATCTGACAAAGATTTCTTCAAAAAGAAAGGTGACCACTGTATCTTCTGTTGCTATGTTCACTGCTTTAGCCTCTGCCCACTTGGTTACATAATCTGTACATACTAATATGTACTTCTTTCCATTTGATGGTGGATTGATGGGTCCAACAAAATCAAGTGCCCATTGCTCAAATGGTTCTATGAGGACCTGTGGCTTCAGCGGCATCTCATCTCTTGTGATTGGTCTCCCTGTTCTCTGGCAACTGTCACATTGCTTGAAATATTTCTTAGAGTCTTTGAAGATGGATGGCCAGTAGTAGCCCAGTTGCAGCACCTTATATGCTGTTCGTTTATCTGCAAAATGGCCACCACATGGTTCATCGTGACATGCTCTTAGAATGTCTAATATTTAATCTTCTCGCACACATTTTCTAATTATCAAATCTGAACCAGTATAAAATAAATCACCATTTACCCAACTATACCTAGAGCTTTCTCTAACAATTTTGTGTCTTTTCTTTTTAGTGAATTGAGTTGGAAACTTTCCAGAAGATAAATAGTTTGCAATGTCTGCAAACCATGGTGTTTTTACTGTGATGGAAAACAGGTGTTCATCGGGAAAGTTATCTGCAACCGGATTTGGATCATTGGGTGAATGTATGCGGGACAGAAAGTCAGCCACTTGATTTTCCTTGCCTGGCCGGTCTTGTATTGTGATGTTAAATTCTTGCAATAACAGTAACCATCTTGTTATTCTTCCATTGGTGATGGGTTTATTCATCAAGTATTTGATTGCTGAATGATCTGTATGAATGAAAACTTGATATCCTGTTATATAGTGTCTGAATTTGTTTACTGCATGTATAACGGCTAACATTTCTTTCTCTGTGACTGTATAGTTCAATTCTGCAGGTGTTAGATTCTTGCTTATAAAGTATATTGCATAATTGAACAAATTCTCTTTCTGTCCAAGAGAGGCACCTATCGCAGTATTAGATGCATCAGTTGATATATGAAATGGCAAAGACTAGTTTGGCCCACGGAGAATGGGTGCAACTGATAATTTTTCTTTCAGATTTTGAAATGCATTTTGACAGTCATTTGTCCAGTGAAATTCAATATCTTTTGCTAATAGTTTAAACAGAGGTTGGGCTATTTTACTGAAGTTTTCAATGAATCGTCTATAATAGCCTGCATAGCCTAAGAAACTTCTTACCTCTTTTTGTGTTGTAGGAGGCATTAAGTTTACTAGGACTTGAATTTTTGCTGGATCCACTTTAATTCCTGAAGCAGAAATATGGTGTCCCAGAACTATTCCTTCTGTCAACATCATATAGCATTTCTCATTGCTTAATGACAAATTTGTTTCAATGCATCGTTTTAGAACTTTCTCAAGATTATTTAGGCAATCAGTATATGTGTTTCCATAAACTGTGAAGTCATCCATATAAACCTCTACACATTCATGAATTATATCAGCAAAGATTGCAAGCACTGCTCGTTGAAAAGTTGCAGGTGCATTACATAAACCAAATGGCAAAACATTATATGCATAGGTTCCCCATGGGCAAGTGAATGTTGTCTTGTCTTGGTCTTCTGTTGCTATTCTTATCTGGTTGTATCCGCTAAACCCATCTAAGAAGGAGAAAATTTTTTTTCCAGCTAATGAGTCTAACACTTGATCAATGAATGGTAGGGGAAAATGATCTTTTAATGTAGCTTTGTTTAGTTCTCGATAATCCACACATACCCTCCACTTTCCATTTTTCTTTGGTACAATAACCAGTGGAGAAACCCATTGACTATCTGAAATAGGATAGATGAATCCAACATTTAACAATTTTTGCAGTTCCTCTTTCACTATTTCTTTCATCATGGGATTCATTCGTCTTTGAGGTTGTCTTACAGGTTTGATTTGATCATCTGTATAGATGTGGTGGACACATGTGGTAGGATGGATTCCTTGCATGTCAGTATAATCCCAGGCAAAAGCTTTTGAATATTTCTGTAATAATGCAATTACCTCTTGCTCTTGTGTTGATTGCAACTCGTTTCCAATGTTTAAATGTTTTCCAGGATTTACCTCAATTGTTTTTATTGTTGGATTGGAGATTGTGTTTACAGGAAAGATGTCTATAAAAGATTTCCGCAAAGTTTGAACAGTACAAGTTTCCTGAAAGCATTGATTCAAAAGGTTACTTGCAGCTTCATATTGGACTTCTCTAAGCTGCTCTGAAATACTTGGTTCTGAAATGAAAAGATCCATTAAGTCTTCATTCTCTTCTTCTTCTCTTAAATCAAAGAATTGATTTATACTTAAAACTGATTTAGTTTGTTGTTTTTCTTGAGCTTCAAGCACTGATTCTAAAGAAGTTGATTGTGCAGGTGAATAAAGAGCAATGTGTTTCCTTTCATCTCCATGTGAAATAATCATGCTTCCTGATCTGCATCCTATAAAGGCATCTGCGGTAGCTAACCATGGTCTGCCTAAGATTAGAGGATGTCCTCCCAAATTTGTTTTTGGTTGCAAGATAAGGAAGTCAACAGGATACTCCCATGAATCCAAAGAGACTATGATATCTTCCAATATTCCTTCAGGAACAACTTTAGATCTGTCTGCTAGTTCTAAGATTGTAGAGGTTGATCTAATGTTGTTCAAATGCAAAGTTTTCATTGTCTTCATTGTCATTACATTTATAGCTGCTCCCAAGTCTATTAATGTGTTTGGTACTGAGAAATTATTTATTGATATAGTAACCATAGGGATACCAGGATCAACATATTTTTCTACTATGGTTTGTGTAGACATGAGACTTGCTAATTTACCAATGACTTGGATTGTAGTAGGATCCTTCTTCTTTTTCTGTGATTTCTTAATGCACAATTCCTTTATTGTTTTAGCATATATTGGTATTTCTTTCATTGCCTTCAACAAAGGAATTTTTACATAAGCATTTTTTAACTCATCTAAAATATCAAATTCAGGAAGGGTTATTTCTTTTTGTTGTTCCACTAACCTTTCAGGATAAGGTGGTGTTTGTGTTGTAATGTTTTTTCCTTTCTGAATTTGTATCTTGGCTTGTGATGTTTCAGGTGATTCTCCTTGTTCAGTTGGTTCTTCTATGATTGGAGGAGAATCCTTTTTAAGCACTTTTCCAGACCTTAGATGGACTTCATTAAGAGGAAGAATTGAATATGTGGGAAAACATGCTGCTTCCTCTACATTGTATCCAGCTTTGTCCACCTTATTATTCGGATTTGCCATTGGTTGGGCTGGTAATTGAGTTGGTCTGGGTTGATTTGTGGGTAGCTGTAACTGTTGTGGTTGGGTCAACAACGGTGGAGGATTCTACTGTGGAAATGGGATGGATTGTGGATATGCAGAATGTTGTTGTTGAAATGGTATGGATTGAGGATATTGTGGATATGTAAATGGTTGTTGGTATTGTTGCTGGTATTGTTGTTGATACTGTTGAGGTGGCTGGTTTCCATAACCATATCCTCTCCAACCTTGTGCAGGTTGTTGTGGATATTGTTGTGGAGACCAAGCTTGCCATGGCATTGGAGGGGTCCAAGGATTTTGAGGTGGATAGAGGTAATTTTGTTGAGGGAATTGTTGCTGATTTTTTTGAGGCATCCTAGGTTGCCATGGTCTTCGTGGTGCTACATAATAAAAACCTTCTATTCCTGGCACTTCTTCCATTGAATTCATTTTTAATTCTTTCAATCTTAGACAATTTTCTGTGGCATGCTTTTCTGTACAAAGACCACAAACCTGAACACTATCCAAAGGACATTCTCTTAATGGATGTTTCTTTCTACATTTGGGACAAAAGATTGCTAGAGCTTGTTCTTGTTCTTCTTTCTTCTTGTTTGCCTTTAGCACATCTACTTGTGTCCCTAATGTACTCAAGAGATCTGTTTTGAAGTTCTCCAATAAGCTTCCTATTTCAGCTCTTGTTATCCCTCCTGCAGCTGACTTTGCTGCTTTTGAACTTACTTCTCTTCTTCCTGTTTTTTCTCTTCCTCTAGAATATTTTTGACATAAGTCAACAATTTCTTCGAATGGTAGGTTTGAAATGTCTCCTTTACCCATCACATTCAAGATGTCAAGGTATTCATCCCTTATACCCTTGAGAAAGATTATTCGAATGGTTTCTTGATTTAGAGAGTGTTGTTTAGATTTCTGTAGATTATATAAAAACCTTTCCAAATATTCTTCTAAACTTTCATCTTCTTATTGTGTCATTCTAAAAATATCTTCCTTTGAATCTCTAGATCTACAATAAGCTTGATTTTTTTAAGGAAGACTGATCTCATTTCATCCCAAGAAGCTATTGTTTGTTCTCCTAAACCCATAAACCATTTCAAAGCTGCTGCTTTTAATGTTGCAGGGAAAAGACGAAGTTTATGAATGTCATCAGTGTATCCATATGTTCTACATAGAATATCAAATTCAAACATAAATGCATCAGGATCTTCCGTGGACATTCCATAAAAATTTGGCAATACAGAAGGTGGAATATTTTTCATTTTCACTTCTTCTCCTAATATTGCACTTGTGTCTATAATTGGAAAGCCAAAGGTAGTCTCTTGATCATTACCATCTTCTTGTCTTTTCCGATCATTTTCTATTTTTCTATCATTTTCTTGTTTTGCGTCCTCCTCTCTCTTTCTTCTCCATTCTATTTGTTGTCTTTCATATGCAGCTCGTTGTTCAGGAGTGAGAATAACAGATCCATGTCCCTCTTCTGCCATTGGTTGATTTATTTCAATTTTAAGTGGAGTTTCAGGTTGCTGGAAGATAGGAGGATTTATGGATGGAAAGACAGATTGTTTTCCTTTGATAATTTCTTTTTGTTTTCCAGAAGTTGAAGATTGTTTTTGCTTTGCTTCCCAAGCTAACAAAGTTTGCCTCTCAATCAAAGTTAATCTTTGTCCACTTCTTTGTTTTTCTGCCAATTCCTCAATTATTGGATTACCAGTAACTGGGGTGTTTGGTGATCCTATCTCTATTTGTGGGGGGTTTTTAACAAATCTACCTTGAGGATATCTATGTCTAGACATAAAGAAACATAACTAAAAAAATGTAACTACTTTTTTTGTTTTTTTTGTTTTTTTTTTATCTTTCTATTGACTATGCCGATATTTGCCTCCCCGGCAACGGCGCCAAAATGTTGAGCTAATTTATGTACCTAAATTAACACAATTATTTCTTATCAATCCGGGTTGTTTATGCTTTGAGGCAAGTTCACTATATGTGAAGATTAGATGTAATCAAACCTTGAAAGATAAGTTATTCAAAAGCTGAAAGTAATACATCCTATAATTCTAATTCAATTAGTTTAAAAAGAGGAAGAATATTGAAATGGTTCTTGACTCAAGAAATCCACTTTCACCTCAATTACCACTTAATGAGTCAGAGATTAAAAACCAAGAGCTTAAGATGGATAAATTATTAATGAAAGAAACTCTTAACTTAAGAGACACATAAGGTATTCCATCATAATTCATTCATCTCAATATCAAAATCTCAATAAGAAACTACTTGCACACAAACAAAGGAAACTAGTTTTAATTCATCATTTTAGTAGAAGGGATGCTCAACTTGAACACCTGTTTTTCCAACTCAATAAAGTGATGAATAAGCTATGAACTAATGAAATCAATCACTATGCATGAACCATAAAGCAATCTGAAATAAAGCTTTGAAAAAAAGCAGTTCTACAATAACCAGATTACAAGGAAATAAAACTAGTTAACAAGGAAGTGTACTTAGCTTGGAATGGGGGCCCTCCACCCTTGCCTTGCACACTTGAGAGGTGATCTCAGAAGCTTAAATTCAGTTACACATCCATAGCATTGAACAGAAAAATAATAATAACAAAAGTCTTCAAATTAGCTCCTCAATCCAAAGGTGTCACAGCATAAAAGTATATTAAGTTAATACATAAGCCATCAAAGTTTTCGCTTTAAATAAGAAGTCTCATGAAACAAACTGATCTATATTCACTCAAACAAACCCATATACTCTCATCCACCTATCTAAGTCGAATTCATTACTCTTATCCCAAGAAATATGACCAATCCCATAGAATCTCAAAACTGCCCTATTTCTATGGGATTTCTAAATGACTAGTCATGATTGACTAGCACCAAATGGGCCTAATAAAGCTTGTTCTGTTCGAACTAAGCATAGCTGGCTTAATCCTAGTTCCCAAGCTGTCCATCCATGCATTCAATTCGTGCCCAAGTGTCCTGCAATCACATCAACCATAGAGCTATTACGGGAATTTATGAATCTGCCAATTTTGCACTAAAAAAAAACAAACTTTCATAAAAACTTTAGAAATTGAAAAATTAAAATTAAATACCTGAATGGATATCAAATATACATCAAAATGGAATAAATGAAGGGAAAATGGATGGGAAATAGATGGATTAGTAAGTTTCTTTGAGCAAAAATAAGATCAAAACTAAGGCCCAACAAGCAACCAAAACAAACATTCAAACAAACAAACCTCGTGCCTATAACTAGCCTAACATCTTAAACTTTGAGCTTCATTGACATAAACCTTTTCTCATATAGAGAGATCCCTCTCTAGACCCAGGAGGGCTAGATCCTGAGGTCTGAAAGTGGTTCTGATGTTGTCTCATATTTTGGTATTTCCGACCTTGCCAAAACATGGGAACCCCAACAGAACCTTTGGTTCTTTTGATCTCGCGCTCAATAATATAATACATATGCTTTGTATTATACCTTTGGTTCCTTTTCCATAAAGTGCCACATATATATATATATATATATATATATATATATATATATGCTTTGGACCTTTTTATATAAGGCGCAACATATGTAATGCGTTGCATATATATAAGCTTCAGCTTTAATGTATCCTCCAGCTTGGGTTAAGATTCTCGGAATTTTATGTAGGGGGTCCCACACTTAATATACAAACATATCAACCCTTCAGCATTTTCTTCAATGGTTAATTACTAACCATTAACGCAATACTTCAACTGGGCCCACCGCAACTTATATCGCATATACAATGTTTTATATGTCTTGTATTATAATCTTGCTCCTTAGTTAATACAATGCTCACACTATATTGAACCCTTTTGTGATATTTCATACTCTACATACTATATTCGCGTATACTACCTCCTCCGTCATATTTCAAATATTATACCATGTAATTCAACCTACATTCGGTCCATTATATATACCAACACAGATTAATATAAGTTATAACCTCCGCCTATTCATTAACTTTCACAACATAGAATACACAATCATTCACATAATATTTTGGCTCTGCAGCTCTGAATGTAGGACCCACATCCTTGTTTCTCTTCCCTACACCTTCACCTTTGATCGGACGGTCAATTTTCTCTCGTGCACCAACTGAGCTTTGGACCCCCATCCAATGGACAATGCGCAATATCGCGCAACTTAAATGCTCGCTTCATAATTCTCCAAACTCATGCGAAAAAGGTTGTATTTGGAAACCGCCTGAGGACACGTGTCCTTCAATGACATGTATCATGTTCATTTTGGTAATACAGCTTACCACTTCAATTCTTGCACGAACCCACTAGTTTTATGGCCCTCTGGTTTTACTATTCATGTTCGGGGTTCTGCTTATAGTCATGGTTCCGCTCCAACAAAAAAAACTCCGCGCCTTTGTTATATACATATATACATATAAACTCTGTTCAAAGGTTTATTTCTTGTTTCTTCAACGCTCTAATATATGAACCCTGTTTCATTATTATGTTAATTCAACACTACCATAAGGTTTAATACCCGACGTCATTATGTTTTTACTGCTAAATGCTTGGTTCCATTTCCCTCAGGGTTCCATATCTGCTTGATCATTTCACTGTTTGTTAATGGCTCTGCCTCTACCTCTGCTGCTTGACTATTTCATCTCTGCCTCTGCCTCTGCTGCTCTGCCTCCTCTGGTTCTGCCTCCTTTCTCTATCTCTACGTCCTCTGCTGCTCGACCGTTTCTATGCTATCTCCTTTGCTTCTACTGCTATTCTTTGTCTGTCTCTGTCTCTGTGTCCTCCATTGCTCGACCATTTCTATGTTGTCTCCATTGCTTCTGCTACTGTCCTTTGTCTATCTCTGCCTCTGCTGACTCCTTTTCCATCAATGACAACAATTCCAACAGTTCCAACAGTCCCCCAACACAATCTTGTGACTTTTCCCAAGTCACTATGATGGTGGGGTCTCCACATGCGCCTGCAATAATCTAATCACCTCGGCTAATGGCGGCAACACGCCTTCACTCTGAGCAGTGAAATTCTATGCGATGTCGACCAAATTTTCTGAAATTGGGCCTTCCATCGTAGAGGTGACACTCTGCAGAGTTTGGTTCAACTACTTAACCGTGACATCAACATCTTGTGAAAGCTTGAGGGCCTCAGCAGCCCAAGGCTTCAGGTGGTCCCTGAGGGCCTTCTTCTTTTACTAAAGTTCATCAATATCAGCTTGGAGGGTGTGACTGGTGCGTAGCCGTGTCAAACCTAAGCAATGTTAGTCATCATTATTTTCTACATGTTGTTGATGAATATATTCCTTAGCTAAGTTTTCTAGAAGCTAATCTCAATTTGTCAATTTGTCATCTAGAAAACACCCCGAACAAATTTTTGTCCTCCTACCCCTCCCTGTTAGTATATGATGAGAAAAATCTTCAGTTTTCAAGTCATATCTCACTTCAGCAAAGTATCCCTATCTATAGCTGTCATAACTTCGCTTCTCTGCTATCATTTTCCCTTGTTTCTCATGCCATTCACTATCTAAAAGTTGAAAAAGTGTCTGCTCCTCTATCCTTGATCATCTTGTCATATGACAATCTGATCATTCCTAAGAAAACACTAAGAATATGTGACTATTGTCTCTATGTTGGATAGTGCTGTTTAGGGAGTTTTTCCTTGGCTAAGATATCCTAAGCCAAAAATCCTGTGTCTAGTTCCAGTCAGCCATGAATCTTTCCCTATTTTGAAAAACAAGCCTTGATCTATCCATAGGTCGCGCACCACTAAGAGGTCACTTTGTCTCATTTAAGAAGAAGTTCAAAAAAGATCCAAATCAGGAAAAGATGAGGATGTTCACTGTCTGAAGAAATATGCTTAGATTAGGAAAAATATCCATGAAACACCAAAGGAGATCTCCAAGGTTCAAAAGCATATATTTTTACATCTCTACAGGGGTGTAATTGAATGATGATCAGTGTGAAAATGGGAGCAAAGGATCAACTGAATAAGTTTCTCATACTGAAATATTTTGCCTTCAGTAATCAGATGGAGAGCTTTAAAGTAAAAAGAAGAAAGTATACATGGTTTAAATCCAAAGGCTGCTAGAAGAGCAGAGATCATTCCTCAAGTCAAATAAACACAAAATACCAAGTGATGCTGATCAACAGTGCTCCATACTCACCTCCAAAGTCAGTGCTACATAGTATTTCCAAAAGGTATCATCATGAAAGGCATAGGAGGACAACTACCTCTTATGTTACCTTGAACTTTGGATTTGAAAATTAGTCAAAGGCAATTTCAATATACCTCTGAAAATACAATCAAGAGAAAAGTTAGTTCAATGATGTCTAGCAATGAACACTCTCCATATACCAATCACATTTCTTCTAGTCTAGATTTCACAGTGATATTTTACAAAAGGGATATACACCACATACAGGGCCTTATAAAGCAAGAGGGAATTAGGTTCAAGTTATTTTATCAATGATAAATGGAAAAATTCACTTTGTTTCCTATTAGTATTCTTTAAGCAAACATACAAGGGCACAATTTTGAAATAGCTGAAGATTCTGTGTTTAATAGAACCTCCTTCAAAAGCAGAGGGTTCGAAGCACAATGATGGAAACCTCCTTCAAACAAGTAGAGGGTCAACAATGTTTCAAGTGACTTCAGAGGCTATTTTGTGCCACCTCCTCCAAAGATGAACAAAGAATGCATGGCAGGGTTTAAAATTATGTTTGAGAATGTTTTCTTTTGGAAAGGCTAGTTGAAGAATAGTGGTGAAAAAAATGAGAGTTTATAGGTTAAATACCTCTTCCACATCAAAAGCCAAAGAGTGACATGATGGTGTTAAAAGGCCTCTGTTCTCATGTTTATGAAAGCCTCCTTCAAAGGATAAATCAGAGGTTATAATTTTGATTAAAGCAACCTCATCTAAATGGCCAAGGAGGTAGACCAAGCTCTGTTTAAAATGACTTCTGCAACTAATATAAAGAGGTATTCCACCCAGATGATTTATGTGGAAAAGGGCATTCTTGTTTTTAGATAGATTCATTATGGTTTATGAAGAATTAATCCCTCCAAGTGATGAATAAAGGGCAAGCTCCAAAAGTTATTTTCTCACCTCATTTAAAAGATAGAGGGCACATTTTTAAGAATAGGTAAACTTTAATTGTTTTAATGTCCCCCTTAATCATGAGCTAAAGGCCCAACAATGACTTTAAATAAACATTTGGGGTCACAGATCATATGGATTGGCCTATTCAAAAGGTAAAACAAAGATGTAGGAGACCAATTCTTGGTGGATACAAGAAATCTGCATTTTTAGGTGTTTTAAATCAGAGGATAAATTCAAGTTTCAAGTTTGAAAGGCCACCTTCGAAAGGAAAAAAAAGCACATTGTATGATAAAGATAATCTCTTTATGTTTTAAGTTGATCTCTTTGGTAAACAAGCAAAAGGAGAAAACCTATGGTTTCAAGACCTCCTTCTCTTCATAAAACAGTGGGTTTGCATTATGGTTTTGAGAGGCTGCATTAGTGGTTTTAAAAGGATAATCTCCTTGGTAAACAATTAGGGGATCAAATCATGGCTTGTATGCCTCCTTCATCATACAAGCAGAAGACCAAATCATGGTTTAAAGGCCTCTTCACTTCATAAAAAAGTGGATTTACCTTATGGTGTTGAATGGCTGTAGTAGTGGTGTTTTTGTGAGCTTATTTCACATGATATACAATGTCACAGTTTGGAGAAAAACCTTGATATGAAAGGCAAAGAACACTGGTGTTTTTAAGCCTCCTTCCTCATAAAAGAGAGGCCTAATGAGGTGATTCAAAAATGACAAGTGACAAGGCCATAATTACCCCTGATAGTATTTTCTAAAATAACAGAGAGAATGCATATGAAAGAGGCCTCTTTCGCATCACCAACAAAGGATAATCACCTATGAGGATATGTTCAATTTTTATTTAAAAATACACCTACCGAAGGAATAAATTGGTTAGAAAAAGGGCAAGCAGTTAAAACCCTCAAACATGAAAACATAGTCATTTTTGTTTCCACACAAATGATTAGATAATAAGGTGAATTCATATTTCGAAATTGGTAAAGGAGGCAAGGAGTTTTAAACCCTCATCAAGTATAAAAGAGCTCAAGCAAGTGTCATTCATCATTGTGCAAAGCCAAGTAATAGAGGAAAATACGAGTTTTTACACAGCATTATAGCATTTTGGATGTGCAGCGCGCCTGTACCCTTGCGCGGCGTGACTGTAGGTCGTAGTAGTAGAATTTTACACATAGCGTGGCACACCTATGTTTGTGCACGAAACGCTTGTGCCCGGCACCTGGCGCCCATTTGAACACGACGCGTTTTCTTGTTCAGGCCTACCCAGCCCAGCGCCTAGCCTGAACGCAGTGCCCTTATCTTTTCTACCTCCATCCAACTGCTCGAGCCTTTGATCGACCTCCTCTCACCTGCTTTATGCCCTTGCCATTCCCATTCTTCTCCTCTTTCCATTTCGCTTGTCATATCTTCACCTCTACATGCCCATCCCTGAATGGCCCACCGCCCGGGCCATCTCTGAACGGTCCGACGCCCATTTCTAAACGCAGTACCCGTGCACATTTTCCCTTTTCAACTGCCTAGGCCGCTGACAAATTTCCTCCCCCTTGCCTCTGTAAACTTCATACCTCTATAAAAATTCCTCGCACCTCCCATCTGCACCTCTACATGGCCCATATTTGACCCGCTCGGGCCACCGCTGAACGACCCACTGCCTGGGCCACCTCTGAATGGCCCGGCGTCCGGGCCACTCCTGAACAACTGTTTGCCCACCTGGGCCAACACTGGAAAGAATTGAAACAAAGAGCGGGAGCCCGTAAGGTGTTGAAAACCAGACTTGTTCACAAGGAGCTCATCTCCAAATACATCAAAAGACATTTCTTAAAGAGGTACTTAGTTTTCTTGGCCAAGTTTTGTTTTGAATGAAATTTTGAAAATTACAGTTCTGCAACGAGGCCAAACATTTTTGCTAAAGGGAAATAGAACTAATCTTCATCAAAGAAATTGTTTGCCAACCTAGGAAAGAAAGATATTGATTTTCAAAAATGAAACATTGTTATTATCAGGAGTATCATGTCTATTTGAAAGGACAAAGAAACAATGTTTAAAGAAGGTCTGTTTATCAGTTTAAAAGGGGTCCCTTAAACAGTGATTTTGAAAAGAGGAAACATAGCCATTTTCAAGGGTACTCTGTTTGTTTAAAAATCACAGAGAAATAGTGATAAGAGAAGAAAAATTGTGTGTTAAAGGGAGAACAGACCTCCTCTCAAAATCAAAAAGTTGTCTGCCAGTGCTTAAATAAAACACAATTACTCTTAAAACTACCATGTTTATCAAGATACAGAGAAACAATGATAAAGGAGGAATGTTTATTGTCAAGGGTTTTCTTGTTGAGAGCAGCTAAAGACAAACACAGTCTTCAAGGGGAAAAGAGTTTTAGTGTCAAAAGGAAAGGGAATTTTTTTTCACTTAACAAAAACTTGTTTGCCAACTAAAGACAAAACTCAGTCTCACAAAGAGAAAAATAGGGTTTGATTGAGAACGTATTTTAGTGATCATTTGAACATTTGTTTTGGTAAGTCATTAAAGGGTATCAAAACCAAAAATGCCTCCAAGGAAGGATAGCAAAAGTGGATATCACAATAGGTTTGAGCCTATTACAACTCAGGAGATAAATGAACCCCCTTTGGTTCTCTTCAATTTTCATGAAGTAGGGTGCCTTGATTTTTTCCGAAGGGTTCAAGAAGTCAAAAATCACCCTCCCTTGACACATTTGTTTGCTTTGAGGCTACAAGAAGGGCAAGTTCACATAGCAGGCCTTGATTTTATTCTCATTCCTAAAGTAGTATCAAAATCCACCAAGATCCCCTATCTTGGTGAGAAATGGTTCAAGCAAGCCTATTTGAACCAAGATCACTACAAGCCTTTTCTGAAACCTACTTACCAAAATGAAGGCAAGGCCATCTTCCCCTTTTTTCATTTATTGAACAGTTATGTGCCTCTCATGAAGGTCATCATGAGATAATTTACATGTGAAGGGAGATACTCTAAAGTCTATTCATATCATATCCGACTGTTGATGCACTTCACCAGGACCCAGCTTTTGAACCTCCCTTTCTTCCTCTGCAGAAGCATTGACAAGATGGCCTCAACTGCCCAAAAAAATCCCTCTGCTCAACAACACACTTGTTTGTTTCATCATTCCCTTATTAAGATCATCATCCTCCATCAACTTGAGAAAAAAGGAGTTTCTTGGGAATCCTTCATCTCCCATCCCGATTTTTCTATGGCCTCTTCATCTCATGGCCCATCTCATGCGCCTTCCTCACAATCCACTCACCATGTCTCTCCCTCTTCTAGTCAATCTACTCCTAAAAGGAAAAAATCCCCTATGATTGAGAGTGAAGAAGAGAAGAAGCAAACTAGTGATGAGGAAGGGAAAAGTGACAAGAAGAAAACTAGTGATGAAGAGAAATAGAGCAGTGAAGAAGAGGTGCAAGGTATTGATGATGAATAGAAAAAAAACCCTCAAACAGACAGTGAGGGAGGTGACAACATGCAAAGTGACCATGGTGGCAGCCCACACACAGAGTCTAAAGGAGACAGTCATAATGAAGGCAACCCTCAACAAGTTCAAGACAGTGATGAGGGTAAACAAGGTAGTCTACAGGCAGATAGTAAAGATGGTCAAACAATAGAAAAGATCATGAAGCTAACAACCCTAAAGAAAATTTTCTAAACAACACTGATGAGGTTGAAGGAAACATATGTCAAGAGGTTCAAAATAGTGATAAAGGTGAATCTGGCAGCCCCAAACAAACTCAAAATAGTGAACAGGGCAGAAAAGCATATGATGATGAAGGAAAAAATGTGAAAAATAAATTTGAACAAGGGCAAGTAATGAAACCTCCTCTCTCTTCTCCTCAACACAGCCAAGAGCATGTGCTAGCTGCCTCTCCTAGGCAAGGGGCCATGACTCTTCCTCCAAAAGTGGTGAAGCATAAAAGCACCAAATCCACAAAGAAGAAAATCACTCCAGCAGCGACTAGCAATGTCACTAGAGCGCTAAGGAGTAGAGGAAAATTGCCTAAGAAGAGTATTGTTGAATTTCCAAAGAGAAAAAGGACAAAGAAGTCTATACAAGGAAAGGGTAAAGAAAAAGATGAACAACAGGAGAGTAGTCATGAAAAAGAAAGGGAGTTTAACATCATACAAATAGACAGTGATGCTGGAGATGATGAAGCTAGAACTCTTGAGGTTCTTTTGCAAAACAAAGAAGCCCAAATCCATGATTTAGAAACTGATCTAGAAAGGTCAAAGGACCTCATACATGTTCTACAAATGAAAAATAAACAAATGAGTGGTCAAATGGCAGTTTATGAGGCTCGGGAATTCAAATACCAAAGGGAAGCATACAAAGCACAAGTCAATCTTGAAGAGTATATGGGCGAATTTGAAGATACCGAGGAAGAAGAGCAGCCAGTAAGAAAGAGGCCTAGGACTATGGGTCTTAGGAAAGATTTGGAGAAAAAGAAGGAAGAAGAAGCAGCCCTTGTTTGATCTTATCCTCTCACACAATTGCTCGCTAAAGAAATAGAAAATGATAAAGAATCATGGCTTGAAAGAGCCAACAAGAATTTGGAGGATCAATTAGAGAAAGCAAACATAGACTTGGGTCTACAAAGGAAGATGGCCGGGCACTACAAGAAATTGAACCAATTTGCCTGAAGAAAGCTCAAACTTGCTCAAGAAAGGCTCAAAACTGCTCGAAAGAGGCGCCCGATAGAAAAAGTGGAGAAAGGCATATCTAGGCTTGAAATTTTGGCCTCAACTTCCTTGCATGCTTCTAAGAACCCATAAGGGGCTTGCTCGCCAAAATTGAGCAAATTTTGACATGATTTTTTGTTTTTTTTTTTTGGCCCTAATTGCACATTTTTATAGGTGCTTCCATGCGTGCTAGGATCATCCTCATCTCATGAAAGTCATTTTTTTGGATGGATTAAATTTAGGGGCAGCTACTCAAAAATTTTCAGATCCAAAGGAGGTGTTTTGGTTCCCCAAAGAGGCAAAAAAAGTCATTTTTTAGCTTTCTACCTCATATATCAGCAAGGGCTACTTTTCTGGTTTTTTCACTCAGTTCAGTTTTTTACAGAATTTATAGCATCAGTTTGGGAAAAATCAAGTATTTATAGAAATTAAACATCTAGGGCTTTCCAACGAGCCATCACAGGCCTCATTTAGACATCGAGAACTCCCTCAAAAGTCCTCTGCAAGAGAGGCAATTTTCTGCTACTACGCTCCTGTAGCATTTTGGAAAAAAAGGCAGATTTCTGAAGATGCTCATCCAAATGTGCGTTAAGCCTTTTTTAGCACTTGTTAGTCATGTAAATTCAATTTTATTTCCTTTTTTATAATTTTAAGATATTTTTAAGGATTTTTTGTGCCTTGGGCTTTGCAAAGCCTCAAGGACAAGTTTAGATATTTGTTTTTGGCCAATGGCCTTCTAGTTGCCTTGGTTGGGTTTCCTCCTCTTTGGCCTATATATTCCAAGAGGATTCATTGTAATCAGAGGTTGAACTTGATGTTATAGAGAAATACATAGTATTACAAGCTTTGAAGAAATACCTTGTCTCATGAAGTGGATGATTTCTTGTTTGACTTGGATGGTGGAGAAGGACTGTTTGTAGGATTCCATGGCTTGGTTAATGGTATTGTGTTCCTTATTTGTTATGTTTCCTTATTTTATCATACAAGTTTTCATGCTTCCTGCTTGTTGTAGGTCAGCAAAGAATAGATTTGAGACATGCCCATGGAGGCACCTCAAGTTTCCTGATTCATTACAGCTTCTATGTTTTTCTTCTTTCTTGGTTATGTCAAAGAATTCTTAACTGCTCTTTAATACCCTAAGAACTTATTATCAATTTCATTAATGGTTATTATGTATGATATTTAGTATGATTCACGGTACATCCTGCTTACTCATAGTTGATCAAAACTCCATCACTGAAATCTTTCTTTGAAGTATTGGTTGTCTAGTTAAGCCAAAGAGGTCTTGTTTCGATCTTGCCCTTTGCCCATGCTTTGCAGTCTTGTTTCAAAGTTCCCAATAGCTCAAAATATGATGTTTAGGAGTTCCATATTCATAGATTGAGTTGTTTTTTTTTCTTATTTTTTTTCCCAAAAGTCTGAAGGTGATTTTCCCAAAGTTAGAGGGTCTTATACTTCTATGTATCACATGAATGTTTATTTTATGCATCTATCAGTTTGAGTTTCATTTATAGTGATTAATGGTTAGCCCTACCACATGAATGTTTGCTGTAAAACTATTTATGCTTAAAAACTCTTTGTATTTCACAAACTTAATGTCCATCTCATTTCACTTACACCCAAAGAATCCATTTATCTCGACCAAATTGGCCCTGCAATATACCTTGTCCACCCTTTGAGGCAGTCTCGACCTTAACGACCCCATAGCCTAGTTGATCTGGAAAACTTTTGATCTATTTATCCTTTGATCAGTTCTCCCTCAAAAAACCTAAAACAAACCAAAACATACTTAACAACTAGCCTAAAATCAAATACATAGAAATAAAACAAGTTTACATCCTTTGCATGAATAGAGAGAGCCCTCTCTGAGTCCAGGAAGGCTAGGTCCTAGGGCTCCAAAGTTGGTTTGATGTTACCCTGTCATTTGGCTTGCCAATCTGCCAAATCACGAGACCCTAACAAGCAGGAACTAGAGTGGGTAGCGTGGCTTCTAACATCTCGAACCCTTCTTCTTTCTGCCACAGGTCTTGGTTGATGCCACGTAGGATCGGGTCGCGCTAGACCTTGGTCCAGAGCTGCATGGCCGTTTCTAATAATTGGGCATCCTGCATGATTTTCCCTGTAATGGAATTCATAGCCACAATGACTAGCGCATTTCATTGGGCCCATACCTCCGGAGGTGTTTCAGGTTGCAAATTAGCTTGAAGGTCGGCAATCTACTGCTCCATTCATGCCTTGACCATCTGAAATTCCTCCCGGGAGGTCTTTAGTGTTGCAACCAACCTTTCAACCTTTTCCTAAGGGGTAGCAAAGGTTTGGATCTCTATGGTAACATTTGCGCAAATTTGGTGAATCATGTTTTCAAGCTCCGTGTGCTTCGCAGTGGCGAGGCACAATTCAACGTTATTTGCATCAATTGTATGTTCAGCCACTCTGAGCTGTTGGTGCACTTGTTGGTCTCGATGGTGAATTTCCTAAAATACAGAGGTGTGGAGACCCTGCAAGGCCTCATGAGGTAGCCTTGCTAAATTATTCTAGACTTCTGTACTGGACTGGACTTGGATTCCCAGGTCGGGTGGACTGATCATAAGGGTTCCGCCAGGTAGAGAGCGGAGGTGGCTTTCGTCTGTAACTAATGTTGCGCTACCGGCAGCTAAGGGTGTGCGTACCTGCGTTACACTGGTCTGCAATGTATATGTCTTCAACTATAGCGCACGGAGCTGTTACACTAAAATTTGTCACCATGATGTTTTATTGTTTGTATTGGTTCATCATTACTCATACAATACTCCCTTAGAAGTCTACAGACATCAAGTTCCTAAAACCAAGCCTTGAAATTGAGAGAAAAGCTTATAAAAGTCATAAAAATACTTGTACTACACTTTCTCTTAGTATTACCTGTGGTGCCACATCTATTTGTTCTAGAACATGCGGAATCGGACACAATTTTTCTTCTTTGAAGGTGTGGATTCCTATAAAAGGTAAAGTGAAGGCGGAAGTAAAATTTGGAAGCCCAGCTAGTTGAATCTGGAAGCTTCTAGAAGCAATTATTCGGTGGAAAGTTTGCTCCTTTCATGTACATTCATCCCTCCATTAAAGGAGCCTACCCCTTGGTATGTGGAACTTATTCCCTTGAAAGAGGATTCTATCCCCTCTTATTTGGAGCTGCAACCTCTTCTCTTTTGCTATAAATTTAGGCCATAGTTCAGCCTCAAGGAGAGTTAGGCTTTGAGTTTTTTTGAGGAGAATTGCTAGATAAACTTAGACTCTCTTAACTGATTACCATATGGGAATGATTACACACTCATCTGTATGTTAGTTGAGAGAGTGCAAAGGCTTTTCAAAGTAGAGGAAACTCTTGTTCCAGACCCCGGAAGGACCTGTACGACATCAAGGAGAACACGGTTGTAAGGCTCCTTCTTTCATCAAAGATAATACAAATGGATCCTGTTTTCTCAATGAGTTGTATATTTAAATGGCTTATTTCTTGAATTCCTTGATCATCAAGATAGATTTATGGTTTATGAATTAGTCTATATTATGCAGGTGCTTCTGATTCTTTCATGTTTTTGATTGCAGATCCCGAAAGGAGATGTATTCAAAGCAACAGGAAAGAAGACTACGATCAGCGCTGGACTACAGGTAAGTCCTACATTCTTCATTATAGATAATTCTAGATCAAATATAATCTAGAGAAAGTAGTTTACATTTGTCTGTTTGTTTCTAGTTATCCGTAGGATACTAAGGAGATCTGTCTTGTGCATAAGAATGATTTATCCGTCCAAAAAATTGGCGACTCCGCTAGGGATGGATCTTGAACTTAGTTTTCTTTTATTTTTGACTTGTGAAACTATTTTTCTGATTTTGATTGATTGATACTAGCTTGGTAAATTATTCCTGCAGAATCCCTGAAAAGTGCTTTAGAGTTTTTTATTTTTCTTTAAGTTTTCTGGTCTCCGCACTTTGTCTTTAGGCACAGTGCGGTCATTTCCACTGTTTTCCTGTATAAATAGTGCGGCACCGCACTTGTTTACACTGAAACCTATGGACCCTGGGAAATTTTTTGAAAAACTAAAAATTCTCTTTTCTGGAACTAGATTACATGATTCTCTATATTTACACAAACTTGATTCGACTTTCAAAAGCCTTGTGTGTTAGTTTCTTTCAGCAACTCTTACAATCTCATCAGCCTCCATTAAATTAATTGGGTGTTTTGAGTTTCTTTTTTAAGAAATTCTTATTTTGATTTCCTTTCATCATTAATTCAAGGTTTGTCTCAGTCTCTTAACAATTTTGCATATTTTTGCTTTTGTTTTTGCATCTTTTTGCTTTGATTTCCTTTGGTCATTACTTCAAGGTTTGTCTTAGTCTCTTAACAATTGTGTCTGAGTGTTAATCGCCTTTGAGTGTTTTTATTTTTTGATCTTTGGAACTCTCACCCAATTTTCTTTACTTACTCTTGATTGGTTCTTAGATTACTTTAGAATCATCTTGTGTTTGATAATTCTCTTGCATAGATTACATTTGCATAATTAGAATTCTCATTTTCAGAATATGAATGAAAAATGTGCATAGATTACATTTGCATACTTTTCAAAGTGAATTGTGAATAGATTACAATTGCATAGTTTACATTCTGAAAAAATCAATCGTAGATTTAGATCATTTTCTTTGATTTTAATTTACATGTTTTTATGCTTGTTTTAAAAATATAAAAATAAAAAATTTGGAATTGATTAGTATTAGTTTTTCTTGGTGAAATTAGTGCATTAGAGAATTTTTTATATTTTCTCTTATTGATCAATTTTTTGCATTGTTGGAAGTGAATGAAAACTCTCTCCTTACTTTAGTTAGGATTCATCGAATTGAAAAGATTACATTTTCGATTGCATTCAGTTTTGGGTCAGGTCATAACACCATTGGTTTCATATCCATTTACCCTTTGAGTAATAACAACCCAAATAACACATCGTTTAATAAAATTCATCTAGTAAATTTTACATTTTTAGGGCTCTTTCCACCAATCTAGCTCAGGATTAGTGCTTTGGAATAGGAAATAGTTAACTTTCCAAAGCAACTAAACAAACAATAACATCTTGCGGTAGGAAAATTCCAATAGTAGCATGTATGATTTGGGAAGCTCCTCCTAAAAGAGTCAAGCACGAGATCATATCCGAACCAGTGAGGTAATCAATCCTTCCTCATTGGGAACGATAGAAGATATACAAGTATTAACAATGGTAAACCTCAGATTGACCATTGTTGAGGAGCCTAGGGTCACTTTTCGGTAAGCCTTGGATTATTTCAAGGAGCCTTCAAGGGGATTGAGATTTTTTACTCTGCCCTTGCATGTGTATTGGATCGTAGACTGTTCCCCCAGGTATATTTGTTCATGTTGGTGACCTTAGCGGCCATTAACTTTAGGATTCTTTCCCATGGTGACGGTGGAGGGAAGATCCCACTGTACCTGGAGCAGACGTCGGCTAGACTCACTTGGACTCTCCGGAGGGTTATCTTCACTCGAAATGGTTTAAGTGGAGAAACTTGCACCAGTCTATTTCATTAAGCAGGTTGTTGGGGTAACTGTTCCAACTGCCATTTCTGCATTAAAATTATACGATGTTGGATTTAATCACCAACTAGTGTCTTTAGTGTGGGAATCTATTGTTTATGTGTGGTTTGACTCCTAGATTTGATAGCATGTGTTCGTTTGTTTTTTTTTACTTTTAGAGACCATAGGTGTGAATTGTGAATTTTAATTGTTTGGTGTGAATTGTGAATTGTTAATTTTAGTTTTAAATTGTTAATAAAATTCACTGAAGTTGAATATAATGGAAATTGTTCCAGAATTTACCAACCAAGGAACCCCTCTTAACGACAATCCTAGTACTTTTCCTTGCTTTGGAAATGTTGGTCCTCCTATATGGCTACATTTTCATTACCTGGATTTACAATAGGTTTAGCGATATGGTTATTTTAAACTTCGTTGGCGCCGAATACTCCAATTGTTCCCCCTCAACCAGATGCTTCACCTCAACAGATTTCACCATCTCAACATCACCAACCTCATGTTGACCCTTTACCTTCTTTGCCCAATATTTCTTCCTCCCTTTCTTCCTCTTCGCTTGGTAAAAGCCTTGATGTTAGTAACCAGGTGGCTAAGAAGAAGAAGAAGCAATATAAGAAAGAAGACAACCAAGCAACCATGGCTATAAGTGTTAGTAATGTTGAGGAAACCTCCAACATGTATCGTAAACCCAATTTCCCTTGCAAGCTTTGTAAGGGTGACCACTTCCTTATCAATTGTCCTAGTATTCTTAAGGTCTTGGAAGTATGGTCAGAACATTCTCATCAACTTACCATTGATTCATCAACTACTGATAGTCAGGTTCCTGGGAAAAAGGGTAAAGTTAGGTTTCCTTGTAAGTTATGCAAAGGGAGTCATCAAACTCATATTTTCCCTCACATGGATTAAGCCTCAAATTTTTTGGAAAACCTTACTGTTCAACAACAACAACTTCCAACTGGTTACCGTCAACTTTCTCCCAACCTACCGTCCACTGACAGAGTGATTGATCTAATTCCAAGTACAATCGATCCCACTCTTCCATTGAAGAGTGAAACTCATATCACTCAGGTTGATGATCCATTAGTTGATCAAGTGGTCGACTCAATTTCACATCCAATCGATCCCAATCTCCCTGTAGAGAGTGAAATTCATACAGCTCAGGTTCTTCAACATGTTACTTTGGCATCAAGTATGACAAAGAGGAGAGCCATGTCATGACAGGGGCTACATTTCATATTTCTACAACGCTGTCATTGTTGGGGAGCCTAGATCCTTATTGGGAGTCCCAAATTTTGATGGAATATTCCAAGGACCTCTTCACATGTAAGGTTCTTGATGGGAAAGTGATGGATGGGAGGTATAAAGTAGTTGATGGAGTCATTTATTCTCATGATCTGATTTATTTGGCTAGAGACTCCAAGCTTAAGTATAAAATACTTAATGTAGCCTATGAGATCTTGCTTTCCAATCCCACTAGTTTCATTATAGCATACCATAATATCTTAGATGGATTCATGTGGGAGAAATTCAAAGAGGAAATGCACTCTAATATGAAGAAGTGCATAGATCATTTGCTGGTTGAGGAGGAACATAGCTCTTGGGAAGAGTTATCATCATCACCTTTTTATTCATTGGGTGTGAGAGGGAGCTCATCCATGAGCTACCTCACTGATTTGAATCAAGTGTATAGTGAAACTTATATTTCTGAACATCATAATGTATATACTATATTCTTGTATTTTCTTAATACTCATGTGCAAGGCTTTGCTCCAAGAAGGGGCACTTTTTATTATGGGCTTCATAGGCCACTTTGGGCCATGAATAATGGTGATGTTGACCATCTCCTAAGATATTTTCGGGAGATGTTGCATTCTTCATGGTGTGCTTTATTAGTACCAACTATCATACACCCTCTCCAAGCATACAATAAGGACGTGACAACAAACAAGTGTGGGAAAGAACACTTGTTATATCATATTCTATGGAAGTTAGGAGTAGAACTATGCTGGTTGCACATGAGGGACCATTTTCCTTCTCCTTTAATACATATGGAAGCTAGCATGACTCTAATTATGACTCCATATGCTAAAAATGTTCTTATCTTTGTTGAGGACATGGTTGGAGGATAGACACATTGGTTGGATGTGTCCTTGGGGGAAGAAATTTCCCACACTTTTTGCACTATATGTTTCAAGGGGAGCATGGGAAAAGATATGGATACCATAGAAGATCTCTTGTTTCTTCATGATGTAGGCCATATGGTTTTTTGGAGCACTTGGGATATGCCTCTCATGAGAAATTGGGAGGAGATTTTCTATGAATTACCATGTAGGTTTTAACCCTGTACAGAAATTATCTGCAAACGAATCTTAAAACAGAAAATAAATAATAGCAAGAGCATAAAACATAAAATAGATATACACAAATATTTTCCCCTAGATCCCAAAGCGAGACGACCAACTTGATTTTTGATTATATTCCTTTTAGTGTTACAACACATATATATACATTCCGAAGCATACATAAAACCCAATCCATTAACCCTGGATTAGAACATAACCGTAGTTCCATTGACCAGATCTAAAAAATACCAGGGGCCAAAAACCATCATGCCCCAAAACCATGTGCAAACCCATGCACAAAACCATGGGCGGGTCTGCCCACTGGAAAATAAGGCCCAAAATAGACCATTGATCAGCAAGAAGGTTTCCATATAGACCTTCCTTTATTTCATGATGGGAGCTATTTGGTTTATCCACAAAAGGTCAAATTGCACACTTGGGAGGAACCATTGGGAGACATAATTATTGCAAAAAATCTGAAGCAATGGTGGAGACTGTTGGATGAGGAGGCCATAAGAGGAGGAGGGGAGATTTTTCAACACCCTTGTAGTTGCTTGAGGACAAGAAAAATTTGGGAGGGGAAGATTGTAATATTCCTACATTAGCATGTAGCTAATAGGAATATTAATTGTTCTTTTAAAATCTAATTAGATGAATAAATGGGCAAGGAGGCTTGTAAGTTTCTTAAGTAGGAATAAAATCCCTCATAATGTGAAAAGGGATCATGTTAACAACTAGATCAAGCATCCACATGTGTGAACACGGTTTAAAATGTGTGTACAAAGTCAAGTTTGACCAACTCAACAACATTATTATATGAGGAGTGGATCCTAAATAAAGACAACTCAATGTGAATGAAGATTGATCTAGCTAGTCAAAATGAAGACACCTTGAGTGTGAAAAGAGACAATGCATGAATATCTAATCAAGGTTGATCCAGTCAAGATTGACCAAATCAAACAGCGTTGTAAAAAGATGAGTAAGACTAATGGAGATAGTGTAATTTTGGTGGAGGAGCCTTTGCATGGAAGCAACCTCATAATTGGGTGGGACCCTTGGTGAGGAAGCTCATAAACTATATAATGGAGAGAATGGAAACCATATGGGGCATGACTGAAGATTATATTTTGTATGTGGTCTATTTAGACTTCTCTACATCCTTTGGTTGTTTAGCTAAGTTTGTTGCACTATTTAGTGCAAGGGTTTTCTCATGTGGGAATTCCCCACTCTTGCTTGGAGATCTTGTTTAAGAAATCTGAGGAGAGGATTTTGTACTAAATTTCCCACTATCTAGTGTTAGGCCAAGAAGTCACCTTCAGAAACTGTGCAGTCTCTTTTAGGAACTGTGTTATTTCTTAAGGTATTGCAATGGAGGGGTTTAAACTATTGTTTGGAGAGTTAGATTCCCAGGAGGAGTATCAACCTTTTCCCGGAAAAGCTAGAAAAAGGAGCTAAAACCATTTATTTGCATGATCAGCCATATTTATGCAATGCTTCAGCCATACAGTGTGATTCAACCATATATCTACAAAAAATATTTCATGTATATCATTTCTGTCAAGAAACCCTTAGCGAGTCATGTTGGATCTATGTAAAAGGGACTAGATATCTGTTTTTGAGCTTATTTGATTAATACATGAGTAGATCTATTTTGTCTCTATATTTCTAAGTACAAACCCACAAATAAATATGATGTCTCTTTCTGCAGTAATTTATGTTTTCAGTAGTCTTGGGGTTTGAGTGTTTTTGGGTTGTTTTGAGCATGGGAGGCATGTTTAACTAGGCAAAAGTCATTTTTTTCTGACTTCCTTTCATATATGGTTGTAATAATGTCAAATATAATGGATCCATGGGCTGCATTTTTATGTTAATACTTATATTTCTAGAAAATTCATTTTTCATGCATGTATTGCTGAGTTTTCCCATTTGGGATTATTACATAATCAACATGATGGCCTTCACACAGAATTCAGCCCACTCCATCAGAACATATTAATTTTTCTAGAGGAAAACATTGCAATATATGATGATGCTGATAGTGCAGATGATCATGAGGAAGGCGAAGAGGTTCTTTCTCAAAATAATCCCAAGCATAGCCAAGTGGAGGAAGGAATAGTCTCGAATGAAGCTTATTACAAAAATACTCTAAGCCAGGTATTGTTTCAAGATAAATTTGATGTTTTCTTAGAGAAATTTGAAGAGGGAGTAAAATATGTCAGGAGTAGTTTGATGCAAAGTTTAAAGAAAATTTTAGGCACTACTGTTCAAACACAAGTGAGGTGGGAATGGCCTTATTGTTGTTTCAACACACTCAAAGAGTTGAACCAAGACCACCCTTAGAATCACCTACTTGATTGGTTGTATTGGAAAAGGGAGTTCAACAAATGAATATATATCATGTGTAGGTTATATTAGGATAGAAAGGCATGCATAAGCTCAACACTATGAGCATCTATTTTTAGTTTTAGATTTCTTTGACAAAAATATCAGAAAAATGAAATACAAAAACAAATAAAAGAAGAAAAGAGGGCAGGAAAAAGAATAGGTACAACCCCTTACCAAAAAATAGTATTTCTAAAAGTGTGCAAGCCTAAATTCCACTACTATTGAAGAAAAGAGTGTCTTGTTCAGTCATCTAGCCTAATCATGACTGGACATGTTTTAAATTTCTACTGATAGGTTAGTGAAAGAAGCCTTGTCAAACCATTTAAGCTTGGCTTGTCAGTAGATTAGATTAAGAAAATATGTTGGTTCCCAAAGCATAAATCCAAACCAAAGAAAAATGAGAGGGATGCATAACCAATTATGAATCACAACCCTCATGTTTTCTAGTTTTTGATTGAACAAAAATAATTTCTGTGTGCAGCTTGACCAAATGCCACAGCCCTTGGAAAATCAGATTGCTTAATCCTGGTTTGGTCATATTTTTAATTTCATGTCAGTAGGTTAGAAAATAAATTCTGTCAAACAACTTAATCTTGATAGATGAGTAGACTAGGTAGAGAATAAGAGAGTTCATTTGCCTAATATGAACTTTTGGAAGTGATAAGGGTACAAGTAGATAGTTTTTATGATTTCAAAATAAAAAATGATGTCAAGGGTTTTCCAGTCCAAGTGCACCCAAAAGAAGAAAAAATGTTTGGCAAAATAAGATGGGTAGGTAGAACTGATATTGAAGCAATCATGTCTTTTCATATTTTTGAGATCATTGTTTCAATAAAGTATCAACAAATGAAGGAAGATGGATCTACCAAGTACAAGTAAGGTACTGGTCTTCAAAACTCAAAGATTTGAACTCTGAGGTCCTGGACACCTCCTGAAGAGGAGCTGCCCTCCCCAAGTGGAGCCACTATTAGTCATCAGTAATTTTTACTATCTGTAGATGACTAAATATTGGTTCTAGATTTCTAAAACAAAATTCCCTGAATATTTGGAGCTTTATGAATCTCACTGCCTTCATTATCCTTGTAGAAACATTTTCACTATTCTACCATTTTTCCATTCCATGGTCACCCCGCCACTCCTAAAGGACTCTTATGGGCTTGTGCCACTCATCTCCATCCTTTTTCCCACCTATGACCTCATTACTCTATTTTTCCCTTTCCCATAACTCTACTTTACATCTAGGGTTACCTATAGCCTAACTCATTCCCATGATTCCCAAATTTCTCAAGCATTGATGGTCTCAAAACTGTCTCTGTAGGCTATTTAGATAAATCAAGTACATTGGATTTTAGATCTTCAATACAACATTTTGACAACTAATCTATTTTCACTTGAAGCCTCCAAAGCCAATTTTCAGTCAAGGTCAGGTCAAATAACCCCCCACTAGGTCAATTAGGGTTTCATATGTTCCAAGATCATCATTTCCAAACAAGACTACCATTTAGTTTCAGAGTCTGCACATGAGGTAATGGAAAATCTTGATGCTTTTGAAAAAGTGTTGAATTTTCCATCAGCAGAAGGTTTTGATAAGGTAGATGGTATGTTCTTAAGAGAAGACAACTCACACCAGAAGAAAGAGAAGCAATTTGGTCTTAAGGAAAACTAGGGTTTTGCACTTGATAGTCCAGCAGAGTGCCAACATACTAATCAATTGCAGAAATGGCATAAGGAAGGATTTTCAAGATGCTATTATTTACAAGCATCCTAAGGTTTTCAAAGGTGAAGTTGTCATGCCTCAAGAGAAAAAGAAAGGTCAAAGTCAGTGTTTTCAAGCACATGCAATCAAAAATGGAAAAAGAAGGTAAAAACATGGTCTGAAATCCATGTTGCAGGAAAAATAAGGTTTTAAAGGTGCTACTATGATAAATCCTCCGAAGATATCAAGAGAAATTTTATCATGCCTCCATCATTTTCCAAGAAGTCATTCCAAAGGACAAATCATTTGCCACACCTAGGGCCAATTTTTCTTCAAACTATGTTTATGACCAAACAGATACGAATTTGACAAACATGAGAGAGGGTTTTTTCCATAATAGGTCCAATAATAAAAACCTCCTTTTGATTTTACACAGGTATCATGGTTTGGGAGCAATGTCAAAAATACAAACGCCACGAGAGAATTGCTACACTTCTAGAGTGACCTTGGGAAAATCCGGTTTTCTCATAGTTTGAGTGTTCAAATGACTTTATTGATGGTTAAAATGAAACCTATACTAGAATATCTTTCCAATGAGCTATCATACGCTAAATTTTGAGTTGGGGAAGGCCTCCAAAATTTTCCCGCACTAGCACTGTGCATTTCTGCACCATCATTTAGCATTTTTTGACCAGTCTTGGGAGAATCAACTTTTGACAGGTCAAATCAACTCCAATCAGCAAAGAAAATGTATATTTGGAACTTATATAGGATAATATTTCCAACTATATATCATGGGCCCAATTTTGACACCGGGAAGGCCTCCAAATTACCTATGTAAATTGGCACTGCACGCTCAGGAGTTGGCTCCGCGCCCTTGGCCAGGAAGAGCTTCTAAGCCCTCTAACAACACAAATCACCATAAATGCTTCCAAATTATTCCTAAGGGTCCTCCAAACATATTAAGGGGAAAGTACAAGTTATCCACCCATCCTTCAAACGTTTTTTCATCATTTAAATGAATGGTAATGAAGCCCTTAGAATAAATCCTAGGCTACAATCTTGAAGTCATTGTTTTTTCCATTTAATTTGTCTTCCTCAAAGAGTTTCAGTGATAAATAGAGGGGTTTCACTAATGAGTGTGGTATTACATCTGAGCCTATCCATACCTCCATTTCCTTCATAACACTCATACACTTAGTCCCTTACATTGCAAAAACATTGACATTGCATGCCCTCCTTCATCTCAAATTTCCATCAGTGCAAGGTGTTTTCAAAACAAAGTTTAAACAGTGAGGGTTTTCATTAAGTTTAGCCTCTCATTCATCCTGACATACTTACACCCTCACTCATTCATCTCATTCACTTGTAAAAGCTTCCTTTCCACCATCCCTTCATCTCATTTCCATTTGCAGTCCTAGGGTTTCTCAAAGGTAGAATCTACAATGTCAGAAGATAGTGGTAGTAGAGGAGAAACTCAAATGCCAATGAGGCATGAGCACAAAGGTGTAGAATAACCCTCCTTCGTCTCATTTTCACAATCCCTCACCATCATATCATGGAACTAGTGCATCAGATAGTGATGAAGATGACAATGAGCAATCAAATGTAAATGAGGGAGAGGGAAATAATGAATCAAGAAATGAAGAAGAAGGAAATAAGGAGGCAGATGTCAGTGAGGCAGAGAGAATTGAAGCAAAGAGAAGCGAGGATCATGGAAGATCAAAGAGAAATGATGAAAGTAAGGGATGTGAAGAAAATATTAGTGATGAGGTTGAAAACAAGCAGCTAGAGGCACATAAGGCCATCTATGAGATCAGAGCTATCAGGGCTCAGAAGGAGGCTAGAGACAAAGAAAACCTTGAAATCCTTGTTGATGCTTCCATATAGGAATCCCAAACATAATTAGCAAACCAATTTCAAATTTTGGCATATTTGTGTAAATTTTTTTTTTTACTATTTTGGAATCCTTAGGCTAAGGACATCATCCACAAAAAAAATCAGCTCGTTTGGAGCAAAACTGGTCCTCCAAAAGTGCCAAAAACACCCAAAAAATCACCTTTTTGCCCTATTTTCAGAGCTGGCGCTGCGCCCTGAGTAGCATTGGGAGAATGAATTTTTGGGCAGGTAAATTCATTCCATTAAAAAATAAAGGTATTTTTTGAAACTATACTAGACAAGATTTCCAATCAGCTATCATGGAGCTCATTCAGACACTGGGGAAGCCTCCAAATCTCAGCTACAAAACAGGAAATTTTTCCTAGTGCTGGCGTTGTGATATTTTTTGGGGCACTATTTTGAGGAATGTATTAAATTTTTGGAATCCTTAGGCCAAGTACATCATTCAAAAAAACTTTAAGCTCATTTGGAGCAAAATTGGTCCTCCAAAAGTGCCAAAAACAAGCAAAAAGTCACCATTCTGCCCTCTTTTCAGCACTGGCGCTGCGCCGTGAGAAGTATTGGGATAATGAGTTTTGAATAATTTAAATGGACTAAAATCATGAAATTAAAGGTATTTTTATAACTATATTGGACAATATTTCCAATGAGCTATCATGGAGCTCATTTGGACACCAGGAACGCCTCCAAATCGCTGCTACAAAAAAGGAAATTTTTTTGAGTGCTGGCGCTGCACTCTTTTTTGGGGCACTTTCTTGAGGATTGGTTTTCATTTTTGGGTTCATATTTCCAATTAAATCATACATACAAAACTTCAGATCATTTGGATCAGATTTGGTCCTCCAAAAGGGTCAATAACATGCAAAAAACCACCTTTCTGCCCTATTTTCAGGGCTTGCGCTGTGCCGTGAACAGTCTTGCGAGATTTGGTTTTTGGGTAGGAAAATGGACACCGAATGAAAAAATAAAGACATTTTATGAAATTATACTCGACAAGATTTGAAATGAGCTATCACGGAGCTCATTTTGACATCGGGAAGGTCTTCAAAACTCAGCTGCAAGGTGACCTATTTTTCCGGTGCACGCGCTGCGCCTTTGCCTGCAATGTCAACAAAAGACACAAATTTATTGAAAATAGATATTTTGAGTTTTTTTGGGCAAAGCACTCTAAATTTAGGTGTTATAAGTTATTTTTAACTTATTGCATTAGATATTTTGTGCCTTGGGACTTGCATGGTCTTAATGGACAAATTTGGCATTTATGATGTATTTATGACTTTTTGGAAACCCTAGTTAGGGTTTTGGTCCTCATTTCTTGTTGAAAAAAACATTAAGGCCTCATTTTACATGTTGGTTGATTGTGGAGAAAAACCTCATAGACTTGGAGTTGTGAGGATTTTTTGGCTTTGAAGCATTTTGAAGGTTCTGAAATGAATATCAATGAGACAAGCACTTTGCAGGATTGATGAACATGGCTAATGGTGATGTATTTCTATTTTTGTTCTCATTTTCTTATGTTTTACATATTGTGTCATATTTCTCTTACATCAAAACATAAATTTTAGCTTAAGGTATGCTGTCAAAGGCACATTAAGTCTGTATGCTTCTCTTGCTCTCATGTTTTCCTCTGCTAGGTCAGTTTAGAGAATTCTTAGTTGCTCTCTAAACCCACTCGGTTTTTTTATCTCAAAGATGATTTAATGGAGTCAGTGCCAAAGAGGTTTATGGTTAGCCTTGCCTTTGGAATCACTTAAGCATTGTTTTTGAGGTCTTTTCTTTGAAGTATTTCTAATTAGGGTTTAGCTAAAGAGGTCTATGGTTTTCCCTGACCTTTTGCTCATCTTAAATGGTTACCTTGAAGTTATTTGTAGTATGATTAAGGAAATTTAGGAGTTCCCTGCTTCTTGATCATTACTATGTCATCTTGCATGTTTTCTTTCTCTGAAGGTAGATAGCTGGAGAGGTTAGGAGTTCCTTGCCCTCTAGGGTTTACTAGATTGTTGTCTTGATGTTTGCTTGCTAGGGTTTGGTCAAAGAAGTATGCTATGCCCTATATTTGGTTTTGTATTCATGCATAGTATTCTTAGAGGCCTTTCTTGTTGTAGTATTTGATAAAGGATTCTTAAATTCCCTTTGCACCTACTTTGTTCACAATTTAATGTTCACTCCACTCACCTAAGCTTTGAAGATCCATTTAGCTTTGTTATACTTGCCGTTCGAAGCATCCTTGACCTATTGCTGTAATTTTCTAGACCTTTTGTAGACTCCATAGCCCAATTGTATAAACCTCTCCTACTCTATATGTTTTTCTTGACAACCTACCCAACCAAAAAAACAAACAAACAAACCCTAATCCTTATAACTAGCCTAAAATCAAAACCTAAAATTTATCAAGTTGCATCCTTTACACAAGTATAGAGAGAGCCCTCTCTAATTCCAGGAAGGCTAGGTCCTTGGACTCCAAAGACTGGTTTGATGTTACCCTTGTACATTTGGTCTTGTCAATCTGCCAAATTATGGGGACCTAACACTAATCATTCAGAAGTACTTCACGTGTGAAGGGAGGTATCATATGGTTTATTCCTACCACCTCAGGCTTCTACTACATTTTGTTGGTAAGAGGTCTCTTGATTTACCTTTTTACTTATACATAAGCTTAGCTAAAATTTCAGACAAAGTTCAAGCTAAATCTGAAGGAAATGAAACCTCACTCTTTCATCATAGTTTAATCAAGTTGTTGGTATTAGAAGAGTTAAAGAGATTAGGCAAAGACTGGTCATATTTTCTGTTCATCAGTGGTTTTGAAATAGATTCCATCACTCCTAAAAGAACTCCTAAACCTAGAGATATCCCATCACTTTTAGTGGCAGAGAAAATTGAGCCAGTGATTATGGAGATAGAGCCAAAAATCCAACAGTGAACAAACATGGAAGCAAGAGGGTTACAAGAAGCAAAAAAGTGGCTAAGGGTAACTTAGAAGACATTCTACATGCTATTGATATTTAATAAACTCCCATAGTTTTTGGCTTGAGGAGTCCTGACCCAGGTTCAGAGGTTAAGGTTTTCCAACAAACCCCTATACAACTGGCCCTTTCAGCAGTGACCTGCTTGTGCAGGCCAAAGTCTCACCCAAAGCAGTAAGGGAGGGTGCTGGAACCAGGTTTTTGCACCCTGAGAGAGCAGGTAAGTCAAGCAGAGATGTGTTCCCAACTTATCGGCTTCGTATTTAATAGATCTAGTTATGGACTAATATCACAGAGCTCATACCTACTAATTACCTTCACATCCACATGCATAGTAACTATCTACCAGTATAGCGACTATAATCACAGTGATCAACAAGTCATAGATTTATATAAAAATAAAAAGGATACTCCTCGCAGCTATAAAACAGATCTATTCGTAGGTTCACTAATCAATATAGTCCACAGTTAACAGAGCTACTATCAGTCATAGATCTACTCAGCATTCTCACATCAGCATTATCATATGTGATATCATAAACACATGAACAATAGATCACAGTAAATACAGACAGATCCATAGCAACAATGGATAACTAACAGTAAGTGTACCACATTCAACAGTTTGCCTTAGCAATAATACATAACTCATATAACGCAGAGGTAATCTAACCAGATTCACATATATTAGCCTTCAAAACCTAATACAATCCAACACTGCTTGTGCACACAGCCAACAATGTCCGCACACAGCAGGATTGAGGATCTCCGCACACACAGCCAATAGGAGTCCTTACCCTAGCAACCCAAATAGATCTAACAATTTGCAGCTATCATCAATCTCTATTCTTTCTTACCTATGACTAAAAAAGGTTTATCTATTTATACTGATTTAGCCTACGCATCCAATGGTCCGCAAACCATGGTTTGTGGACTCTTTGTCTACCCTTGACCTATTAAAATGCTTTAGGGGCTTTGACCCACCCTAAAACCCCTGTGTTAGACTAGATATTACAAAAATATACAAAAATGGACCAACTTTGCAGCTTTAGGAGACCTTGTTCCAACAGTCTCCCAACACAATCTTGTGACTCATCCCAAGTCACTATGATGGTGGGGTCTCCACCTGTGCCTGCAATAATCTGATCGCCTCGGCTAATAGTGGCAACACGCATTCACTCTGAGCAACAGAATTATGTGCGATGTCGACCAAATTTTCTGAAATCGAGCCTTCCATCACGGCAGTGACACTTGCAGAGTTTGGTTCAGCTACTTAACCATGACATCAACATCTTGTGAAAGCTTGAGGGCCTCAGTAGCCCAAGGCTTCGGGTAGTCACTGAGGGCCTTCTTCTTTTGCCGAAGTTCATAAATATCAGCTTGGAGGGTGTGACTGGTGCATAGCCGTGTCAACCCTGAGTAGGAACTAGAGTGGGTAGGGTGACTTCTAACATCTCGAATTGTTATTCTTTCTATCACAGGCCCTAGTTGATACCACACAGGATCAAGTCGTGCTGGACCTTGGTATAGAGCTGCATGGCCGTTTCTAATAATTGGGCACCCTGCGCGATTTGCCATATAATGGCGTTCGTAGCCACAGTGACCAACGTATTTCATTGGGCCCGTACCTCTGAAGGTGTTTCAGGTTGCAACTTAGCCTGGAGGTCGGAAAAATGCTGCTCCATTCATGCCTTTACCATCTGAACTTCCTCTCGGGAGGCCTTCAGTGCTGCAACCAACCTTTCAACCTTTTCCTGAGGGGTGGAAAAGGTTGGGATCTCTATGGTAACATCTGCGCAAAGCTGGTGAATCATGTTTTCGAGCTCTGTGTGCTTCGCGGTGGCAAGGAACAACTCATCATTCTTTGCATCAATTTTATGTTTAGCCACTTCAAGCTGTTGGTGCACTTGCTGGTCTCGATGGTGAATTTCCTAAAATAAAGAGGTGTGGAGACCCTACAAGGCCTCATGAGGTAGCCTTGATAAATTCCACTGGACTTATGTATTGGATTGGACTTGGATTCCCAAGTCGGGTGGACTGATCACAAGGGTTCTACCAGGTAGAGAGCAGAGGTGGCTTTCGTCTGTCACTAATGCTACGCTACTGGCGGCTAAGGGTGTGCGTACTTGGGTTACACTGGTCTGCAATGTATATGTCTTCAACTGTAGCGCATGGAGCTGTTACACTAAAATTTGTCACCATGATGTTTTACTGTCTGAATGGATTCATCATTACTCATACAATACTCCCTTAGAAGTCTACAAACATCAAGTTCCTAAAACCAAGCCTTGAAATTGAGAGAAAAGCTTATAAAAGTCATAAAAATACTTGTACCACACTTTCTCTTAGTATTACCTGTGGTGCCACATCTGTTTGTTCTAGAACATGCGGAACTGGCCACACTTTTTCTTCGTTAATGGTGCAGATTCTTGTAAAAGGTAAAGTGAAGATGGAAGTAAAATTTGGAAGCTCAGCTGGTTGAATCTGGAAGCTTCTAGAAGCAATTGTTTGGTGGAAAGTTTGCTCCTTTCATGTACATTCATCCCTCATTAAAGGAGCCTACCCCTTGGTATGTGGAACTTACTCCCTTGAAAGAGGATTCTATCCCCTCTTATTTGGAGCTGCAACCTCTTCTCTTTTGCTATAAATTGAGGCCATAGTTCAGCCTCAAGGAGAGTTAGGCTTTGAGATTTTTTGAGAATAATTGCTGGATAAACTCAGACTCTCTTAACTGATTACCATATGGGAATGATTACACACTCATTTTTATGTTAGTTGAGAGAGTGAAAAGGCTTGTCAAAGTAGAGGAAACTCTTGTTCCAGACCCTGGAAGGACCTGTACGACATCAATACGAACACGGTTGTAAGGCTCCTTCTTTAATCAAAGATAATATAAATGGATCATGTTTTCTCAATGACTTGTTTATTTAAATGGCTTATTTCTTGAATTCCTTGATCATCAAGATAGATTTATGGTTTATGAATTAGTTTATATTATGCAGGTGCTTCTGATTCTTTCATGTTTTCGATTGCAGATCCCGAAAGGAGACATATTCAAAGAAACGGGAAAGAAGACTATGATCAGTGCTAGACTACAAGTAAGTCCTAAATCCTTCATTGTAGATAATTCTAGAACAAATATAATCTAGAGAATTTAGTTTACATTTGTCTATTTTTGCTAGTTATCTGTAGGATACTAGGGAGATCTATCATGTCCATAAGAATGATTTATCCGTCCAACAAATTGGCGACTCTGCTAGGGATGGATCTTGAACTTAGTTTTATTTTATTTTTTACTTGTGAAACTATTTTTCTGATTTTGATTGATTGATACTGGCTTGGGTAATTTATTCCTGCACAATACCTGAAAAGTGCTTTAGAGTTTTTTATTTTTCTTTAAGTTTTCTGGTCTCCGCACATTGTCTTTAGGCACAGTGCGGTCATCTCCATTGTTTTCTTGTATAAATAGTGCGACACCACACCTGTTTACACTGAAACCTGTGGACCTTGGGAAATTTTTTGAAAAACTAAAAATTCTCTTTTCTGGAACCAGATTACATGATTCTTTGTATTTACCCAAAATTGTTTTGACTGTCAAAAGCCTTGTGTGCTAGTTTCTTTCAGCAACTCTTACAATCTCATCAGCCTCTGTTAAGTTAATTGGGTGTTTTGAGTTTCTTTTTGAAGAAATTATTATTTTTATTTCCTTTGGTCATTACTTCGAGGTTTGTCTTAGTCTCTTAACAATTTTGCATCTTTTTGCTTTTGTTTTTTCATATTTTTGCTTTTAATTCCTTTGGTCATTACTTTGAGGTTTGTCTCAATCTCTTAATAATTGTGTCTGAGTGTCAGTCGCCTTTGAGTTTTTTTATTTTTTGATCTTTGAAACTCTCACCCAATTTTCTTTACTTACACTTGATTGGTTCTTAGATTACATTAGAATCATCTCGTGTTTGAGAATTCTCTTGCATAGATTACATTTGCATAATTAGAATTCTCATTTTCAGAATATGAATGAAAAATGTGCATATATTACATTTGCATACTTTTCAAAGTGAATTGTGAATATATTACAATTTCATAGTTTACATTCTGAAAAAATCAATCGTAGATTTAGATCATTTTCTTTGATTTTAATTTACATGTTTTTATGCTTGTTTTAAAAATATAAAAATAAAAAATTTGGAATTGATTAGTATTAGTTTTTCTTGATGAAATTAGTGCATTAGAGATTTTTTTATATTTTCTCTTATTGATCAATTTTTTGCATTGTTGGAAGTGAATGAAAACTCTCTCCTTACTTTAGTTAGGATTCATCGAATTGAAAATATTACATTTTCGATTGCATTCAGTTTTGGGTCAGGTCATAACACTATTGGTTTCATATCCATTTACCCTTTGAGTAATAACAGCCCAAATAACACAGCGTTTAATAAAATTCATCTAGTAAATTTCACATTTTTAGGGTTCTTTCCACCAATCTAGCTCAGGATTAGTTATTTGGAATAGGGAATAGTTAACTTTCCAAAGCAACTAAAAAAACAGTAGCATCTTGCGGTAGGAAAATTCCAATAGTAGCATGTATGCTCTGGGAAGCTCCTCCTAAAGGAGTCAAGCACGAGATCATATCTAAATTGGTGAGGTAATAAATCCTTCCTCATTGGGAACGATAGAAGATATACACGTATTAACAACGGTAAAACATGGATTGACCATTGCCGAGGAGCCTGGGGTGGCTTATTAGTAAACCTTGAATTATGTCAAGGAGGCTTCAAGGGGATTGAGCTTTGTCACTCTGCCCTTGCGTGTGTATCGGATCGTAGAATGTTCCCCCAGGTATATTTGTTCCTATTGGTGACCTTAGTGGCCATTAACTTTAGGATTATTTCCCAAGGTGACGGTGGAGGGAGGATCCCACTGTACCTGGAGTAGATGTTGGCTAGACTCACTTGGACTCTCGGGAGTGTTATATTCACTCGAGATGGTTTAAGTGGAGACACTTGCACCTGTCTGTTTCATTAAGTAGGTTGTCGAGGTAACTGTTCCAACCTCCATTTCTGCATTAAAATTCTACGATGTTGGATTTCATCACCAACTAGTATTTTTAGTGCGGGAATCTATTGTTTGTGTGTGGTTTGACTCCTAAATTTGATAGCACGTGTTCATTTGTTTATTTTTAATTTTAGAGACCATAGGTGTGAATTGTGAATTTTAATTGTTAGGTGTGAATTGTGAATAGTTAATTTTAGTTTTAAATTGTTAATAAAATTCACTGAAGTTGAATCTAATGGCAACTGTTCCAGAATTTACCAACCAAGGAACCCCTCTTAACGAGAATCCTAGTACTTTTCCTTGCTTTGGAAATGTTGGTCCTCCTTATATGGCTACGTTGTCATTACCTGGATTTACAATAGGTTTACCGATAGGGTTATTTTAAACCTCATTGGCCCCAAATACTTGAATTGTTCCCCCTCAACCAGATGCTTCACCACAACAGAGTTCACCATCTCAACATCACCAACCTCATGTTGACCCTTTACCTTCTTTGCCAAATATTTCTTCCTCCCTTTCTTCCTCTTCACTTGGTAAAAGCCTTGACGTTAGTAACAAGGTGGCTAAGAAGAAGAAGAAAGGGAAGAAGAAGAAGAAGCAAGATAAGAAATAAGTCAACCAACCAACCATGGCTGTAAGTGTTAGTAATGTTGAGGAAACCTCCAACATGTATCGTAAACCCAAATTCCCTTGCAAGCTTTGTAAGGGTGACCACTTCCTTATCCATTTTCCTAGTATTCCTAAGGTCTTGGAAGTATGGTCAGAACATTCTCATCAACTTACCATTGATTCATCAACCAGTGATAGTCAGGTTCATGGGAGAAAGGGTAAAGTTAGGTTTCCTTGTAATTTATGCAAAGGGAGTCATCAAACTCATATTTTCCCTCACATGGATGAAGCCTCAAAATTGTTGGAAAACCTTACTGTTCCACAGCAAGAACTTCCAACTGGTTACCGTCAACTTTCTCCCAACCTACCGTCAACTAATGGAGTGATTGATCTAATTCCAAGTACAATCAATCCCACTCTTCCATTGAAGAGTGAAACTTATATCACTCAGGTTGATGATCCATTAGTTGATTAAGTGGTCACTCAATTTCACATCCAATCAATCCCACTCTCCCTGTAGAGATTGAAATTCATATAGCTTAGGTTCTTCTTGTTACATCATATTCTTCTACGCAAGGGGGCATTTCACCTGTTTCTATAGAACCCCCTCCAAGTACAGAGGATTTTTCCTTTGATTGGAATAGACTGACAGAACCTTGTCTTCCTTCCTCCATCCCTTTCCAAATCATTGTGAAGGATTTTGGTAAGAATGTACGCCACACACATGTAGATGAAGGTGCTTCTGTTAGTATTTTATCTTAAACTTCTTAGAAAGATTTGGGTTCCCCTCAACTTGTGCCTGTTACGTAGAATCTGAAAGCTTTTAATAGAACCATTAGTGAACCTTTAGGGGTCCTTCCTAAGTTTCCTATTGATTTGGAACGTAAAACTGTCTGCATTGATATTATGGTAGTTCGAGGCCCCTTGGATTTCAATTTACTCCTTGGGCAAGACTATGTCTATGCAATGAAAGTTGTCATATCGACACTCTTTCGTGTGATGTATTTCCCTCACAATGGAAACATTGTGACTGTTGACCAACTTTCTTTCCCTAGTCTTGATTTGACTACCAATAATCTAACACCCCTAAATGTTTCTTATACGACAGTGGTATCTACCCCACCATAGGTTAATTATGTGGCAACCAGTACCATGTTTTCAGTTACTGATGCAAGCGAGCCTCTCACTGTTTTCTTGACTTCCTTTGACTTAGATCTGGTAATTGACATGGAAAACTCTATGGGATTATTTGAACGTGATGTTCCTATCCCTATTGAGTCCCTTGACATGTCTCCCTTCCAGAGAACTATTCTTCCATCTGATGAAGACCTTTTGGAAGCCATGATCGAGGAGTGTCCCTTGACATGTCTTTCTTCCAGTTGGAAGCCATGAAAAGGATACGAAGAGGAAAATTCCTTTTACTATGTCAACCTCATTAAAAAATGAATCAATGGCCCATGAGGAGAGTTCCTTTTAACTATGTGAACCTCGTTAAAAAATGAATCAGTTCATTTTGAGAATTCTTTTCCTGTGTCAACCTCATTAAAAAATGAATCAGTAGGTTATATTGTTGGGAAAAATACTGAGAGGGGGGGGGTGAATTAGTATTTAGATCTGACTGAAAACTTTTTATCAGAGATCTTATTTAATTATTTACTTAGATTATTGCATCATTCATTAACCAGTAAACATGTGCAGTAATAACAAAATAAGCCATCACACATAAGAAACACACATGAACACCAGTATTTAAGGTGGAAACCCAATTTGGAAGAAAACCACCGCTGCTGTAGTCTCTATATTCAATATTTATTATAAAGAAAACCTCTTACAATTTTTGTGTTGTCACAGACTTATACCAGCATGCAGGCACCCACCTGCAGAAGGCTACGACCTTCTCTCATTCTCCAGTTACTACTGGAAGGGAGCTCCAACCCCCTGATTTTTAACACCAGCTTGTACTGGTAGAAAGCTTCCACTTTCATGCTAAGGACTTAAACACTCAGATCCACCAAATTTCTTCAATTTCTTCATCATTCTTGCGTTACATCTTCAATATTTCTTTGCATATATTCCTAGAGATTCATCATTTCTAGATCTAGAGATCTTGAACCTTCATCAACTCCATGGGTGCATCATAGATTCAGATTTATCAAAAAAAAGAGTTCAATCATGTAGATATCTCTTAAAGATATTTTTCTTTTTAACAACCCCTCCACGTGCACACATTGAACTATGATCCTCTTCTCCTTATATAGTTTTAGCCTTTATTAATACCATGAGTCAAAACCACTCAACCGCTGATGGTATTCCTGGACGAGATCAAATAGATAATCCAGCGGGGTTTACCCAAGCCCCAAACAGCTTCTCATTGTTCTTATTTTATTGGTCAGGCAATTAGATAATTAATCTAAGGCTTTTTAATAT
The DNA here is from genome assembly GCA_034641835.2 of Pinus albicaulis. Classification (NCBI taxonomy): domain Eukaryota; kingdom Viridiplantae; phylum Streptophyta; class Pinopsida; order Pinales; family Pinaceae; genus Pinus; species Pinus albicaulis. Next base: position 934,350,190 of record CM076574.1, on the reverse strand, counting down.
CTCAATCTGAGATTGAGATATTAATCCAAATTTCTCCTAAGGTTCAAGCCCTTACTCATCCCTCGGCAAACGTGTATATCATATCACATATTTGGTGATTTTTTTTTTTTTTTTTTGCTCAATACTTCTTTTAGTCCTCCCTCTGGTTACAATTTCTAAGCTCGAACATAGCAAATATCACCACCTTTGGAATAACATTCAAGGTGATGGCCCAATCGCTTTTCTTCATAAATTATATTTAATTTAAAAAAACCTTGGTTAAACCCACAAACATTAAAAATACCCAATCAATATAATTTAAACTGGTCCCACATATATGATCAACGACCCAATCACATACTCACACCGTACTGTTGTTATCTTTCGCGCACCTTCCTCATACGGCCATCGTCTGATGGCTCTCCTTCAGATCGATGACGCTTAACCATATCGCGCGGCATCCTTGGTTGGACTTTAACGTGCGATGGCGCACAGTGATGGCGGTTTTGCAGATTCGTTCAGGGACGTGTGTCGCTCGTTCTATGGAATCGCTCCCAACCTCTTCAATACTGCTTGTCCGTCGAAAGCGGTGCGATGAAAACTGGAAACCGCCTTTACTGTTCCTCCTTCATAGTTTCGCCCTTCTATTCCAGGTTCCATCGCACTTCCTTTGTTATGATCCACCACTTCCCTTCTAGGTTCCGTTCGTAATTCCGAAGTGTTGTTCCAGCGAGAGTTCAATGACCTATACTCACATAATTCAGTCACCGAGTTCCGTGTTGGTTGCAGGGATTCACAATTCCTTCATCAATAACACGTTCATATATTATACCTGCTTAATTCAATAAAGGCACAAACAATGCCGAGATCAATCCCCAACATTGATCCCAATTTACCTTCAGTCTTATATTCAACAAATATATATAACTCCACTATCTACCAGTTTGGGATACATTTTCGACCGTATTAGCATCGGTTCTTCTAACTACATACAGAGCACCATTAATCCCCTCATAGGGTTTCTTACTTATCACGGATTTCAATTATCCTCCATCTAGATGCATACATATGTTCACACATGAGTTAATTCCACAGGGACTCCAATATCCTTCCTACTGAATTCAATTTGCTCCTTGACTGATACTGCTCTCTGTAAATGCACTCTTTCTCTGTTCTTCTCTGCTGACCTTTATTCTCTACTACATTTCTTTTCTCTGTTCCTTGTTACTGTTTCAGATGCTCCTTCTTTGCCAATTCCTTTGCCATCAATGACAACATTTCCAACAATCTCCCCCTTTGGCATTGATGGCAATACTCTTCCTATGTTTGTCTTATAGAGGCCCCATTTTTTTTTGCTTTTCCTCCCCCTTTGACATCAATGGAAAAGGGTTGATCAAGATCCTCTGTACCAACAATACCATGCTCCCCCTGAGATTATGCTACATCTTCAAACATAATATTCAATGAAATAATAGAAATGACTCATTAAATCAAGATCAAGGATTCTCAATCATGAGATCAGAATACAATAAATAATTAGAATGCCAACAATGCATCCTTGCCACATGACCAATGCTCCCCCTTAGCCTGTGCATCCTAAACACTTTCAACAGGAGCGTATCCAATTTAGTCTTCTGAATTTAAGCAGATATAATCTTCTGCATGGAAGAGACTACTCCCAGCTTCTGTATGAGATATTTGAATGCTTCCCTAGGTAAATTTTTGGTAAATATATCAGAAACTTGTTCTTTGAAGGGAACATACTCCAATTTCACCTTTTGTTCAAGCACTTGTTCATGTAAGAAATGATACTTGATGGGAATGTGCTTGGTCTTGGAATGCATAACATGATTCTTTGAAATACTGATGGCACTTGTATTATCACACATAATGGAGATAGGAGGTGAAAATTTGATTTGAATGTCTTGTAAGGTCTGCATCTCAAGAAAGTTGAGTGCAACATGATGTGGCGACCACATATTCTGCACTTCTGTTGTAGATAAGGCAATGAGCTTTACTTCTTCTAACGAACCAAGATACTAACCGGGGCCCATATAGAATGCACCATCACTAGTGCTTTTCCGATCATCAACATTTCCAGCCCAATCTGCATCAGTGTAAGCATGGAGGGTAAGATCAGCATCCTTTGGATACCATAGTCCAAAGTCTTGAGTTCCTTCCAGATATTTTAATATTCTTTTAACAGCCTAAAGGTGAGACTCTTTTGGATTAGCTTGGAATCGTTCCACAATCCCAACTGCATGCATAATGTCTGGTCTAGTCCCAGTGAGATAAAGTAGACTTCCTATCATAGATCTGTACTCTGGTTTATTCATCGTAGGAGAATCATCATTAGAACTGAGATTACATCCGGTTATCATTGGTGTGCTTACAGGTTTGCAATATTCCATGCCATACTTCTTCAAGATTTTCTTAAGATATTTTGCTTGTGATAAGAATATTCCATTTGTTTCTTGCTGCACTTGTAAGCCAAGAAATAATGTTAGTTCCCCAAGTAAAGACATTTCAAATTCTTGCTGCATATCAGAAGCAAATTTCTGACTCATAGATTCTTCATTACCTCCAAAAATGATATCATCAACATATACAACCACAATGAATAGTTTATCATTTTCAGTTTTTGTGTATAAGTTGTTATTAGCTGACCCCTTTGAAAATCCTTGTTGATGAAGATATTTGTCAAGATGATAGTACCATGCCCTTGGAGCTTGTTTGAGACCATATAGAGCCTTTTTAATTCTACAAACAAGTTTTTCATCATTCCCAAAAATGAATCCTTTTGGTTGTTCTATATAAACTTCTTCTTCTAGATCACCATTGAGAAAAGCAAATTTAGCAGCCATTTGATAAACTTTGATTTGTTGAAAGCTTGAAAAAGCAAGAAACATTCTTATGGCTTCAAGTCTAGCTACAGGGGCAAAAGTTTCTTCAAAGTCTATACCTTCTTGTTGAGCATACCCCTTGCGAGAACAAGTCTAGCTGTTCTTATAACATCCCCATTCTCATTTAACTTATTTTTGAATATTCATTTAGTTCCAATGGCATTTTTGTTATGAGGCCTTGGAACTAATTCCCAAGTGTGATTCTTTTCAATTTGATCAAGTTCTTCATTCATGGCTTGTATCCAACATTCATCTTTGCTAGCTTGATTGACATTGTGTGGTTCAATAGTGGACAGAAATGCCAGATAGCTAGAAGATCCCACAAGAGTCCTTCTTGTTTGTACACTAGATCCTTTTCTCCCATTTGAGATTACGGATGATTCTTTTGAACATATCTGGATGGAGAAAACTTTTCGGATAAATAATCTTCGGGTTCTTCATTGGAGTTCCTTGTCTATATCATTCCTATTTTATGAAGGATATATGTCATCATCCTCTTACTCTGTTGTTTGTTTATCTTCTTTGGGTAAGGGAGACTCATCGATAACAACATCAATACATTCAACAATCTTCTGAAGTCTTTTATTGTAACATTTATATGCCCTACTCCTAGAGGAGTAACCAAGAAATATCCCTTCATCTGCTCTGGGTTCAAACTTGCCAAGTTTTTCATCACTATTTTTTATATATCATTTGCTCCCAAAGACTCTAAAGTGCTTCACAGTGGGAGGATTACCATACCATAGTTCATATGGAGTTTTATCATTATTTACATGAACATGTGCCTTGTTAAGAATATGTACCGCTGTATGAGCTGCTTCTCCCAAAAATGTGTCAGGTGTTCCAGAATCATCAAGCATAGCTCTAGCCATTTGTTGAACTGTTCTATTCATTTTTTCTACTATGCCATTTTGTTGTGAAGTGCCAGCTACAAAAAATTGTCTTTTTATGCCATGTTGTTCACAAAATTCAAGGAATTCATCTAATGTATATTATCCTCCTCGATCAGATCTAAGACACTTTATTTTCAGATCTAATTCATTTTCAACCAGTGCTTTGAAGATATGAAATTTCTCAAATGCTTCATCTTTGTGTTTAATCAACCCAATCCAACACATTCTAGAGAAATCATCAATAAATAAGATATAGTATTGCTCACCACGTGGTGACTTTTTCTTCACAGGCCCACATATGTCAGTATGAATGAGTTCAAGAGGCTTACTTGATGAACCTTCCTTGGCATTAAATTTCACTCTGGTTTGCTTACCAAATTGGAAAGATTTGCATATGATACTTTCAGGTGGTGTAATATTGGGAAGATCACGAACAGCTTTAAGTCTTCTTGATTTGTTGATTTGAGAGAAGATCAGATGCCCCAAACTTCTATGCCATAGCCAGTTTTCTGAAGATTTACTCATGTAACATTGTTCTTTGTAGTTCTTCAATATATATAGGTTGTTTGGAGTTCTTTTTCCTTTTATAATTGCTTTACCTGTATCAAGATCATGTACCACACATTCTTTTGAACTAAAGACAACTTCAGTTCCTTGATCACACATTTGAATTACACTTAACAATTTATGCTTTAATCCATACACATACATGAATTCATTATCTTTCACTTTTTCTTTTAGAAAAACATACCCTTTTCCCTTAATGACCGCAGGAGTATCATTTCCAAATGTAACATTTTTTTCCTTTTCTAGAGCACTATATGCAAGAAGTTTGTCTTTATCACTTGTCATGTGTCTTGAGCATCCACTATCAATGTACCATTGGTTTTCTTCATCTTCTGCAAATAACACTATGCCACAATTTTCAACCTGTAATTCCTTATTTCTCCATACTTTGGAGCTGAGAAGAAGATGCTCTTTTGGCTGAGACTTTCTCCCGCATTCGGATTCTTCATGGCCAAAGTTATTGCAATAAGCACATTCAACTTCATTTTGAAGCGGAAAAAATTTGTTATATGTATTCTTCTTTGTTCCAATATCAATCCTTTTCTTTCTTTATTCTCTTGTCATGATGGTTTTATATGCAACACATTGAATAGCTTTATGACCAAAATTGTGACATGAGAAACATTATCCATTGAAGAAGAAATTTCTGTGATCATGAAATCTTCTACTTGAATTTACCTGTTGATTGGTGTTTCTTTGAAAGGTACTCTTATTAGTGTTCTTTGAATTGAGATGGTCATGCTTTATCTATAAAGATTCTTTATTCCCTTGCTGAGGGGTAGAATGTTGTGTACTGGCTGTAGCTACTTTTAGATAATTTGGTGCTGAAGTCTGAGAAGATTCTCTGATATATCCAAGACCTATCTTTAGAAGAGGAGAATGTTGCACCTTGATAATCTCATCTAAGGTTTCAGATCCTTTAGCAAATCTAGGATTCAAAGTCTTTACTTTCTCAATTTCTTTTCTTAGAATTACTATTTCACATTCTAATTTCTCATTATGTTTCTCCTTTTCTTGAAGCTGGTTTTTCAGAGTTTCTATGAATATTTTACTTTCTTCTAAGCATATTTTGAGTCGATTGATTTCATCAAGAAAATCGTTGTCCTCTAAAGCATCCATAAAAGTATCCTTTTCTTCTCTAGACTCCTTTTCAAATGCCATGAGAAGTCTAAGATCTTGTTCACATTCTTCCTCACTGTCTGATAACCCATCACTGTCTTCATGAGTATAGTAACTTTTTCTAATGCTAAACCGATTCTTATTCTTTCTTGCTACTTCCTTTCCTTTTCATGTGTTTCTTTGTGAGGACACTTAGCGAGCATAATGACCAAATCTTCCACAAAGTATTTGAAAGGAAAGCTTACCCTCTGAAGCCGTCTGTACCCAAGAGTTGGAGTTTCTTTACAAAATTTACCTCATCTTCTTCTGAGATATACCCTGATCCTTCTGTCTCTTGTACTTCTTTCCCTTTTTTAGAAGCTCTAAAGACGGCTTCTTTGACTTCAGATGGTCCTCCTCTTCTCATTTCATATGCAGTTAGTATGAAATGAAGTTGCACCACAGTAAGATTTTGAAGATCCTGCTTTTCTCCAAGAGCAGAAACTTTTGACTCAAATTTTGTCGTTAGTGATCTTAAAACTTTCTCAACCAAAGTAGATTCGGTTATTGTTTCTCCCAGATTTCTCATACGATTTACAATATCATCAAGACGTAAAAAGAAATTGGCAATGCTCTCCTCATTATGAATTTTTAGGTTCTCATATTGAATTCTGAGAGTTTGGAGTTTAGCACTTTTTACCTTTGCATCACCTTCATAACTTAGAATGATTTTGTTCCATATTGCCTTTGTTGTATTCAGCTGCATGACTTTGACAAATTCTGATTCAGTTAGACTTCCCAATAGAGCATTAACCGCCTTTGCATTTGTTTCATAATTCTTTCTTTCCGTTGGATCTGTTGGTACTGCGGCTGGATATTGATATCCTACTTCAACAATAGCCCATACATCTGCACCCAGAGACTGAAGATAGGATGTCATCCTTGTTTTCCAGAAGATTAAATTGTTTTCGTTGAAGAGCGGAGGCCTGATCGATGCTATTCCATCTTGATTTCTCATCTTGATTGATATTCCTTCTAGCAGCTAAGCTTTTTAGAAGAAACTTCTCTAAAACCAATTGTTGGGAAAAATACTGAGAGGGGGGGGGGGGTGAATCAGTATTTAGATCTGACTGAAAACTTTTTATCAGAGATATTATTTAATTCTTTACTTATATTATTGCATCATTCATTAAGCATTAAACATGTGCAGTAATAACAAAATAAGCCATCACACATAAGCAACACACATGAACACTAGTATTTAAGGTGGAAACCCAATTTGGGAGAAAACCACCGCTGCTGTCGTCTCTGTCTTCAATATTTAGTATAAAGAAAAATTCTTACAATTTTTATGCTGGCGCAGACTTATACCAGCATGCAGGCACCCACCTGCAGAAGGTGTTGAGTCTCAAAAATGTTCTCCATATTCATACATATTTCCATTATGTCATAACCATTTAGCTCTTATTTCATAACCATTTGACCTAAAACCCTACATCAAATCACCATTTTCATAAATATATGGGTTAGGATCCTTGTTTTCCAAAGTTATTTATTTTATGTATTTAAAGTGAATTTATTATTAGAAACTAGAAAATTAACATAGTTTCATATATCTATATATGTGTTGTGAGTTTTGTGACATGTGTAGGTCAAAAAGGAGACTTCTAGAAGACCCTTATGTGGCACTCTAAGGCCAAATTCGAATTTGGTTGGAGAAGATTATGGGATCAAGAGGATATGTGTCTCACTTCCTTGTTGTATTGAAACTCTAAGAGGATATGTGTCTCATTCCTCAAGTTGTATTAAAACTCTAGAAAGACATGTGTCTTATCATTTCCTATTTTGATTGTAACTCTAGAGATGGAGGGAGAGATTCATGGACTCCCATTAATGAGATGTCTCCTCATATTTTGTATAAATAGGAGAAGCTTTCTCCTATCATAGGTAATGAGAAAGTAATGAAAAAGTAGTAGAGAAGTCTTTTGTAACAAATTTCAAGATGGAATGGGATGTAAATTTGTGAGTTCTTTTTAATAGAGAAATTCAGTTCTTTGATGCTGTTTTGATTACAACTTTAAGGAGCTGAAGGACTTCACCAAATTGGTAGCAGAGGGCCCTTGCTATCCAAGGAGGCTTTTACATGTTTTCTAGATAAGTTGCTTTCAATTCTGTTTTGTCATATTTCCTTACTTAGATTGCTTTTTGAAATCATAGATTTTAGCATAATTTTTCATGGCAGCCCGGGCATTTGCATATCTTTTGACTAATGACATGGAATCAATATTGTTCTGCTGTTAATTTATTTTTTCTTAGTTTTTGTTTAATTCCGGTATTGCTTTGTTTATTTTAGTCTTACACATTTGCTTCAGTAGTTAGATTTAGATATATTAAATTGCTCATGACATTTTCAGTTACCTCCGAAAGCCACAGCTGGACTGATGGTGAGGGATTGTATTATGAAATGTGTAGTTTGATATTAGTTTCCTTTCTGCAAATTTAGATATATTAAACTGCTCATAACATCTTCATTTGCCTCCGAAAGCCACAGCTGGACTGATGGTGAGGGATTGTATTATGAAATGTGTAGTTTGATATTAGTTTCCTTTCTGCAAATTTAGATATATTAAACTGCTCATAACATCTTCAATTGCCTCCGAAAGCCACAGCTGGACTGATGGTGAGGGATTGTATTATGAAATGTGTAGTTTGGTATTAGTTTCCTTTCTGCAAATTTAGATATATTAAACTGCTCATAACATCTTCAGTTGCCTCCGAAAGCCACAACTGGACTGCTGGTGAGGGATTGTATTATGAAATGTGTAGTTTGATATTAGTTTCCTTTCCGCAAGTTAGATATATTAAATTGCTCATAACATCTTCACAGCCCGAAAGCCACAGCTTGACCGATGGTGAGGGATTGAATTATGGATGTGTAGTTTGATATTAGTTTCCTTCTCGCAAGTTAGAAATATTAAATTGTGCATGACATCTCTCGCTATTTCCGAAAGCCATGAGCTGGATCGATGGTGAGGGATTGAATTATGAATGTATGATTTGATATTAGTTTACTTTCTGCAAGTTAGATATCAGTTACTCAAGTTGTTCATGGTTACTTCCGAAAATCATAGCTGGACTAATGATGAAGGATCAGAAGACAAGTTGATGTAAATTGATTTAGATTTAATTTATTGCAACTTTTGGATTTCTTTCAGAATAATTTATTTTGTGTTTAGACAGCAGCAAGAATAGTTTGGTTTCATGCTCACTAGTTCATTGTTTTGATTCATTAGACTAGCAACATCTTTTCATTTCAGCAGCACATTTTCATTTCCTTTCAAGATTTGTCATTGTAATTTTCAAATTCCTTTTTAAGTTTCAAGTTGGTAAATCATTATAGAGGATATCATTTCCTTGAACAAACATAACCATACTTGTTTTTAAAATTTCCATAAACTAAAAAACTTCCCAATATTTCGATAGGTTATCTTGCACATATAGTGCGCCACACTTCGTCAGCTTACGAATCCCTGGTTGATAATTTATGTTAGCAATTTAGGACACACTAAATTGACCAAACATTTTGACGCCGTTGCCGGGGAAGTGTAACTAGGTAACCTTATTTCTTACATCTAAAAAAAATTAATAATTCTTGAGTATGCTCTCTTCCTGCACTTTGTGTGATCTGGAGGATCAGAAAAAAGATTGTTATGTAAAAAAAAAATTAATAATTCTTGAGTATGCTCTCCTCTTGCACTTTGTGTGATCTCGAGGATCAGAAAAAGAATTGTTATGTGAAAAAGAAAAAAAAGAGGAGACAAAATAAAACTTCATCATTTCAATTGATTCAACAATTTAAAAAAAAATAAAAAATAAAAAATAAAAATAAAAAATTTGTTTTCATGAAAAACTTTGATTTCAATAAAATTGTTTTGTTTAATAAATATATATGTGTATTTTTAAATTTTTGAAAATAAAACATACATAATTTTATTAAACAAATCAATTAAAAAAAAAAAAAAAAAAAAAAAAAAAAAAATTGTTTTGTTACTAAAATATATATGTATATTTTTATTTTTGAAAATATATATATAATTTTAATAAAAAATCATTTAAAAAAAAAAAAAACTCAATAAATTGTTTTGTTTAGTAAATTACATATGTATATTTTTAATTTTTCAAAATCTAACATGTGTAATTTTATTAACAAAACAAATAAATTAAAAAAAAAAAAATCATTTTGCTTAGTAAAATATATATGTGTATTTTTAATTTTTAAAAAATATAACATATAGTTTTATTAACAAAGCAAATAAAAATAAAAAATAAAATAAAAATAAATTAAATACACATTTCACATAATAAAACAAATAAAAATGCATCATTTGACAAAGGCCGATAGCATAAGTTCGAAATGCGTTACTGATGAAAACACAAAATTAAACGCTGGTTCGAATTGCAATGAATCTTGTGCATGTACATAGGCTGGATTGAACCGTGCAGAAGCTCGAGATAATCATTTACAGGCAACGAGATCATCAACAACATTTTCAGATTGAAACGCAAAGAATCTGCTGGCAGTAGAAGCCTTAGCCACTGATCCCGATATTCCCAATTTCGCTGTTCTCATGCCTGTCCCTGTTGACAATAGTGACAAGTTAAAATCAGAGGAGGATGCCATGATTGTATTGTTCAGTCATCTATCTATGCTGTGATTGAATCTAAAAAAAAAAATTTCAAAATCAATCACACAGCCGAATGTAGCAAAACAGAAAAACGCAAAACAGAGAAAAATGTCAAACTTTGAAAGCACTATTTGGCCAAACAGAGATGAATTTGGAAAAAATAAAACATGGGTTTTTTCGCCAACGTGGTCAATTAGATAACCCAGAAATCGTTTTACGAAATTCATGGCGGTCTGGGAGAATTTCACGGTTATTTGAAGGCCATTTTTGCCTGCAGCGTGAGGAAAAACGATTTTTTCTGAGTGAAGAATTCGAAAACGGCACTCTGCATTGATAATTCGGTTCTCTAAATCCAAGAAGAATAATTCTAATCAAAATCAAACTCTTATCATGGCATTCAATGCACATTCCACTCATTTTTGAATTTAATTCAATTTCGTTTTCTGAATGTTGGATTTCAGTAATTCTTCTTTCTTGCATTGTTTGAACGGCTAACACTTCTAACTCTTCAGCCTGCAAAGCACTGACATTTATTTCAAATTCAGAAATGTACTGAAGTTTTCGAACAAATTGTGTTGCTGGTCTTGACTGGTCAAGCATTAGATGCTTTAGTCCCAGTGGCGAGGCATCGAATGTTGATGAATACCTATGGCTAATGAGAAGAGCCTCTTACAAAGCCAGTTATAGAGTATTGTGGTGGTACCGAAATTGGTGGTGGATTTGTTGCAGGTTCATTGTTACAATCACAGTCTCGTGCAGCGTTTAGCACTCCAGCTATGGGTTGTTCTCTATTCATCCTTGGCGAGGATGGTAATCCTCTTCCTCAAGATAAGATTGGCATTGTTGAGCTCGCACTTGACCCAACAATTTTTGGTGCTTCAACGACATTATTAAACGCCAACCATTATGATGTTTATTTATTTAGCATCATTTGTTGAAACTTTATTTCAAAGGCCAAAACTAGGATGCTCTTCATTTTGTGCTTTGTATAATTCATTAAAAAAAAAAAAAAAAAAAAAATCAATAATTTTGAATCAATGAAATGAATAAGTTAATTTGCTCGTTTTTCTGAAGGTATTGATTAATTTTGGATTGATGATGAAGGATGAATGGCTAACTTTTTATTCAAGATTTTTAGCTACAGAAACCGTCGACATTCCGCAGCTAAAGTCCAATTCCGCAGCTGTTCTCCAATTCCGCAGCTGAAGTCCAATTCCGTAGCTGTTCTGCAATTCCGCAGCTGAAAAACCTCATTGTTCAAATCAGCGTAACTTTCTCATACAAAATCAGATTTTGATGATTTAAGTATCGTTGGAAAGGTCTCAACAAGATCTATACAATGAGAAATCCATCATTAGAGTTTGAAATGGCAAATAATGAAATAAATTGCTGAAAAGAAGCTACATTCAACTTGAGGTACTAATTCCAAAACATGTATAAATTCTTTTGATTTTTCCTTTGAGAACTTATTTCATTAATAAAAATTCTTAGTTTTGTGTGTAAATATCATAACTAGAGAGATTGATCACCTCTCTCCTTTGATAATCTTACATTCCATTGCAGAAGAAGTATTAGTTTTTTTTGCAGGTTCCAGGAGGAAGGACAAATGACTACAAGAGAATGGTGTCTCTCTAAGAAACCAATTTGTTTCATAAGAGGATGATCAGCAACAAAGAGGAGGAAATATGCTGATGCAAAATCAGATCCAAAGACTTGAAAAACTTTCAGATACTATTGTCTCCATCACATCCATACCTCATAATAAACCATTCACCTCATTTCACTTCATGTTTTCCATTTACATTCACATCCACTTTCCATTTCTTTTTGTTCATTCATAACCCACAAATAAAAGCAAGAGGCTCATTCACATGCTTATTGCCCATTTCCATTTTCATCTTCCATTTCCATCTTCCATTTCTTGTCATTTTCATTCTGCAAATAAGCCCTGCTGCAATGCAAATTATTGAGTCCATAGTCCTTTGAGTCTAAGTTCTTTGTAAAAACACCTTGAGGCTTGTATGCCTTAATGGCAAGTTCTCATGCTGACAAACAATGGGAATACATTAATGTCTCTTGTTCGTCAGATCTTCTAGGTGACTCGACATCAGCAAAATCATTCGTACCTAGCAAGATGTGTTTGGGCATCTTGACTATCATTGTCATCAATGGTGAGAGTTCTCGTGTTGACTAGTGGCATCCATTAATGGCCACTAATTCAACAATTCCTACTATGTTCTACATTAGAACATCTTTTCACATAGTAGGAATTATGCCAATGAGTTTTGAAGACATGAAGACTATTATTTTCAACATTTTGGAGCAGATTCAGCAAGTTTTAGTAGAAGCAATAAAAAGTCATCTCATCTCTTTATCCATGACTCCTCTTGTTCAGCCACTTGAAGAAGAATATGATCAGAATTTTGCAGCTACCACACATACACAACTCATACACATTTAAGGCAAGTGAAGGTATGTTGTTTTCTAATTTTTAGTCATGTAATTCATTAGAATGCTAAAATTGTAACTTTGGAAAAATTCCTCACTCCCTTTTCCACATTGTCATATCTTTAGTTGGGGGGGGGGGGGAAGGAACATCATTTCATATCCACATGTCATACACTATCACACATTTTCATTTCATTTCCACCCACATATACTTCCCAACCAACTATTGTTGCAACATGATCCAAAAGATTATATGCCTTGTAAATGATCAATTCATTGATGAAGTAATTGATTCTAAATGTTTTCATGAACTTTGATGCAACAAAGAAAATAAAGCATTGTTACACAAGAACCAATGCTCAAAAAAAAAAAAAATGGTTGTCACAGAAGAACCAACCATTAAAAAAAAAAAATGTTGCAATCAAATGTATTATACTTTGCCAAAAAGGAAATATCAAGAAGCAAAGTTTGGAAGGAATCTATATGAGTCAAAACTCATAAAAGATCAACTCATGGACAAATGAATCATTGCAATGGTTGCATGAGGACATGCAACAACTTCAGTTGGGGGGTATGTTGAGTCTCAAAAATGTTCTCCATATTCTTACATATTTCCATTATGTCATAACCATTTAGCTCTTATTTCATAGCCATTTGACCTAAAACCCTACATCAAGTAACCATTTTCATAAATATATGGGTTAGGATCCTTGTTTTCTAAAGTTATTTATTTTATGTATTTTAAGTGAATTTATGATTAGAAACTAGAAAATTAACATAGTCTCATATATCTATATATGTGTTATGAGTTTTGTGACATGTGTAGGTCAAAAGGAGACTTCTAGAAGACCCTTATGTGGCACTCTAAAGCCAAATTCGAATTTGGTTGGAGAAGATTATGGGATCAAAAGGATATGTGTCTCACTTCCTTGTTGTATTGAAACTCTAGGAGGATATGTGTCTCATTCCTCAAGTTGTGTTAAAACTCTAGGAAGACATGTGTCTTATCATTTCCTATTTTGATTGTAACTCTAGAGATGGAGGGAGAGATTCATGGACTCCCATTAATGAGATGTCTCCTCATATTTTGTATAAATAGGAGAAGCTTTCTCCTATCATAGGTAATGAGAAAGTAATGAAAAAGTAGTAGAGAAGTCTTTTGTAACAAATTTCAAGATGGAATGGGATGTAAATTTGTGAGTTCTTTTTAATAGAGAAATTCAGTTCTTTGATGCTGTTTTGATTACAACTTTAAGGAGTTGAAGGACTTCACCAAATTGGTAGCAGAGGGCCCCTGCTATCCAAGGAGGCTTTTACATGTTTTCTAGATAAGTTGCTTTCAATTCTGTTTTGTCATATTTCTTTACTTAGATTGCTTTCTGAAATCATAGCTTTAGCATAATTTTTCATGGCAGCCCGGGCATTTGCATATCTTTTGACTAATGACATGGAATCAATATTGTTCTGCTGTTAATTTATTTTTTCTTAGTTTTTTTTTAATTCCGGTATTGCTTTGTTTATTTCAGTCTTGCACATTTGCTTCAGTAGTTAGATTTAGATATATTAAATTGCTCATGTCATTTTCAGTTACCTCCGAAAGCCACAGCTGGACTGATGGTGAGGGATTGTATTATGAAATGTGTAGTTTGATATTAGTTTCCTTTACGCAAATTTAGATATATTAAGCTACTCATAACATCTTAGTTTACTCCAGAAAACCCAGTTGGAGTGATGGTGAGGGATTGTATTATGAAATGTGTAGTTTGATATTAGTTTCCTTTACGCAAGTTAGATATATTAAATTGCTCATAACATCTTGATTGCCTCAGAAAGCCACGAATTTTGGATTAGAGTGGTGAGGGTGAATTATGGATGTGTAGTTTGATATTAGTTTCCTTTACGCAAATTTAGATATATTAATTGCTCATAACATCTTCGGTTATACCTCACAATTTGGGCGATGGTGAGGGATTGTATTATGAAATGTGTAGTTTGATATTAGTTTCCTTTAAACGAGTTAGATATATTAAATTTCTCATAACATCTTGATTTATAAAGAAATATAATTTGACGTCTTTGAGAAATTAGATTATGGATGTGTAGTTTGATATTAGTTTCCTTTCTGCAAGTTAGAAATATTAAATTGTGCATGAAATCTTCAGTTACCTCCGAAAGCCACAGCTGGACTGATGGTGAGGGATTGAATTATGAATGTGTGGTTTGATATTAGTTTACTTTCTGCAAGTTAGATATCAGTCACTCAAGTTGTTTATGGTTACTTCCGAAAATCATAGCTGGACTAATGATGAGGGATCAGAAGACAAGTTGATGTAATTTGATTTAGATTTACTTTATTGCAACTTTTGGATTTATTTCAGCATAGTTTCTTTTGTGTTTAGACAACAACAAGAATAGTTTGGTTTCATGCTCACTAGTTCACTGTTTTGATTTATTAGATTAGCAGCACCTTTTTCATTTCAGTAGCACATTTTCATTTCCTTTCAAGTTTTGTCATTGTATGTTTAAAATTCCTTTTTCATTTTCAAGTTGGTAAATCATTATAAAGGACATCATTGCCTTGAATATCCATAACCATACTTGTCTTTTAGAATTTCATAAAAATCCAAAAAATGACAAAAAGTAAGAGATAGGTTATCTTGCACATATAGTGCACCACACTTCGTCAGCTTACGAATCCCTGGTTGATAATTTATGTTAGCAATTTAGGACACACTAAATTGACCAAACAGAAGGCTACGACCTTCTATCATTCTCCAGTTACTACTGGAAGGGAGCTCCAACCCCCTGATTTTTAACACCAGCTTGTACTGGCAGAAAGATTCCACTTTCATGCTAAGGACTTCAACACTCATATCCACCAAATTTCTTCAATTTCTTCATCAGTCTTGTGTTAGGTCTTCATTATTTCTTTGCAGATCTTCCTAGAGATTCATCATTTCTAGATACAGAGATCATGAACCTTCATCAACTCCATGGGTGCATCATAGATTCAGATTTATCAGAAAACAGAGTTCAATCATGCAGATATCTCTTAAAGAGATTTTTCTTTTTAACAACCCCTCCACGTGCACACATTGAACGATGATCCTCTTCTCCTTATATAGTTTTAGCCTTTATTAATACCATTAGTCAAAACCACTCAAACGTTGATGGTATTCCTGGACGAGATCAAATAGATAATCCAACAGGGTTTACCCAAGCCCTAAACAACTTCTCATTGTTCTTATTTTCTTGGTCAGGAAATTAGATAATTAATCTAAGGCCTTTTAATATCTCAATTTGAGATTGAGATATTAATCCAAATTTCTCCTAAGGTTCAAGCCCTTACTCATCCCTCGACAGACGTGTATATCATATCACATATTTGGTGAATTTTTTTTTTTTTTCTCAATACTTCTTTTAGTTCGCCCTCTGGTTACAGTTGATGAGCTCGACCATGGAAAATATCACCACCTTTGGAATAACATTCAAAGTGATGGCCCAATCGCTTTTCATCATAAATTATATTTAATTTAAACAAACCTTGGTTAAACCCACAAACATTAAAAAGTCCCAATCAATATAATTTAAACTGGGCCCACATATATGATCAACGACCCAATCACATACTCGCACCGTATCGTGGTTATCCTTCATGCACCTTCCTCATATGGCCACCATCCGATGGCTCCCCTTCAGATCGACGACGCTTAACCATATCGCGCGGCATCCTTGGTCGGACTTTAACGTGCGATGGCGTGCAGTGATGGTGGTTTTGCAGATTCGTTTAGGGACGCATGTCGCTCATTCTATGGAATCGCTCCCAACCTCTTAAATACTGCTTGCCCATCGAAAGCAGTGCAATGAAAACTGGAAACCACCTTTACTATTCCTCCATCATGGTTCCACCCTTCTATTCCAGGTTCCATCGCGCTTCCTTTGTTATGATCCACCACTTCCCTTCCAGGTTCCGTTCGTAATTCCGAAGTGTTGTTCCAGCGAGATTTCAACAGCCTATACTCACATAATTCAATCACCGAGTTCCATGTGGGTTGCAGGGATTCATAATTCCTTCATCAATAACACGTTCATATATTATACCTGCTTAATTCAATAAAGGCACATACAATGCCGAGATCAATCCCCAACATTAATCCCAATTTACCTTCAGTATTATATTCAACAAAAATATATAACTCCACTGTCTACGAGTTTGGGATACACTGTCGACCGTATTAGCATTGGTTGTTCTAACTACATACAGAGCACCATTAATCCCCTCATAGGGTTTCTTACTTATCACGGTTTTCAATTATCCTCCACTAGGATGCATACATATGTTCACACATGAGTTAATTCCACAGGGACTCAAATATCATTCCTACTGAATTCAATTTTCTCCTTGACTGATACTGCTCTCTGTAAATGCACTCTTTCTCTATTCTTCTCTGCTGACCTTTGCTCTCTGCTACATTTCTTTTCTCTATTCCTAGTTACTGTTTCAGATGCTCCTTATTTTCCAATTCCTTTGCCATCAATGATAACATTTCCAACATATATAGGTAGATTGTAGAGAGTAGATACAAGGACAGTTCTTTTACTATGTCAACCTCGTTAAAAAATGAAACAGACCCATGAGGACAGTTATTTTCCTGTGTCAACCTCATTAAAAAATGAATCAGTAGGTTATGTAGGTAGATTATATAGAGTAGATTGATAAATCATGAGGATGGTTCTTCTCCTGTGTCAA
This sequence comes from Pinus albicaulis, assembly GCA_034641835.2. Lineage (NCBI taxonomy): Eukaryota > Viridiplantae > Streptophyta > Pinopsida > Pinales > Pinaceae > Pinus > Pinus albicaulis. The sequence continues at coordinate 934,332,867 of CM076574.1, read as the reverse complement.
CCTAGTTAAAAAATGAAATAGATACCAAGAGGAAAGTTTCTTTTACTCTTTCAAACTCGTTAAAAAATGAATCAGTGGGTAATGAGGAGAGTTCCTTTTACTGTGTCAACCTCATTAAAAAATGAAACTGGTCCTGATGAGCATAGTTTTTTTCCTATGTCAAGCTCATTAAAAAATGAAACAAATCCTCTCCTAGTCAAAGTCGAGACTTTCATCTGATCTCGTAAATGCACCTTCATTCCATCCAGCTCTTAGTAACTAGTAGTTTGCTTAGTTGAATACAATGAAGCTTGGGGGGCATGTGCTCTAGCAAGTTACACTTGGGGGGCATTAAAACTAATCTCAAGCGTATTTTGCCTATGTTTCAAGCTTGTGTAAAAATGAAACCTATCTCAAGCAAATTTTTCTACGTTTCAAGCTTGTATTAAAATGAAACCTATCTCAAGCAAAGTTTTCTTTGTTTCAAGCTTGTGTAAAAATGAAACCTATCTCGAGTCCATTATTATTTTCAAGACTTTTTAAACTCATGAAAATCCTGAGATTATTTTTCTATCTTTCATTCTCGTAAAACACATGAAAATGCCGAGTTCTTTCCATATTTTCCCACTTGTAAATTAAATTGAAAGTCATCCATATGAGTACTATTTTTATCACTTTTTTGAACTCATTAAAACTTACAGAAAAATCGATACCCTGGAGTTCTCTTTTAAGTCCTTTTTAAACTCTCTAAACATGAAAATATTGCCGAGTACTTGACTATTCAAACTCGTTAAAGGAAATTAACATTCGTCCCTTCAGTGTAATTTTACCCCTTTTCTAGACTGAAATGGACTATTTACGAAAAATGTATACGTTGACTAATCATTTTCTATAGAGTTCTCTCCTCTATTATTTTATCCTTTTTCGGGCTTGAGAGACTAAATTTATGAAAAATTACACCCACGGAGTTTCCTTAAGTTTTTCTTCTGACTCCCTAAAATTGAAAAACACTGAGTTTCTCCTATACTAGACTCGTTGAAATTTAACAGTAAAGGACTTGTCGATTAAAAACAGGAACAAACCACTCCTTCTTAGGGTTCAATTTTAAACTAATTTGGACTCATCCAAAGGATGAGCTTATATAACAAGAAAATTTTATCCTCCTCAAGCTTGTCAAAAATAAAGAGGTACTTGCCAAAAATGGTGGGGGAAAAAGAGATAAAACGAATCCATTTGTCACACTTTGTTTAAAATGAAGTTTACCACTCATGAACACAACACTTTTTGTCACACTCCTATCTGGGTTGGGAAAATCCTTTGCCTATCAGTTAATCAAATCATATTGAAAGTCTTCAGCCGGTTTCTGGGTATTGGCTTTAGGTCAATTGTTACCAAATGATCTGCAGTGTCATTATGTGTTCAAGAAGATAGTTCAAATAAACCATTCATTTGAAAACATTTGTCTACATTCGCATTGACCATCCCTGAGTCAGTCCTTGCAAAAAAATTCTACAAAACTTGATCTAATGGTTTCATGTCGTGGGCTTTCCTACGACGGATCACTTTCTATCGACAAAAGCATCATCATCTAGGAAGTTGATCTGGAATCCTTTAGTACCTTTGAATCTGCATGTCTTAATGGCAGGTTTCTCGCCTTCGACGACAAGTTGCATCATTGACCTTCGATCGAACGATTCCATGAAATGTTTGACTTCAGATCATTTATTCACATTTCATGGATTGTACTAAGTACTTTGAGAGCCATTTTCATTATAGGCGGTTTCTCTCACACTTGTTAAACAGTTCACATCATTGACTGGTAATCAAGTAGCTTCTACCATGTTCAACTTCGACACAATCAATCACATGGATAGGATCGTACTAGTTCGAGTAGCGAAAATCAAGACCCTGGATCTAGTTTCCACCATCCAAGTTGCAAGGATTTTTATTATTCATTATGAAGTAGACTATTCATAACATATGGCTACGTCCATACTGTGTCTACACTATCGATGTGATAGTGAGATCATTTCTACATCAGAACAAGTTTTATTTAGTATTTGATCTGAGTATCGGAATTCCTACCTCAGCAATGATATATCTATATATATGTCTGCATTGAATATTTTTACAGGATTCTGACTTGGGGTCCACAAGCTAATCCTCGAAATGATAAAGCACATCACTCTTCAAATGGTCTCAGACTCGTGCTTTGGGGGGAAATCTGTTACACTAAAATTTGTCACCATTATGTTTTACTATCTGTATGGGTTCATCATTACTCATACAATACTCCCTTAGAAGTCTACAAACATCAAGTTCCTAAAACCAAGCCTTTAAATTGAGAGAAAAGCTTATAAAAGTCATAAAAATACTTGTACTGCACTCTCTCTTAGTATTACCGACAGTGCCGCATCTGTTTGTTCTAGAACATGCGGAACCGACCGCACTTTTTCTTCATTAAAGGTGTGGATTCCTGTAAAAGGTAAAGGGAAGGCGGAAGTAGAATTTGGAAGCCCAGCTGGTTGAATCTGGAAGCTTCTGGAAGCAATTGTTTGGTGGAAAGTTTGCTCCTTTCATGTACATTCATCCCTCCATTAAAGGAGCCTACCCCTTGGTATGTGGAACTTATTCCCTTGAAAGAAGATTCTATCCCCTCTTATTTGGAGCTGCAACCTCTTCTCTTTTGCTATAAATTGAGGCCATAGTTCAGCCTCAAGGAGAGTTAGGCTTTGAGATTTTTTGAGGAGAATTGCTGGATAAACTCAGACTCTCTTAACTGATTACCATATGGGAATGATTACACACTCATGTGTATGTTAGTCGAGAGAGTGCAAAGGCTTGTCAAAGTAGAGGAAACTCTTGTTCCAGACCCTGGAAGGACTTGTACGACATCAAGGCGAACACGGTTGTAAGGCTCCTTCTTTCATCAAAGATAATACAAATGGATCCTGTTTTCTCAATGATTTTTTTATTTAAATGGCTTATTTCTTGAATTCCTTGATCATCAAGATAGATTTATGGTTTATGAATTAGTCTATATTATGCAGGTGCTTCTGATTCTTTCATGTTTTTTATTGTAGATTCCGAAAGGAGACGTATTCAAAGCAACAGGAAAGAAGACTATGTTCAGTGCTGGACTATAGGTAAGTCATAAATCCTTCTTTATAGATAATTCTAGATCAAATATAATCTAGATAAAGTATTTTACATTTGTCTGTTTGTTGCTAGTTATCCATAGGATACTAGGGAGATTTGTCTTATCCACAAGAATGATTTATCCATCCAGAAGGAGCTCGGCCTGGATTGTGTCGATCACAACTTTTTTTTGCTCCTCTAAGGCTACCCACCTATCCTCCATAGCCAGAGTGACCGCATTAGTGATTTGTTCAAGGTCTCTGTCAGTCAACATGATTGTCTCATCTCCTTCTGCCCGCTGAGAGCACTGCTTCTTGCGGGGCGTTTTGACATGCTTTCTTGTTCGCTTTGTGCTATGGGGAGAGGCAGTTCCTCCTGCCTCCAGTCCTTCTCTACCCAATTCTGGCTGCGAATCTACCTGAGTCTCAGCCTGGACGTCCTTCTCAAGGGCATACTTCTATTGCACATCCTGTTGTGCGACTGCGCTCGTATCTTGTTTGGTACTCTTGGTTGTACCTCTGGTATCCTTGATTATGATAGGGGGTGAATTTTGATGTGCCGGTTCCTTCGACGCCCTTCACGCCAGTTCTGAAGCCGATCTTCCAGTTAGGAGGCTAGAGAATAATGAAATTTTCAACTTCTTCATCTGCCACCATATAAGGGAGCGAAGACCAGGCTTTATCCTTGTGTGCTCAGATCTGGACGTTGTGCATAGTGATTTGAAATGTCGCAATTCCCTTGTATCTGTCATACATGACAGGGGATAGCCGCGGTTAGGAGTTAATGGCTGCGGCCAAGCTAATCTGAAAGAGGACCCAAAAAAATTGGTTGTCCTTGAATTGTTGCGGATCCTTAGAATCCCATAAGTGTGCATAGCAAGCCCCTTCGCACATGTCTGAGGTAAGCTCAGGCAGGACTAACTCTGCAGGAGCTTCCCATGCAACCAACGCTATGAGGAATAGTAACCAGGAATAAAAAAAGGTGTGGCCCTACTCCTGGGACTCGCAGAAATTAGTCAGAAACTCATCACACAAATATTGGGCCCAGTTAAAACATACCCCTTTCCCGCATTAGCCTACTAACTAAATTACGTAGGCTGGGACAGAGGTGACATAAAATTTTCTCATAATTTTGCATGCCGGCAACATCTTGCCCAACTGCGTGCCTTGGTCACTTATATACTTGATTATAAAAGCTCGATTATTGCACTCCACATGTTATGTCTTGTGCACATACTCAGCAATTTCCGCCTCCTACTTTTTACCGACGCACTCTAGAGGGTTAGGGTTGTGCATGGGAAGGCCTATAATTCTGTGAACCGGCACAACGTCGATGGGGATCCTATCTTGGATCCAGAAGAAACCATCATGAATTAGGGCAAGAAATTGTCGGGCTAGCTAGTCCGTGACATTGTAGTGACAAAAGTGTGGCATCCTTAGCAAGTTCACGAGCCTAGACCCGACCAATCCACACACCCATCACTGAGGAAAAATTTTGATCCCATCATCTGCCTAAATTGTGTCAAGGTATAATTCAGGCTCTAGCTCAGGGAAGACCTCCAAACTGGCCAAGTCGTGGTCGTCGAATTTGATCTCGTGAAGCTTCCTAACAGGTTCACCAATTATAGGGACCTCTCCCGGGTTCAGGACATTTGAAAATAAGTGATCAAGCCATTGAGGTTCTTCAGCGTGCGTGTCAAGGTCCTGCACGGCTAAACGAAGGGAGGTAACCATTTGATTGGGTTGGTAGGCTAGGTCTCCTCCTGAGCAGCACACGCCTAGGGCATCACCTTCGGGGATTTTACATTCTGCGGGAAAGTACGAGGCTTCCCCCTAACCCATTTTGCGGGTTTTGAGGGCTTCACTAAGGCTTCTATTTTTTCCTTGCCCTTCTTTGTGACTGGGTGGAGAAAACTTCTTCAACCTCAGGCTCAATCTCCACCACTTCCTTAGTGCCTTATTCTGCCGAGATTACTAGTTCTGATGGTTTAGTAGGATTCGTAGTCATCATCTTGGCACGAAAGACAAACTTGGGATTGCTACTATCACAGGGAAAAGGTTGCTCATACATGAAAGAGATGCTATAGGCACATAAATTCTTACAACACAAATTCGTCCAGGACAAACATGCCAAGTACAAGCTATTCAAGAGATAAAAAACCCTTTTCTGATCTAGCCCACCCATTTTATAGCTTTGGTGATCGCCCAATGGTAGGGTAGATTTCACGTGGAACTTACCATCAAGTAAATGGTAAAAAATCTCTAGAAATTGCCTCATTAAATGTCGGCTGCCCACCCCATCCAACAGTAATTTTTTCTTTTCACCTAATTTGATTGTTCCAACGGGTAGTTTTCGTACCCTGGGTGTGCTCAGCATACCCATTCGCTCCCAGCGCACCCCTGCACTTTGAGCATATCTCCTGCACTCCCAGCGCACTAGCTTAAGTCTGAGCCTATTCCTTCCAAATGTAATTCTACGTCGCCATAGCCCAGTGCACAAGATCTTTTGTGCTGTTTCCTTGCCTACGTAGTGACCTCCTTCTATGCCTTCATGAGAATCTGCCAAGATAGCATGCCTTTCATGCCCCAGAATGTATCTACGCAGTATGTCATCAGCGCCTCATTTATATAAATGTCCTACGATAATGATAAAAGCCATCACCCGAGTAACCATCTCCTTCTTTCGTTGTACCGAATATTATGTCGGTTCCATGCCTGTAGTTAGGAACTGAATGATAGCAGCGAAGTGTGCATCAACGACCTTAATGGAAAATAGTTGTGCATCAGGCAATCCTTCCTCAAAGTTAGTGGGTTCTACACCCGTCTCAATTTGGGAAAAGTGATCCGGCCCAGCATTTAACTTCCCTGGCTTAATTATGATTTCAAAATCGTATTCCTGAAACATCAACAACCATCTGCAATTTTTTTCCCCCAACACAGGCTTATGCACCAGGTAATTTAAATCCGAATGGTCTGTAAACATCTTAAAGTGTCCTCCTAACATATAGTGTTGATGCTTCTACAGTGCATAGACCATGGCCAACCCTACTCTCTTCGTGGTGGCATAATTGTGCTCCTCACTCGAGAGTTTCTGACTAGAAAATGCGATGGGGTGAAAAATGTCATCGGTGCTAGGCTGCATAAGGAACGCTCCCAAGGCAATCCCTAAAGCATCAACATGAACATGATATACCTTTTCCCAATCGAGAAAAATAAGAATAGGTGCAGATACGATATTTTCCTTGAGTAGCTCAAATTTCTTCTGGCACTCGTCATCCCAAAGGAATGAAACATCCTTCTTAAGCATATTTTCCAAAGGTGTTGTGATCAGTGCGTATCCTTGAATGAATTTTCTGTAGTAGCCCATATGTCCAAGGATCAAATGTAGTTGTTTCTCAGATGTAGGAACTGCCAGATTGATGATAACAACCACTTTTACAAGATCCACCATGGGACTTACCCAATCAGACTTCTCGACCGACTCGATAATACCTGTGCCCAGTCTTTTATCTATTTCTTGCATAACCTTATGCTTATACTTGGGGTTCAGCCGATAAGGCTGCTGTTCTATAGGGCGCACATCTAGGTTTAGCGGGATGCGCATAACCCCTAGGTCTCCTGTGATCCCTTTGAGCTCTGAAAACTTGGTTAGGACTGAGTCTAGATATTCTGTGAGAAATTAAACAAATTCTCTTATAGTGTCATCATCCAAGTAGTCCCCAATTTTAGCCAACTTAGGCTGCTCTGCCATCCAATGTTGACTTCCCGTAGTTTCAGAGGCTTCGTCACATCCACAGTCTACAATGGAGGTCCCGCAACTGCGTGATCCCCCTCTCATTTTGGGATAGAGATATTGTGTCGATCCTCATTGCACTCTTCTATAGCTATATTGTGACAATTAGCAATACCCTGAATCTGTGTTTCCCATGTGGGTATCTCATATGCTGCGTAGGAGTTGGATTCACCACATACAAAGGTATCCATATCATGCAGAGCCTCATCAAGTGCATATGATCCTCCTGTTAACCCGAATTCCCCCAAGAATTCGTCCTTTAAGGTTTCCCACTGGCGGGTTCATTGATGTAGCTCTGCATCTAGGTACCATGCGGTGGGAATTGGTCCCAAGGCATGAATAAACAAGTGAACCCATTCTTCTGTAGTATGATCACACCATTTCCCCATCTAGGCGAACCAATGTTCACACGGATCCCTTGGGCCACATAATATCTTGACGTGCACGTCAGCTGGAGGCTCAAATCGTAGGATCAACATATCCCAACATTCCTCCCATTTTTGGAATGCCTCCATATGTGTGTCCCACCATATTGCAGGCATTGCACGCAGAGCTAGTTTAAGGGCCCATAGCCTTCATTCCCTTGGAACCTCAACCTCAAATGTTCACACAAATTATATTATACTACTGTAACCATCAAAGTAGGGTATTTCTCTCACCTCTGAAGATATTTAGTGGAAGTCCTTTGTAATTCGCAAGCAGCGCAACGTAGAGACATCATGCAGTTGGTTTTGCCAATTTTCCATTTCCTCATCAGAGTCAGAGAAGCATTCGCTATCTCTTTCCCAGAAAATCACACCATCTGCCATAGGATTGATCTAGTCTTTGTCTCTATTAGTTAACTTATAGATGTGATCCACCTATTCTTCGTCTCTGTATACCTTTTTCCTTCTCCAGGGTCTACTAATACAATCACCCGTGTTCCTTCACTTTCGAACACCATGATTCTTTTTTTCAAATTGATAATACCGCCCATACTGATGGCCCAATCCAATCCTAGGAGCGCAAGATAGGGGTCGACATCTTCTACAATATGAATAACCTCAAAATGAGCCCAAACTTTTACCCCTACGATGTCTACCACGATCTTTGATAATATTCCTAAAGGTATGATCTTCTGCTGATTAGCCATGTGTTGGTGTCCCGTTTTTTGATAGTTTGGAAAATCACAAGACAAGGCAACATCAGAACCAATCTTTAGAGTTACAGGATCTAGTCCTCATGCTCTCAGAGAGGGATCTATCAAAAGTTTTTTTGCAAAGGTTTATCTTCTGTGCTTTAAGTATTGGTTTTAGACTAGTTATTAAGTGCAGGTGTTTGTTTGTTTGGTTGGAAGGAATGGATACATCAGAACATGAAAGGTCTAGGAAAGATACACAGAATGGAGAAAAATCTGATTCATTGGGCAATGGAGTTAGGAAAATTTCATAACAAACTCATCAATGGATATGGGATATCAAAGGGCAAATCTAACTTGGCCACAAGATCCTTTTGTTTTGGAAATGAGATGAACATTAATGATTTGGGAAGAGAGGTTTAATTCTCAACAAAGGGAATTCGAAAGCATAATTTGAACAATAAAGAGCTCTTTGATAGACAGGGCTAACCATAAATTCTACAAATCACAGCTTTAAGCAAATAATAATCTCAAAAAAACTTTTAAAATGAAATCTAAGATTCGGGGAACACCCTATTTCCTCAAATATTTTAGTTTAAAGGACTTAGAAACATAAAATATTTACTGATAACTATAGTCATAGAAGAGGGAACACCTAAAAACATCTATGATCATAATTATAAATGACCTTTAAGCCAACTGTTTAAGTGAGGACAAAGGGCAAGATCGAAACAAACCTCTTTGATTCACTGTAAGCAAAGAACTTCAAAGGGAGACTTCAATAACAGTTTTTTAAGTGGCAGCAGACAAGCAGGGAGAACCATAAATCATGCTGAAACCAACTATTCGAAACTATTAAGGAAATAAACGAGCATGAATACTGAAGAGAAATATTAAAGCCTCTAAAGTACTTCAGCAGAAGAAAACATAAAACAATGAAGGATGAACAGGCCTAAGGTGATTTCAAGAGTCATTTCTTAGCCCAAAACTTTCAACCTACTGTAGTAAATAAATTATAGAACATAATGAAAACAGGGGAAAACATAAAACAATTCAGAATACTTCACCAACAACCAAGCTCATGGATCCAATAATAGAGCCTTCTCAGGAACAAGCATGCAACAACATCATCAAGACCTCCAAGACTTCAATTTCTTCTTCAACTTCAACAGACTATATATTTATTTCAAAGAGTTTCAGTATTACAACTTGTGATCAAATAACAACCAACCCCTATCTCATATTCTTCAGAAGTATTTATAGAATAAATGAGGAGGTGGAATAGGATAAAATATCTTCTAAGTTCAATTAATACAGATTGATGACTTCTCGGCCTTTGAAAGGCTTGATGAAGAAGTTTTACATGTGTTTCACTGTATTAATTGTTTTACAATTAATATCAAAACTTGGTGGGAGCTTTATTGACTTTTAGGCTCTACCCAGGATGAAATAACTCTGCTGATATTTGTTTGCATTAGTTTCCTATGGCAGAATTAACTTCTTGGCAGCGCTGGAGGCAGATATTTCTTTAATCAATAACTTTGGCCTCTGTTTTGAATGGTTTGAGGCAACAGGTGGATCTTGTAGTAGCTGAGGAATCAATTCACCTCAAATGTAGGTGGTGGAGGCATTTCTGTCAGTTTAAACACTTATGATTTCTTTTGAATGTGTTTTAATTCAGGGAATAAGGCTTTTGATAATCATCTTTAGCCGTAATTCCCCAAATATGTCTTTAATCTTCTTCTCTGATGTGCTCTGTCTTCAGAAACTAATACTCTTTTTAAATGTGATTTAATCACAGTGTCTTGTTGATGTGTAGGCCACGTTGGGCTTTTAAAGGCATCAATGCCCATGAAGCATTGATAAAACAATGGAATGAAGCCCCGTGAATGATTCTCTTTGATAACTTAAAGGCGCAGAAAACGTCTCTCCCGGCCCTTGGCTTTCCTTCATTATACAATGGAAAACCATTAAAACACCTGCAAAACACAAAAACAATTAAGAAATCCTGCATTTTTTAGGTTTAACTACTTTAGAAGTCGGGGAAGAGCGTGGTCGTTGGATGGCTGCATCCAACGGTGGAGATTTACATAGAAAGGCAAAAATGAGAGCGAGAGGAGAATAAGACGGAGTGATTCCGGACCGTCCGATCCGAACACGTGGACGGTCCTGATTTAATTGGAGAATCGCAATTGATGGATCACAATCGGGGGTGGCAAGCGAATGGAGTGATTAAAACATGCGATGCGACGAAGCGCAAGCCATCGATCTAAAGGTTAGATCAACGGTTGAGAATGAATCGGGGGAATCGCAATTGGAGGTCAGGAATGAGGCGATGTGATTGCGTGATCGGAGAACAGGCCGATGCGATTGCGATAATCAGAGAAAGGGCCAATGCGATTACGCAATCGGCCAATCGAAATCAGCGGTAATGAATATTGAAACCGCACCAAAGAAAATCTCCGATGCAATTATGCGCCCGGGGTAATAACTCTTGGTTTTTCAAAAGAAACATGAGATTTGGAGTTATATCAAAGGGAGCTGATCACATCGGGATTTTTGTATAACAAAACATATGCAATCGTTTGATTTATTCTGATGTGATAAGCGCTGATGGGACTAGCGCCGATGGGACTAGTGCCTGGTTTCGGGGAAGGGGCATGTGGGGGGAGTGGTTAGGACTTAGCCCAAGGGGCTTAAGTCCATAGGAATAAAACTTTGTTTTTTATGAAATTTTCAGAGTTTTTCAATGGTTTTTAGAGGTTTCGGTAAAGCTAAAGAATGGATTTTTAACCTTATAAAAGTGATTTTCATGAGGGGAAGAAAAGAAATCATGAAAAAAAAGGGGTTTTTATGGAGAAAAAGGGGAGCAAATGAAGGCTAGTTTTGAAAGAGAGGAAGGGGAAAAATGATGTTTTTGCAGCATTTTCTTCTCATGAAATAAACTGAATTTCCGAGTATAAAATGGGAACAGTAATGAAGATTTTGGACAGAGGCATGAGGCCTTTCAAGAGTCGTCAAGAGCCAACAATTTTTAGTAATAAAATTTGTTCCTTGAAGGCTCAAAAATTTTTAGCCACCTTTGCTATAACAAATATTATAGGTGGCTAACAGTGGCTCCACTTGGGGATGATGCCTTCTTGAAGGCATCAAGAAATTTAGATTTGCATTTTCTGGGAGGCTGACTTGTGCCTGATCCATTGGGCTGCTCTTCCTTTGCTAGGATAATCTTGCTCTGAAAACATATTAGCAGCTAAAAGCAATGTATTTTTCATCTACAAGCTTTCTACCTACCCAATCCTACTGATCTAGCATTTTTTCGTCATTAGAGTGCACTTGGATTGGAAAACTATTTTCACAATCATTTTATTCTTTTGAAAGCAGGAAATCTAATCTATTTCTACTCCTTATTTCTCCATGGACTCAGATTAAACAGTTGAGTCCATAAAATTCTCTACCTAACCTACCATCCGTTGGGATTGAACTGTTCAACAGATTAAATTCTCTAATTTCTACAACAGAAATTAAAAAGCATACAAGCTAGGTTTGAACAGTCTAACTTGATGCTGATCTATGGCATAAAAACAAATTGCACATAGATTATTATTTGCAAAAAAAATAAAACAAAATGATGAAGGTTTAAGATCTGAAAATTCAAAGAACTTCCTTCATCCTTTTTTCATAGCTCTGTTTTGACTTTGTTTGAGTTGTTCTTTATTTTTCTCTGGTTCAGCTTTTGAGTTAATTAGAACCATATTTTTACATCTTCTTGACTCAGAAAAAATAAAACAGATTTGAGTCATTTTCTTCTTGAAACCTTAGGTTCATATTTTGAACATGTTTTAACCTTTAATTTCTATCCTAAACTATCTACTGATAAGCCAAGATTACACAGTTTGGCAAATCGAATTCATTATCCTATCAGCAGAAAATTTAAAGCTAATTAGTCAAGATTAGGTATTTTGACTAACTAGAAGTGTGTTTTTTAGTAGTGGCATTTAAGCTTGCACACTTTCAGATTTGACTCTCTCTTTTTCGGTATGGGGCCATACCTTTATTGTTTTTATAATCCGCCCTCTTTTCTTTCTTTCTTTGTTTTGTATTTTTTATTTCTCTAACGTTGAACGCAATGGTTAGACTATGAAATTTACAATGAAAAATAAAATGCTTTGAAACTTAATATTCTTGGCAGAAGTAATGTTTGAGCATCCTGCCATTGACCGGACTTCCATATAGATCTTCTCCATTCAATTCTTTCAAGAAAAATGCATTGTAACCCCTCTCAGCATGAATAATATATGGCCCTTTCCACAAGTTCTCAAACTTGCCATGTTTTCCCTTCCACTCTTTTCTTGAATCCCATTTAAGAACAACATTTCCAATTTGGAAATTGTTTTCCTTAGTCCTCTTATCAAATAGTTTCTTCATATTTTCTTGGACTAACTGTGTTCTCTCATAAAATTCTTCTCTGGTCTACTGTAAATGGATTGTTTGGTTGATCCTTCTCTACATATCATTCTCTTCACTCTGCACTTCTTGAAGGAGTTTCATGACTGGAACTCCCAATGAGGTAGGAAAAACTGCATCCATGTCATAAACCAATTGATATGGGGACATATTTATTGACTTCTTTGTAGTTAATCTATCAGCCCATAAGGCATGAACCAGCTTACTGTGCCATGATTTCTGATTCTGCTCCAACAGTTTTTTGATTATATTGAGGAGACTCTTGTTGGAGGATTCAGCTAATCCATTTCCTTGGGGATAGTAAGCAGTGGAATGGCCCAAGGTTATGTGGCATTTGTAACATAAATCAACCATTTTCTTAGATTTAAAAGCAGCAGCATTGTCTGTTATGATTTTTCTGAGACAACCAAATCTGGATAGGATATTTGTTTCAAGGAACTTGATAATGACAGAGTCATTAGCATTTCTGGAGGGTATAGCTTCTATCCACTTGGTAAAGAAGTCAGTGGCTGTGAGGATCCACTTATGTTGAGCTGAGGAGGATGGATGAATTTCCCCAATGAAGTCCAGCCCCCATTGTTGAAAAGGTGCCTCAACTCTGATAAGATGTAAAGGTAAGGGAAGGAGTTTTCTTTTGCCATCAAAGATTTGACACTTATGGCAAGACATGACCAACTTTTGAGTGTCTGGGAAAAGGGTAGGTCAATAGTAACCAGATCTAAGAATTTTGTTTGATGTGGCCTTCCAGTAGAGGTGACCTCTACATTCTCCTTCATGCAACTCATGCATGATCTTTCCTGCATCATCTTCAAGTAAACATTTAAGAAAAATTCCAACAGTTTTTTTCCAATATAATACTCCATCTAAGATACAAAAATTCAAAGCCTTTTGTTTCAAGAATCTAGCTTTAGTTTTAGACAAAGAAGGATGGGTATTTAAATATAAAAGAACATAAATAATGTCAGCATACCAAGGAGAATTAAGAAATGTTTCTTTAATAACAGGAGCATCAGATTCTTCTATTTCTTCCAACACATCTACCATATTGATGTCTAGTGCTTGAAAGTTAGACTCAGCCATAAGTTTTGCTAACCCTTGCCCTTTAACTAGTTTGGTGGGCCTAATTTCTAAGTCATATTCAAGAATAGTTGCAATCCATTTTCCCCTTTTACCATCAGGGTCTTGACTTAGAATGTCCTTGACAGCAGTATGTGGAACAAAAAAAATTATGTGAGAGTGTAAAATATAGACCCTAAAGTCTTTCAATGCTTTCACCAATGCTAAGGCTTGCTTCTCCATGATATTATATTTGAGAGGAGCATCTCTTAAGGCCCTACTAAAAAAAGATATTGGTTGTTCTTGCCCCAAATCATTCTTTTGAAGTAAAACTGTAGATATTGTATGCTCAGATGCAAAAGAAAAGATGTAAAAGTCTTTGGTAAAATCTGGACTAATCAGGACCGGTGTTTGGGTAAGAGCTTGTTTGACCAGTTCGAATGATTGTTTAGCTGCTAAAGTCCATTTTACACCCACATCTTTCTTAAGCATGTTTGTAATGTTTTTTAATAGCTCAGCAAGGTTAGGGATGAACCTTCTCAAGAAATTAATCTTTCCGATGAAAGGTTGCAACTCTTTGAGGCTTCTTGGATGAATGATTTGTAATATGCCATCTATCCTTGTAGGGTCTATCTTGATTCCCTCTTCTGAAATTATATGTCCAAGAAGTTTACCTTCTTGGAGACCAAAGAGTGTCTTCTTGGGATTCAAAGACAAGCCAAATTTCCTACACTTCTCAAAAACGTTTCTTAAGTGAGTCAAATGTTCTTCATCAGTTTTTGAAAAGACAGTTATGTCATCAAGGTAAATAATTATGAAATAGCCAATATATTCAGAAAAGGCTATGTCCATGGCCCTTTGGAAGGTGGCCCCTACATTCATTAACCCGAAAGGAATTTTGACATACATGAAGGTGCCCCAAGGTGTGGTAAAGGCAGTTTTGATTTGATCACTTGGGAGCACTAACACTTGGTTGTAACCCGAGAACCCATCTAAGAGTGATATCCTTTTTGACCCAACTACCATCTGAAGTATATGATCCATCTTGGGCAATGGGTAGTTGTCTTTTAGGGATGCTCTATTTAGGTTTATGAAATCGATACAGATTCTTAACTCCCCTGTCTTTTTCCTAACATAAACTAAGTTTGATACCCATTCTGAAAATCTAACAGGTACTATAATGCCAGCATCATGCATCTTTTCAATTTCGGCTCTAACTAAATGTAATAAAAGTGGATTTATCCTCCTCAGTTTTTGTTTGAAAGGCTTTTTATTTTCCTTCAAGGGAATTTTGTGCTGAATGATGCTGGTATCGTAAGACTTCAGATCTGTGTATGCCCAAGCAAAAACATCTTTAAACTCCTTAAACAGATCAACGTATTGAGATTTTATGTGAGTTGGAAGAGTGCTGGACAATTTAATCATCTTGGGTTCCGTTAGGGAGCCTATGTTGTGTTCTTCTACGTTTGTTTCTACAGGCTCCATTTTTTGTTCTTTGGCTACATCATTAAAGTCGAAAAGGTGTTCCAAAGGTGAGAGACCTCTTGGAATTGAACCGTTTTTACATTCTAAAATTTCCAGGTCTTTTTGGTCCACTTTTTCAATTGACTCTGCTTCAAACGTTTTCTCATAATGACTTATATCAGCAGAGTGTGTTATTTCAGCTTCTGGGATTTCTTCAATATATGGACAGTTTTGATTATGGCTAGATTCTGATGTTGGTATGGTGAAATCGTTTTCTGACTTCAATAAATCATCTATGTGTTGGTCAGAATCAAACACTTTCCAGTGATCTACGTTATTAGGCACTGCAGGCCTATGTTTTACCTTTACGCTAAGTTGTTCATTTATCTTAGGTATTTGACAGTTACTGGCATTATAAGTGAGTTCATTTGCTAAATTATTAAACTCTCTAGGAATGAAAACAAGTTCGTATTTTTAAAAGGTTTTTCAGTAAATCAAGAGCAGCATTCCAATATTCCCTAAGCCTCGGATTTCTGGCTGAGTATTCTCCTTTTATTTGCTTTATGATAAGTTCAGTATCTCCTAATATTGTTACCTTTTGGGCCTGCAATTGTTTGAGCAATTGTAAACCTAGGAGAAGTGCTTCGTACTCAGCAATATTGTTAGTGCACGGGAAATCCAATTTATATGAAAAAATCTAATTCATATTCTGGATCCATACACCTGCACCTGCGCTTGCTTTATTACAGGATCCATCAAATTTTCTTGTCCAAATTACGTTTGACTCATTTTCGTTTTCTTGTTGCTGTTGATTGTTTATGTTTTGAAGTTGATTCGAGAGAAGATTTGGTTCTTCTGGTGAAATAGTGGGGTCTATGTTCTCTTTATCTTGTTGAGTAAATTCATCTTCGTTACATAAGATAAAGGAATCTAAACTTGAATGGGTAGAATAGATTGGAGTGTTGTTTGGTTTGTCTAGGTTGCTCACCATGTATTTCATGTGAGATTCCCTGTATAGTCTTCGGTTTTGGTTAAAAACAGGGATGGTGGCATAAGACATGTCCATTTGAAGGCTTCCCTGAAGTTTGGCTCCCCAAGATCTTGATAAGAGCATGCCATAATTAGGGGGAATGTCAGCTACAACTATATCCATAACTAGACTCTTAGCAGGGATTTGAGCTAGATTAACACATAAATCTTTGATTAAACCCAAACATTTGACTCGGCTTGAGTCAAAAGAATACAAATCTTTGTATGGTTTAGTAATCTCCAAGCCTAAGCTTTCCATTACCACCTTGGGCATTAGATTGTGTGAAGCTCCTGAATCTAACATGGCATTGTGTATAATTTTCTCATGTATGTTCAAGCTAACATAGAAGGGAGGGACATCCCCTTCTTGATATTTTCCTTCAACTTCTGTACCAAACAACAACTCAGGTTTGTCATCTGTCAAGTTTAAAGTGTCTATATCACTTCCTAAGTTCAAAGCTTTCAAAACATGGTTTTTGTACACTTCTTGGGTTACTAGTTCAGCTAGGGGGATGGTAATTTTTATCTTAGCAATCTCTCCCTCAAGGCTGAAAGGAATAATTGACTTGTTTGTATTTACATCTGTTTTTTCAATTGGATTCTTTTCAGCAACTTTGATTTGCTGAAATTTGTTTGGATTGGCAATTGGGACAATTTTATTAGGACCACTAGCTGAAGTGCTAGGGGTAATTTGTTCAACCTTTGGCTGGACACCTTTATCTTTGTTTAAGTCTGGTTTTTTAGCCAAAATGTTGGTTTTCTCTGCTGTCTTTTTGGGCTGGTTTTCTGCATTTTTCTTGACAGTAGTATTAGTGTTCATATCTTTTGATTTATCTATGTTTTCCTTGCTCCTAAGATCATATTGTTTGTGTACCCCCATGATTTCATTTTCAAAACCTAATCTATAGTCATCAGAATCTTCATAGGTGTTTGTATTTTGATCATAAGAGAAGAAATCATGTTCTTCCTCGATGAGGAATACATCATCCCCACTGTCTGATCCAATCAAGTTTACATGAGATTCTTCCAACCTTTCCAACTCCCTATATTCCTCATATTGATCTACATAGTTCTGATGAAAAGGGGGAGTGATCTGTTGATCATCTTCCCTAAGTCTGTTTGGAGGTTGGTTTCTTCTAGAATTCTGGTTTTGGTTTCTGTTTTGATGAGAAGTTCGGTTTTGGTTTGCTTGTGCTCTCTTAATTATGCTCATCTATTTCATCATTTCTTCCAACATCCTCTCCATCTTTGAGCTTGAAGTAGAAGGAGTGGATTCCTCTCTAAAAGATACTCTTTTCTCAGTTTTCATTCTTGCTCTCTTCTCCATTAAGTTTACTTCCACAAAAAGAGCACCCTTTTGCATATCTTCAAGAGTTGCAAAATCTCTTTCTCTCAGCTGATAGGTCATGTCAGAGTCAAAACCTTCATGAAATTTGTTTAAAGCTGAGCCCTGCGGAGGTTTTAGCTCTGGAGATAGTGCATTATAAACACTATTGAATCTAGTGCAGTAATCTTGCACACTTTCCCCAGAGTTTCTATGCAGGTTCTTGTAGTCAGAAAGGACTTGGAGAGGATTTTTCTTTACTTCCCATTTGTTTAAGAATGTTTGATGGAAGGCTTGGAGATCATTAATACTATGGGGGGCTAGGCTTTTGAACCATTTTCTTGCCCCCCCCCCCCAGACTCTGATAAAATAACCTAAGCTTGGCAGAATCATCATCAATTTCATTTCTGTCAAAGTAGTCATTCATCTTATCCACATGTTGTGATGCAGTTGTAGTATTGTTGGCATCATATAATCGAATTTTGGACTAATAGTACTGTGGAAGATTGACTAATGGTACAGGAAGGACTAAGGGAGCATACCATGCTACCATGATAGGTGGTGGGGGTGGATTTACAAGGAGCAGATTAACAACAGGAACAATGGGCTGAAATGTGGTGGTTTAAATAGTGGATGCAGGGTGAGCAGAAGTGGATGGACCAGGAATAGACTGCTGAGCTGATCTAGGATGAGAGACACCTAAGTTGTGAAGGAAATGTAAATCAGGAGGTGTTGTTTCTCTGCTACCAAGAGGTTCACTTGTTTCAGGAGATGATAGTGTAGACTCAGAATCTAACTGATATAAATCACCAAGAGACCTAGTTCTAAATGGATTTACTAAGTCAACTTGAGATTGTTGTAGAGCTAAAATATTTTTAGGAACTGAATTAGCTCTCAAGGGTGATCTGAAAACAATTGATAATTTTATCTTAGGAGACTTCCTAAGGATACTTTCAGGGTTGTCAAATATTCCCGATGGGTTTGGGTCAGGGTAGGCTCTAGTATGAATCTTTCTAGGAGCCACTATGCTATGTTTTTTCAGACCCAGTTAAAAAAGACAAGTTTAACCAAATATGACAATATTTAAGAGGCTAACTGATCTTTTCAGAAGAAGGAAAATTTTAATGCTAAATCCTTCTAGCTGAGTTTTTATGATGCTATTAAGACTTGGGGTCTTCCCAGTGGAGTCTTAAGGACTGATTTTAGGATTGTGGAGTCGCCAGGTGGGAATTTTTAGCTCTTTTGGAGGTAAAAGGTTTTGTGGTCCACCACGAAGTTTATTATGAAGCCAAACTGAAATTTTTTGGGTTTTTCTGAGTTATTTTGGTCTTATAGGTTAAGAGAGTGTTCTAAGTCTGATTTAACACTTAGCTAGGGTGTCAAAACGTACATAGTTTACTCTTATGGCTTGGTAACTGAAATCTTCAAGGTTTGACAAGGCTTTATGAGAATCCTAAGGGTTACTTAGTTTGTCACTGATTCAAAGGTCCTATCATGATTACCATTAAGCAATTTTACCATTATGCTTGGTAGTGCTTGAATAAGGTTACTTATGTTATGCTAGACAGTGAGTGTTTTGTTTTTTGAAGATTTTACTCAGGGTCCCACTGTGATCGCCATTATGTTGGTGTCTCGTGTTTTGATAGTTTGGAAAATCAAAAGACAAGGCAACATCAGAACCAATATTTAGAGTTACAGGATCTAGTCCTCCTACTCTCAGAGAGGGATCTCTCAAAATTTTGTTTGCAAAGGTTTACCTTGTGTTCTTTAAGTATTGGTTTTAGACTAGTTATTAAGTGTAGGTGTTTGTTTGTTTGGTTGGAAGGAATGGATACAGCAGAACAAGAAAGGTCTAGGAAAGATACACAGAATGGAGAAACATCTGATTCATTGGGAAATGGAGTCAGGAAAAGGTCATAACAAACTCATCAATGGATATGGGATATCAAAGGGAAAATCTAACTTGGCCACAAGATCCTTTTGTTTTGGAAATGAGATGAACATTAATGATTTGGGAAGAGAGGTTTAATTCTAAACAAAGGGAATTCGAAAGCAGAATTTGAACAATAAAGAGCTCTTTGATAGACAGGGCTAACCATAAATTCTATAAATCACAGCTTTAAGCAAATAATAATCTTAAAAAAACTTTTAAAATGAAATCTAAGATTCGGGGAACACCCTATTTCCTCAAAGATTTTAGCTTAAAGGACTTAGAAACATAAAAGATTTACTGATAACTACAGTCATAGAAGAGGGAACACCTAAAACAATCTATGATAATAGTTATAAATGACCTTTAAGCCAACTATTTAAGTGAGGACAAAGGGCATGATTGAAACAAACCTCTTTGATTCACTGTAAGAAAAGAAATTCAAAGGGAGACTTCAATAACAATTTTTTAAGTGGCAGCAGACAAGTAGGGAGAACCATAAATCATGCTGAAACCAGCTATTCGAAACTATTAAGGAAATAAATGAGCATGAAGACTGAAGAGAAATATTAAAGCCTCTAAAGTACTTCAGCAGAAGAAAACATAAAACAGTGAAGGATGAACAGGCCTAAGGTGCTTCCAAGAGTCATTTCTTAGCCCAAAACTTTCAACCTAATGTAGTAAAGAAATTATGGAACATAATGAAAACAGGGGAAAACATAAAACAGTTCAGAATAATTCACCAACAGCCAAGCTCATGGATCCAATGATAGAGCCTTCTCAGGAACAAGCATGCAACAACATCATCAAGACCTCCAAGACTTCAATTTCTTCTTCAACTTCAATAGACTAAATATTTATTTCAAAGAGTTTCAGTATTACAACTTGTGATCAAATAACAACTAAGCCCTATCTCATCTTCTTCATAAGTATTTATAGAAGAAATTAGGAGGTGGAATAGGATAAAATATCTTCTAAGTTCAATTAATATAGAGTGATGACTTCTCGGCCTTTGAAAGGCTTGATGAAGAAGTTTTATAGGTTTTTCACTGTATTAACTGTTTTACAATTAATATCAAAACTCGGTGGGAGATTTATTGACTTTTAGGCTCTACCCAGGATGAAATAACTCCACTGATATTTGTCTGCATTAGTTTCCTGTGGCAAAATTAACTTCTTGGCAGCGTTGGAGGCAGATATTTCTTCAATCAATAACTTCAGCCTCTGTTTTGAATGGTTTGAGGCAACAGGTGGCTCTTGTAGTAGCTGAGGAATCAATTTGCCTCAAATGCAGGTGGTGGAGGCCTTTCTGTCAGTTTAAACACTTATGATTTCTTTTGACTATGTTTTAATCCAGGGAATAAGGATTTTGATAATCATCTTTAGCCATAATTCCCCAAATCTGTCTTTAATATTCTTCTCTACTGCGCTCTGTATTCAGAAACCGATACTCTTTTTAAATGTGATTTAATCACAGTGTCTTGTCGATGTGTAGGCCGTGCTAGGCTTTTAAAGGCATCAATGCCCATGAAGCATTGATAAAACAATGGAATGAAGCCCCGTGAATGATTCTCTTTGATAACTCAAAGGCGCGGAAAATGTCTTTCCCGGCCCTCGGCTTTCCTTCATTATACAATGGAAAACCATTAAAACACCTTGTTGAGGAGGTAAATCCCCTCTGCGGACAGAGGCGATCCCTACTAGCCCAGATCGGGTCTAGCAAAAATCAAACATGCTACAACGCAAGTTCCTAATTGCAAAAATCAAAGCACAATAGAAGGCCTACCTCAGGTCCAACGCTGTTGTTTTTGCGGAGAGGATAGTGCTCTCGATCCCTTGCTCCGACAGGTCACAATTCCACCACTTGACATGATTGAACACCTACACGTACAAGAAACACAACGAACATACGAGCATAAAACCATATAATTGTAATTATGTGTCAGTCAGAGAGGACACAACTCATAAACAAGCATGAACAATACGATTCGAACTATAATCGTAGTCGCTTATATTAATGAAACAAAGGATGATACAACCTCGCTCTGACGCTGAAATCCTCCTTTGGCGGGTCGTTAGTGGAATAAATCTTGGTAAAGCTTGTCAGGAATAGGAAAAAGCCTCTCTCTTCGATTGTCAATCTCCTTGCTATGGATTTGGCACTATGAGGACTATCAAAGCTCTTACAGCATTCTTTAGGCTATGAAGGCTCTTGGAGATTAGCTTGCAAAGGGAAATGGCAAGCTTATATAGATGGATAAAGGGGATTTGGGATCCCTACAATAATGGGATTGGACCTATCCTCAAGGAAGCTTCCATGGCTGTTAGGAATCTGTAATTTATTAGCAAGATTGGCAGAGTCCAATTACAGAAACAAAATCTTTTCAACCAACTTTGGGATTCTAGGATCTAGCCCTCCTGAATCCGGAGAGGGATCTCTCCAATAGGTGCAAAGATGGATTTGTCTTTGAAGTTTGGGATCATGATATTAGGCTAGTTATGAAGGCCAAGGGTTTTGCTTGTTTTTTGGATGGTTGAACATGATTGCTGTTAGAGGTGAAAAGTCCCAAAGGTAAAGAGGTTCAAAAGTGAGAAGTTGCAAGAAAAAAGAGTAATTTTTGATCAAGAAGAAATATGATGGCAGGTTTTCAGTCCATTGGGCTATGGATTCATAATAGTATTTAATTAGAACAACAAGAGGCAAGAGTGGTCCATGGGGCAAGTCATCTATGTCTAAGGATCTCTTTTAAGGTTTGATTTATGGAATGGAATGATACATTAAGAAGGGGAAACAAACAGATGTAGAACAAAGAGCAGCCCAGGATCTGGTAAGTACTTTGAAACTAGTCAGCCTTTGACCAGGCACTTAAGAAAAACATGAAAGAAAACTAGGATCTGGTAAGTACTTTGAAACTAGCTAGCCATTGATACACTTCCAATAGAAAACATACAAAAAACTAAGGGAAACTTGAAGGAAACCTTTGGAGTAGAAGCTAGTGGGTCGGGCTCACCACAAATCCTCTCCTAGCTCTTCTTTACTTGGCTACTTCCAAGACAATCATAGAGATAACACAGAATGGCCTAAGATCTGGTAATTACTTTGAAACTATCCAGCTTTTAACACATTCTAAGGGAAACAATCAGACAGTTATGCAAAAAAAACTGGGACCAGGGCTCACCATATCTTCCTCAGTTCATCTTCACACAACATATACTGAGAGTAACATTTAAAAATAATATTTAGCTAAGACAACAGGACAAGGTAACGCCAACATTCCTATGTTTAAACTGAATTAAATTATTTCCAAATAAAACAGTTGAAAGAAAACATTTAAATAAATATTTTTCAGCCAGAGAAGGTTACTGGTATGCAGTAGGTCCTAACACTATTTAAACTGTTCTTTACAGAAGAAAATGAAACAAAATGAAAACAGGAATAAAATAACAAGTTACAATAAGAATAACATCACCGTCAACATAGACCAGGATCCCATAAATAAGCTTGTATTGATGCTCCAAACCAGTTACAATCTTCAAGTCCAGTGTGTTAATTCATCTCTCTTCACAACCTAACTTATCTGTTACAAGCAGAGCTCCAAGAGCTAGTGAATCACTATTTACAATCAAGGATCTTCAGCTCAATTACATTACAATGCTTCAGCAATTACATCAACAACCAACCCCTCACTCATCTTCTACTGAAGTATTTATAGAAAGATGAGGAGGTGAGATCTAATAAAAGATCTTAAATACAATTAATACAACGCTAATGTTTTCTTGGCCCTTGGGGGGCTCAATGAAGAAACTGTACATGTGTTTCACTATATTAATTGATTTACACTCATGATTTAAGCTCGATGGGAACTTTTGTTGACCTTTGAGGCTCTGTGTGATGCTAGGGTTACTCTGCAGATATTCTTTCATTAAATTCCTGGCAAAAGTAACTCTTCGGCTGCATCGAGGCAAAATATTTGATTATGCTCAATAAATTATGTTCCTGATTGAATTCTTTGAGGTACAGGTGGCACTTTAGTCGCTGGGAGGAATCAATTCGCCTCCATTTGTTGCGGTGGAGGGTTTTCTTGATAAAACACTTTAGGTTTTTCTTTAAACTGTGTTTTATATTGGGGATTAGACTTTTGATAACTGTCTTAGCCATAATCTCCATTGATTTGTCCATTAATTCTCTGTTCTGGTTCATCCTGGTCTTCGACACTGATAATCTTCAACTGTTCCTGTTTCATGGTCTTTCTTGCTGTCATGTGGGGCTGTGCATAGTTTATAAGACATCAATGCCTGAGAAAACATCGACGAAACATGTATTTTAACCCTACTGATTATTTCTCTGATGTATTCGAAGGCCGGAGGATCGTCATCCTCGGCCTACGAAAATTATTCATTTAAGCGGAAAAACATTAAACCCTGCAAAAACAAACAAATTTTACAAAATCCTGCGTTTATAGGTCAATCTGCATCGGAGGATGTGCGGAAGAAGCAGGGCCGTTGGATGGCATCATCCAATGGTCGAGATTTAATCTCAGAATGGTCGAAAAAGCATGGGGGAAGGAGGATTAGATCAGAGCCGTTGATCGTGCATGATCGACGGTCGGGAGCAGGCAATGGAAAGTCAACAGCGAGGAATCATTGACTAGGCAACGGAATCGGGTGACACAATATGAGCCATCGATCTACAGATCAGATCGACGACAGGGATTAATTTGATGCTATACGAGGGCCTGTTTATCGCGCGGGCACTTTGGTTAAACATCGGACACTTTCGGTGATCAACAACCGTTGGATGAGTGGGCCCAGATCGAACGGCAGAGATTGATTTCGCTGGGCATCCTGGTCCAGGATATAACGTGCGATGGATGACGGTTGCATGACGGTTTTCAAATCATACAAGGGACTCGCGTCACATAGCGTATGGAATCGCTGGTCAATGGAAGAAAATAGCTTTTGGCCCGAAGGCAGTGCGAAGGATACCAAGTGGGTTTGGGAAACAGCGCACGGATGACAAGGACCACATGGTAAGTCACACTCCGCACCGTCCAATCTGCGGAGTAGATCGACGGTTGAGATTGCTCCATAATTTACACGGCGGAAAACTTTTGGAAATAAATTAAAAACCCAAAAACACGAATTTACAAAGGTTTTTAATTTCTTTGGGCGGATAAAATATTGGAAAGGATAAGCACCCGTGAGATTTAGCAGTTGGTTCTGGCGCTCGGGCGCATGGACAAAAAAGGGTTAGGGGTTTAGCCCGAGGGGACTTAAGCCTCATACATAAAAATATGTATTTTTCATGGTTTTTGAATGATTTTCCAAAAGAAAATAAGGTTGCGGTAAGGTTAAAAAGTGGGTTTTTAACCTTATAAAATGAATTTTGATGAGGGGAAATAGCAGAAATGTGGAAATGAGGGATTTTCATGGGGAATGGAGGGATAGAAGAAGAGGTTAGTTTGGAAGAAAAGGAAGGGAAAAAAGGGACCTGCAGCAGTCTTTAACTTTGGATTTTTGTAGGTTTTCAGAGGTTTTTAGGATGTAAAACAACAGTGTGGGAAACTGGACAGAGGCATGAGGCCTTCAAGAGTCTTCAAGAGCCAACAGTTTTTTATAGGGAAAAAATTGTTCCTTGAAGGCTCAAAACAAATTTAGCCACCTTTGGAATAATCAAATTTTACAGGTGGCTAACAGTGGCTCCACTTGGGGATGGTGCCTTCTTGAAGGCATCAAGAATTCAGACTTGATTTCTCTGGGATGTTTGACCATGTGCCTCATCCTTTGGATTGCTCTTATTTTTCTGGATGATCTTGCTTTGCTCTGAAAAATAGTATCAGTTATGTAAGAATAATGGACTTCATCAATACAACTTTCTACCTTCCCAATCCTACTGATCTAACATTTTTTCTTCATCAGAGTGCACTTGGAGTGGTAAACTCTTTTCACAACATTTTATTCTTTTGAAAGCATAAAAACTAATCTAACTCTACTCCTTATTTCTCCCTAAACTTAGATTAAACAGTTGAGCTCATATTTTTCTCTACCTAATCTACTGTCTGCTGGGATTAAACTGTCCAACAGACTTTCATTCTCTAAATTCTACAACAGAAATTTAAAAACAGTCAAGTCAAGATTAAGCTGTTTGACTTGCTGTGATCTATAACATAAAGACAAGCTGCACATAGATTATTATTTGCTGAAAATCAAAAACCAAAATAGAAGGCTTGAGATCTGAAAATTGATAACACCTCCTTCCCCTTTTTTACAGCTCCGATTTGGTTCTTATTGAGCTGTCTTTCCTTTTCTCTAGTTCAGATTTTGAGCTAATTAGAACTAGATTTTTACATCTCTTTGACTTAGAAAATAAAACACATTTGAGTCATTTCTCTTTGCAACCTCAGGTTTATATTTTAGACATGTTTAAACCTTTCATTTCTATCCTAAACTATCTACTGATAAGCCAAGATTAGACAGTTTGGCATATGAAATTCACTATCCTATCAGAAGAAAATTTAAAGCTAATTAGTCAAGTTTAAACAGTTTGACTAACTAGAAGTGTGTGTTTTAGGAGTGGCATTTGAGCTTGCACACTTTCAGATTTATCTCTTTTTTGGCATGGGGCTTTGCCTTTCTTGTTTTCAGTTCTGCCCTCTTTTCTTTTTTTTCTTTGTTTTTGTATTTTTTGATTTTCATAACCTTGAATTCAATGGAGGATGGAATATTCATAATGGAAAAAAGGTAAAAGTCTTCAAACATAAAATGTATCAAGAGAAGTAATGCTTAAGCATCCTGCCATTGACAGGACCCCCAAACAATTCTGTTCCATCCAGTTCCTATAAGAAAAAAGCATTATTACCAGCAACTGAATGAATAGAGTAAGGGCCAAGCCATAGGTTGTCAAATTTTCCATGCTTTCCCTTTTCTTCCCTCCTTGAGCCCCATTTTAAAACTTTGTCCCCCATCTTGAAATTTCTGGCCTTTGTTCTTCTGTCAAAAATCTTTTTGATGTTGTCCTGTTTCTGCAAAGCTTTGTTATACACTTCCTCCCTGGTTTGCTGAAGATGAATGGTCTGATTTATTCTTCTGGTCATGTCATTTTCTTTAGTCTGCAACTCTTGAATCAACTTCATCACTGGTACACCAAGGCTATTTGGAAAAATTTCATCAGTACCATACACAAGCTGGAAAGGTGACATACCAATAGATTTCTTCAAAGTTAATCTATCAGCCCAAAGTTCATGGACCAGCTTTGTGTGCCAAGACTTTTTATTATCCTCCAACAGTTTTTTGATTATGTTCACTAAGCTTTTGTTTGAAGATTCTGAAAGTCCATTACCTTGAGGGTAGTAGGCTGTGGAATGCCCCAATGTTATTTGATATTTATGACAGAACTCAACCATCCTCTTGGATCCAAATGCTGCTGCATTATCAGTGATAATCTTGGTAGGACATCCAAATCTGGAGAGAATGTCAGTCTCTATGAACTTTATGATAACTGAATCATTGGCCTGCCTACAAGGAATGGCTTCTATCCACTTGGTGAAATAGTTTGTGGCAGTAATAATCCATCTATGCTGGGCAGAAGATGGTGGATGGATTTCCCCTATGAAGTCAAGTCCCCACTATTGAAAAGGGGCTTCAACAGTGATTGGATGCAGAGGCAGGGGTAACAATTTTCTTTTGCCTTCAAACAGTTGGAACTTATGGCAGGAAATGATCATCTTGTGGATATCAAGAAAAAGAGTAGGCCAATAGAAACCAGCCCTCAAAATTTTGTTGGCTGTTGACTTCCAGTACAAATGACCCCCACACTCTCCTTCATGGAATTCCTACTTAACCTTCTCTGCATCAAAATCAGGCAAACATTTAAGCAATATACCACTTGCATTCTTCCAATAAATACATCTATATATAATGCAATAGTTTACTGCTTTCAGCTTCAAGAACCTTGCCTTTGTTTTTGTCAAACCAGGAGGTGTATTTAAATTGAGAAAAACATAAACAATATCAGCATACCAAGGAGAATTCAAAAAATGGTCTTCAACAATGGGAGTTGAGAATTCTTCTTGGTTATCTAAAGCATTAATCATATGAATATCAAGAACTTCACAATTTGATTCAGCCATTAATCTAGCTAGACCTCGGCCTTTGATGAGCTTAGTGGGTTTTATCTCTAAATCATATTCAATAATAACAGCAATCCACTTACCTCTCTTACCATCTGGGTCTTTTGTTAGAATGTCTTTAACAACTGAATTTGGGACAAAGGCAACGACGTGTGAGTGAAGGATGTATACCCTGAAGTCTTTTAAAGCCTTAACCAAAGCAAAAGCTTTCTTTTCCATAATGTTATACTTCAATGGGGCATCCCTCAATGCCTTAATAAAGAATGCAATAGGCTGCTCTTGTCCTTGTGGATTTTTCTGTAAAAGGACAACAGCTATGGTAAGTTCTGATGCGAATGAGAAGATATAAAAATCCTTTGAAAAAACAGGACTTATCAGAACCAGTGTTTTGTTCAATGCTTGCTTCACCAGCTCAAAGGATGTCTTTTCTTCCAAGGTCCATTTTACCCCTTGCTCCTTCTTCAACATGTTTGTGATATTCCTAAGGAGCTTAGCCAAGTTGGGGATGAACCTCCTCAAAAAGTTAATCTTTCCAATGAAAGACTGCAACTCTTTTATGTTTTTAGGATGAGAGATTTGCAATATGGCCTCAATCCTCTTTGGATCTATCTTTATACCCTCCTCAGAAATAATGTGCCCAAGAAGTTTACCTTCTTGGAGACCGAATAGTGTCTTCTTAGGGTTTAAGGATATTCCAAACTTTCTGCATTTCTCGAGAACTGTTCTCAAATGTTCTAAGTGTTCTTCATCTATTTTTGAAAACACACTTACATCATCAAGATAGATAATGATGAAGAAGCCGAGTTCTTCCGAGAATGCTATGTCCATGGCTCTCTGAAAGGTTGCTCCAGCATTCATTAGACCAAAAGGAATTTTCATATACATGAAAGTGCCCCATGGTGTAGTAAAAGCTGTCTTTAATTGATCGGCAGGGTGAACTAAGATCTGATCATACCCTGAATAGCCATCAAGCTAAGAAATTCTTTTGGACCCTACCACCCTTCATAGAATATGATCCATTTTTGGTAAAGGGTAGTTGTCTTTCAATGAAGCTTTTTTTAAATCTATAAAATCTATACAAAGCCTGATTTCTCTAGTCTTCTTCCTAACAAACACCAGATTAGATACCATTCAGAATATCTAATAGGGACAATAATACCAGCTTCATACATCTTCACGATTTCCTTCTTAACCAAAGGCAGCTGTACAGGGTTTATTCTGCGCAGTTTCTGTTTGAATGGTTTTTGGTTTTCTTTAAGAGGGATTTTGTGATGTATTATTTCAATGTCATAGGACTTAAGATCTTCGCAACTCCATGCAAAAACATCAGAAAATTATTTGAACAGCTCAATGTATTTGAGTTTAATGTGAGCTGGCAAAGTTTTGGACAGTTTGATCATCTTCGGTTTTTCCTCACCGCCTATGTTGCACTCTTCCACTTCAGTCTCTACAGGTTCCAGTTTAGGTTTTTTGGCCACATCATTAAAATCAAATAACTCTTCTAAAGGTGCTAGACCACTTGGCAAACTTTCATCTTTAGAATGCAGAGTTTCTAATTCTTCTGTTTCTGATTCTGCACTCAATTCTGTTTCATTTCTAAGTTTGCTAGTCTAAAGGTTAATATTGACAAGCTCAGGAGAAGGTTCTTCTTCACCAAGAAAATTTTCTTCACTGCAGTCTGTATCATAATCTGAATCTGAACTATGTAGTTCAAATTCATTTCTGAATTGCATGAAATTTTCTATTTGTTTATCTCCGTCAAACACCTGCCAATATTTTTTATTGTCAGGCACAACTGGTCTAAATTTTATCTGAGGTGAAGAATCTGAGGTCTCATATGGCGTTAGACATGTCCTAGCTGCAAAGGCTAAATTTTGGGCTATAAGATTTCTTTTCCTTGGGACAAAAATTAATTTGGACTCCTCAAATGTTTTCAAAATATCCATGACGTCGTTACGATAGGCCCTAAGTCTGGGATGATGTGCATTATACTCCCCATTGACTTGCCTAATGATTAACTCAGAATCCCCATACACATTGATTCTCTGGGCTCCTAACTTTTTTAACAAATGTAAGCCTAAGAGCAGGGATTCATACTCCGCTATGTTATTAGAACACTGAAAGTTTAATTTACATGAAATTCATTCTGTGTGCTTGCTTTCAGTGTTGCAGATCCAGACACCTGCACCAGCATTAGTTCTAGTACATGACCCATCAAAATGCATGCTCCACAGAGGACTTTTATCAGTTTTATCTGTTTTGTGAATGTCCTCATCAACTACCGTGCTTCCATATGCTTCTTGAATATCAGCACTAAGTTGTTTTTGTTTTAAATCTTCAAGTTTCTCATCGGGTTGAGGATTGTTCTCTTCACTATCAAGATCTAAGTTTAATGGATTGATGACTTGCAGTTCAAGACCTGTGTTTGGTTTGCTAGTGTTTTCAAATATAGCAAACTGCTTAGACAGTTCAGCATTATGTTTCTTTTCCTCCCTATCAGTCACTAGTTCTATTAAAGTGATTTGTTCATTAAGGATTTCATCATTGATCATGATAAAAGAATCAAGGCCTGTACTCACGGAGTATAGAGGAGATTTTTGCGGTCTGTCTTGACTTGTGACTGTGTATTGCATATGGGACTCCCTGTAAAGTCTTCGAGTTTGGTTGAAAACAGGGATAGTCGCATAGGTCATTTCCATCTGCATAGTACCTTGTACCTTAGCCCCCCAAGATCTTGATAATAACATTCCATACTTTGGGGGAACATCAGCCACAAAAATATCCATAACTAAACACTTGGCTGGAATCGGGCTAAGTTAACATAGAGGTCTTTTATCAATCTTAAACATTTTACTCTGCTTGAGTCAAAGGAGTATAGGTCTTTGTAAGGTCTGGTGATTTCTAGACCCAGGCTCTCCATTACAGCTTTTGGCATCAAATTATGAGAAGCCCCTGAGTCATGCATAGTGTTGTGTAGAATCTTGTCATGAACGTTTAAACTCACATAAAAGGGAGGAACAAGTCCCTCTTGAAACTTACCTTCAATCTTTGGACCAAAAATCAACTCTGGTTGGTCATCATTAAGATTGAGAGTGTCCTCGTTTTCTTCTATGTTTAAAGCCTTCAAATTTTGGGTCCTATATACATGTTGAGCAGCCAACTCAGTTAAGGGAACATATATTTTAATCTTGGAAATTTCCTGTTTGAGGCTGAAAGGAATTTGGTTCTTCAAAATATTGGTTTCAACATTATTTGCTGTCGTTTTATCAGCAACAACAACTTGCTGATTGGTTCTATTTACACTTGACACAACAGTTGAAACAGGAGTACTAGCTGAAGTGTTAGTACTACTAATTTCTGCACTCTGTTTTTCAAGATTTTGAGTGTCATTCTATTTACCTTTACCAGAATTAACAACCACTGATCTATCCTTTTGTTTGACTGTTTTAGGCTTGGTTGTAGTGTTGTTTTGAGAAGATTTTTCAGAGGTTTTGGTGTTGGGGGTTTGTTGACTAGATTTACTTCTGAGTTCATATTCTTTTGAAGGTTCTGTGATAGCATTTTCCATGTCTTGATAACAATTTTCATTATCATCTCTTTTGTCATCATAAGGTGTGTAAAGACCCTTTTTTCTATCATAATGAACCTCGAAGTCATCATCATCTACCCCAAATAGGTTCATATCATTATCCTCTGTTATTTCATCTGTTTCCTCAACCTCACTCACATAGTTTTTATGAAAGGGAGGAGTGATCTGTTGATCATCTTCCCTGGGTCTGTTTGGAGGCTGGTTTCTTCTTACATTCTGATTCTGGTTTTGGTTTCTATTTTGAGGAATAGTTTGGTTTTGACTTGCTTTTTCTCTCTCAATAATGCTCATCTTCTTCATCATTTCTTCCACCATTCTTTCCATCTTTGAGTTTGAGGTAGTAGGTGTGGATTCCTCTCTAAAAGATACTCTCTTTTCGGCTTTCATCCTTGCTCTCTTCTCCATTAGGTTTACTTCTATAGAAAGAGCACCTCTTTGCATGTCTTCAAGAGTTGCAAAATCTCTCTCTCTGAGTGAATAGGTCATGTCAGCGTCAAACCCTTCAGGAAAATTGTTTAAGGTTGATCCTTGTGGAGGTTTTAATTCTGGGGAAAGTGCATTATACACACTGTTAAATCTAGTACAATAGGCGTGTACACTTTCCCCGGGGTTTCTATGGAGATTGTTGTAGTTAGCAAGGACTTGGAGAGGATTCTTCCTCACTTCCCATTTGTTTAAGAATGTTTGATGGAAGCCTTGGAGATTGTTGATACTGTGGGGGGCTAGGGCTTTAAACCATTTTCTTACTTCTCCCCCCAAACTTTGAGCAAATAATCTGATTTTGACAGAATCATCATCAATTTCATTTCTGTCAAAGTATTCATTCATCTTATCCACATGTTGTGATGCAGTTATCGCATTGCTAGCGTCATGCAATGGGATTTTGGACTGATAGTCCTGTGGAAGATTGACTAATGGTACAGGAAGGACTAAGGGAGCATACCATGCTGCCATGATATGTGATGGGGGTGGGTTGACAAGAGGGGGTGTGGGCTGAAGTGAAGTGGTTTGAGCGGTGGATGAAATATGAAAAGAAGTGGATGGGACTGCAGTAGATTGCTGAGCTGATCTTGGATGAGAGACACCTAGATTATAAAGAAAATGTAAATCAGGAGGTGTTGTTTCTCTATTTCCAAGATGTTCACTTGTTTCAGGAGATGGATGTGAAGACTCAGAATCTGACTGATCTAAATCATCAAGGGACCTAGTTCTAAATGGATTTAATAGGTCAGCTTGTGATTGTTGTAGAGCTGAAATATTTTCAAGGACTGAATTAGCTCTCAAGGGTGATCTGAAAACAGTTGAAGATTCTATCTTAGGAAACTTCCTAAGGATACTTTCTGGGTTATCAACTATCTTAGGTGGATCAGGGTCAGGATGGGCTCTAGTGTGAATATTTCTAGGAGCCACTATGCTATGTTTGTAGACCCAAATGAAAAGAAAAGTTCAACTAGGTATAACAGTCTTTAAGAGGTTAACTAATCTGTTTTCACAATTTTAATCCAACAATCCTCTAACTGGATTTGAATGATATTATAATGATAAGGGTTCTTCCCAGTGGAGTCTTAAGGTCTGTTCAGGATTGTGGAGTCGCCAGGTGGAAAGTTTAGAATGTTTTCTTAGAGGTACACTGTCCACCATAGTGCTTGAGAAATATCCTTTTTCAAGGATATCCGGAAACACAACAAACTCTAACCAGATATTGACTGGGAGGGAATTTACTAGATATGTCACCTCTTAAAAGAGGATGAGATCCGGAGGCTACCTAGCCCTTTCCAGACTCTGTCTAAGAGTATAAGGTAAAACACAAAGAGAGTGAAATGTAGGAGTAAGTGTTTTATGACCAATCTGAAATATTTTTGGTATTTTCTGAGTTATTTTTATTTGTGTGGTTCTAAGAATGTCCTAACCTTGTTTAAAAACTTAGCTACGGTTGTGAGACAAAGATAGTCTACTCTTATGGCTAAGCTAGTTGATTTTTCAAGGTTAGATAAAGCCTTATGAGAATCCTAGGATTGACCTAGATTGTCACTGATTCGAACAAGTTTCATCATGATTACCATTTCTTGGTAGTGCTTGAAAAAGCTGCTTTTTACTCTCAAAGTTTTATAGGAATGAAAATGATTGGGTTAGGTCTAGCAACGAGGTACGCCGAAATGTTGGGAATGTGTTTATTAGCAATATTAGCGAGCCAATTAGAAACAACATGTTCAACCAACTTTTGGCACATCAGGATCTAATACCCTCATTAATCCGGAGAGGGTCTCGATGAGTGCAAAGATGGATTTGTATTTGAAGTTTGGGATCATGATATTAGGCTAGTTATGAAGGCCAAGGGTTTTGCTTTTTTTTTGGATGGTTGAACATGATTGTTGTTAGAGGTGAAAATTCCCAAAGGTAAAGAGGTTCAAAAGTGATAATTTGCAAGCAAAAAGAGTAAGTTTTGATCAAGAAGAAAGATGATGGCAGGTTTTCAGTCCATTGGGCTATGGAGTCATAATGGGATTTAATTGGAACAACAAGAGGCAAGAGTGGTCCATGGGGCAAGTCATCTATGTCTAAGGATCTCTTTTAAGGTTTATTTATGGAATGGAATGATACATTAAGAAGGGGAAACAAACAGATGTAGAACAAAGAGCAGCCCGGGATCTGGTAAGTACTTTGAAACTAGCTAGCCTTTGATACACTTCCAATAGAAAACATACAAAAAACTAAGGGAAACTTGAAGGCAACCTTTGGAGTAGAAGCTAGTGGGTCGGGCTCACCACAAATCCTCTCCTAGCTCTTCTTTACTTGGCTACTTCCAAGAAAATCACAGAGATAACACAGAATGGCCTAAGATATGGTAAGTACTTTGAAACTATCCAGCTTTTAACACATTATAAGGGAAGCAATCAGACAGTTATGCAAACAAAACTGGGACCAAGGCTCACCATATCTTCCTCAGTTCATCTTCACACAACATATACTGAGATTAACATTTAAAAATAATATCTAGCTAAGACAACAGGACGAGGGAACGCCATCATTCCTATGTTTAAACTGAATTAAATTATTTCCAAATAAAACAGTTGAAAGAAAACATTTAAATAAATAATTTTCAGCCAGAGAAGGTTACTGGTATGCAGTAGGTCCTAACACTGTTTAAACTATTCTTTACAGAATAAAATGAAACAAAATGAAAACAGGAATAAAATAACAAGTTACAATAAGAATAAAATCACTGTCAACATAAACCAGGATCCCATAAATCAGCTTGTATTGATGCTCCAAACCAGTTACAATATTCAAGTCCAGTGTGTTAATTCATCTCTCTTCACAACCTAACTTATCTGTTACAAGCAGAGCTCCAAGAGCCAGTGAATCACTATTTACAATCAGGGATCTTCAGCTCAATTACATTACAATGCTTCAGTAATTACATCAACAACCAACCCCTCACTCATATTCTACTGAAGTATTTATAGAAAGATGAGGAGGTGAGATCTGATAAAAGATCTCAAATACAATTAATACAACGTTAATGTTTTCTTGGCCCTTGGGGGGCTCAATGAAGAAACTGTACAGGTGTTTCACTATATTAATCGATTTACACTCATGATTTAAGCTCGATGGGAGCTTTTGTTGACCTTTGAGGCTCTGTGTGATGCTAGGGTTACTCTGCAGATATTCTTTCATTAAATTCCTGGTAGAAGTAACTCTTTGGCTGCGTCGGGGAAAAATATCTGATTCTGCTCATTAAATTCTGTTCCTGATTGAATGCTTTGAGGTACAGGTGGTGCTTTAGTCGCTGGGAGGAATCAATTTGCCTCCATTTGTGGCGGTGGAGGGTTTTCTTGATAAAACACTTTAGGCTTTTCTTTAAACTGTGTTTTATATTGGGGATTAGGATTTTTATAATTTCCTTAGCCATAATCCCCGCCGATTTTTCCATTAATTCTCTGTTCTGGTTCATCCTGGTCTTCGACACTGATAATCTTCAACTGTGCCTGTTTCATGGTTTTTCTTTCTATCGTGTGGGGCTGTGCAGAGTTTATAAGGCATCAATTCCTGAGAAAACATCGAAAAAACATGTATTTTAACCCTGCTGATTATTTCTCTGATGTATTCGAAGGCCGGAGGATCGTCATCCTCGGCCTACGAAAATTCTTCATTTAAGTGGAAAAACATTAAACCCTGCAAAAACAAACAAATGTTACAAAATCCTGCGTTTATAGGTCAATCTGCATCGGAGGATGTGCGGAAGAAGCAAGGCCGTTGGATGGCATCATCCAACGGTCGGGATTTAATCTCAGAATGGTCGAAAAAGCATGTGGGAAGGAGGATTAGATCAGAGCCGTTGATCGCGCATGATCGACGGTCGGGAGCGGGCAATGGAAAGTCAGCGGCAGGGAATTGTTGACTGGGAAACGAAATCGGGTGACGCAATATGGGCCGTTGATCTGCAGATCAGATCGACGGTGGGGATTAATTTGCTGCTATACAAGGGCTTGTTTATCGTGCGGGAACTTTGGTTAAACATCAGACACTTTCGGCGATCAACAACCGTTGGATGAGTGGGCCCAGATCGAACGACGGAGATCGATTTCGCTAGGCATCCTAGTCCGGGCTATAACATGCGATGGACGACGGTTTCACGGTGGTTTTCAAATCGTACAAGGGACACGCGTCACATAGCGTATGGAATCACTGGCCAATGGAAGAAAACAGCTTTTGGCCCAAAGGCGGTGCGAAGGATATCAGGCGGGTTTGGGAAACAGCGCACGGACGGCGAGGACCACATGGTAAGTCGCGCTCCGCACCGTCCGATCTACAGAGCAGATCGACAGTTGAGATTGATCCATAATTTACACGGCAGAAAACTTTTGGAAATAAATTAAAAACCCAAAAACACGAATTTACAAAGGTTTTTAATGTCTTTGGGTGGATAAAATATTGGAAAGGATAAGTGCCCGTGAGATTTAGCAGTTGGTTCTGGCGCTCGGGCGCATCGAAGAAAAAGGGTTAGGGGTTTAGCCCGAGGGGACTTAAGCCTCATACATAAAAATATGTACTTTTCATGGTTTTTGAATGATTTTCCAAAAGAAAAGAAGGTTGCGGTAAGGTTAAAAGGTGGGTTTTTAACCTTATAAAATGAATTTTGATGAGCGGAAATAGCAGAAATGTGGAAATGAGGGATTTTCATGGGGAATGGAGGGATAGAAAAAGAGGTTAGTTTGGAAGAAAAGGAAGGGAAACAAGGGGCCTGCAGCAGTCTTTGACTTTGGATTTTTGTAGGTTTTCAGAGGTTTTTAGGATGTAAAATAGCAGTGTGGGAAACTAGACATAGGCATGAGGCCTTCAAGAATATTCAAGAGCCAACAGTTTTTTATAGGGAAAAAATTGTTCCTTGAAGGCTCAAAACAAATTTAGCCACCTTTGGAATAATCAAATTTTACAGGTGGCTAACAGGTGGAAAACCACTTCCTCTACATGGAAATCTGGAGCCAAACGTCCCAACTCAATTTAGAGACCATTTCAGGAGTTGGTTAAAGTCAATATTCTACCATTTATTTTTTAAAAACACCCTTTATTAAGCCTGGCATGAGTGCGACTTTGAGACAGAGCACCAATTGGTGCGCCCTCTTTGAATAATTTCCCCCATTGGTGCGGGTATAACACAGGCTAGTTGCGCCAAGGATGAAAAGGCTATTTTTAGGGTTTTTCACAAGGAGTTGTCTTCAGGGCAATGAAAGTACATGTTCAGGGGAATTCCATGAAAGCATTTTCAAGTTATGTCACTGCTCATAGGTCACAGAATGAGCCCTCCAATGTGTGGGATGGGGAATTGTAGGGATGGTGACAAATTGTTGTGTAACAGATTCCCCCTAAAGTATGAGGCCCGAAAGAGACAGAGGGGTGAAATTCTTTAGGAGAATGTGTCCAACTGAAAACACCGCCGTCGGAAAACCTGCGTAGAGAAATAAAATTGATATCTCAGATATATGATATATATGTGGTATGGGCGCAACCATCCATAACAGAGTATACAATAATCCAGATCCAAGGTATGGACGCAGC
The DNA here is from genome assembly GCA_034641835.2 of Pinus albicaulis. Classification (NCBI taxonomy): domain Eukaryota; kingdom Viridiplantae; phylum Streptophyta; class Pinopsida; order Pinales; family Pinaceae; genus Pinus; species Pinus albicaulis. The sequence continues at coordinate 934,295,793 of CM076574.1, read as the reverse complement.
CATCCAGTGAGGATCGATAAATAGACTCAGGTATGGTCGCAAGCATCCAATGAATGAGCATGTAACTAATCATAATAATCCAAAAAATCACAGCCTAGATTCCAACAGACAAAATCCAGGGTCTTGCGCTCCATCTCGACCCGAAAAAAGTACAAGTTCAAGCATGCGAATATATGAGCTAAAGTCGAACATGCAAGAACATCGCCTGATTACCAGCCAATGATGAAAGCTGTTAACAAACGCAAGAGGTACCACCAATAATGACAATGGCCCTCAAGGTACTATAGGTAAAATATATGGCATGTGAATCAATGAGCTGGTGTCGAAAACCCGTAGAATCTCTCGATCGAAGGCCAATGATGAAAACCTCACGCCGAATGCGAAGAACTTGCCATTGAGGCATGCAGGCTCCAAGGTACCAGATGGGAGTCTCTAGATCAACTTCCTGGATAATGAGCTGAAGTCGACAGGAAGTGACCTTGATCGAATGTGGGCCATAGTGTTTCCCACATCATCGACGCGAGACAGAGGAACATAATGTCTTTTTGAATCAAGATGAGAATCAGAGGAAGGTTGAAATTTGCAGAGGTCAACTTCTCTTGAACATACGGCGGCACGATAGTGAGTTTGGCAGTATTTGACATCAACAGATCAGAGGTCATAATGATGGGACAAAGAGTAGATGAGAGGTCAAAAGGGATCACCCAAACCCATGGAGGCAAGTGGAAAATGAGATGAGATGTCCCCAACCCGACACAAATGCAGACAAGTGCCATGTTCAAGAGCGACATACTGTCGACATGACAATGATGTTAGTTCCATTTTCCCCACCATTTCTAGTGAGTACCTCTTTATTTTTACACAAGCTTGAAGAGGGTACCATATGCTTGCTATATATGTCCATCGTAGTACATTTTATGAGCCCTAGGAAGGAGGAACTCGGATATCGTAATTTCGACTGAATCCAATGTCATCAGGGTTTAACGAGTCTGACAAAGGAAGAACTCGGTGTCTTTTCATGTTTAGAGAGTTTGAAAAGACAATAGAAAAGTAAACTCCAATGGTCCCTTTTCGTAAATAGTTCCTCAGACCCGAAAAGGTAGAAAACAATATCTGAGAATACCTCCTAGTCGCGATAGGCTAGGGTATTCCTTTTTCGTAAGTAATCTATCCTAGCCCGAAAAAGGGGTAAACGTATACTGGGTAGATGTCGTTTCGCAACCACTTTAACGAGATCAAAACGACAAGTGACTCAACAATATTTTCATGTTTAGAGATTCAGAAAAGAGCTGAAAGATGACTCCTCCTGGAGGAATAAGTGGTATAAAGGGTAGCAACTAGTTCCGGTAATGGTGGAACTACTCAGAACAAGATAAAGGTTAAGAGGCTGGCTAACAAGACCACTCATCGCAGCGGTTCCTCAGGAACGAGTAAAACAACCAAGTGAAGGCATATGATCGGCCAAGCAGATAGTGACGATGGAATGAGAAAACCAAGGCTCATCTGGCAAAAACAGGCTGATAAAATGGCAATCACAAGAGGTAAAATGGGAATGGTTTCATTTTTACACAAGCTTGAAACAAAGATAAACTATGCTTGAAACTGGTTTCATTTTTACACAAGCTTGAAACCGAAACAAACTATGTTTGAAAAATTAAGCATGCCCCCAGCATGGTGACTCAATTCGAGGTACATGCTCCCCAAGTTTCAATCCATGCACCTGAGTAAGCAGATGGACGGAGTGAAGGTTCAAGTTACGAGATCTAAGAAATACTCGACTGGGATTTTACGAGATCTGATCAAAGACTCGAATTGAACAAGAACATGTTTCATTATTTTAATGAGTTTGACACATTAAAAGAACTATCCTCAGGACACCTTGTTTCCTGGTTTAAGGAGCTTGGCACAAGAAAAGGAACTCTGCTCCGGGAATCTGGTTTCATTTTTTAAGGAGCTTGACACAGGAAAGGAACCATGCTCCAACCGACCTCATCATAATGAACAAGAATTAATCGCTTCCAAGAGTTCCACTCCCAATGGAAGGAAAACATCCTAGAAGTTAGGACCCAATGCCCCCAGCACCTGATGCACAATGGCACAGTCACTGGGTACAGGCACGGGGTAGGTAGCCACATAGTTGACCTGCGGTGGGGCTAATACAACGGGTGGATAAAAACTATGAAGGGATGATGGCGAGCTAGTTGCCACATCAGTACCAAAGAACGAAAGCTGATCAATGGTCACGATCCGTCCTTCACGTGGAAAACAGACCACACGAAAAAGGGAGGAGACAAGCGCTCCCATGGCATAGGTGTAATCACACCCCAAGAGCAGATTGAAATCCAAGGGGCCTGGAACAACCATCACATCCATATGGACAGTTTTACCTCCCAAAGTAATAGGTAACCTTGGAAGGATCCCTGATGGTTGACTAGTTCTTATGTTAAACATCAACAGATTTTGCGTAACAGGCACAAGCGGCGGTGAACCAAAATCTTTCCAAGTAGTTGAGGATAGAATACTAACAGATGCACCTTTGTCTATAATGGTGCTGGGTACGACCAGACCAAAAGCCTATACTGTGATCTCGAAAGGCACACAAGAAGGAAGGCGGTATCCTGCAAATCAACTCCAATCAAAGGAAGTGACCAAACTACTTGGAGGGGCTACCATCGAATCGAGATGGTCTTCCCCCAGTGTTACGGAAGAAGAAGGAGCATCCTCCACGACCTCCATCTCGAAGGTGGGAGGAGTATCCTTCGGGAGCTCCATCACAGGAGGCGGAGGAGAAGCTTCTTGAGATGTAGGGACAGGAGAATATTTCTCCAAGTCTGAGGAATCTGAAGAAACAAGAAGAACCTAAGGGGTGTGAGGTCCACTCTCAATGGAAAATACCTGGTGCACCGTAGACGGGGCCAGCTCGACCGATCTCACGACCAATGGTTGGTCGAGAATGGATTCCTGAATTTGAATTTCCGAGGGAGCGGGATTGACCAAGGATGACTCTTGACCAATCGTGGCATCAGCAGGTGGAAGGCTCAAAGAAAGTTGTTTGTAACCAGTGGGAAGGCATGGTGTAGAAACAATCGGGTTGTCCAACACTCCCTTGGCTTCATCCATATAAGGACAAAGGTGAATGGCATGGTGCCCTTCACACAACTTACAGGGATTGGTAATCTTACCCTGCTTCTTAGGAGCCTTACCAACACCAGTTGAAGACGTGCCCCCAACTTGACTCTCGAAAGCCAAAGGCAACGGTGGATGACCGCTCGACCATTTTTCAAGCACCTTGGGAATGCTAGGGCAGTCTCAAAGAAAATGGTCTCCTGTGCACAACATGCAAGGGAACTTGACTTTCTGTGGAGGGTTGGAAGGTTTGTCAAGAAGAGATGTTTCAGAAGCAGTAGCTGCACTGTTAGCCTCTCGCTTATCAGACTTCTTATTCTTTGCCTTCTTCTTCTTCTTCTTAGCCACCTAGTTACTCAAATCCAGGCTTTCACCAGGCGAAGTAGAAAAGGAAGACGCAGAAACAGGCGAAGAAGGGGAGAGGTCCACCTTGGAATCAACATGAAGTTTTTCAGGTGGAGGAACTGATTGACCAATAGCTGAGACATTCAGAACTATAGAGGTTGAGAACAACCAAACAGACAACCCAATAGTTAACCTAGGAAGGGACAACATTTCCATGTAAGGAGCGCCAACATTTCCGAAAGGAGGAAAAGGACTAGGATTCCCATCGGAGGGAATTCCTTGGTTGGTGCACTCTGGAAAAGTTGCCATCAACAACTCAAAACCGCACACGGGCTAAAAACCAAGGCACACAATCAAACGGCCAACAAGCAAACTATAAAAGGGCATGTGATCGTGGGTGATTTATTTTACCTCATTGAAACTTAGAAAATTCACCGTTTCATGTTTTAAGATTCGAGAAACGGATGAAAGGTGACTCTATCTCTTTTAGTTTTGAAGCAAGCGTGAAAGGACAAGCGCTTGATGACCTTTTCAAATTTAAAGAGTCATCAAAGATCAAAATGAATACTTTGGAATACTAGGCAAAGGGTGTACCAAATAACCTTGAACTGCAATATACACCTTGGTTTCAAAATGAAAGAGAAATCAACCAAGGACTTAACGTACATGCAAGAAATCTCCCCAAATGCTGTGTCCGGTGTATCACAGGTATAGGGCGGTAGACTCAGCTTCCTATGGATAAAGGATATAAACCTAGTGGGGTCTCCCTTTATATACGCGACGGTACGGGGAGCACAAGTCCGTACTAGCGTTGTCTAAAGCCAAGAGGCGAACGATAGCTACTAGGTTTAAAGACGCCGGAACACGTCTCTAGCCCAGACCTCTAAATATTTCGTTAATGTTTCAATGTTGCCTTAGTGTAAATTGAATAAATTTTAACATTTCTCTTCAATTATGTTCCAGTTTTCAGGCCCTAGCGAGTGTTATGTCTCAAAATCACCTAAATGCATACTACATGCCACAGTATATCATTTCGTTCGATGAAAGCTAATTACAAGGGAGTTAAGAGCTTTTCACACAACAACAAAATGACCAGAGAACAACCAATGATATCTCTAATGCAACTAATGGAAACTAAAAACTTTTCGTTCAAAGTTACTAATCACTAATAACACCGAAAAGATCTAATTCACATCAACTAATTCAATGCAAAAGAGATTTTTTATTTTTATTTTAATGTTTAAGAGCAAAAGCACTAGACAAAATAAGAACTAATGAGACAAACAATTCAAGAAGTGATAGAAAAAGAGAAAAACAATCAAATTTCACTCAATGCAAGCACACAATGAGATCTCAAATCGATAAAAAGTCCCTCAAATCAAAAGACACCCAAAGACTCAATTGAACCACGTAATCTAGGCCCAAAACGAGACAAAGCGAAATTCGAATGAAGAAGAAGCCAATCACTCAAATAACGCAATAAAATGATAGAAAACCACCAAAAAAGTGTGAAGAAGCTATCATAGAGCTGACTGAACAGACAGGAACCAAAAATTCCCAAGGGAGGCTCGATGCACAATAGCACCTAGATGCCCTAGGGCTACAATATAAAATTGATAGAAATGGACAAACAACCAAAGGAAGAAGGTCACAGTCAGTCAAACAAGGCTCCAGAACACTCAAGCAGTCAAAAAAACAAGACCAAACACCTAGATCAATCTTAGAAGGCTCAAAACAAAGTAAACCCTACTACCTTACAGGATTGGCGCGACTGTAAGGTTGAAACTAGCGCCAGAATGGGATTGGCGCGAGTAATACACTGACAACATGCGCCAGTGGGCGCGACTGTCACACTGAAAAGAGCGCCAGCCGAGTTTACTAAGGAAAAATAAAAAACAAGCAATCCAAGAAGCAGACCAATGATGGTAAAGCTCAAACCAAAAGCCAAACTCACAAAAAGAGCCAGCCCAAAAGAGCTAATCAAGCAAGCAAATTTAAGAAACGACCGAAAGACAAGACAATACTCCAAGTGTTTAGTTCATAAACTGAACCGGAGATTGACTGAAGCAGCATTGATCTAATTTGCTAATGCAGAGCAAGAGCGTTTCGAAGGCTATCTGGCTAACTTCAGGCTCCGTCTATATTTTATAAAGCAAACAACAAGCCAACTCCCCAGTGGATTTGCCAATTTGTTGAGGAGGTAAATCCCCTCTATGGACAGAGGCGATCCCTACTAGCCCAAATCGGGTCTAGCAACAATCAAACACGCTACAACGCAAGTTCCTAATTGCAAAAATCAAAGCACGATAGAAGGCCTACCTCAGGTCCAACGCTGTTCTCATTGCAGAGAGGATAGTGCTCTCGATCCCTTGCTCCGACAGGTCACAATTCCACCACTTGACGCGATCGAACACCTGCACGTATAAGAAAAATGATGAACATACGAGCATAAAACCATATAATTGCAATTATGTGTCAGTCAGAGAGGACACAACTCATAAACAAGCATGAATAATACGAGTGGAACTATAATCGTAGTCGCTTATATTAATGAAACAAAGGATGATACAACCTAGCTCTGACGCTGAAATCCTCCTTCGGCAGGTCGTCAGCAGAATACGTCTCGGTAAAGCTTGTCAGGAATAGGGACAAGCCTCTCTCTTTGATCGTCAATCTCCTTGCTATGGATTTGGCACTATGAGGACTATCAAAGCTATTGCAACATTATTTAGGCTATGAAGGCTCTTGGAGATTAGCTTGAAAAGGGAAATGGCAAGCTTATATAAATGGAGGAAGGGGATTTGGGATCCCTACAATCATGGGATTGGACCTATCCTTAAGGAAACTTCCATGGGAGGTGGCAAACTACTTCCTCTACATGGAAATCTAGAGCCAAACGTCCCAACTCAATTTAGAGACCAGTTCAGGAGTTGGTTAAAGTCAATCTTCTGCCATTTATTTTTAAAAAACACCCTTTATTAAGCCTGGCGCAAGTGCGACTCTGAGACAGAGCGCCAATTGGCGCACCCTCTTTAAAGAATTTCCCCCATTGGTGCGGGTATAACACAAGCTAGTCGTGCCAAGGATGAAAAGGCCATTTTTAGGGTTTTTCACAAGGAGTTGTCTTCAGGGAAATGAAAGTACATGTTCAGGGGAATGCCATGAAAGCGTTTTCAAGTTATGTCACTGCTCACAGGTCACAGAATGAGCCCTCCAATGTGCGAGATGGGGAATTGCAGGGACGGTGACAAATTGCTGTGTAACACACCTACAAAAAACAAAAATAATTAATAAATCCTGCATTTTTTAGGTTTAACTGCTTCAGAAGGCGGGGAAGAGCGTGGTCATTGGATGGCTGCATCCAATGGTGGAGATTTACGTAGAAAGGAAAAAAGGAGAGCGGGAGGAGAATAAGGTGGAGTGATTCCGGACCGTCCGATCCAGACACGTGGAAGGTCCTGATTTAATCAAAGAATCGCAATCGGGGGTGGCGAGCGAATGGAGCGATTAAAACATGCGATGCGACGAAGTGCAAGCTGTTGATCTAAAGGTTAGATCAATGGTTGAGAATGAATCGGGGGAATCACAATCGGAGGTCGGGAATGAGGCGATGCGATTGCGCGATCGGAGAACAGGCTGATGCGATTGTGATAATCGGAGAAAGGGCTGATGCGATTGCGCGATCAGCCAATCACAATCGGCGGTAATGAATATTGAAACTGCACCAAAGAAAATCTCTGATGCGATTAAAATCGCCCGGAGTAATAACTCTTGGTTTATCAAAAGAAACATGAGATCTGGAGTTATATCAAAGGGATCTGATCGCATCGGGATTTTTGTATAACAAAACATATGCGCTCATTTGATTTATTTCGATGCGATAAGCACCGATGGGATTAGCACCGATGGGACTAGTGCCTAGTTTCGGGGAAGGGGCATGTGGGGGAAGTGGTTAGGACTTAGCCCAAGGGGCTTAAGTCCATAGGAATAAAACTTTGTTTTTTATGAAATTTTCAGAGTTTTTCAATGGTTTTTATAGGTTTCAGTAAAGCTAAAGAATGGGTCTTTAACCTTATAAAAGTGATTTTCATGAGGGGAAGAAAAGAAATCATGAAAACAAAGGGGTTTTTATGGAGAAAAAGGGGAGCAAATGAAGGCTGGTTTTGAAAGAGGGGAAGGGGAAAAATGATGTTTTTGCAGCAGTTTCTTCTCATGAAATCAACAGAATTTCCGAGTATAAAATGGGAACAGTAATGAATATTTTGGACAAAGGCATGAGGCCTTTCAAGAGTCTTCAAGAGCCAACAATTTTTAGCAATAAAATCTGTTCCTTGAAGGCTCAAAATATTTTAGCCACCTTTGCTATAACAAATATTATAGGTGGCTAACACCATGCACAACTGGATAGTGGACCATTCTAACTTAGGTTCTCCCATTCGTTGCCAGGTTTGCTTAGGTAGTGCATTGGCATCTAAGCCCACGTCCAGAATAACCCAATCCATCTCATAGTCACTAATCTATGCAGTTAACTGCATCTCCCTGCCAATGTGTCTCTTATGCTTATATAACTTGTGCACATCCTTAACTTCCATAGCTGGGTTTGTCTTTTTTGCGCAGCTATCTATCAAGGCTTGGAGGTTTTCTATGGCCCTTTGGTTGCGCAATAGCTTCATACATGTCTGCAGGAATGGTTTGACCTCATCATCTGCTTTGGGGTTTGCAAGGGTGTGAGGAGTAGGTACCTCAGCCTTAGTAAAATCTTGGTGAGCTGCGACAAAGGTTTCTTTTTCTTTCTGTAAGTCCAAACCTTCTTGTTTAACAGTCGATTTATAGATGAGAGGCTCTGCCTCAGCCTTCTCTATAGCTCCTCCGGTGGCCATACTACTATGTGTTATAACATTAACACTTGGTCCTCCATCTCGAGGTTCCGCCTTGACCCTTTTTATATTTTTCATAGGTGTCTACTGCTTCTCCTGCATCTTGGCCATCATAATTGCAAAATCTTCAATCGCATGATCCAGCTATGTTAGGTCCCTATATTACTAGTATAGTACCTTATTGTTGTTAGTGTAACCCCTTTATTGTTATTATTGTACCCTTGTAACCCCCATTTTGTTATTATTGTGCCCTTAAATTATTATTGTTAGGTCGGCTAGGATTACATTGTGGCCCACCAGGATTACATTATGGCCACATGGACTCCTATATATAGAAAGGAGGTTTTGTAAATTGTATCATCCAAGAATTGTTCATTTATGTAATGTATTGGAGGTTTCCACCTCGAAGTGGCTTATTTCTAAGGCGTTCATATCTCTTTTCTTCTATTTTTGGAGCTGGTTACACAACATTTGGTATCAGAGCTTTGGATTCTAGGGTTTCGCTGCTCCAAACAGGTCATTGTGGCATTTTCGCTATAAATTTTTTTCTACGAAGGCTCAGAAGCTGAAATTTTTAGGGTGCGAAAAAGAAATCCCGAGGAATATTGTCTAAAAATTTCAGAGCTTGGTTCGCAATATTTTAGGAGATATGATCTATGGAAGTTAGGTATTTGTTCAGGCTCCTAAACAGGTCATCGTGGAATTTGTGCTATAAATTTTCTTCTACGAAGGTTCAGAATCTGAAATTCATATGGTGTGAAGCTGAAATCCTGAGGAATTTTTTCAAAAAATTTCAGAGCTTGGTTCGCAATATTTTTGGAGATATGATCTGTGGAAGGTAGTGCTTTTTCAGGCTCTTGAATTGCATCTCAAAGAGGTGATCGTGGGAAAATTTCAATAACTCTCTCTCTGGGCATCGGATTGGAGTGCCGTAAAAATTGGTTGCACGTACACAGACTTTAGTTTCTTGGATATCAATTTCAGAGACAAAGGATGAAACAGTGACACGTGGCAATTCGTACAAGTTCGCTCTACTGAACCAGTCCATAATTAGGTCATTGTGGGAGATTGGACACAACTTTGTCTTGGAAAATCAAAATCAGGTCAGACCTGTGGCATTCAAAATAGAATTCAAAGGGCTAATTCAGTGCGGAATTTCAGATATTGAAGATCTGTAATCACAGAGATAATACAATTTCAATATCGAGCTCCTCAAAGCTAGTAAAAGGTGTGTATTTTTTTTTCCGAATTGCATAAGTCTTGTTTGAAGAATCAAGTTGAATTGATTGCAAGGGCCTATTGTAGAATAGATATCAATATTGGAGTCGGCCCCTAAAAATAATTCAACACCCATTAAGCCTTTAGAAGGCTCTAGTATTACTCATGAAGATGAAGAATGGCAACATGACATATCAAAATTACAAGAGCAAATGCAACAAATTTCGCTCTTGCAAAGAACAACAAAAAATGAAATGGAAGTTTTGAAGAAAGGCATGGAAACTAAGGTGGATGGTTTGAAGAAAGGCGTGGAAGCTAAGATGAATGGTTTGGAAGCTAAGATGGATGGCATGGAAGTCGGCATGGAAGCTAAGATGGATGACATGAAGAATGATCTAAAAGCATACATGGAAGGCTTGATGACAAGTTTAAAACCAAAAATGATTCCTAATGGCGAAAATATAGTAGAAGAACCTCATGATGAGAACAAAATAAATGTTAATAGTGATTTCATAAACTCTAATGTTGGCGGGAAGAACCACCATATTCCAAAGATGGATATGAGGAAGTTTGATGGAAAGGATCCTGTAACATGGATACTACAGATGGAGCAATATTTTGATCTCCATAACGTGCAAAACACACAAAAGGTACGCAATGCAACTTTACATTTAGAACAAAATACATTTGTATGGTATCAATGGCTTTGCTCCCGTCAAAAAATTGTCACTTGGTCAATTTTTACGGAGGAAATGATAGCACATTATGAGGATACAAAGAGCAACACCTTCTTTACCCAATTGATAAATCTCAAACAAAAGGGTTTAGTGGGGCAGCACATCGAGGACTTCCAAAAATTGAATATAAGGGTAACTGATCTTACAGAGGAACACAGGATTGATCTCTTCCTAGGCACTTTAAAGGATAACATCCAACATGAAGTTCCCGTTTTGGAACCTGATTCATTGGAGAAGGCATTCGGGTTGGCAAGAAAAGTTGAATGTAAAATTATGGCGACAAGGAAGCCTACCACTCAATTCTATAAAGAAGGAAGTGTTGCTACGCCTAGATTTCCACAACCTACGAGGTTGACACCACAACAATTGGAAGAAAAAAGAGCAAAAGGGCTTTGCTACAGTTGTGATAGCAAATACACTAAAGGTCATAAGTGTGCTGAGAAGAAATTATTTTACATAGATTGTGAAGAGAAAGAAGAAAATGAACAAGAAGAGGATATACACCAGGAACCAACCCTAGAAGAGGAAGAAATGAATCCGACCATATCGTGTAATGCACTGGCAGGAATTACCACTCCTCAAACTCTCAAGATACAAGGACAAATCAAGAAGAAAAGGTAATAGTGTTGATTGATTCAGGTAGCACCCATAATTTTATTCATTGTAAGGTAGCCAAGGAATTAAATTGTTTCCTATACCCAGCACCAGAATGTCAAGTGATGGTTGCAAATGGAGGAACTATAAATTGCTCTGGAAAATGCCATAATATCAAGATAACCATGTGGGAATATGTATTGACTAGTCCAATGCTTTCCATTCCTATGGGAGGTGTTGATGTTGTACTAGGAGTACAATGGTTACAATCTTTGGCGACGGTAGCTTTTAATTTTCAAGAACTTTTCTTGAAATTTTTTTCAGAAGGAAAGGAAGTCGAATTACGGGGTATTGAAGGGAAGTCGGGAAGGATAATAAGCTCTAATGTCATGACAAAGCTTCTAAAGAAAGAACAACGAGGAGTAATTGCACAATTATGCTCACTAGAAGTTCCAACATCAAAATCATCTATTTCTGCAGATCTCCAACAAGTCTTGGACAATCATTCCAAGGTGTTTGAAACTCCCAAAGGACTCCCACCGATTCATGATCATGATCATGCTATTCATTTGATTCCAGGAAGTGTTCCTCCAAACATCAGGCCTTATAGATATCCTTACTTCCAAAAGCGTGAAATTGAATGTATGATTGCAGAAATGTTAGAGGCGGGTATAATTCAACCTAGTCAAAGTTCTTTCTCTGCTCCTGTAGTATTGGTACACAAGAAGGATGGATCATGGCGAATGTGTCCGGATTATAGGGAGCTCAATAAGCTCACCATTAAAGATAAATTTCCCATTTCTGTGATTGATGAATTATTGGATGAATTACATGGAGCAATTTATTTTACCAAGTTGGATCTTCGTTCGGGATATCATCAAATTAGAATGAAGACTGAAGATATTCCAAAAACAGCATTTCGAACTCATGAGGGTCATTATGAATTTTTGGTCATGCCTTTTGGCCTTACCAATGCACCTTCTACATTTCAGGGTTGATGAATTCCATTTTCAAACCCTTCCTTAGAAAATTTGTGCTAGTATTTTTTGATGATATACTAATCTACAGCAGGTCTTGGAAGGATCATGTTGAACATATTGACAGGGTGCTCAAACTATTGCAGGAGAAACAATTATATGCAAAAACATCCAAATGTTTCTTTGGAGTACAAGAGGTGGAATATCTGGGTCATATTATATCTCACGAGGTGTTAAAGTAGACCCTAACAAAATTAAAGCCATTAAGGAATGGAAAGTCCCCAAGACAATAAAGCAGTTGCGAGGATTTCTCGGGTTAACAGGCTATTATCGCAAGTTTGTTAAGAATTATGGGAGAATAGCAGCACCTCTAACAACATTATTTAAGAAAGATGCATTTTCATGGACTCCTGAAGCAACTAAGGCCTTTGAACATCTTAAAGAGGCAATGTGCCTAGCACCGGTCTTAGCTACACCAGACTTCACAAAAACCTTTGTTGTGGAATGTGATGCCTCAGGAAATGGAATTGGTGTTGTTTTAATGCAAGAAGGAAGACCCATTGCTTTTGAAAGTAGTCCAATCAAAGGAAAGTATTTACAGAAACCTATTTATGAGAAGGAAATGTTAGCAATACTGCATGCACTAAAGAAATGGAGAACTTACCTAATGGGAAGACACTTCAAGGTAAAAACTAATCATGATAGTCTTAAACACTTTTTGGAACAAAGACTATCTTCAGAAGAGCAGCAAAAATGGGTCACAAAGATGTTGGGTTATGACTTTGAAATAATCTACAAAAAAGGAAAGCTTAATGTTGTTGCAGATGCACTCTCAAGAAAGAATGAAGAGGTGGAAGCATTGCTTTGTGCCATTTCTATTATCAAACCAGATTGGATAACTGAAGCAAGAGATGAATGGAAGAAGGACAAAGATGTATGGATACTCATTCAAAAGTTGCAGCAAGATCCTAGTACATCTGATACATTTAGTTGGAAAAAATGATTCCTTATGGTACAAAGATCGCTTATATCTTTGTAAGAATTCCCAACTAAAACAAAAGATTCTTCTGGAATTGCACACTTCTCCTTTAGGAGGACACTCAGGATTTTTAAAAACTTACCACAGGGTGAAGAAAGAATTTTTTTGGGATGGCCTTAAATCTGATATTCAAAATTTTGTGGTAGAATGTTTGGTTTTCCAGCAGAATAAAGTGGAAACAATTAAGACCCCGGGACTTCTACAACCTTTATCCATTGCAAGTCAACGTTGGGAGGAGATTTCAATGGATTTTATCACAGGTTTACCTAAGTCCGAAGGAAAGAGTGTCATCATGGTGGTAGTTGATAGACTTACCAAGTATGCACACTTTTGTGCATTATCTCATCCATTTAAAGCAAGTACGGTTGCTACTACATTTGTGGACAGAATTCAAAAGCTACATGGAAGCCCAAGGGTTATTGTGAGCGACAGAGATCCCATTTTTACGGGAAATTTTTGGACGGAGTTATTTTCTTGTTTGGGTGCTCAATTAGCTCATAGCTCATCTTATCATCCTCAATCTGATGGTCAAACAGAGATAGTAAATAAATGTTTGGAAGGATATCTTCGTTGTTTTGTATCTGATAAACAAACACGATGGGTCAAGTGGTTACCTCTCGCTGAATGGTGGTATAACACTTCCTTCCATACTGCAACAAAAATGACCCCATTTATGGCACTTTATGGATATCATCCACCATCGATCACATCATATTTAAGGGAAAATTTGAAGGTTCAAGCAGTGGAAGATCACATCGAGCATCAGCAAGAAGTTCTCCAACTCTTAAAGGATAACCTGAATTTGGCACAAAATCGAATGAAACAACAGGCAGATCAACATCGCAGCGAGAGAAGTTTTGATGTAGGAGATTGGGTATTTTTACGGCTACAACCATGTAAACAAATGTCCCTCAAGAAAGCTAAGAAGGATAATAAATTATCGCCAAAGTACTATGGTCCTTACAAGGTGTTGCAAAAGATTGGTACTATGGCATACAAATTGGAGCTTCCTGCTTCTTCGCGATTACATCCAGTTTTCCATGTTTCATGCTTAAAGAAGGTTATAGGTGAAAATCTTCCAGTTCAAACAATATTGCCAGAACTTGATGAGGAAGGAAAAATGATATTGGAACCTGAAGCGGTCACGGAAACAAGAACTTGAAAATTACAGAATCGATCAATTTCAGAGTATCTCATCAAGTGGAAGAACTTACCCACTGAAGATTCTACATGGGAGGATGAGAATTTTATACAGAAGCACCCAGAGCTACTCAAGCATTGACGACAACACCTTTTTGAAGGAGAGGGGCATTTTAGGTCCCTATATTACTAGTATAGTACCTTATTGTTGTTAGTGTAACCCTTTTATTTTTATTATTGTACCCTTGTAACCCCCATTTTGTTATTATTGTGCCCTTAAATTATTATTGTTAGGTCGGCTAGGATTACATTGTGGCCCACTAGGATTACATTATGGCCCCATGGACTCCTATATATAGAAAGGAGGTTTTGTAAATTGAATCATCCAAGAATTTTTCATTTATGTAATGTATTGGAGGTTTCCCCCTCAAAGTGGCTTATTTCTAAGGCGTTCATATCTCTTTTCTTCTATTTTTGGAGCTGGTTACACAACAAGCTATCTACAGTATCTACAGGATTTTCTCACAAGGTTCACGCAGTCCCTTGCAAAGTGCCATATTTCCCCATAGTTATAGAAAATCAATTGTTCTCTCCCTCTACCTGCGCTTCCACATCAGCCCACTCCCCTGCCCCTAGCTGGTGAGCCACCTATGCCCGAGGGGGATATTGGTGAGGACGGGTTCGAATATACCCTATATAGATATCCTCGATCTATCATCAGATCATACGCACGACAGTTTTTTTCATCATTGCCTATAGATCTACAGAACCTGTACCATTGTTGCTTTATTTCTGGGACATATGCGGCAAGGTGGGGGTAGTGGTTGGTATCATGCAGCCTAGCAACACAAAAATCATCGCACCAAAGCTTCGGTCCACATGGTCCTGCAGCGACCCTTGGTCGCAACGGACTGGGTCCCCCAGCCTGTATGTAGTCTGCTAGTAGAGGACAGTTATCCTTGGTGTGTCCATTCACCCTGCACCGTATGCACCATCTTTCAGGGATAACCTTCATCCCTCGCTCCTTTCATAGATTCTGGATCTACATATGCATTGCTTCTAGTTGGCCTTGTATCTGTTGCACTCCTAACTGGGTATCATCTCTTGGTGCAGCTTCTAGCTTCATCGCAATTTCCAAGGCCTTTTCCTACGATTCAATGGCTTGATGTCCCATTGGCACACATAGGTGGGGAAGAATCATAGCAATGAACCACTCTGTGTGTTGCCTATCATCATACAGAAATCCTCCTTCTCTAATTTCCTTCTTCAGCCATTGGTCAACCTCCCATACGGATTCGGGCGGTCCTTGCTTAATATCCTTCAGATTATTTACTATCTGAGAGTAGGACTTGGGCTTCTTGAACTATTTTTTGAAGGCGTTTTTAATTTCTTCAATGGTTGCATTCGCATGCTGGTCGATGTATCCCATGTACCAGTCCAAGGCTCTTCCTTCAAAAGGCAAGGGATAGTTGCTCTCTTTTCATCGCATCACTAGCTACATTCTGCATAGTCCATACCGATCTTGTGACAAACCAGAACCAATCCATATCTGCATGCCCTACACCTTTGAAGGTGGGTAGCTTCATGTGTGAGGCCATACCATCTTCTGGTGGTGGAGGCAGTGAGTTCTTACCCCTATGAGGGTTTGACTATGGCGTAGACGTATAACTCTACGTAGCAGAATTTCTTACTAGACTGCAGACAAATCGATATCTTTCTCGATTAGTTCTGTAATATTTAACACTGCATGTTGTACCCTCACTTTGATCAGAGCTCATTCACTCTGTGTGGTTGCAAAAAATTCTCTTTTCGCACAGTATCTTAATCAGCAATAGTAAGGTTTTCAGAAACTTACCCTGGAGATCCTTGAAGAACCTTTGCTCTACTTCAGAATAAGAGATGAATTGATCAATGGCAAACCCTGTCACAAACCCTCGTACACTATCCACCCAGTGATATACTGTACGTGTGATGGTGTTATCAGTCTTTTCTAACTGCTGGATCAACTTTGGAGTCCACTGCATGACCCGTTCATCCTTCCAACACTTCTAGAAATCTAAGAGCCTTGCAAGCCACTCCTGAAGCTCAGTCGCAAATGTCACAAAAAAAAATCGTAGATATTCATGAAAATGTACTTATTCTTCCACTTCTCCTTCGTCAACCTTGTGCTGAAATTCTCTTTTATCGCAAATTCCTAAATTTTTTTTCGAACCACTCTTCAATTTATTTCTTCTCAGGTTTCTAGTATTCTCTTGGCATTACCCAATCTCTCTCTCAAAATTCTCCTGGTCCTAGCAATGGAACCATTTTTTGGATCGAGGGGTCCTAACCTAGGTTCGGAGGTTAAGGTTTTCTAACAAACCCCTATACTACTAGCCCTTTCGGCAGTGACCTACTTGTGCAGGCCAAAGTCTCACCCAAAGCAGTAAGGGAGGGTGCTGGAACCAGGTTTCTGCACCCTGAGAGATAGCAAGTAAGTCAAGCAGAGCTGTGTTCCCAGCTTATCAGCTTCATATTTAACAAATCTAGTAACAGATTGATACCGCAGAGCTCATACCTGCTAATTACCTTCGCATCCATGTGCGTAGTACCTATATACCAGTATAGCAACTATAATCGAAGTGATCAACAGGTCATAGATTTATATAACAGGAACAAGGATACTCCTCATAGCAATAAAATATATATATTCACAAGTTCACTAATCAGTATAGTCCACAGTTAACAGAGCTACTATTAGTCATAGATCTACTCAGCATTTGCGCATCAGCATTATCATATGTGATATCATAAACACGTGAACAATAGATCATAGTAAATAAAGAAAGATCCGAAACAACAATGGATAGCCAATAGTAAGTGTACCACATTCAACAGTTTGCCTCAACAGTAATACATATATCAGATAACGTAGAGGTACTCTAACCATATTCGCATATATTAGCCTTCAAAACCTAATACAATCCAACATCGTCTGCGCACACAGCCAACAGGGTTCGCACACAGCAGGACTGAGGATCTTCGCACACACAGCTAACAGGAGTCCTTACCCTAGCAACCCAAACAGATCTAAGAATTCACAACTATCATCAATCTCTATCCTTTCTTCCCTATGACTCAAAAAGGTTCATCTATTTATACCGATTTAGCCTATGCATCCAATGGTCCGCAAACCATGGTTTGCGGACTCTTGGTAAACCCTTGAATCGTTACAATGCATTAGGGGCTTTGACCCACCCCAAAACCACTGCGTTAGAATAAATATTACAAAAATATACAAAAATAGACCAACTTCGCAACTTTAGGAGACCCTGTTCCAACAATAGTCCAAGCTGAAGATATAGATGAGGGAGGAAAGAAGCTCAAGAAATCCAAAACAACTAAGAAGTTAGAGTTTGAAGGTGAAGATGTAGGATTCATGTTTCAGGTTAGAAAACTAATGACAAGACATGCCAGGAAGGTCTTGGAAAGCAGTAAAGAAGCTCAGAAGGTCACTGAAACTATCCAGCCACAACCAAGAATCATTGACCTCTCATCACCTACAAAAGAAGACCTAGTCATCAAGTAAAGAAAGGTAAAGAGAAAATCATTGAAAAAATAGAGATTGAAGTCCTTAAGCAGCAGTTGAAGTTGGAAAATGATGAATATTATTCTTAAATAAAGAAGTAAGGAAGCACAAGGTTCAGAAGGTACAGTTTGAGAAAATGAAAGAAATTTGGGAGGATCAAGTCACAAGTGTCTCTAAGACCTTGGACAACACAGAAAAACTGATCAAATGGACTAAGCCATTGAGAGGAGAGGTGAAAAATATCAAAAAAATGAACCTGCTCTTACAGTGTAAGAACAGGACACTGAAGGATCAAGTCAAAGACCTTCAAGAGCAATTAGAATTGATTCATGAAGAGCTGGAGAAAAAAGGCTTAAAGTTGCCTGTGGTTGAGGAGCCCATAGCTCAACTGATCATTAATGAAGAGGAAACACCACAGGGGTCTTAATTTGAGATTGATTATGTTTTAGAAGGTTAATGGCATGCTGAAGACCAAGTTTTTACAATTGGAGGCCACTTTTTTGAGACAGTGTTGAAATCTGGAAATTCTGTAGTTTTTCACAGTTTCATAGTGTTTCCTAGGCTTAAAGCCAAGAAAACACTACGAAAATTTCTGTAGTAGCCTATTTGCTTCCAAAATCACTTTTTATAGTTTTCAAGAAGGGAGAATAGTAGTGATGATGTTTCATGATTAGGTTGACATCATGGAACGGCAAAAGAGCATAGTTTTTAGGTTCATAAGCTTCTTTTTCAACGCTACGAAACTATCCTGTTTTCGTAGTGAGTTGTTTTTGAAGGTTTTGGAGTAGCTTAATGATAGTTCTGGACAGCTGGACTCCTCCAACATGTCAAAGAACCTTCATATCAAACATTAATGACTTGAAGTAAATGTTGTGGAGACAGGTCATCAGCTAAAGCTTGTTGAAGATAAGGTTCATGCATTCCTGAAAAGTAGGGTTTTGTTCCACATGTTTAGGAGGGTTTTTAATATGTAAAGGTGGTAATGAACCTATCATATATCATTCAAGCATCTGATGCTTATTTGTAACTTACATTAACTATTTCACAAAGATAAGGTAGAATATGTAATAAATAGGAGTTAGACTCATAAAAAACAAGATACAAATTTTACAGAGTTAACCATCTAGCACTATCATCAACCAATATCATTAAATCCCTTTGAGAGAGCCCTCTTAGACTGAAGAGGCTAAGCTTCAATCAAAATATAGTTTGAAACAGTTACATAGATTTTTCTGATTAGCAGCCAATCAAGTGCAATTTTATGATAACATTTACAATGATAAAAATTTAACTCGAGTTTAGAAGAAATAATTATTAGCATCTTTCCATTGATAGGACCTACAGATACTTCTGTACCATCCAAATATTTGAGAAAATAAGAATTATTTTCCTTAAAAGCATGAATGATGTATGGTCCTTGCCAAATATTATCAAAATTTCCATGCTTGCATTTATCTTCTCTTCTAGAATCCCATTTCAGAACCTTGTCACCTACACTGAAATCATGGGCCTTGGTTCTCTTGTCAAAGATATTTTTGAATTTCTCTTGAATCACTTGTGTTCTCTTGTAAACCTCTTCTCTAGACTGCTGCAGTTGAATGGTGTCATTAATATTCCTTTGAATGTCATTTGGTTAAGCTTGGACCTCTTGGATTGTCTTCATTACTAGAACTCCCAAGGAATAAGGAAACACTGCATCCATTCCATAAACCAATTGGTATGGAGACATGCCAATTGATTTCTTTATGGTGAGCCTATCAACCCATAGAGAATTGATCAACTTATTGTGCCATGATTTCTTATTCTCCTCCATAAGCTTTTTAATAATGTTCACCAGGCTTTTATTTGAAGACTCATCCAGCCCATTACCTTATAGTGTTTATGGTACTGATCCTTATACCTTTTGGAATGCAGATATAGCTCCAATGAAATCGGCTGGATATATGGGATGACCTACAGCAGCCGAAACAATAGGTGCTAGTGGATCAAGGACGACACAGAATGAGGATATGGCCACTCTTGTGGAGGACATTCATCGTAGATGTGAGGGGCTGCTGACTGGTGTGTCGGAGCAGGGTTGGAAAGATTTAGACGACCAGTACATAGAGTTATGTATTGGGCTACCCTCGGAATGGCGAGGTATCATGCGACGCGTGGCGATGGCTGGTCAGACTATGTGTGATCTACGAGCTGCAGGAGTGGAGCCATTGGCTCGGGATCCTCCAGAGAGTGATTAGATGTAGGGCAGGTGGTGCCCCCAAGTGTGTATGTAGGGGCAAGTGGTGCCCCCTAGTTTTTGAGTTTTGTTTTTTGTAACATGCTATGGTCATGTCATATGTTTCAGAGTAGATGGACTATAAAAACATGTTGTATGATATATATTATGTATATGTATTGTGTTGATGGTTTGAAATTTTATTGTCTTGTGTGTGATAAATGCCAGTCTAGAACATGGTTTGCAATTCTATCTACGTAGTGATTTTGACTTATAGGTACATGGTTGAAAGTAATGAATCTAAATTCACGTATCAAAAGTTTCACTCGTAAATATTGTCTAAATAGGATATGGTTATGCACACGATAGACACCATTGAGTTGTAAGATAAGAAGCTGAGAATTTAAACGAACGTGCAGATGGAGGATGCGATGAGAGAGGGAATCGACTAAGAGACCACGTATTGCATCATATTCGGCCTGATTATTGGTGGCATTACCAATGCAGACCCCATTCGAAATAATGATCGAATGCAAGGGGGTAAAGATGGCCCATGCGGCTGAGGAGAGATTCTGGGAATAATGACTTGCCCCATTAGCATAGCTAATATAATGTGTGGACAAGAGGTTCGGCAGAATAGTGTCACAAGACAAGAAATGGGAGGAGGGAGAATAATGAGGGCAGCGTGAGTGTAGGGTAGACATCAAATGACAACTATTGGATGGAGTAGTCTGGGTAGGATGGCTATGAATCATAGATCGACTAGAGGGTGATGTATGAGGGCTATGGGAGGAAAATCTAGAGCTCATGCTGTGGAGGATATCATAGATACGGATGGTATCATCCTAGTTATGGGTGGGAAGGAAAAGGTCGAGGAAACCACATGATGCTGCAAAGCTACCTAAATCACCAGCATGGGAATGAAGGCTCACATAAAGATCGTTATGGGGGATGACAGAAGAATAAGTAAAAAGATGGTCAAAGGATGTAGAGCTCAAGAATGTTGCGGAAGGGGAATCAAGCAAAATAGACGGAGTGGATTCAGAGGGAATGTACTCCGAGGGAAGGACGGATGATGATAGGTATAGGAGGGGGGCAGCAGGTTCTAATATCTCAACATCAGGGGGAGGAATTTCAATGGTAGTAGGGGGACCCTCGAGTTGTCCTGACACATACTGCGCGAGGATGGGAGAGGTGGATTGATTTTGTTCAATCTCGTACTCGAGAATGACGTCTAAAGAGGCATAGTAATGCGTGAGGTGAGGAAAATGGTGAGAATAATGTCCACGGATACCACACAAAGCACAGGGTTTGTTGGTGCGAAGAGTCTTTGGGTTCTTGGCTACATAGGAGGAAGAAACAGAGGATTCAGGGATCGTAGATTCAGGGAACGTGACTTTAACCATGGGTTTGATATGGAGCAACTCGAGAGAAGTATGGGTGGCATGACTGACACCATCACACAAGGCACAAGGCTTGGCGGGTGGAGGCGGGGTAGGGTCAGGTGAGGTGGCCTTGTCTTTGGATGCCCCCTTGCAAGCTTTTATTTTCTTTGTCGTAGCTATCACAGCAAGAGGAGGGTCCTGTTGAGGTGCGGCTGGAAATGTAGCGATGGGAGTAGCTAAGGGAACTGGTTGAACCGGTGTGAAAGCAAGGTATGGTTTGGGGTGACCTGGTGGGGTAGCAACTGGAGGGTCAAGGTACCAGATGGGAATTCCTAGGGTCAAATTAGGGAGGGAAAGGGTGGCCATGATGGGGACCAAATAGACTCTTGGAGGGGGAGAAAGCAAGGGTATCTGACCAGCGGGGTAATGGCCAGGAGGGACGGCGCCAAGATGGTTAATACTTGAGGGAACTAACCCAGGAGGGTAGAGAGGCTCATGGGTACCATTTGTAGGGGAAGGGCTAGAAGGAAGAGGTCCAATTGGCGGTGGCGAAGGGCTGGGAGTAGGTTGCGGCGGGCGAGGTTGAGGTTGCGGACTAGCCGAAGCGGGCCGCGTGAGGTCGGCCTGAGATGATTGCAGCATGCAAACATTCGCTGAGCTGGGATCAGACATAATAGGAGGAGGAAGACCAGGGAAGGTTCCAAGCAATGAGGATTCTTTGTAGACGTCAAGGGAGACACTGGTAAAATAATCTACGGTTGGCTTATTGACTACAAAAGAGATGATTGACTCAGGGGAGGTCTGAGATTTGGCTCATGATATGTCAACTGGTCAATTGTGACTATCTTTCCATTATGAGGAAAAAACATCTTGCGATGAACCACGGATGGGACAGCAGACATGGCATAAGTGTAGCTACGCCCAAAAATAATGTTATAATCAAGAGGGGTGTCGATGACTTCAACGTCAACGCAAACCATCTTGCCCGCAAGAGTGATAGGACAATTACGGAAGAGGCCAATGGGTTGGGAGGCATGGCCATCCCATGCACGGAGGGTGATGGTGGAAGGGGCCAGCTCAGGAGATCTGAGTTGTTTCCAAACCAAAGCAGACATGACACAGGTAGATGCCCCCTCGTCAATAAAACACCAAGTTACGTTAGCATTCCAGATTTTGATTTGGATTTGGAAAGCGACAGAAGCAGGAAGGGGAGGATGATCTGACTGACGGGTGTCAAAAACAATCAATTGGTCATCAGTAGGATCTACAGTGCCCATGGTGGATAGTAGAGCCTTCCTTTGATAAGGACATGACTGGAGGATTTCCAGTGTTGAAATGGCAGCAGGGGACTACGCCAAATCATCTACTATGCTATATGAATGGGTAGCTCAACCAGAAGTAGCATTTAGGCGTAATGGGCCCTTAGGAACCTTTATAGGGACCTCAACTTTGGGTTGAGGGATCTGCAAAGGACCACTTGGTGTTGAAAGAGGCTCTGTAGGACCTGAAGATGTGGACTCAAGGACAGACGGAGCGGGAGGGGTGGAGTACTGACGAGACCAAGTTTGAAGCTTAAGATCGACGGTGAGAGGTTGGTCAGAGGCCATCATGAGAATCTAGTAATCGGAGGAACCAGAAGGGGAAGGTTGAGTGGTTACCAGGGCATGAGGTGGTTGAGTGGCCATGAATCCTTGTTGAGGGAAAGGATTGGTAAAGACAGCGGGTTGAGAAGTAGCCATATTGGGAGGGACAGTAGGAGAGGAATGTTGTCCCCGCACGGTGGCCTGAGATTACCACATCTGCCGCATCTGTGGTAATAGGGGACAATCATGAGTGTAATTACCATAAACACCGCAACATGAATAGGGCTTATTGGTGCGAAGAGGCCTGTCTGGCTTGGGCTGAGAGCCCTGTGGCTGGTTAGCAGTGTTAGAATCAACACTGGGAAGATTGGGTCCACGATTACCAGAGGCAGATTGATTGCCTTTCCTCTTTCTTTGAGAAGGAAGATAATTAGTCGCGCCCTACTGCACAAATACTTGCCCTAGAGGGGGTAGTAAGTGTGTCTGCAGGGGTTGAGAAGGCAAGGGGGTGAGAGGTCCAAATGCGGGAGGAGCTGGGACACTAGGTTGTGGGTAAGGATGAGGGTTAGGATGGGCAACATTGAGGTAATTAGGCAGGTGGGAAAAAGGAGGAGGTATGCCATATCCCGGATACATGATACCTGGAGGGGGGAAAGTTCTGGAGGTGCTGGCCCCTCCCGGAGGGAAACCATAGCCCATAGGAGGTTGAGCGTAGGTATGTGAAAGAGTTCCAACGATACCGTCAGTAGAGTGAGATGCCCCCGGGGAATAAGTTCCACCAGGTTTGGGAAGGTCAGGAAGGACGGTATAAACATAACCAGATTGAGCATAGATAAAGTCATATTTCAAGGCTATTTGGAGGGCGGCTTCTTCGGTTTGAGGGAAGTGGGATGCAACATCTTTGCCAATGGGAGTTAAGAGAGAGTGAAGGAACCAGTCCATATAAAACTAATCTTCAAAGGGGGGAGCTCGACATAAGCTTCTTCTTTTCCACCATTCCTGGACATGAGCGAAAAGGTGGGTCAAAGAGGATTGACGGAAAGAAGTCAAAAGTTCTGTACCAGTGTCGTATCAGAGAGGGAGCTGGAAATAAGATAAAAAGGCTTGGGTAATGGTTGCAAAGGTGGTATGGGAAGAGGTGGCCTGATCAACATACCATTTAGAAGCCTCGCCATTAAGCGTGCATTGGAACAATCGAAGACGGATGGAATCATCAGTAATGGAATTGGATGAACACCACATATGGAAAGATCGGATATGGTTGGAGGGATCTTCACTAGCAAGGCCTTCGAACTTGGGAATTTCGGAGGGGAGCTTGGTTGGCATAGCAGGCCAACTAACATCATGGTGGATAGGATCATTAATCAACTGATTGAAATCGAGGAGACTGAGATCGGCCATAAAAGGGAGAAAATGGACAGTCGAGGTAGGTCCCGTAGTGGTTCCACTAGAAACGGACCCAGTAGTAGAACTAGGGTTGCTGCTAGCGCTAGGCCCTGAACTAGACATGGTGAAGGTAATAGGGGGATAACTAGGAGTTGGGGGAGAACCCGAACAATCAGAAGAAGAGTCGGAGTGCGGACTCGTGGGAGGACTTACTCGATGACGACGGGAAGGAGGAAGGCCAAGAAGTCTCTGGGATAAATGCCTTGGAGGCACAATGAAATAATTTTTTATATTAAAAGGGGGCACCTGAGAGGAAAACAAGAAAGGTGTTTTCTGGTTCTCCTCAATGGGATGGGTTCTTGAAAGTCCTCAGCATTTCAGATCTAAAATTTCTCTCTCTTGTTGGTGTAGAAAACCCAGACAAACATAGAACTCAATGGGAGCTCACAAGGAAAAAATGGAGAATGTGACCAAGAGTATAGATCTAGAGTGATCTAATGCAATGAAAGGTTCATAATGAATGGGGAAAACCCTTCTATTTATAACAAAATATTATGGCGATCTAGAACTTGGTGCATGAATAAAATATTATTAATCAAATTCTAGAACCACCCTTTAGGAATATTTTATTATATTTTTTGGAGGGAAAAGGATTTTTGACTTGGGTCAATTCCTTTATTTATAAATAATAAATAAATAAATGATTTATTTAATATTTTAAGGAAATGGAGGGAATATAATTAAATAAATAATGATTTATTTAATTATTTATAAATGATTTAGTCAAATTTAACTAGGAATATTATTTAAATAGGATTAAAATAACTTATTCCTAGGAAATAATCAAATAAATAAGGATTTATTTAATTTATTTCCTTGTTTTGGGTTAAATATGACTAGGGAATATAAACAAATATAGATTTGTTTATTATTTCCTTTTTGGGTTTCCTATTTAGACCATAAACAACTTAATAAAGGTGTTTTACTAAGTTATTTCACATAGTGAAAACAATTTTACTTAGGGTAAAATTGGTCTTACATGGTGTACTTGGGTTCATCTAATGATAGTAGGTTAGATGACCAAAAAATGGTGTAACATTTATAATGACAAAGTCAGTGACATTTCTAGAAGGGGTGGCCTCAATCCATTTGGTGAAATAATATGTAGCAGTAAGGATCCATTTATGTTGAGCATAGGATGGAGGGTGAATTTCTTCTATGAATTCTAATCCCCATTATTGGAAAGGGCTTTCTACGGAAATAGGTTTCAGGGGTAAGGGCAGTAGCTTTCTCTTTCCTCCAAAGATTTTACATTTATGACACGTAGTAACCATCTTATAGACATCAAGAAAAATTTTGGTCCAATAAAAACTAGCTCTCATGATTTTGTTAGCAATGGTTTTCCAGTAGAGATGGCCACCACAGTCGCCTTCGTGGAACTCCTACATTACTCTATCTACATGATCTATTTTATAAAAATTTAATAAAAACGCCTCCAATATCTTTCCAATATAAAACATTTTCCAAGATGCAGAATTTAACAGCTTTTAGTTTTAGAAATCTAGCCATTGTTTTAAATAAACCAGGAGGAGCATTTAGATTTGATAGTACATAAAAAATATCAGCATACCATGGAGAATTCAGGAATGCTTCATCAATCGGTGGAGTCGCCAATTCCTCTTGATCATCTAATGTGTGTACTGTGTTGATGTCTATTGCATGTAAATTAGATTCTGCCATCAATTCAGCTAGTCCTTGGCCTTTGATCAACTTGGTGGGCTTGATTTCCAAATCATACTCTATGATCACTGCAATCCATTTCCCTCTTTTTTCATTAGGACCATTTTGTGTTAGGATGTCTTTGACAACTGCATTTGGAACATAAGAAATTATATGTGAATGTAAAATATAGACTCTAAAATATTTTAGTGCTTTAACCAATGCAAATGCTTGTTTTTCCGTGATATTATATTTCAGAGATGAATCTCTTAATGCCTTATTGAAAAAGGCTATTGGTTGTTCTTGTCCTTCACTGTTTTTCTATAACAAAACAATAAAAATAGTATTCTCAGAGGAAAAAGAAAAAATCATGAAATCTTTAGTGAAATTTGGATTGATTAGTATTGGGGCCTTTGTCAATGCTAGCTTGACCAAGTCAAAAGAATTTTTTTCTTCTATGGTCCAATTTATTTTCGATCCCTTCTTTAGCATGTTAGTGATTTTCCTCCAAAGTTATTCCAATTTTGGTATAAATATCCATAGGAAGTTGATTTTACCGATGAAGGATTGGAGTTCCTTAAAATTTATGGGATGACTGATTTTCAATATTCCTTCAGTTCTACTAGGGGCAATTCTAATTCCTTCCTTAGAGATAATGTGGCCTAACAATTTTTCTTCTTCTAATTCAAACAATGTCTTCTTAGGATTCAAGGAGAGTTCAAATTTTCTGCATTTTTCAAAAAATCTTCTCTAGTGTGTTAGATGTTATTCATCGGTTTTAGAAAACACAGTGATGTCATCCAAATAAATCACAATAAAGCGGCCAATGTCATCCGTAAATGAAATTTCCATGGCCCTTTGAAAGGTAGCTCCAGCATTCATTAGTCCAAAGGGAATTTTCACATACATGAAAGTCCCCCAAGGAGTTGTAAAAGTTGTCTTATCTTGGTCATTAGGGTGCACTAACACTTGATTGTAACCAGAGAAACCATTTAACAAAGATATCCTACTGGAACCCACTACCCTTTGTAATATGTGATCCATCTTAAGGGTAGTTATCCTTAAGAGATACCTTATTAAGGTTTCTGAAGTCAATGCAGAGTCTAATTTCGCCTATTTTCTTCCTAGTTGGGACAATATTGGAAACCCATTAGGAGTACCTGAATGGCACTATGATTTTTGCTTCATACATATTTTTGATATCTTTCTCAACTAAAGGCATTAAAACAGGATTTATTCTTTGCAATTTCTGTTCAAATGGCTTTTGATTTTCTTTAATTGGAATCTTGTGTTGAATGATGCTGGTATCATAGGATTTCAAATTCTCATAGCTCCATGCTAACACATCAATAAATTATTTGAATAAGGCTATGTATTTTTTCTTTGTAATAGTAGGCAAAGATTTAGATAGTTTGATGATTTTGGAGTTTTATTCTTTGCCTATATTACATTCCTCAATGTTTGTTCCAGTTGGCTCTATTTTGGGTTTTTTCGGCACATCATTAAAGTCAAATAATTCTTCTAAAGGGACTATCCCTCTAGGCAGATTATTATCTTTAAGCTGGAGTATTTCAAATTCCTCTTTTTCTAGGTCTTTTTGTTTATCAGTATTATATACAATGTTGTGAGCTGGAATATTTACAGTAGTGTTTACATCTAGAACAACTTTTTCAAGAAAATCAGTTTGTGTTTCCTCAGTAGTTGGTACCTTGATAAGACTATCCTCCTCAAAATCCATATCCACATTACTGTATTCGTATTCATTTCTAGATTACAGGAAGCTTTCAATTTTTTTATCACTGCTAAAAAATTGCCAGTACCTCATGTTGTCTGGCACTAAATGATGGTGTTTGACCTCAATTGTATGATGTTTGTTTGGGTGAGGCAACTTACAGGTTCTTGCTGAAACAAATAGGATATTGGCTATTACATTTTGTGTTGTGTAACAAGCTCCAAAAAGAGAAGAAAATAGATGTCAACGCCTTAGAAATAAGCCACTTCGAGGGGGCAACCTCCAATACATTACATGAATGAACAATTCTTGGATGATACAATTTACAAAACATCCTTTCTATATATAGGAGTACATGGGGCCATAATGTAATCCTAGTGGGCCACAATGTAATCCTAGCTGACCTAACAATAATAATTTAAGGTTACAATAATAACAAAAATGGGGGTTACAAGGGTACAATAATAATAAGGGAGTTACGCTAACAACAATAAGGGACTATACTAGTAATATAGGGACCTAACATGCCCCTCTCCTTCAAAAAAGTGTTTTCCTCAATGGTTGAGTAGCTCTGGGTGATTCTGTATAAAATTCTCATCCTCCCATGTAGAATCTTCAGTGGGTAAGTTCTTCCACTTGATGATATACTCTAAAATTGATCGAATCCGTAGCTGTCGAGTTCTTGTTTCCGTGACCGCTTCAGGTTCCAATATGATTTTTCCTTCCTCATCAAGTTATGGCAATATTGTTTTAACTGGAAGATTTTCACCTATAACCTTCTTTAAGCATGAAACATGGAAAACTGGATGCACTCGTGAAGAAGCAGGAAGCTCCAATTTGTATGCCATAGTACCAATCTTTTGCAACACCTTGTAAGGACCATAGTAATTTGGCAATAATTTATTATCCTTCTTAGCTTGCTTGAGGGACATTTGTTTGTATGGTTGTAGCCGTAAAAATACCCAATCTCCTACATCAAAACTTCTCTCACTGCGATGTTGAGCTACCTGTTGTTTCATTCGATTTTATGCCAAATTCAGGTTATCCTTTAAGAGTTGGAGAACTTCTTGCTGATGCTCGATGTGATCTTCTCTATCGCTCACAATAACCCTTGGGCTTCCATGTAGCTTTTGAATTCTGTCCATAAATGTAATAGCAACTGTACTTGCTTTAAATGGATGAGATAATGCACAAAAGTGTGCATACTTGGTAATTCTATCAACTACCACCATGATGACACTCTTTCCTTTGGACTTAGGTAAAACTGTGACAAAATCCATTGAAATCTCCTCCTAACGTCAACTTGGAATGGATAACGGTTGTAGAAGTCCCAGGGTCTTAATCATCTCAACTTTATTCTACTGGAAAACCAAACATTCCGCCACAAAATTTTGAATATCAGATTTAAGGTCATCCAAAAAAAATTCTTTCTTCACCCTGTGGTAAGTTTTAAAAATCCTGAGTGTCCTCCTAAAGAAGAAGTATGAAATTCCAGAAGAATATTTTGTTTTAGTTGGGAATTCTTACAAAGATATAAGCAATATTTGTACCATAAGAAATCATTTTTCCAACTAAATGTATCAGATGTACTAGGATCTTGCTGCAAATTTTGAACGAGTGTCCATACATATTTTTCCTTCTTCCATTCATCTCTTGCTTCGGTTATCCAATCTGGTTGGATAATAGAAATGGCACAAAGCAATGCTTCCACCTCTTCATTCTTTCTTGAGAGTGCATCTGCAACAACATTAAGCTTTCCTTTTTTGTAGATTATTTCAAAGTCATAACCCAACATCTTTGTGACCCATTTTTGCTGCTCTTCTGATGATAGCCTTTGTTCCAAAAAGTGTTTAAGACTATCATGATCAGTTTTTACCTTGAAGTGTCTTCCCATTAGGTAAGTTCGCCATTTCTTTAGTGCATGCAGTATTGCTAACATTTCCTTCTCATAAATAGGTTTTGTAAATACTTTCCTTTGATTGGACGACTTTCAAAAGCAATGGGTCTTCCTTCTTGCATTAAAACCGCACCAATTCCATTTCCTGAGGCATCACATTCCACAATAAAGGTTTTTGTGAAGTCTGGCGTAGATAAGACCGGTGCTAGGCACATTGCCTCTTTAAGATGTTCAAAGGCCTTAGTTGCTTCAGGAGTCCATGAAAATGCATCTTTCTTCAATAATGTTGTTAGAGGTGTTGCTATTCTCACATAATTCTTAACAAACTTGCGATAATACCCTGTTAACCCGAGAAATCCTCGCAACTTCTTTATGGTTGTGGGGACTTTCCATTCCTTAATGGCTTTAATTTTGTTAGGGTCTACCTTAACACCCTCGTGAGATACAATATGACCCAGATATTCCAACTCTTGTAATCCAAAGAAACATTTGGATGTTTTTGCATATAATTGTTTCTCCTGCAATAGTTTGAGCACCCTTTCAACATGTTCAACATGATCCTTCCAAGACCTGTTGTAGATTAGTATATCATCAAAAAATACTAGCACAAATTTTCTAAGGAAGGGTTTGAAAATGGAGTTCATCAACCCTTGAAATGTAGAAGGTGCATTGGTAAGGCCAAAAGGCATGACCAAAAATTCATAATGACCCTCATGAGTTCAAAATTTTGTTTTTGGAATATCTTCAGTCTTCATTCTAATTTGATGATATCCTGAACGAAGATCCAACTTGGTAAAATAAATTGCTCCATGTAATTCATCAAATAATTCATCAATCACAGGAATGGGAAATTTATCTTTAATGGTGAGCTTATTGAGCTCCCTATAATCTAGACACATTCGCCATGATCCATCCTTCTTGTGTACCAATACTACAGGAGCAAAGAAAGAACTTTGACTAGGTTGAATTATACCTGCCTCTAACATTTCTGCAATCATACATTCAATTTCGCTCTTTTGGACGTAAGGATATATATAAGGCATGATGTTTGGAGGAACACTTCCTGGAATCAAATGAATAGCATGATCATGATCATGAATAGGTGGGAGTCCTTTGGGAGTTTCAAACAACTTGGAATGATTGTCCAAGCCTTGTTGGAGATCTGCAAAAATAGATGATTTTGATGTTGGAACTTCTAGTGAGCATAATTGTGCAATTACACCTTGTTGTTCTTTCTTTAGAAGCTTTTTCATGACATTAGAGATTATTATCATTCCTGGCTTCCCCGCAATACCCCGTAATTCAACTTCCTTTCCTTCTGAAAAAAATTTCAAGAAAAGTTCATGAAAATTAAAAGCTACTGTCCCCAAAGATTGTAACCATTGTACTCCTAGTACAATATCAGTAGCTCCCATAGGAATGGAAAGCATTGGACTAGTCAATACATATTCCCCCATGGTTAGCTTGATATTATGGCATTTTCCAGAGAAATTTATAGTTCCTCCATTTGCAACCATCACTTGACATTCTGGTGTTGGGTATAGGAAAAAATTTAATTCCTTGGCTACCTTACAATGAATAAAATTATGGGTGCTACCTGAATCAATCAACACTATTACCTTTTTCTTCTTGATATGTCCTTCTATCTTGAGAGTTTGAGGAGTGGTAATTCCTGTCAGTGCATTACGATATGGTCGGATTCATTTCTTCCCCTTCTATGGCTGGGTCCTGGTGTATATCCTCTTCTTGTTCATTTTCTTCTTCCTCTTCACAATCTATGTAAAATAATTTCTTCTCAGCACACTTATGACCTTTAGTGTATTTGCTATCACAACTGTAGCAAAGCCCCTTTTCTCTTTTTTCTTCCAATTTTTGTGGTGTCAACCTTGTAGGTTGTGGAAATCTAGGCGTAGCAACACTTCCTTCTTTATAGAATTGAGTGGTAGGCTTCCTTGTCGCCATAATTTTACATTCAACTTTTCTTGCCAACATGAATGCCTTCTCCAATGAATCAGGTTCCAAAACATGAACTTCATGTTGGATGTTATCCTTTAGAGTACCTAAGAAGAGATCAATCCTGTGTTCCTCTGGAATATTAGTTACCCTTATATTCAATTTTTTGGAAGTCCTCAATGTGCTGCCCCACTAAACCCTTTTGTTTGAGATTTATCAATTGGCTAAAGAAGGTGTTGCTCTTTGTATCCTCATAATGTGCTATCATTTCCTCAGTAAAAATTGACCAAGTGACAATTTTTTTACGGGAGCAAAGCCATCGATACCATACAAATGTATTTTGTTCTAAATGTAAAGTTGCAATGCGTACCTTTTGTGTGTTTTGCACATTATGGAGATCAAAATATTGCTCCATCTGTAGTATCCATGATACAGGATCCTTTCCATCAAACTTCCTCATATCCATTTTTAGAATATGGTGGTTCTTCCCTCCAACAGTAGAATTTATGAAATCATGATTAACATTTATTTTTTTCTCATCATGAGTTTCCTCTACTATCTTTTCACCATTAGGAAACATTTCTTGTATCAACTTTGCCAAGCCTTCAATGTCTACTTTTAGATCCTTCTTCATGTTTTCCATGTTGTCTTTCATTTTTCCATCGATCTTAGCTTCCATGTCATCCATCTTAGCTTCCATGCCCACTTCCATGCCATCCATATTAGCTTCCAAACCACTCATCTTAGCTTCCACGCCTTTCTTCAAACCATCCATCTTAGTTTCCATGCCTTTCTTCAAAACTTCCATTTCATTTTTTTTTGTTCTTTGCGAGAGCAAAATTTGTTGCACTTGCTCTTGTAATTTTGATATGTCATGTTGCAATTCTTGCCTTGTAATTTATAGTAAAGGAAACCTTCTAAAGGCTTAATGGGTGTTGAATTATTTTTAGGGGCCATTTTAGAATCCAATACTGATATCTATTCTACAATATGCCCTTGGAATCAATTCAACTTGATTCTTCAAGATTTATGCAATTCAGAAAAAAAAAAAAATACACACCTTTTACTTGATTTTTAGGAGCGCGATATTGAAATTGAATTATATCTGTAATTGCGGATCTTTAATATCTGAAATTAAAATATTTAGTAGCCCTTTGAAGCTTCTTTCAAATTCCATAGGTCTAATCTGATTTGGATTCTTCAAGACAAAGTTATGTCCAATCTACCACAATGACCCAATTTTGGACTGGTTCAGTAGAGCGAAGTTGTATGACTTTCCACGTGTCACTGTTTCATCCTTCGGCTCTAGAATTGACAGCCAAGAAACTAGAGTCTGTTTGATTGCGACCACTTTTTACGGCACTCCAATCCGATGCTCAGAGAGAGAGTTATGAATATTTTCCCACGATCACCTCTTTGAGATGAAGTTTATAAGCTTGAAAAAGAACTACCTTCCACAGATCATATCTCCAAAAATATTGTGAACCGAACTCTGAAATTTTTTGATGATATTCCTCAGGATTTAGGATTTGCACCCTAAAAATTTCAGATTCTGAACCTTCGTAGAAAAATATTTATAGGGAAAATGCCAAGATGACCTATTTAGAGCAGCGAAACCCTAGAATCCAAAGCTCTGATACCAAATGTTGTGTAACCAGCTCCAAAAGAGAAGAAAAGAGATTTAAAAGCCTTAGAAATAAGACACTTTGAGGGGGAAACCTCCAATACATTACATGAATGAAAAATTCTTGGATGATACAATTTACAAAACCTCATTTCTATATATAGGAGTCCATGGGGCCATAATGTAATCCTAGTGGGCCACAATGTAATCCTAGCTGACCTAACAATAATAATTTAAGGTCAAAATAATAAAAAAAATGGGGGTTACAAGGGTACAATAATAATAATAAGGGGGTTACGTTAACAACAATAAGGGACTATACTAGTAATATAGGGACCTAACATTTTGGTTCATGGGAATTACTGCCAAATAATATTCCTCAAAGTTCCTCAAAAAATCAAGGACAACATTTTTATAAGCTCTTAGTCTAGTGTGTTTGGCTACATATAGCCCTTTAACCTATTTAATGACTAGATTAGAATCATCCTGCATAGAGATCCTTCTTGCTCTTAATTTTTTCAACATTTGTAATGCCAAAATCAAGGATTCATACTCAGCAATGTTTTTTGTGCACTGGAAATTTAATTTGTATGAATGACCCTGTGCACTATCGTTTCCTGTGTTCTATACCCAGATTCCTTCCCCAGAGCCAACTTGGTCACATGAGACATAAAAAATCATGTTCCAAAGAGGTTCATGGGCATGGTCTGGTTTTTCTGTTTGGGTTTGACTATCATTGTTTTCTATGGGATCATTTTCTACTTGGGAAATCTGTGAATTAGTGATTCCATCACTATACAAAATGAAAGAATCCAGATCAGTGTGAACAGAGTAGAGAGGGTTATTTTGAGGCTTTTCTTGGCTACTTACCATGTACTTCATTAGTGTTTCTCTATAAATTTTCCTCAATTGGCCAAACACCAGAATGGTAGCGTAAGTCATGTCTAGTTGCAAGGTTCCTTGCAGTCCCCCCCCCATGAGCAAGATAAAAGCATTCCGTATTTTGGGGGAAGGTCTGCCACAACAATATCCATCACTAAAATCTTTGCAAGTATTTGAGCTAGAGTGACACAGAGGTCCTTGATTAGGCCTAGGCACTTAAATTTTCTATAATCAAAAGAGTATAAATCCCTGTAGGGTCTAGTGATTTCGAGGCTGAGTTTCTCCATGATAGCTTGGGGCATAAGGTTGTGTGAGGCACCAGAACCAACATTTCGTTATGAAGTATTTTATCATGAATATCTAAACTAACATAAAAAGGGGGAACCCCTCCTCTTATGGTCTGCCATCAACCTCTCGCCCAAAAAAGAGTTGGGGCTGGTCATCACTCAAATTTAAAGTGTCTGTAATATCCCCTATATTTAACACTTTCAGGATCTGAGATCTGTAGAGGGATATAAATCTTTACCTTCACAAGTTCACTCTCAATACTTAAGGGATTTTGATTTCTCAGCGGGTTTAACATATCAATCCTTTCAGCCCCTATTATTTGGGTAACTTCAGTCTGTTTGCTAGTACTGGGGATGTCCTCTTGAGGATTTCTGGTAGGAACATCTACTGATTTATTGCCACTGTTCTCTATGTTTTTATTTTCTGAATTATTTAAATTTTTATTAGTGTTTTCAATTGTTTCCTTGGCTTCGGATTTAGATACTTTCTTGGTAGAGTTCATTGAATTAAATTTATTTGAATTTTCCAAGTTCTTCTTGCTCCTTAATTTGTACTATCTGTGGAATTCCATAATGACATCCTCAAACTCCAATTTGTAGTCATCAGATTCTTCGGGCCTGAGGTCAGCTTGGGCTAGTGAAAAAAGTCCTGCTCTTCTTCAATGAGGAAGACAAGATCCTCTTCATTGATTCCCATTAGATTTATATGATTTTCCTCCTCTTCCTCCACTATCTCTTCGTTACAACAACATAATTTTCTTGAAAGGGAGGATTGATCTACTGATCAAGACCCCTTTGGTCTTTCTGCCTAATTTGTGGAGGGTTTCTTCTTGGGTTTTGATTTATGTTTTGGGGTGTTGGTCGATTGTCTCTGGGCATCGCTCCTTCATTCAAAATAATCCTCTCCATCATCTTTTCCATATTCCTTACCAAGTTATCAATCTTGGCATCAGATGTAGAAGCTATAGGCTCTTCTCTTATGGTGACTCTCCTCTCGGTCCTCATCCTAGCCCTTTTGGCTAACAAGTTAGCCTCTACACTCACAACATTCTTTTGTATTTCCTCTAAGGTTGATGAGACTCTTTCCCTATGCTGATATTCCATGTCTGGGTCAAATCCATCTAGGAATTTAAGCAGCACTATCCCTTGGGGTGGTCTCATATTAGTAGGGAGTGCGTTATATAAGTTGTTAAATCTAGCATAGTAGTATTTCACACTCTCTTTGGGGGACCTTTTGATAGTTTCATGCTTGGATAGAATATGCAGTGGGGTTTTCTTGACTTCCCACCTATTGATAAAATTTTGGTGAAAAGCAGGGAGATCATGGTTACTATTAGTAGTTAGATCCTTAAACCATTTCTTGACTTCACCTCCTAAACTCTAGGAAAACATTCTCAACTTGACATTATCATCATCAATTTCAGTAAGTTGAAAGAGTGATTCATCTTATCAATGTGTTGTTGGGTTGTCATAGGAACAGTGCTGTCAAACTGGGGAATCTTGGACTAGTAATCTTGGGGCATAGCCGGTAAAGGGACTGGTAACACCAATGGGGAATATCTGGCTGCCATGATTGGTGGAGGTGGTGGAGGAAGACGAATGGTGGATGAAGTAGGATGGGTAGAGGTATTAAAATGGATGGATCAAAAAATGTAAGGTCGGTCCAATTCTAAGATTTGGTTCTGAATAGTCCTAGTTCGAAATGAAAATCGAATTGAATGTCTTGCAAAGTGACAAATTTATTGGGTAAGGAGCTAGATATATGAAGAACACTGCTATTGGTTGGACTTTTCATTCTGAGAAGTTTCCTCAATATTTTATCAGGATTATCTACGATAGGAGGAGGATTTGGATCGGGATGGGATCTGGTGGATATTATTTTGGGAGCCAGAACTTAGCTCAAAATCACAGTCAAATTGATTATTTAATATTGAAAGAAACCAATATTTAAAAGAAAGTTGTATCATTCAGTGCATTTTAGCTGGGGTTTGCTGAATTCAGATGAAAATTGAAATTTTTCGATTTTTTCCCCAGTGGAGTCACCAATATGTTATCACTCTATAATTTATAAGATTTGCAAGACTAAATTATAAAGAAAAAAATCAAAACCACTTGAAGCCCAGGATCTATCCCTCCTAAACTCAGACAGGGATCTCTCTATAAGATTTAGATTTGTTTGAGTTACTGATATTAGGCTAGTTAAATTGGGTGCGGTAATTTTTTTTGTTTTATGGTTCGCGGTTGGATTTAAGGGGGTTCCTATAAATAGTTTCCATTGGGCTATGGAGTCAAAATGGCCTAGGTGTACACATCAAATTCTAGAGAAAATGCAAGGCATTATAGCTACGAGTACTAGTGTTTATAGCTAAGTGGAATTATGGGATGGAGAAAAGTGCTTTCAGTATTAACTTAAGAGAAACTAAGGATTATTAAACCATACATCAAAATAAAACATTGAAATTGTAAAGGCAGTCAGAATTAAGGTACTCTGAAACAACAAATCTTAATCTAACCATCCTTCTTTACAAATAGAATTATAAATGAAACACATGAAATATTACAGTGGGAAAAAATTAAACATGAACAAGGAAAAACATCACCAGGACAAAACAACACATGAATCTTGTAGAATGATCCCTTTATTGGTGCTCCATCTTGAGAAGTACGAATACTTGCAATTAAAAGTGCTTACAAAACTAGGGTCCAACCCTTGTTACAATATGAAAATTTATATTTAAACTATTTGCATCGGATTTCTGTTACTGAAAAGGCAATCGGTTTGTTTACCACAAGAGTAACTGAAAATGGATTTGTGTGCCTTATGCATGGATGCGTTGTGATTGTGTTTAGACATATTTCTGAAGTTACAGTGGAAGTGTCCCTTCATTGTAATGGCCCTCTTGGTAGGTGCCCGACATCCTTGTGGAGCTGTTATCTAACACTGTGGTGGTCTTCTATGCTGGCAGATCTGATACACTGGATGTGCTGACACTGAAAATTCACTGGGCTTCCAGCTTCGTTATCGAATTGAGTTTTCATCCTTCCTAGAGCCTACATAGATTTTCCCAACTTTTTGGAGTCAAGATCTTGGTCCTGTTCAGCTTCCTGTAGAATTCATCAGTCTCGGTGTACTTTATGAATGTTGGTTTCAGCTGAAAAATGTGCTTCACCTCATGTTGTATGAAGACATCGTTGCTAATGGCTTCATAGAATGCTTTCCCAGTCATGGTTTTATTTAGATTTGTGAGCTTGGATGTCTCCTTGGATATCTCTGTGAGATTCTTTACATAATCATTCATGGGCATTAGTTTCTCATTGATGACAAACAAGGAAGGAAAACCTCATTTATTTAGTGGCTCAATCATGTTGAAAAACCTACTCACCTCAATCTCTAGCTGATGGCATATTTCTTCTAGCTATGTGACCATACTCTTCTTATTCAACACCCTTTTCACTTCAAGAACAGAGGTTGTCCTGTCAGCCACTTCCAGTTGCTCCAGTTCATGGCTTCCCTTGGAATTCAAGAATCTGATGATGTTTTTTCCAATTTGGGGCTTATCTCCAAGTTCCTCGTTTGTTTTCTCAATGGAAACATTAACCACATCAATTAGGTCCTTATGTTAAAAAAAAAAATTGGATTGAGGGCGTTGCACCATTTTTTTGGTCATCTAACCCATTATCATTAGATGAACCCAAGTACACCATGTAAGACCAATTTTACCCTAAGTAAAATTTCTTTCACCATGTAAAATAACATTTTTCTATATTTCCTGGTCATATTTAACCCAAATAAGGAAATTAATTAAATAAATCATTATTTATTTAATTATTTCCTAGGAATAAGTTATTCAAATCATTATTTAAATAATATTCCTAGTTAAATTTGACTAAATCATTTTTAAATAATTAAATAAATCATTATTTATTTAATTATATTCCCACCATCTCCATAAAATAAAAAACAAATCATTTATTTATTTATTGTTTATAAATAAAGGAATTTACCCAAGTCAAAAGACCTTTTCCCTCCAACAAATATAATAAAATATTCCTAAAGGGTGATTCAAGAATTTGATTAATAATATTTTATTCATGCACCGAGTTCTAGAACACCCCAATATTTTGTTATAAATAGAAAGGTTTTCCCCATTCATTAGTCACCTCCATTGCATTAGATCACTCTAGATCTACTCTTGGTCACCATTTTCCATTTTTTCTTTGTGAGCTTCCATTGAGATCTATATTTGTCTGGGTTTTCCACCACAATAAGAGAGAGGAATTTTAGATCTGAAATGCTAAGGACTTTAAAGAACCCATCCCATTGAGGAGAATCGGAAAACACCTTTCTTGTTTTCCTCTCAGGTGCCCCCTTTTTTATATAATACAAAAATTCTTTCAAATACACTGTTCTTGTCTTGTCTATTGGATGCATGGAGCCATATTTTACTTTATCTGCTTAATGTATTTCATGCTTAGATCTGGATTTGTGCAACATTATTTGGATCATATAATTGCATATTTAAAGATGTTTTGCAGACATAATTAATGTTAGGGCTATTTTTTATGCGTAGCTAAAGTGATCTTTTACGACGAAAGATTCATACTAACAATTGGCGACTCCACACGGGTTTTATTTTGCGACTGCTGTCGTTTTATATATTCCTGCATATCCAGTTGTTTCAGACCCTAGGGTTTCTCTTCCATTTTCTATTTTTCCTATTTTTATGGTGCTTTCCACCTCTAAAACCCTCAAACAGTCAAATTTTTAACTTCAGTGTGTTTCTAGTCTTATTGTGCAGGTGACAGACATCAGCCGCAGCTGAGACGACAACTTTTTCTGAAATCTGCCGCCGATAGAGCCGGATTTGTAGGTTGCACTTATCGGCTGAAATAGTGCGACCTGGCCTTAATGTCACACTTTTTTGCCCCAAATTTTCAACTTGGACTGCAAACAGGTCAGAACCTGCAACCTGCACTTTTTTCTGCAATTTTCCAGCAATTTTTCTGGGTTTGTCTGAAGCTTCTGTCAGGGTTTTCCAGCCTTTGTCTCCGCCCGTTTAGACCTGTTTCTGATCTGTTTCACTCAACTACGTGGGAATATTTCCCCTTAGGGCTCTAGTCCCCTCCACTTTTTGTGGGAGAGTTTTTGTTGTTTCAGAAGTCTAAATTTCCAGGGTTTCAGCCTTTTTGCTTGCAGATCTGATACCTCATTTTCATATCCCTTTAGATAAGCTCTTATCCCTTTCAAATCACATCATATAGTTTTGTTTGGGTTCATTTCTAGGGCCACCTCCTTTTCCCTTCCATTTTTAGCTGATCTCCTCCTTTTTAGCAGCAACCTTGCCTCTGCCTCTTTATTGTTCTCTGCACCTCTTTTCAGCAGATTTCACCTTTAGATCCCTGTCCCTCCGGACCTTAGATCTATTGGCCTCCTTTTAGCATGCTTTGCTTATTTTTTTCCCTCTTATAGACTAGTTTTGAGAGACCTGCCTTCTTGGTTTAGATTGATGCATTGGTAGCTGTTAATTTTCTGTTCTTTTGGTCTTATTTACTGCAAATTTATTTTTCAGTTACGCAGCACACTTTTTCTTTTACTCTCAAAACGTCTGGGTTTAAACAATTAAAATTAACGCACGCCACACACTGAACCTAAGTGAAAAGAGCCTAGTTAACACCACTTGGCAAAGCCTTTAAAATCAATTGACACTGCACCTCTCTGCCCTTGTTTCAACATTGATCTCACTTGATTTTACCCCTCCCTACCCCTATCGGTTTTCTTCTTCCCGTCATCATTGTGCCTCCAAGGCATTTTTCCCAGAGACTTCTTGGCCTTCACCCTCAGTTTTCGGTTGGTCAACTTACTCCTTCCTGTCATCATCGAGTAAGTCTTCCCCCGAGTTCGCACTCCGACTCTTCTTCTGATTGTTCGGGTTCTCCCCCTACTCCTGGTTCTCCCCCTGTTACTTTCGCCATGTCTACTTCAAGGCCTACTACCATCAGCAACCCCAGTTCTACTACTGGGTATTTTTCCAGTGGAACCACTACGAGACCTACCTCAACTGCCTCTTTGCTCCCTTATATGGACGGCCTCAGTCTCCCCGACTTCAATCAACTGATTAACAATCCTATCCACCATGATGTCAGTTGGCCTGCTATGCCAACCAAGCTCCCCTCCGACATTCCCAAGTTCGAAGGCCTTGCTAGTGAAGATCCCTCTAACCATATTCGATCTTTCCACATGTGGTGTTCCTCCAATTCCATCATCGATGACTCCATCTGTCTTCGATTGTTCCAACACACACTTACCGGCGAAGCTTCTAAATGGTATGTTGATCAAGCCACCTTTGAAGAACAGTGATGTGATCCTCCTCTGCCTTGCCTCAGCCTCGGTCATCTGAAGTGCCCACCATGCCCGGCTAATATCTTGTTTTTTTTGAGAGACATCAGCGCTCTGTTGCCTTGTTGTTGTTGCCATGCTCTGTCTCTGCCCGTAGTTCAGCATCGACAGGCACTGCAAGGATTCGTGGCCACTCAACCACCTCATGCCTCGGTAACCACTCAACCTTCCCCTTCTGGTTCCTCTGATTACCAGATTCTCATGATGGCCTCTGACCCACCTCTCACCGTCGACCTCAACCTTCAAACTCAGTCCCGTCAGTATTCCACACCTCCCATTCCGTCTGTCACCGAGTCTCCATCTTCAAGTCCTATAAAGCCTTTGTCGACACCCAATGGTCCCTTGCAAATCCCTCCACCCAAAGCCGAGGTTCATCCTAAGAGTCCTAAGGGCCCATTACACCGAAATGCTGCCTATGGTCGGGCTGCCCATTCATACAGTATAGTAGATGATCTGGCACAATCTTCTGCTGCCATTTCAACACTGGAACTCCTCTAATCGTGCCCTTCTCAAAAAAAAGCTCTACTATCTGCCGTGGGTGCTGTAGATCCTACTTATGACCAATTGATTGTTTTTGACGCCCGTCAGTCAGACCATCCCCCTCTTCCTCCTTCTGTTGCTTTCCAAATCCCAATCAAAATCTGAAATGCCAATGTCTCTCGGTGTATTATTAATGAGGGGGCATCTACCTGTGTGATGTCTACTTCGGTTTGGAAACAACTTGGATCTCCTGAGCTAGCCCCTTCCACAATCACCCTCTGTGCGTGGGATGGCCATGCCTCCCAGCCCATCGGCCTCTTTCGTAACTGTCCTATCACCCTTGTGGGTAAGACTGTTTGCGTCGACATGGAAGTTATCGATGCCACTCTTGAAGACAACATTATTTTGGGGCGTAGTTACACCTATGCCATGTCTGTCGTCCCATCCGTAGTCCACTGCAAGATGTTTTTCCCTCATAATAGAAAAATTATCACGATTGACCAGTTGACTTACCATGAACCAAAATCTCAGACCTCCCCTGAGTCCACCATATCTTCTATCACCAATAATTCAGTTGTTGATTCTTTGACAAGTGTTTCCCCTGGCGTCTACAAAGACTCCTCCTTGCTTGGAACTTTTCCTGGTCCTCCTCCTCCTCATGTCTCTGACCCCAGCTTAGTGAATGTTTGCATGATGCAATCGTCTCAAGCTGGCCTTTCACAGCCTGCTTCGGCTAGTTAGCAACCTCAATCTTGCCCACTGCAACCTGCTCCTAGCCCTTCGCTCAGTCGATTGACCCTTTTTCACTTGGACCTTCCCATCCACCTCACACTCAGGAACCTCCCTATCCTCATGAGTCGGTTCCCTCAGGTCTCCATCATATGGGAGCCCTCCCTCCTGGTTATTACCCCGCTGGTCAACTACCTTTCCTTGGTCCCCCCCCCCCCTATTCGGTTCTCGTCATGGCCACCCTTTCCCTCCCTAATTTAACCATGGAAATACCAGTATGGTATCTTACTCCTCCAGCCGAGACCCCACCGGGCCACCCCAAACAATACATTGTTGTGACACCCGTGCAACTGATCCCCTTCACTCCTTCCACCACCACAGTGCCCCTAGGCCCCCCGCAGAACCCCCCTCATGCTGTGACAGCTACAGGCAAGAAAATAAAGACTCGCAAGGGGGCATCAAAAGACAAGGCCACCGCACCTGACCCTACCCCTCCCCCATCCGTCAAGCCTTGTGCCTTGTGGGATGGTATCGGTCATCCCACCCATACTTGTCCTGAGTTGCCCCATATCCAACCCATGGTTAAAGTCGCGTTCCCTCAATCTACAGTCTCCGAAACCTCTGTTTCTTCCTCATCCGCAGCCAAGAACCCAAATAATCTTCGCACTAAAAAACCCTGTGCTCTGTGTGGTGTCCATGGCCATTACTCTCACAATTGTCCTCACCTCACGCATTACCGAGCCTCTTTAGAAGTCATTCACGTGTACGAAGTTGAAAAAAATCAATCCGCCTCTCCCATCCTTGCTCAATATGCGTCCGGTCTACTTGAGGATCCCCCTACTACCATTGACATTCCTCCCCCTGATGTTGAGATGTCAGAACCTACTGCTCCCCTCCTATATGTATCATCATCCGCACGACTCTCGGAGTACATTCCCTCTGAATCCACTCCATCTGTTATTCTTGATCCTCCTTCAAACACTTTCTCGGGCTCTTCATGTTTTGACCATATTTTTACCTGTTCTTCTGTCATTCCCCGTGATGACCCGTATCTGCGCCTCTCTTCCCATACTGATGATTTAGGTAGCTTTGCAGCGTTGTATGGTCTCCTTGACCCTTCCATTTCCTCCCATAATCACGATCATACCATCAGTATCTTCGATGTTCTTCACAGCCTGAGTGCCCGCTTTTCATCCCATAGTTCTCATTCATATCCCTCTCGTCGATATATGAGTCCTAGACTTCCTACCCAGACTTCTCCCTCCCATAGCCGTCAGTGGATGTCTATCCTCTACTCACGCTGCCATCCTTTTTCTCATCCCTCCCATTTCTTGTCTTGTGACACTATTACATAGGCCCTCTCGTCCACACATTATCTTGGCTATGCCGATGGGGCAAGTCGCCTTTCCCGGAATCTCGCTTCGGCAGCATGGGCCATCTTTACCCCCTTGCATACCCTGGTTCTTGCAAATGGGGTCTGCATTGGTAATGCCACCAATAATCAGGCCGAATATGATGCAGTACGTGGTCTCTTAGCCAATGCCCTCTCTCATCACATCCTCCATAATGGTGTCTATCATGTGCATAACCCTATCCTGTTTAGACAATTTTTACGAGTGAAACTTTTGATACGTGAATTTAGATTCATTACTTTCAACCATATCCCTCAACGTCAAAATCACTACGTAGATCAAATCGCAAATCATGTTCTAGAATGGCATTTATCACACATAAGAAAATAACATTTCACATCATCAAAAAAATGTACATAAATCATATATATCATATAACATGTGTTTTTAGAGTCCATCTACTCTGAAACATATGACATGCCCATAGCATGGTACAAAAAACAAAACTACAAAAATGGGGGGCACCACTTGCCCCTACATAAACATTGGGGGGCACTACTTGCCCTACATCTAATCACTCTCTGGAGGATCCTGAGCCAATGGCTCTGCTCCCGTAGCTCGTAGATCATGCACAGTTTGACCGGCCATCACCATGCATCGCATGATACCTCGCCATTCCGAGGGTAGCCCAATACATAACTCTATGTACTGGTCATCTAAATCCTGCCAACCACGCTCCGACACACCGGTTAGCAACCCCTCACATATATGATGGATTTCCTCCAACAGAGCGGCCATATCCGTGTTCTGTGTCGTCCTCAATCCACTTGCACTCGTAGCCCCTACTTTTGCTGGTCATCCCATATATCCGGCTGGTTTTACCGAAGCTATATCTGCATTCCAAAAAATATAAGGATTAGTACCATGAATACTAGCCACAAACTCCAAAATGCACATAACAGATTAGTTGCTTATCACTTACCATCGGGCCCCCACACTCAACCAGGCAGAAGCGGCAAGTCCAGATCTCCCCATTTTTTTGGTCATCTAACCATTATCATTAGATGAACCCAAGTACACCATGTAAGACCAATTTTACCCTAAGTAAAATTTCTTTCACCATGTAAAATAACATTTGTCTATATTTCCTGGTCATATTTAACCCAAAATAAGGAAATTAATTAAATAAATCATTATTTATTTAATTATTTCCTAGGAATAAGTTATTCAAATCATTATTTAAATAATATTCCTAGTTAAATTTGACTAAATCTTTTTTAAAAT
The DNA here is from genome assembly GCA_034641835.2 of Pinus albicaulis. Lineage (NCBI taxonomy): Eukaryota > Viridiplantae > Streptophyta > Pinopsida > Pinales > Pinaceae > Pinus > Pinus albicaulis. The sequence continues at coordinate 934,251,267 of CM076574.1, read as the reverse complement.
AATTAAATAAATCATTATTTATTTAATTATATCCCCACCATCTCCCTAAAATAATAAATAAATCATTTATTTATTTATTGTTTATAAATAAAGGAATTGACCCAAGTCAAAAGACCTTTTCCCTCCAACAAATATAACAAAATATTCCTAAAGGGTGATTCTAGAATTTGATTAATAATATTTTATTCATGCACCGAGTTCTAGAACACCCCAATATTTTGTTATAAATAGAAGGGTTTTCCCCATTCATTAGTCACCTCCATTGCATTAGATCACTCTAGATCTACTCTTGGTCACCATTTTCCATTTTTGCTTTGTGAGCTCCCATTGAGTTCTATATTTGTCTTGGTTTTCCACCACAATAAGAGAGAGGAATTTTAGATCTGAAATGCTGAGGACTTTCAAGAACCCATCCCATTGAGGAGAATCGGAAAACACATTTCTTGTTTTCCTCTCAGGTGCCCCCTTTTTTATATAATACAAAAATTCTTTCAAATACACTGTTCTTGTCTTGTCTATTGGATGCATGGAGCCATATTTTACTTTATCTGCTTAATGTCTTTCATGCTTAGATCTAGATTTGTGCAACATTATTTGGATCATCTAATTGCATATTTAAAGATGTTTTGCAGCCATAATTGATGTTAGGGATATTTTTTATGCGTAGCTAAAGTGATCTTTTATGACGAAAGATTCATGCTAACAGAGGACCATATATCATTCACAGATTCAATTATATCCAACCATATAATTTGTTTCACCCTTCCCATCATGAATCCAATTGAGGACTCCTTAAGAGACTTCTGTAAGCTCTCATTTAGCTTTTTGCTAATATGCAACTATGTGGCATGGGTAGAGTCTTTCCCTTTGAGTTGCTCCAACAGGTCACTGAGTTGACTCCGCAACCTTTTAATCTCTGTTGACTGTAAAGACATGTTCTCCATCACCTTGGCTAGCTGCTCAATACTTTTCCCCAGTGCTCCTGTGGATTTTGTGGCTGATGGGATCCTTGTGAGAGGAACTGCTTGTAAGGGTATCATGGCCTTATCTTCTTCTTTTGATGGTCCCTTCACTACATCCCTTATTTCTTTATGTATTTATTTGATCATTTTATCCATCTCATCCTCGATTTTCTTGATTTTCTCTATTTTTTCAACAATTAACTGTAGCATTTCTCCTTTTTTTGTTTCAGCTGCTTCTATCTCCTTGACCATAGGTTCTTCTATTACTGGACTCTTAATTTTCCTCCTCAAAGAAGCTATGTATGCATTCTTCTTCCTCACAAGGGTTTCTTCCACTTTTATGTTTGATGGATTGTACCCGATTTGTATCACTAAATCCTCCTGAGATTTTATCCTTGAATCTTTGGCCATGGCGGAGACCTTTTCCAACTCTAATTGTGAACTGTGTGTTGGAAAAACTCACCTATAGTTTTGAGAGGCTCATGGTTGTGCTAGTTAGGGTGGAGGAGATCATTTCCCCAATCTTCTTGTGCATCTCCATTTGGTCTATTGTGTGGATGTTCTTTGCATCAAACTCAAAAGATGTTTTCTTGTAGTTTGCTGCACCTTTGGGATGAGGAATTTGTGCCTCCAAGAATGCCATCCTCATTCTTCCCTTCTCAGAGTCAAAGACTGATAGGAGTATAATTTGGGAGGTGCCCTTTTGTTTCCCAACTGATTTTAGGTACTAGTCTTGAGAACCTCATTCCTTCTCTTGATCTCCCTGAACGTGTCATAGATGTCTTCCTCCTTTTGTTCTGCAGTGGAAGTAGAAGTTGGAGTTTTCACATTCTACTATTAGAATGGCATGATGGCAGAGGATGTGGAGAAGATCGGGTGGCCACCTGCTGGAGATGAACTTTTTGAACCCCCAATTGTGATGACATTTTGTTGTTTTTTCTCATTGCCTTGGTCAAGGCCCATGCTGATCCTGGCTCTATTCCTTTATTTCATTTTGAACTCCTTCATGGAGGAATCGATGTACATGTATCTTTGATCCTCCCTAGTCCTCTTATTTCCTATTTCCTTTTCAGGCTCCTTTCCTTTTTCATCTTGAAATCCTGCCGTATTCCTCTCTTGTGGAGTTGGTGGTTGGATTCCTGAAGTAGATATGTGTAATATTTCCAAATGGGAAATGCAACAATATTAAACAATAATGCAGCAAAATAACGCATATCAGCTGAGCAAGAGTAAGAGGCCAATATGGAGGCTCATTATTTACATATAAATTAGAAAAATATATGAATAAGTCATCCCAATAGATGTACAACAAGAAATAGAAGACTTTTATGGAAGAAAATCCTCAAAAATAGGTGTTGCAACTATGTATTAAGACTAAAATAGCTTGAAAACGTTATTTTTATTAGCTGCAACTGTTGTAGATTACACTTCAGATCTAGAGAAGATATATGCATGAAAATTTAGATCTATATCAGATCTTTAAACTAGATAGGCTCTTCTTCAAATTCCCCTTGGGGTTTTTAGCAAAACATGAAGTACAAGGAGTAGATCTGAGATCTAATGTTGCAGAAATGTTTCAGATCTGCAAAAATATTCAGAAATACATGAACATTCAGATATGATCTGATATATGAAATATAATGATCCTCTCCTATTGGATCTCAAATTTGAAGGGAAAATCCCCAAAACATGAAAACCACTCCTCCAAAAAGTGTGCCCAAAGACCCTGCAACAATACCCTTACAAATAACGTAGTTCTAGAAGCAAGACTGCATTGTAGGCTTTAGAAAAAGTTTGGCCTCAAGACAAGGTTTGAAAATGTAGCTCCAATCATCCAATACTCTCTTGCCAATGGGATAGAAGCCTTCCCCACTAAAAAGAGGCACTAGAATGACCTATATCTGAGTAGATCTAGCCTCCACTTGCTGGATCTTACAAAGACAACCAAACCCTCAACAGGATCTTCATTGTAGTTGGAAGAAGAGCTTCGCCAAATTCCTGATAGTGTACAAGGAATGAAAACTCTTCCAAGAGACCTCTCAAGGAAAGAGGTGGAATTCCCGATTAGGAACACCCAGTGCTAAACATCACTATTCTCTACTAAATAGCAAGGAGAATGAGAAATGTCTAAACAGACAATATATTCATAAATAACATCATCAAAAACCTTCACATGTTTCCATCCTCTTCCTTTTATAAGTTGAGAGGTTGAAAAACCATAAACCATCTCAATGAAATAGCTCCTTTCACATGAGCCACCTCCAACTAAAACTGCGTTGTGCCTCATTGATGACCACTCCTCCAAGACAGCGCTGTTGATTTGGTCATGGTTGACCCAGTCAAAAGATTCATCCCCTTTCACACCTAAGGGTGCTTATTTAAATAGCCCATATTTAGCCTTGTTCACATGTGGCATTGATTTATTTACTATTTAGGAGTTTAATTGATCCTCCTTTACACATTTATTCATCAAACAAAAAAATAAAACAAAATTGAATATTCCCATTAGCTTGGGACTAATTGGGAATATTACAGTCCTCCCCTCCAAAATGTTGTTTGTCCTCAAGCGACTAATAAGGTGAGTGCTGCAACTCTCCTCCTCCTCCATTGGTGATACCATCATCATGTGTTAAGCTTCCTCCATAGGCTAAGTGTTCACCAATCCAACCCTCCATGAATTGTTCCTCCAAATTTCTCATGAGATGTAAATAGTCCATCCTACAAGGAGTCAATAACTCAAATGAAACAAACATGGTTGAACCAATGCTCTCCCTGAAACATGTAGCATAAGATACATAGAGAGTCTCCATCCCATGTGGTACATACATGCCTCCCATCCTCCCTCCATACATCCCCATAAAAAGTACAAGTATATCATCAATGTATGGAAGCAAAACTACATACATACAAACAAAAATTTGAGCATGTGGAGGTGGGTCATAGTCCCACATATGGTACCAACACAGTGCATCTCCTGCCTACATCATATTAAGATATGGTAAGTGGTTTCCCCACCACTTACTTCTTTTCCATGTTATCTCACTATGGATTAAAGTGTGAGATATGTTTGGTGCTTTAGGAAAGCACTCATCATGATAGAAAATCTCCCGTTGCTCATCAAGGGAGTGGCCATATTTAGAAATTTGTGTGGCCCATTGTTGGCCATGAGATTTACAAGATGTATTGCTCCTCCTTGGAGCCATGGCCTACATAAACATGGTGAAATAATATATACAATCAGAAAATAAAACATACTTTACATGATTAGATTATTCACCAACAATACTCCTCATACAAATGGAGTGGTGCATGGATCTATCTCCTCTCTCAAAAGAAGGAAGATATGGCTGAAATAACTCCCTCATAGAGTCATTTTGCTGCCCCAACTCTACATAGTGTATGCATTCTTGAAAATTTTGATGTATTTCTTCTTTCAATCCTTCCCAATCAAAGCTTCTCATGATGATGTTGTAGATATTCATGGAAGAGGTTCATCTAAACCATCTATGAACATGTACACCCTTCTTGTTGTAGACAAATCAGGAACCATAACAGATAATCTCAAAAATTCAGAAATGTAAGATTCTGTATTACCTGATTGTTTTAGCTTTTCAAGGAGCATGAATGGTGCCTCTGGATCTCTTCTGTCAAATCTTTCCACCAGCCTTCTAGTGAACTCTGAATAAGTAGTCACATTGGCATGACCCAATGTATACAAGCCATGGAACCGCCAGTCATGTACTTCACCTTCAAAGTGCAGTGCTGCAATCTTGATAGCCTCCATCTCAGGGACCTTGTTCAACTAAAAGTAGATGTCAAGTTTTTCTACCCATGCTTTGGCAGAACACTTGGATGATCCATCGAAATTGGGTAGAAATAATCTGCCCATAGAGTGATGTCGATCATGATTCTGAGTGAATCCACCATCTCTATGTTGATGCCTTGGTATTCTTTTCTCCTTGAGGTGACAAAAATATTGAAAACTCAAGTGATCTTTGAATCTCTAATTTTGAGACTCATATTCTTCAAAGTAGTCTTCAAGGGATGCTTGCTCTTGAAACACTTCATTTCCCACAGCCAAAAATGTAGGCATGGTAGAGTGTTGGGAAACTTGTGGCTGATGCACTGGTTCATCATTCCAGTGGTGAGACATGCCAGAGCTTTCTCCAAGATGAAATCTCTTAGGAGATTCTTTGATTCTGTCGAATATCATCTCTTTGATCTCTCTAGCAAGATCTTGCATGGCTCTCAAAAGGATATTTGCAAATTCCTTTCCTTCTTCATCACTTCCAGATTCAGGGGCTTTACCCTTGTATTTATCATCATTTGTGTAATCAAATTTCTTATGTATTCTTTTTAGATACCTCTTCTCTCTGTCACTAAGAGGATCTTCTTATTCTGAAGAAATCTTGGCTTCTTATAGGCTGTTCCAAGATGGTTTCTCCGATACTACTGTAATATTTCCAAATGGGAAATGCAAAAATATTAAACAATAATGTAGAGAAATAACGTAAATCAGCTAAGTAGGAGTAGGAGGCCAATATGGAGGCTCATTATTTACATATACATTAGAAAAATATATGAATAAGTCAGCCCAAGAGATGTACAACGGGAAATAGAAGACTTTTATGGAAGAAAATCCTCAAAAAGAGGTGCTGCAACTATGTATTAAGACTGAAATAGCTTGACAACATTATTTTTATTAGTTGTAACTGTTGTAGATTAAAATTCAGATCTAGAGCAGATCTGCGTATGAAAAGCTAGATCTATATCATATTTGTACACTAGATAGGCTCTTCTTCAAATTCCCCTTGGGGTTTTAGAAAAACATGAAGTACAAGGAGTAGATCTGAGATCTAATGCTATAGAAATGCTACAGATCTATAGAAATATTTAAAAATACATTAAAATTTAGATCTGATCTGATATATGCAATATAATGATCCCCTCCTATTGGATCTCAAATGTGAAGGGCAGATCCCCAACACATGAAAACCACTCCTCCAAAAAGTGTGCAAAAAGACCCTGCAACAATACCCTTAAAAATAATGTAGTTCTAGAAGCAAGAATACGATGTAGGCTTTAGAACAAGTTTGGCCTCAAGCTAAGGTTTGAAAATGTAACTCCAATCATCCAATACTCTCTTGCCAATGGGATAGAATCCTTCCCCACTGAAAATTAGCACTAGAATGGCCTAGATCTGAGTATATCTAGCCTCCACTTGCTGCAACTTACAAAGACAACCAAACCCTCAACAGGATTTGCATTGTAGTTGGAAGAAGAGCTTGGCCAAATTCCTGATAGTGGACAAGAAATGAAAACTCTTCCAAGAGGCCTCTAAAGGGAAGAGGTGGGATTCCCAATTAAAAACACCCAATGCTAAACAACACTTTTCTCTTCTAAAAAGAAAGGAGCATAAGAAATTTTTAAACAGAAAAAATATTCATAAATAACATAATCATCAACAACCTTCTCATGCTGCCATCCTCTTCCTTTTATATGTTGAGAGCTTCCAAAACCCTAAACCATCTCAATGAAATAGCTCCTTTCACATGAGCCACCTCCAACTAAAACTGTGTTGTGCCTCATTGATGGCCACACCTCCAAGACAACGTTGTTGATTTGGTCATGGTTGAGCAGTCAAAATATTTAGCCCCTTTCACACCTAAGGGTGCTTATTTAAATAGCCCATATTTAGCCTTGTTCACATGTGGCATTGATTTATTTACTGTTTAGGAGTTTTATTGATCCTCCTTTACACATTTATTCATCAAACATAAAAATACAACAAAATTGAATATTCTCATTAGCTTGGGACTAATTGGGAATATTACAATATGACCTTCTCTTCAGCCTCCTAGAGTGTGTGTGCCACCCATTATTCTTTGTTCATGTACTTCTTTATCTCCAGTTTGTGGGCATGGATGTAGGGTGTGGACTTGTTTTTCACCCTCTTCTTGGAGATGATCCCTATTGGGGTTCCCATGTTTTGGCCAGATTGGCAAGACCAAAAAATGAGACAACATCAAACCACTTTCAGACCTTAGGATATAGCCCTCTTGGGTCTAGAGAGGGATCTATCTATGATATGTCAAAGGCATATGACTTTGAAGCTCAATGTTAAGATGTTAGGCTAGTTATAAGGTTCAGGGTTTGTTTGTTTGATTGTTTGTTTGGTTGCTGGTTATCAGGTAAGAAGGGTTCAATGTAAGACAAGGATGAGCAAAGAGGATTTAGGTAGAGGTGAAGTATTCCAGGGATCATTCAAAACCATTGGGAAATGGAGTTAGGAAAGGATTTGCTTCCTAGTCAATAGGCAGGCTTTCAATTGGGCTAGTCATCTAAAACGTTGGATCTTAAAGACGATAGTGTGGTATGGAATGGTAAGGGAGGAGGAAAAAATAAAGTTTAGAACACAAAGTTGAAAGCTTGAGATCAGAGAGAGACTTTGAAATTTTAATGCTTCGGCCTCCAGCTTGAGGGATCTTAGAAAGGCTAGCTGGTCGTACAAGGATCCTAGTGGACAGGGCTAACTCTAATCCCCAGTGTTCCCAAATCTTCTAGAAAAATCCTAACAAGAACATCTAAGAATAAATTCATTTAATTCATACATCAGAGAGCAGGCAATAACATCCACTACACTGGTTAAATCGACCTAAATCGATTCTTATATAACACGTTTAGTAGAAAACATTAAAGGCAAGGAGAGCAGAAACATAGGGTACCTAACAAGGGTAAATCCTATGCCAATATTCTGATGCAAGCCAGTAGAAATGAAATGAAATGATTTAAAACACAAAGATAGGAAACATCACCACTGCTTTAGATCAGGATCCAAAGAAATGTTCTTGTCATATTAAATAGAAATACCAGTCAAGTACAACATTTTCAATAGCTGAATACTCAGTTTGAAAACATCTTTCTCAACCTATCTTACAACTTTACACAGAGACTATGTCTCAAAAGAAACTACTTGCAATTCTCTGATAATTGATCAACAACCTTTACAATGAGTTTCTTCATGAATTTATAGCTCCAGTGGAGCAAAGAGGGTACACTAGAAAATTTGGCGGAAATTCTGATGGCCAATTCATCACTATTCCGACACATAGTCGTCGCAAGAGTGATAGTTCGAGGGTGGAAAAAATGTGGTTTGTCATGCCGTCGCAATTCCGACACACCTAAAAATTGTCGCACTATCGACACCTCTTCCGTTGCTTTCGAACAAGCGTCACTCTTCCGACGTCTCACGAACCGTCGCGCTTCCGACGTTTGTAAACGGTCGCACTTCCGACGAAATGTGGTCTGGCGTTTTGAATGTCGCTCTTCCGACGTTTGTAAACAGTCGGAATTCCGACGCAGTGTGGTCTGACGTTTTGGACGTCGCTCTTCCGACGTTTGTAAGATGTCACAATTCCAAAGAAATGTGGTCCGACGTTTTGAATGTCGCTCTTCCGACGTTTGTAAGCTGTCGCAATTCCGACGAAATGTGGTCCGACATTTTTTTACTGTCGCTATTCCGATGTTTCTGAGTTGTCGCAATTCTGATGTCTACAAGGCATCGGTATACTGACGGTGGGTTCAATTTAAAAAAAAAAAAATGAAACTTTAAAAGACGAGAAACGTTGTTTTGAATATATTATATGAAGTAAAACAGTCCATGAGGTCATTACATTTTCACATCTGAAGATTGGAACCCAAATATCCATCCAGAAAAGTGGAAGTCCCACCCCAGACAATGATAGAAAAATACCCCATGTCACATACAGGGACATGATATAAAACCCAGTAACGGTCCACATGGAGATTATCGACAATCTGAGAAAGCATCCAAATATGCCCGAGGCATCTATAAGAAAATGAAATAGTAGTATGTAGAATAGTAAAGCAACAGATAGAGTACCGACGTCCATTGTTCCAAATACAAATTAAAGTACCCAAAATCCTTGAACAGAGAAAAACGCTAATCATGTGAGGAGTGTGATATGTCCAAAATATAAAAAGACCATCAGACCATATCAATAAACCGGCAACATAGACTAGCATCGCTAGTTTTGAAGGCAGAGTGATAAACATTAATCATTTTTTTTTTCACAAGAGAAAAAACTCTGTTTTGAATATATTATATGAAGTAAAACAGTCCATGAAGTCATTAAATTTTCACATCTGAATATTGGAACCCAAATATCCATCCAGAAAAGTGGAAGTCCCACCCCAGACAGTGATAGAAAAATACCCCATGTCACATACAGGGACTTGATATAAAACCCAGTAACGGTCCACATGGAGATTATCGACAATCTGAGAAAGCATCCAAATATGCCCGAGGCATCTATAAGAAAGTGAAATAGCAGTATGTAGAATAGTAAAACAACAAATAGAGTACCGACATCCATTGTTCCAAATACAAATTAAAGTACCCAAAATCCTTGAACAGAGAAAAACGCTAATCATGTGAGGAGTGTGATATGTCCAATATATAAAAAGACCATCAGACCATATCAATAAACCAGCAACATAGACCAGCATCGCTAGTTTTGAAGGCAGAGTGATAAACATTAATCTTTTTTTTTTTCACAAGAGAAAAAACGTTGTTTTGAATATATTATATGAAGTAAAACAGTCCATGAATTTATTACATTTTCACATCTGAAGATTGGAACCCAAATATCCATCCAGAAAAGTGGAAGTCCCACCCCAGACAATGATAGAAAAATACCCCATGTCACATACAGGGACATGATATAAAACCCAGTAATGGTCCACATGGAGATTATCGACAATCTGAGAAAGCATCCAAATATGCCGGAGGCATCTATAAGAAAGTGAAATAGCAGTATGTAGAATAGTAAAGCAACAGATAGAGTACCGACGTCCATTGTTCCAAATACAAATTAAAGTACCCAAAATCCTGCAACAGAGAAAAACGCTAATCATATGAGGAGTGTGATATGTCCAAAATATAAAAAGACCATCAGACCATATCAATAAACCAACAACATAGACCAGCATCGCTAGTTTTGAAGGCAGAGTGATAAACATTAATCATTTTTTTTTTCACAAGAGAAAAAACGTTGTTTTGAATATATTATATGAAGTAAAACAGTCCATGAAGTTATTGCATTTTCACATCTAAAGATTGGAACCCAAATATCCATCCAGAAAAGTGGAAGTCCCACCCCAGACAGTGATAGAAAAATACCCCATGTCACATACAGGGACTTGATATAAAACCCAGTAACGGTCCACATGGAGATTATCAACAATATGAGAAAGCATCCAAATATGCCCGAGGCATCTATAAGAAAGTGAAATAGCAGTATGTAGAATAGTAAAGCAACAGATAGAGTACCGACGTCCATTGTTCCAAATACAAATTAAAGTACCCAAAATCCTTGAACAGAGAAAAACGCTAATCATGTGAGAAGTGTGATATGTCCAAAATATAAAAAGACCATCAGACCATATCAATAAACCAGCAACATAGACCAGCATCGCTAGTTTTGAAGGCAGAGTGATAAACATTAATCATTTTTTTTTCACAAGAGAAAAAACGATGTTTTTAATATATTGTATGAAATAAAACAGTCCATGAAGTTATTACATTTTCACATCTGAAGATTGGAACCCAAATATCCATCCCGAAAAGTGGAAGTCCCACCCCAGACAATGATAGAAAAATACCCCATGTCACATACAACGACTTGATATAAAACCCAGTAACGGTCCACATGGAGATTATCGACAATCTGAGAAAGCATCCAAATATGCTCGAGGCATCTATAAGAAAGTGAAATAGTAGTATGTAGAATAGTAAAGCAACAGATAGAGTACATACCGACGTCCATTGTTCCAAATACAAATTAAAGTACCCAAAATCCTTGAACAGAGAAAAACGCTAATCATGTGAGGAGTGTGATATGTCCAAAATATAAAAATACCATCAGACCATATCAATAAACCAACAACATAGACCAGCATCGCTAGTTTTGAAGGCAGAGTGATAAACATTAATCATTTTTTTTTTGACAAGAGAAAAAACGTTGTTTTGAATATATTATATGAAGTAAAACAGTCCATGAATTCATTACATTTTCACATATGAATATTGGAACCAAAATATCCATCCAGAAAAGTGGAAGTCCCACCCCAGACAATGATAGAAAAATATCCCATGTCACATACAGGAACATGATATAAAATCTAGTAACGGTCCACATGGAGATTATCGACAATCTGAGAAAGCATCCAAATTTGCTCGAGGCATCTATAAGAAAGTGAAATAGAGTATGTAGAACAGTAAAGCAACAGATAGAGTACTGACGTCCATTATTTCAAATACAAATTAAAGTACCCAAAATCCTTGAAAAGATCAAGAAAAACACTAATCATGTGAGAATTCTAAGTAAAGTTAATCTATTAACATTGCGAATAAAATTACACTGAAGTCAAAAACATTGCCTGGCCAGACTCATGGCAAATTTGTCATCAAAAAATAAAAAAATTAAGAAGACTGCCCTCATACGGGGAAACCAGTCTTGAACGTTTAATTTACAGAATTCAAAAATATTACAAAGGTCCAGCACAGTAAAATAAACTAAAAGCAGCCCAATTAAGTGGGCCTGCTAAGCAAGAAAAACAAATTAACCAAACTACTCCTCCGGTGTTTCCTCCACGATTCGGCACCATCCTTCGGAAGGTCCAGGATCGCTAGGTGCTACCTCCACATGCATGCCACGGCTCCCCTCCTGAAGGCCCGAATGCTGGCCGGCTTTTTCCGAGCTCAGACCCGCTGGACGGGTGCATTCTTCCTCCGTTTGGGCCTCCTCGCGAAAGACCACAGTGAATAAAGCCATGATTCGCGGGTGGTTGAGAGAGCAATTAAAGGAAAATTGCGTAGTGCGCGTCGTGGGAGAAGGTGAACTAGTGGTGGGGAAGCGAGGAGTAGGGGAATCCATACGGTGGCCAGATCCTACAACCCGACCCCGCCCACTCCTAGTATTTGGATATCGACCTGCGTAATAATCACTGGACTGGCCGGAAGTCGACTCTGTTGAGGGGCTAGAGGGAGCCTGCAGGGGTTGACCTATAGTGCTCCCCCTGCGGCAACGCATCCTATGACGCACGCGAGGCATGGGTGCAGTCTCAGGCGCAATGGGCACAAGAGGAGATGGAGAAGCAGAATTCCAATTAACAGAGGAAGACAGACAGAGACAGAACTGAGAGAAATGTAGATATGCTGCAAGGTCTAGGTAGCAGTTCAGCTGGCCACTTCTCCTTATCGTCACAGTTAGCAGGCAGTGTAATCCAGCAACCGGCTCGTCTGAAAAACCATAGCTAAAAGCCATTTTCTCGACCCGACTGCAATGCAATCAAAGGATGCCTGTCATAATTAATCTCTGATCATTAATAATGAGAGCCGAAGGCCGGATCATATTGGAGCGTGCGGAATCGCTAAGAGGAGTGGAGGTCCGATCTTGAACAATGTTAAAAATTAATTAATGCGGATTTGATGTGAAAACTTAATTGAACAACGTTAAATGTTAATGCGATTGATATGAAATTGCCATATCCATGTCCCATCGCCTTAAACGCCATCGAATGCACCCGCAGCCGGGAGCAGGGCAAGTTTTTATTGAGGACACGTGGCAGAAATTGATTGGAGCGGATCTTTGTTTGGGCCGCTCGCGCAATGGAAATCCGGACCTGAAAAATATTAGGGTGAATTTGATAAGAAATTCGCGTCACAACTCTCCCTTCGTACGCCAGCCCAACTTCGGACCCGAAAAAGATTAGGGTGGAATTCATTTGGTTTTCGCGTCACAAAATTGGCCGACGTCAGCAGGCTATTTTGGAACGCGAATTTGGTTTGAATTATGGTTTATCGCCATTTGAAGTCCGGCGGGCTCGACTTAAGAACAATTTTGTTTGATCCCATGTTATAAAATTTGTGTTGGTTTTCTTTGATAATACACATATTTATAATAAATCATGGGAATACCACACTAAACATGTGGAAAATTTATATAAATAATTATTGAGAACAATCATTTTTATGTAAAAATATCCAAATGTTCTTTTGGGAAATAAGAATTCGAGTATTTGGTTCATATTTTTTTAAGGGAAGGAGTGAAGTTGGAGCCTCAAAATATGCAAGCTATTACAGAATGACCTATTCCTAAGAAAATCAAGGTTCTTAGAAGATTTTTTAGACTTACATGATATTATTGATCATTTGTTAAGAATTATGCATGCATTTCAAGTCCACTCACATATCTCTTGAAGAAAATATCATTTATATGGAATGATGAGGCTACTTTGGCATTCTCTCTTTAAATGGATGCCATGTCTTCTACACCAACATCGGTTGCACCTACTTTTGGTAAAACATTCATAGTAGAGTGTGAGGCACTAGGACAAGGAATTTACGTAACATTAACACAATAAGGGATATCATTGGCTTTTAAAAGCAAGGAATTCAAAGAAAATATTTGGTGAAATTCAAGGAATTCACTTTTGTTAATAGGTTTATGTCACACGATGATGCAAGGGCATTAGGCACTAGCCAACAATGTAGGAGGTTTTGTCCACATGTTGTGGCTAGGAGGGTTCGAAAACATTTGAGTTGTAACAGCTAGGTGTCAATACCTCAGCTGATTGTATTACTTAGACTAGTTAGAGTTGTAGGAGTCGAACAGTTTCAGTTAGTTGAATTATTATAATTAGACCTTTTGATTTATAGAACGGTCCTCTTAGAGGAACCGAAGAGCCATATGTTATGTATATAAATTGTAATTCCTCGGATGAATAAAAGTAGAGAGGGAAGAGGAGAGTAGAGAGGGGATTTCTGCAATAAACCTCTGTGTGTGAACAATTGTTTCCAGTTAAATGATTTCCAAGCTTAGTTTCCATTGAATTATCTCGAACTACTAATTGTGAAGAATTGTTTAACTATGAGGCGATTAGGTACTGATAATTCCATTCTTCTGTCTTTTAATTCCCGTAAATTGTTGGATAACCCTGTGAACTCACCCCACCCGAAGGCGAGGTCTGTGTAGAGAACCGAGGTCGTGAAAACTGTTCAAATATAAAAATCCCGCTTAATAAAGAGACAAAATTGTTGTGCTTTCATAACCTGACCCGAGGATTGGACATGAGTTAACAAACAAAAGGATAGCGGAACCAGACTTGCACCTGTGGTCAAGCCCTCTACCAAAACCACGAGCGGAATCACAAAAGTGGGTTGCCCATATCGCACCGCTTTTGCGGAGTAGGCGCTATTTCCTATTCGCGAGCGATTCCATAGGGAATGCGACATGTGGTGAAGTGACCCCCAGAAAACCACCGTTTAACCTGCGCCATTGCACGTTAAAGCCCGACGTTGGAAGCCGAGCGAAATTGCCAAGAGTTTTTGATTTGGAGAAGGGCCATCGGATGGTGGTCGCACGTTGAACTTGCCCAGAGGTTAACTAAGGTGTGCGGAGGATAGCCAGGTACGATACGAGTGTTTGATTGGTTATTGATATATATAGGTGGGGCCGGAGTATAATGAAATTGTTTAATTAAACGATTGGAGGATAATTAGCATAAGTCTAGAGCGTGATTGTTGTAAGGCTGGGTGGTGAAATATAGAGCCAAAAGTTCATTACAAGTTATTTATTTAAAAAGAAACGTGGAGTATAAATACAAAGTGTTGAAAGTTAAACATTGGTTATAAGGCTTGGAGATAATATAAAGTCAAGAATATAAATTAAAGTCCAACCATTGTGGATAGTATTTATTTATCAAATTCTATGAATTTGATAAATAAACCCGAAGAAAGAAGAAGTCAATTAAGACTCAGGCTGGAGGAAAAGAACGGGGTAAACCAAGGGAAAATGCTGACAGAGCGATTGTAGACACACCATCTCTCCTTGGGGGTCCAATTTCAGTTTTGTTGCGTCACACGATGATCTCTCTTCTCTGGCATTTACTTGTATTGAATATCACTATTCTAGGAATAAGGAGTTATTTTCTCAAAAAATAACCCTAGCCAAACATTGACAATGCATCAAGGATATCTTTCTATGCTTCATAAGTACATATGTTCTACTTCTAAATCATGTCTTGGAAGTGGTTGTTTTTCTGGAAATTATTCACCAGTTAGTTTCATACCAAAGTCTTTTTCTCATTTTCAGCATCCAATACATGAAAAAGATAATAGTTTAAAACAACATAAATATTTGAAATTTTGCAAGAATTGTCTGGCACACTTTGAATATGAATTTTGAAGTCAAGTGCATGATGCTGTATAGGATCAAGTGTCATTTTGAATACAAAATGTTTCACAAGAAACTTCTCAACATGCTACCTTGCAGTAAGGATTAAATGACAGTATTGCATCAACTATTTCCATAATAAAAGTGCACCTCGGCCATAAGACTAAACAACTACAAATGTTGTAGATCTAACAAGACCACACAATCAAATGTATTCCACAAGGCCAATACTGTATGAAAAATGAAAAGGAGTTTGCAACCAAAAATACCTTAAGCAACTAATTCAATTAGATACACCAAACCATCAACAAAAAGGAAAACCAGCCTACTCAAAAGGCAAGCATTTACCTCCTTTGACAAAATTTTGAGTTCCGAAACAAGGGCCTTTATTGTCTTGTCAATGCCCCTAGTAATTTGAATGGGGTTTGCACCTGCTGCAACAACCTAAACAAAAGGTTTCATTTCAAATTATTTTCCACAAATTTAAGATACAACCATTGTCAGTTTTGTATTTCCTAACAAGCTCATAAATTTTGACAAAAGAACCAAAAATTTTTAATACCTGATAGCAATTTTTTCACTCAAAAACTATCTTAGACTCAATAAGCCCAACCCAAAACTAAAAAACAAAACACCATAAGACCCTAAAAAAATGAATAGATGATCTTAATCCAGTACTATCGACAAAAAGTTACCTTTACACCCTCACTTATTAAACCCTGTGCTATTGAATTTTAACTTCAACTGCTGCAGCAGAAGGACGGATGTAGCAGAAACATTTTTTTTTGGAGGTTGCTTGCATGCCATCCATAAATTTAATTCAGCATTTAAAATTCCTGCAAGTTTTTTTGTAGACGGCCGCAGCCATATTTTTGTACAGGATTGTATTTAAACACAACAACCAACATTAACGCAATTCACCAACCAGAAATTAAACAAACATAAATTTACCCGACAGTTTTGTAAATTCAAAAGGAGGACACGTGGAGCATTAATATTGGATCGCATGAAATTGAAGGGAATCTGAAAACCCGAAAACCGGACCCAAATTTTTTATAGGGCACATTGGATTGAGAATTCGAGTTAAAATTAGGCAGACGTCAGCATCCCATTTTGGAACGTGAATTTGGTTTGAAATTCAATCTATTCAGAATTTTGAAGTCCGACGGAAAGGGTTCTTTAATGTTTTGATCGTTTAATATATACATATGTTTTAAACATATGTTATATATATATCATATGCGAAATGAAAGGTGGGCCATAGAATTTAGTTTTAATTTTATTTTTTTTTAAATATGGTTTATTATAATATGTTTTATATGTTATGGCATATAAAAATAAAAGGGATGAAAAATCTTGGTATTTTTTTTTATAGACAGTACGTAAATTTTTTATTACACAGCAGTGTGTAAAAAGTGAAAGACTGAGTGTGACTTTTTAAGTGTGTATGCACAGCAGTGCGAAAGGGAAAAACACAGCAGAGTGTTTTAGAGACAGAGTATGTTTGTTTTGAACAGACAGTGAGTTGGTTTTATGCACTGCGTTTTGTAGCAGTCATAATTTTGTAATCCCTCTCGGTGAGGAAGTAGTGTAATAGTTTTTTTTTGAGTTATTGAAGGGAATAGAAGTTTGTTTTCAAAGTATTGAAACTCTTTCTCCTATCAAAGAAAATTTTATTTTCTCTGTGTTAGAGGAAGGGAGATTTATTCTCCATTCATTGTTCTAGAATTTTTCAATATTCCAACATGTGCAAGAACAACAGATGTTGTGGTTCCATCCCCAGCTAAATCATTTGTCTTTGTCGCAGCTTGCCTTACCAACTTGGCCCCAATATTTTCAACTGGGTCCTCTAATTCAACCAATAAAAGGCCAAAACCATAGCATTGAGATACATTTCATTACACTGTCAATAAAAATAAAATTTGACTCAGCCATAACCCTTTCCTTTTATTGTTGTGAAAATATTTATGCATTACTCTAATGTGGCTAGTCCATAGGCCAAGTAGACCACTAGGTAACAAATATATTTCCTTTCACCTTTGAGTTTTCAAATTATGCCTACCAAATCTAAGACATTTAAGAGGGGCAACTAATACAACGTTAAAAAGAAAACCAGAGCACACATCTACAAATTACCTCCTTAGCTACTGTCACACCATCATTAACTATTTTCGGAGAACCATGCTTGCTCTCCAAGACAACATTTTTCCCTTCGCCCAAGGGTGACTCCAACAAGATCAGCAAGTTTGTTCACACCGCCTGCAAGACAAATTGACAATGCTTTCAGTAAGTGTGCAATTGAATGCCAGACCATATGCCAAAACAACCCTCCATGAAAAATTAAAATAACACATTAAAATCAAATATAAGTGGACAATGAAAGATCCACCGCAGTGAAGTTTCACGTGCAGGTGACCTTCCTTTAAACATAATTTTTTCTCTGACCTACAATTTTTTTGTCACTGAGCCATCCTTGTTGAAGTACAAATCATTTTCCATAGCTCTTTTATTAACTACCTTCTCTCTGTCGCATAATCTCAGAGTCCCTCTTCTGCTTGAGCGATTAAAGGAAATGGGTGAAAAAACTGAAAGAGAAGACAATTGTCTGCCATAATTATCAAACATTGCACCCAACTTCTTCCCCTTTCCATTGTTACCCAATGAGGTAGATGTAGCAATTGTTGTCATACTGCCCAAAGCAGAGGCCATCTTCTCTTATGCTGAATATAGAATTACAAGATCTTCATATTAGTATGAACCTTAAAAAACATGACTCCCATTGCTAAAAACCACTTTTAAGTTGTAACATGAAAACTAAACAACTATCGCAACTTTTGGAAACTTCTAGAGCATTAAGAGAGAAAAAACCAAAGAGAAATACAACCACAATCCTCATTTTAATGAGACCGGACTATATATTTGCATTAAGATAATAGAAAGAAATCACGACTATATTAAGGCCAGCACAAAACAATCTTTAACCAGTGTCTCTCGCGGCCTTCGGGTTGCCATGCTAGAGGTTGCATATTTTTAATTTAAATTCTTGACCTCTCGTGCCCATCTATGAATGCATCCAATGGGATATCTACATCAAATGCTCCTTTATATCCCCAAAAACAAATTCCCTACTACAAGAGCACCAGTATTGTTGGATCACCCCACACCATCCCACCCACTAGAAACGGTGAAAAAGGAAACCCGAGAAAACTTCTAAAATATCTCAAGATGACTATATGGGTGGTTCTTATGAATCAACCAACCATTTAGAACATGCTCATCAATCCAAACCATGAGTATTATGTGACAATATTCAAGCAGGCACTGAATCGGATTTCTGAAGCTATGTTAGAGAAACCCTAAACTCTCACTGAAAATAGGTGAAATGTGGCACCACTCGGAGATTGACATGTGCCAATTGGTACAAGTGGTAGACAATTGGCATGCTCAAACAACGAGGTGATGCAGGAATGACATGAGGGAGAAAATATCAGAAAAGCCCCAAATCTGGAGAACTAAAGCTCATCACCAACCTAAGATTGACAACTTTACATGATGTAACCTATGACATCGTAAATGGAGAAATCATAGTAACAATAAAGTAACCTATGTAACAATAAAGTCGGATTCATCCTGGGAGTGGTAATGGGAGAAATCATAGTGAACAACAGGAAACATGCGGAGTTGCTTACAATCAAATAGATGAAAAAACACATACAAAAAACCTAGATAATAATCATGAACAAGCTTAATATTGAATTATGAACTGTAAAGGAACTTACAAAATGTGACATTATGAACCTGGTCAAGTGCACAAGAAAAAATATCCTGGACATGACCCTGGTTGACAAGTTGTATTGCTCATGATGCAAGAGGATTTGTACCTACACTGCCAAGTCAATCAAAATCCATCATTATCTATACAATAAATACAAGTAATTGATGTAGTATTTTTTACTCTAAGATGCATTCTTATAATAATGTTAAAACATATGTTGAAAATGTCAAAACATACCTGAATAAGCTCCTCTTCGTTTCAAGAAAAATTTATTGGAGTCGCATGAACTTGGAACAAGCCTCCCACGATCTAAAAGAGTAGCAACTAAGTCAACAGTGACTTTTTTGTTGCTACGCTGGATCAAGGGAGGTTTGCTCCAAGATTAAATCGCTCCAATAAATTATTCTCTACTAAACAGGGCCAGCCACGTGAAGGTGGAAGCTCTTATGACCCCTTCCCCCCCCCGTCACATCACTCTCAATTCCCCAATACCCAATCTATATTTCATTTTTTACTTTCATGAGCATAAAAAAAAATATTCAATAACTAATAAAAAAAAATTCAACAAAAAGTACGCAAGGAAACATTGCAATTAATGCTTGACATAAAAATAGTATGATAAATGAGTTTTTTATATAACGCAAAAAACGTTCCAAGTATGGTAACTTTTGTCTTATAATAATACAATATTTTACATTGTCAAATTTTCTTTTTCTTCTTCCTATTTTTAAAGCTCCTAATTACATCATCAATATCATCGCGCTTTGCTCCTTTTCGTGCCTTTCGACCCGCACTACTGACCTAGTTGAGTATTCACGATGTCTGGGCTCATCCAGTGACAGGGCATCGCCTATAAAAACAGATAATATTAAATTTTAATTGTCAGTTTTTAAATATCATTGAACTAGTTTGGTAATATTAATAAAAAAATTTGCAATGAGATTATTTACCTGGTGCACCAATTGTCGCCGCTGACCTAGTTGCGTTGTCACGATGTCTGGTCTCATCCAGTGACGGGACATCACCTACAAAAACAGATAATATTAAATTTTAATTGTCAGTTTTTAAATATCATTGAACTAGTTCGGTAATATTAATAAAACAAATTGCAATGAGATTATTTACCTAGTGCACCAGTTGTCGCTACTGACCTAGTTGCGTTGTCACGATGTCTGGTCTCATCCAGTGACGGGGCATCGCCTACAAAAACAGATAATATTAAATTTTAATTTTTAGTTTTTAAATATCATTGAACTAGTTCGGTAATATTAATAAAAAAAATTGCAATGAGATTATTTACCTGGTGCACCAGTTGTCGCCGCTGACCTAGTTGCATAGTCACGATGTCTGGTCTCATCCAGTGACGAGGCATCGCCTACAAAAACAGATAATATTAAATTTTAATTGTCAGTTTTTAAATATCATTGAAATAGTTCGGTAATATTAATAAAAAAAATTGCAATGAGATTATTTACCTGGTGCACCAGTTGTCGCCGTTGGGACTGTTGCCCTGTCTTCCTCTCTGGTGGTAAGATCCTCGAGGGAAACATTCTCTGTCATTTAAACAAAAAACGTTATAAGGACAACCATCAAGGTATAATTAGAAAAAATTATAAGTGGAAATTAATTATCGTCACGACCCTCACTGATAGCAGCATTGTCGGCCTGGTCCCCACTACAATGATCAGGTTGCACGAGAGGATCATCTACATCTGGCTCTAAAACTGGGTTATTTGCCTCGCCGGTAGTGCTGCTCCCCTGATTTAAACAAAGTTGTTAGACATTAAATTTATGGACGAAAAAAAAAATATTGAAAGGTTAATGTTTTACCTTATCAGGCATTCTAGATCTTGGGACCTGCCCCAAGCTTCTGCGACGTTCAACTACAGCTTGATAGCCGAAATGGAAAGCGATATTTTTATCTTCCTCTGTAGTTTATGTTCCGAAGTCATCACCCTACATTACATATGATTGTGTATTTTTAATCATATTTGATAGGGTCACAAAAACGTTGGAAGGAGATACAATTAATTATAAGATGTTTAGCTACTTAATTACAATTCTTGCAGCTAATTTCAAGTAGCCACCCTGGCCGAGCTTGTGATGGCCCTTTTTCTCAATCCTAGCTTTGGCTTCCTTTGAGGTGTCAGGCAACCTAGCATCAAAAGATTGAAGTCAGATATGACGTAGCACACTTTTATTTTAGACATAAAGAAAATTAAAGTTATTGAATTAAAGTTGTAATTTACCTTGCGGGTCCAGTTGGCATTTTTCCTTCTTTCTTTGCCCTTTTCTCTTTTCCGTCATGGATGAGTGCTCTCCACTCACTCTCTGAAACTACGAGAGGACGCTCATATCTAGGGTTAAATTGCAATTGCGTCCTATAGGTGTCCCTGGTATATTTCAAATATTTGCCGGCTATCCGAGCCACTGCTGTTCTGTCAAATGTGCCGACCCCAAAAAGGGCTTCTAGATAATCTAGAAGTTCTTTTTTCAGGTTGGAATTCTGGGAATTCCACCCTGTATGTATGGTTGGGCCAAAAATTACCAATGCATGGCTCTCCAGAATCTTGTATAACTCATTGTTTCCTACACATAATAAAACCAAAAAAAAAAAATATATTATCATTAATTTAAAAATAAAAATCATGATAAATATGTTTTAGATAAAGTACATGAAATAGTTAAAATATTAAAATTTACCTGGGAGTTGTACATGCTTTATAGGGACACCCTCATCGTTCACCAACAACGTGCCATTAATGGTCCCTGTAAAGCTGACACGTGTAGCTCCAGGAAACGCAATAATGTAGTTGGCCATATCGGCCTCATCATTGCCAACACGTTCAGCGGTTGGCTGGGTGTCTGCTTGGGCAGGGTGTGTTTCTTGGCTAGCACCTAAAGGAGTAGAAGGTGTACGAGAGGGTTGTTGGGCAATCTCTTGCCCTTGTGTCCCACTACCACCAACACCGGGTTCAGCAAATGCCAAAAAATGCTACATACAAAAGAACTTTTTGTTAGTTTAGTCAATGTAAAAATTAAAAATCAAACTATCACAATTCATCTCATGCAGAAAAAAAAATATATCCTTTTGACTTTTTATTATTACCTAATATCTTTCTAGCTGCCTCATAAGATGTTGTATCCTATCTTCTGTTTCAGGTGTTTGAGGTGCATCTATCAAAGTATTAAATTCCGACTTTTCATCTCGTGCCTTTTTTTGCAACAAGAACACTGGAGATAGGGATGAAGAAAGCTCTTCCTCAAAGAGGGAATCATCAGGCGTACCATGGCTAGGTGTCTGCATATTTGAAAAAAAATAATATTATTTCAATTATGTAAATAACTAAAATACTTGAAGATAGAGCAATGCTGGCACTTTACATGTTCTTCCGCTGGCCTCTTTCCACGATCATCCCGTCTCGGGCTTGTTCCTACACTGCTCTGATCAGTCTGCCACATTGCAATAAAATTATAAATGTAAAAACTTGAAAACAATATCTAACTTGAAAACACAAAATGAAAACTGAAATAATTTCTAATAAGACACCGGAAGACAGAGTTAGAGTTTCAAATATGCCTTGCATTGAATTCAGTCCTGGAAACATGTCATTGCACATTAAGGCACCCAAACATTCAATCCACGAATGATATATTTAAGTAGGCTTCTCCTATTCTGGGAAACACCATACCTATAATGCATTCACTTGCATGTATAAATGGAAAGGAAAACATGTTTTCATACAACGGTGACAAAGGCATCTTGGGGAAAGGTATCTTCACTTTTTATTTATGTTGTTCACCCACACCACTCTCGTGTTTTCACTAATCATGTTTTGTCATTTTTGGATTCAAATTAAGTTAAGGCCTTAATTATTTTTTGACCTTTCGGTGTAGTTTTTATAAGTGGCATGTATGGATTTTCCATTAATTGTGCACTTTTTCTCTTCATGCGCATGTTTCCCTGGAAATCAAATGCATGATTTAGTCCCATACATTTAACAAGTTGTTGGATCAACTACATTGGAAATATCATGTTTCCTATTCAATAAAAATTTATCTCAGTTAGGGTAGGTAGGAAGGTTTTCCCTTTGTATTAATAGGGCACTTCTAGCTTGCATTTTTATTATATCTTTCAAATTTAGTGTCGTTTCAATTAGGGCATGAATTTTTGCAACTTTCAAGGTGAAAATGAACAAAGACAAATTTTTGTGATGGATGACTGTATATGACTCCATGGCCAGAGGAAAAGGCACTAATCTACTTCTTCAAATATCTATAGTTCTCATTCACCTCATACGGAGATGGTCCCTGATTTTGAGCCAAATGTTGCAGAAAAAAGTTCCCCCCCTCCATAATTTGATATTCAATGGAAATTTCTTAAATTGATGATGGGGCATGATTATGGAACATTGGCACATACATATGTAATGGAATTCCAAGATCATGATATATGTTTGCATATGTTTATGGAAATGTTCCACCAAGTCCCCTGGAGGTGGGAGCGAGGGGGCGAGGGAGCGGCCTATGCAAAATCTCCCTACCAATTTTCAGGAAACGTGGGGGGACGTCGGGGTCATAAAAATTATAAAATTTAATATTTATAATGTAACTATATTTTTGCAAGGAATGTATATACAATCACCATACACTTGCATCATGAAAGATAAATCATAAATGATAAAATTACAAATTGATGAATGATGAATCATATAATTGAAACAAATTTAAAAGTTAAAAGTTAAAACATACATCATACAATCATGCATGTAAGTTTGTAAGTTTGTAACTATATAATCATTAATGTAACTACTAACAATGTACGATGAAAATAAAGTTTAAGATATCATATGACATATTATATCAAGATTCAAAATAGAGTTTAAACTGAAGTTTACAACTCAAGTCTGAAACATAAAACTTAAATGCAAATAAGTTATGTCTGAAACATAAAACATAAAACATAACATATGAATATCAAATGATATCATCATAATGATAAATGAGCATAAATGCTCAATTTAATGCCCCACTAGTCTCTGCATCCAACTTCTGCACGAATATATCAGGATCAACCATGTCACCATCTGAATCAGAATCACTTGGATTCTCAAATATGCTAAGTGGCACATCAACTTTTAACACGAAACCATAAACTAAAAGGGGCGGTGAGGGGACGTGAGGGGGCATGAAGGGGGGTGTGAGGGGGCGTGAAAGGGGGTGTGCGGGGGCATGAGGGGGCATGAGGGAAACGTCCCCTAGAATTCCCCAAGACCCCGGAGCGTGAGGGGGCGAGGAATCTAGATCCCTAGGTGGGGGGGCGAGACCCCGTGTAAAACTGGTTTATGGAGGTGGTGGAGCAAAAAAGAGCTCAAATAGAGCTGAAATTTTTCACATAAAAAGGACTGTGGGCTTGACTAATGGTTCCATTTAAAAAATGATATCTAGACGGAGAATAAGTGTAGCATGCAAACATGCATTGAAAATCCATCTAAGTTTGCATTGTATTACTTATGATGGATTCAAATTTGGGTTTCAAAATGCCAGGTTATGGCATGATTTTGTCGAGAAACCCTTAGTTGGATTCTCATGTTGGTTTAATTTATATTTTAAGTTTGTTTTGCAGTCTTTGGGTGATAGTAACTCATGAATGTGTAACAATAATATTTCAAGAATAAAGTTGTGATTTTTTTATATTATTATTATTATCTATTAGCTATGAGTATTGACACCTAATGCATGGAATTTTGACATCTTGATAGCATGGATAGTTTCGAAAATGTTTCTAGTAATGTTAACA
Organism: Pinus albicaulis; assembly: GCA_034641835.2. NCBI lineage: Eukaryota > Viridiplantae > Streptophyta > Pinopsida > Pinales > Pinaceae > Pinus > Pinus albicaulis. The sequence continues at coordinate 934,226,472 of CM076574.1, read as the reverse complement.
TAATAACTATCATTACGTGTCTTCACTTTTGTCACCATAATAGACCTGTGATATGGACTCATCACACAACTTCATATGCTATGTCCCAACAAGTTCAAACTGGTTGAACCTACCTCATAGTGTGGTTATTAAGGACAAGTTGCTTGGTATATAACTAGATAGCATAGACCGCGTTGCAGTTCTAAAAAGAGTCCTCAAGTGTCAAAAAAACTTCACAATATGTTCTACTATAAAGCCTTTTGGGATACCTGAAATAATATATGTATCATTGATGACTTTTAAAGTATGACAAGATCTAGAGGGAAAGGAAATCAATGGAAGAGTGATCCACCAATGAGAACCTAGAATTTAGCATCATATGAGTTAGAGTCTAGGAAATTGAAACCCTATAATTTTAATTAGTGATGAAGGACATCACATAGGTAATTATATTTTCATGTAGAATAATCTATTAATTCAAATTTAAACTACATAATATGAAAGGCATACCATAAATTTTTCCACATAAGTCCAAACAACCTATAAAAAGGGAAAACCTTCTTTTTCCATGGGAAATAATTTACCTTTCCTTTTTCAAGATAATCTAAATCACAAAAATATGAACTATACTACACACATTCTTGGATAATGTGAAAGTGGAAAAGGAATACCCTACACAAGTGATGCACACATGTACATTTGAACACTAATAGATTTTTGTAGTTGAAATGCAATGCTTGTTTTCATTTAAATGTAGGGTTTTTAAAGCAGGGAGAAATAATGGTTGCCAAATTAATAAGAGTTTCTTTGGGAAAAATTTAAATCTTGTATTGGGTGATGAAGATAATAGAGGGTATTGAATCTTGATTCTTGACATCTAGAGATAACCCTATAGCCTAACACAATCCAATGGAATTGACCAGAATTGACCAAAAAAACCCAAATAGAGTCAACCCTACTATAGGAGGAAGGGCCTGCAGTAAGAACTTACCATTTTGAAAGAGCTGAGGGCGAATGCTGTTCTGCAAGAGGGCGGGGGGCAAATGTTTCGTGCACGGGGCCGGGGGGCAAATGGGGGGGCGGGCCAGTGTTGGGGGCGAGGGCGGTGCGGGGGCGGTGTTTCGTATGTGAGCTCGGGGGGGGGCAGTGTGGGGGGCGAATACTGTTCTACAAGAGCTTAGAGCGGATGCGCGAGGGCGAATGTTGTTGAAAGAGGGCGGGGGCAAATGCGCGTGATATCGGATGTTAATGTAGCACACATGTACATTTGAACACTAATAGATTTTTGTAGTTGAAATCCAATGCTTGTTTTCATTTAAATGTAGGGTTTTTAAATCAGGGAGAAATAATGGCTGCCAAATTAATAAGCTTTTATTTGGGAAAATTTTAAATCTTGTATTGGGTGATGAAGATAATAGAGGGTATTGAATCTTGATTCTTGACATTTAGAAAGAACCTTACAGCCTAACACAATCCAATGGAATTGACCAAAAAAACCCAAATAGAGTCAACCCTACTATAGGAGGAAGGGCCTACAGTAAGAACTTACCATTTTGCAAGAGCTGAGGGCGAATGCTGTTCTGCAAGAGCTGAGGGCGAACGCTGAGGGTGAATTCTGAGGGAAAATGCTGTTCTACAAGAGGTGAGGGCGAATGCTGAGGGAAAATTCTATTCTGCAAGAGCTGAGGGCAAATGTTGTTCTGCAAGAGCAGAGGGCGAATGCGCGCGTGATATCAGACATTAATGTAGCTATTGCGATGGATACGAAACAATAAAATCATTTTTATGTAGCGCGCATATAAGTTTCGAATTTTTCTTTAGCGCGCATATAAGTTTCGTATTTTTATGTAGCGCGCATATAAGTGTCGTTATACCGATAGTAGAAAAATCGTCGCTATTGCGACGGGTGCCTCCAAACGTCGCAATGGCAACACCTAGACATTGTGTCGCACTTGCGACGATTGGAGTCATCTCAATAGCGACGCTTTGGACCATAGTGTTGCAATTGCGACGTCTTCCTCCAAACGTCGCAATTGAGACACTTTTCTAAGTGTCGGTATTGCGAAACTTTTCTATAAACGTAGGTATAGCGACGGTTTCGGGCGGGATGGAAAAAATTTGGGGAAATTTCCGACATTTGGTCAAAAGCGTCGGAACCAAGTGTCGGAATTTGCGACAAATGTAGTAGTGGTAGGTGAAAAAAAATGCAGTATTAAAAAATCAGAAGAGGAAGAAGGCTGAAGCCCATTCTGTATAAATTCTTTGCATTAATCTATATCACTCTTGGGTGAAAGAGTGGTCTTCGTCAGGTTTCCATTTACTCTAGTTATGACTCTGATGTACTCTGTTGCAGCATTCTGTAGTACTTCTGGTGAACTGAACAAAAATAAATCAATGCTTCAAGTCTGCCATGCTGTGCAACTAATGCTTTTGATATCGTAGGACTGTTGTCAGGGTGGGAAATCCTCTAGGAACACGGTATAGAATAAAAGCTGCGTGGGCATTCTGTCCTTTATGGGAAAAACATTCTGCTGGTGTGAAAACCATGATATACATAAATTTATGCATGTTGTACCTTCTATGTGTTCCATGATGTCTTCGAACTGGTACCTATGTCCTTTAAACACTGGATTAAGGCTCAAAATCTTCTATTACGTGCCTTGGCCCTTTTGCTGCTCCTGTACTTTCTCTGTCGGTGAAAACTGCGCTTTTAATGGCTCTGGGGGGTCTCATAGAATTCAAACCTTGTTCTTTTAATGCAATTCCTGTCATGGCTCCTTCATAGGCCCTTTCTTCATAATCTCAGCTCCTGCAAATGGTTTTTTCCTGTGTTCTGGCTGTTGTAATACAAACTGTGAAATCATGGTGGCTTATGGTCATTCGAAACCCTGAAAAACACGAAAACTTGTTGAGAAAAACATGTATGGAGGTGGTGGATGCAACGGGGATGGAAAGACTGACTATGCAGACTGGTGAGATGGCGAAAAATGTTGTGGAAGACTTGTAGTGTGGTGGAAACAGTGGGGATATACAGTCGGAAGGTGGCGCAGATGGAAAATTAAATGAAAAACCTTTGAACTTGACCTTTGAATGGAATATATAAAAGGACGGGTGATAATGTGACAAAAACACGTGTACAAATGACATGGCGGGACGGGGTTACAGTGGGACTGAGAATAAATCTGGGCCATCCAATCTCGGGCGGAGATCGACGGTGGACAACACGTCGGAGGGCGATGGACAGTGGGCCAGGGGTACGGATGACTCTGATTAACCCGCGTGCAACTTCGTGGAGCGACAACCATTGGATAAGTGATTGCAGATCTGACGGCGCATAGCAATATCGCGCCGCGGAAAATGCCGAACGATAACGCGTGATGAGATGGTGGTTTTCAAATAGTGCCGCTACCACGCATCGTTTGATGAGTGGAATCACTGCGAAAATAGAAATACCGCCCACCTCCGAAAGGCGGTGCGATAGAAACCGGATGGTTTTGAATAGTGTTGGCGTGGTTGTAGGGACCACGAGGCGGAGGGTGAAGTACATACCGTTGTATCTACTGGTTGATCGGACGGTTGACAATGTGACGAACCGGTGGTGAAAGGTTGGGTAATGGGCACTGTAGGGCTCGCAATGACCATCTGATCGGTGCAGATTGACGGTTCAAAATTCGCCCGATACATATTTGCGTTAAGCGCTCTTGTGGGTTGGCGGGTGGTTATAGCACCAGGCTACATGGGGAGAAATATGGTTCTAGGGCTGGCCGAAAGGGGCTAATACTATCATAGGGTAGAAAATGGATTTGTGGCCCATTTTAAGTGCATTTTCGGGCCAACCAAGGGTAACGATAGGGGAAATAAGGGGAATTAAAACTACACCAGGGGTGTGTGCATGGTTTAGGGGGGATTTAGAGGAGGTTTTAGAAGGATTAGGGGAGGGAATTTGGGGTAAAAGGGAAACTTAGAAAAAGGGAAAGGGGATGAAATGGACAATTCTGCAGGGGTACCAGGGGCAAACGAAGGCCTTCAGGAGCACAATTGTTTTGCAATCAGAGAGGCTTCATAATGGGAATCAGCAGAGGGGATTTCATCACAAGGCAAAGGCACAGGAGACTTCAAGGATGATGTGTCTCCAGGGGAGATGCATTCATTGAAGGCTCAGAAACAATTTATCCCCTTACTTTGCTTGTCAAAAAATTTATAGGGGGCTAACAGTGGCTCCACATGGGGATGGCTTCTTCTTGAAGGAGTCAAGAATTCAGAAAATGATCTTTGGTGTAGGCCAGGTGCCTGCTGCTTGAGCCACCTTTCTTCTTTGGTTTTCAGCTGCCACAATTTGAAGACATCAATTAGCAAAAAAATTATCCCAACAATCTACCTACCCATCCTACAATCCTAGCATTTTTTCTTCTTCTAAGGTGCATTTGGACTAGCAAACCCTTTACATCATTTATTTTTATAAACAGAAAAAAAACCTATTCTAAATCTACCCTTATCACTCCATGAGACCAGATTAGACTGTTGGTCTCATATGTTTCTCTACCTAATCTAATATCTGCTGGGATTAAACTGTCCAGCAGATTTCTTCTCTACATTCTACAACAGAAATTTAAAAATAGTCAAACTAGGATTAGAGAGTCTAGTTTGCTGTGAATCCAAGGCATAAAGACAGTTGCACATGGACAGAAACTTGCAGAAAACTGAAAACAAAACTTTGAAGGCTTGAGATCTGAAATTTGAAGCATCCTTTTTCCCTTTGTGACTCAGGTTTTGAGCTTGTTAGAGTCATCCTGAACCTTCACAGCTCTGTTGTAGACCTCCTCCCTTGTTTGCTGAAGATGAATTGTCTGGTTTATTCTCCTTACCATGCTATCTTCTTCTGTTTGTATCTCTTGAACAAGTTTGATCACTGGTATCCCAAGGCTAGTAGGAAACACTGCTTTTGTTCCATAGACACGCTGGTGTGGTGAAATGCTAATGGATTTCTTTGTTGTAAGCCTATCAGCCCACAAAGCATGTACTAACTTGTTATGCCATGACCTTTTGTTCTCTTCCAATATCTTTTTTATGATGATCACCAGGCTTTTGTTTGATGATTCAGCTAATCCATTACCTTGAGGGTAATAGTTAGTTGAATGACCGAGTGCTATTTGATACCTGTGACAAAAATCAACCATTTTCTTGGATCCAAAAGCAGCAGCATTATCAGTGATTATTTTCCTTGGGCAGCCAAACCGAGAGAGGATATGACCTTCTAGGAACCTAATGATGACTGAATCTGTGGTGTTCCTAGTAGGTATGGCCTCTATCCACTTAGTGAAGTAGTCTATGGCTGTTAGGATCCATTTGTGTTGTGCAGAAGAAGCAAGGTGAATTTCTCCTATGAAATCTAGGCCCCATTGCAGAAAGGGACCTTCAACAGTGATGGGCTGCAGAGGTAAGGGGAGGAGTTTTATTTTTCCTTCAAAAATCTAGCATTTGTGGCAGGAAATTATCATCTTATGGATATCATTGAAGAGTGTAGGCCAATAGTAGATAGATCTGAGTATTTTGTTTGCAGTGGCTTTCCAGTTTAGGTGACCTCCACACTCTCCTACATGGAATTCTTGTTTAATCCTCTTGACTTCATACTCAGGCAAACATTTAAGAAATAGGCCATTCGAATTTTTCCAGTATAAACCTTCATTCATTATGCAATAGCTCCTGGCTTTTAGCTTTAAGAATCTGGCCTTGGTCTTTGATAGTTCAGGAGGGGCATTGAGGCGTGTAAGCACATACAAAATTTCAGAATACCAAGGAGAGCTCTGAAACTTTTCCTCAACAGCGGGATCAGGCAATCCCCGCTGCTCGTCCAAGGCATCTACCATGTTAATGTCTAGGGCTTGTATATTTGATTCATCCATTAATTGAGCTAGGCCCTGACCTTTGATTAGTTTGGTGGGTTTTATCTCAGGGTCATATTCTAAAATCATAGCAATCTACTTTCCCCTCTTCCCATCTGGGTCTTGGGACAGGATGTCTTTAACCATCATATTGGGTACATAGGCTATGGTGTGGGAATGCAGTATGTACACCCTAAAGTCTTTCAAGGCTTTGATCAGAGCGTAGGACTATTTTTCCATAATTTTGTATTTCAATGGTGCATCTCTGAGTGCTTTTCTGAAGAAAGAAATGGGTTGTTCCATTCCCTCTAGATTCTTCTGCAGTAGAACTGCAGCTATTGTATGCTTGGAGGCAAATGAAAAAATCAGGAAATATTTTGAGAAATATGGGCTGATTAGGACAGGAGCCTGGGTGAGCGCAAGTTTAACTGATTCAAAAGATTTCTTAGCTTCAACATTCCATTTAATACCTGCACCTTTCTTCATCATGTTAGTCATATTCCTAAGGTGTTCAGCTAAGTTGGGAATGAACCTCCTGAGGAAGTTGATTTTCCCAATAAATTACTGTAACTCCTTGATGTTTCTCGAGTGTGTGATTTGCAGTATCCCCTCAACTCTTTGTGGATCTATCCTAATCCCTTTCTCAGATATGATATGGCCAAGAAGTTTTCCTTCTTGCAGCCCAAATACAGTATTTTTAGGATTCAGCGATAGACCAAACCTTTTGAATTTTTCAACACCCTTCTCAGGTGTTCTAGGTGTTCTTCCTCAGTCTTGGAGTAGACTGTTATGTCATCCAAATAGATGACAATGAAGTGACCTATTTCATCTGAAAACGCTATGTCCATTTCCCTTTGGAAGGTTGGGCATCTTCACATACGTAAAGGTACCCCATGGAGTGGTAAAGGCTGTCTTGAGTTGATCTTCTGGGGTTACTAAGACTTGGTTGTAACCTAAGAAACCATCTAGCAGGGAGATCCTTTTAGAGCCTACTACCCTCTGAAGAATATGTTCCATTTTAGGCAAAGGGTAATTGTCTTTGAGTGAGGCTCTATTAAGATTCTTGAAATCAATGCATAATCTGATCTCACCTGTTTTCTTTCTCACAGCCACTAGGTTTGATACCCAATCAGAGAACCTCACAGGGACTATTATGCCTACCTCATACATCTTCTTAATCTATTTTTCCACTGTAGGCAATTGTTTTGGGTTTATTCTATGGAGTTCTTTTCTGAAGGGTTTCTGATTTTATTTCAAGGGTATTTTATGTTGTATGATGTTTGTGTCATAAGCCCTTAAGTCCTCATAACTCCAAGAAAACACATCGATGAATTCCTTGAATAGGTCAATGTATTTCTTTTTCATGTTTGTAGGCAGGGACTTAGCCAATTTAATCATTTTGGGCCTATCTTCAGTGGCTATGTTGCATTCCTAGACATCAGAGTCTGCATGTTCTATAGTGGCCTTTTTTGCTACATCATCAAAGTCAAAAAGGTCTTCGAAAGGGGCCATACGTCGAGGTATGTTCTTATCTTTGGTATGCAGCACCTCTACTTCTTCACTATCTATGTTTTCACATTTTTCATTTGGATTTCCAGTCTATTCATTTAAAGTGTTTATTTCTATGTTACAGGGTGTCTCTTCTTCATCTGAGGACTCTTCACTTAGGCAGCTACTGTCAGATTTGGAGTCTGAATCCGAAAACTCAAATTCATTTCTGCCTAGCAGGAAATCTTCAATCTTTTTATCACCCTCAAATACCTACCAATATTTTTCATTATCCGACACTGCAGTTCTGAATTTGGTCTGAATGATGATCTTTTGGTCGCTTGGAGTCTTAGGGTATGAACTAGCTAGGCAAGCTAATCCATTTTCAATGACATTTTGACCCCTAGGAACAAACACCAATTTGTATTCAACAAATGTTTTCAATAAATCCATAGTTTCATTCCTGTAAGCTCTTAATCTAGGATGTTTCGCTGTGTATTCACCACTCACCTATTTGATAATCAGCTCAGAGTCCCCACGCACAGTTATCCTACGGGCTCCTAGTTTTTTCAATAGAGTTAAGCCTAGGATAAGAGCCTCATATTCTGCAATATTGTTTGTACATTTGAAGTGCAGTTTGCAGGCATGGCTCTCTGCGTAATCACTCTCTGGGTTATGTATCCACACTCCTGCTCCAGCAGTTCTCTTGCTGCATGACCCATCGAAATTCATCTCCCACAAGGGTTCATTTTTCGTTTTATCATCACTTCCTTCCCTACAGCTAGGTTTGCCATCATGTAGTATTATAGGAGCTTCACTAGGCTGTGGGTCGTTTTGTTTTTCGTCATGTGTGTGGAAATCAAAGGGGTGACTAGTTGGTTGATTGCATTGTGTTTCTGGTTCACTTTGAGCCTTTGTTACAGTGCACTGTTTAAATTTTTCTACGTCTTCCTCCTCCGAGTCTAGAGTAGCCATTATGTTAAAGTCCATGGGCTCTGTTTCCTTGTTGGTATCTCTATTTTGGGACTCGGACTCTTATAAGGATTCATCATTACAGAGGATGAAGGAGTCAAGGTCTGTATGTACAGAGTATAAAGGTGAGTTTTCAGGCTTCTCGGGGCTACTGACCAGAAATTTCATTTGTGCTTCCCTGTACAGTCTTCTAAGTTGGCAAAAGATGGGAATTGTGGCATAAGCCCCATCCATCTGCATAGTTCCTTTTAGCTTGCCTCCCCATGATCTTGATAATAACATGCCATACTTGGGTGGCACATCTACCACAACAACATCCATGACCATATATTTTGTTGGAATTTGGGTGAGGCTCACACATAAATCTTTGATCAGGCCAAGACAATTTACTCTACTAGAGTCAAATGAATATAGGTCTTTGTAGGGACGAGTTATCTCTAGGCCTAATCTTTCCATCACTACTTTAGGCATCAGGTTGTGTGACACCCCAGAATCAATGCATTGCATTGTGGAGAATCTTATCATGGATGTTAAGACTGATATAAAAAGGGGGCACTACCCCTTCCTAGAACTTTCCTTCTATCTTTGGACCAAACAGAAGGGCAGGTTGATCATCACTCAGATTTATAGTGTCACCGTTCTCACCTAAATTTAATGCTTTCAAAATTTGGCCTTTATATACATCCTGAGTGGCCAGCTCAGAGAGTGGGACAGAGATTTTAAATTTTGCAATCTCACTCTCTAAATTGAAAGTGGACTAACTCTTTGGAATTTTCAACTCTGTTTTGTTATCCACTGCCTTAGTGGCTGAATCAGTGTGCTGATTCTCGTTATGTATAGTGTTTGTGATAGTTCTATCAGGAGTATTAACTTCTGTATTAGTACTGCTTGTTGTTTGACCTTGTTTCTCAGTGTTTTGGTTTTCTTTTTCTTTGTTCTTCCCAGAACTCTCTACTGCTGATTTGTTACTTTTAGTAGTCACTTTAGAAGGTTTCTCAGGACTTTTCTTGATGGTAACCTCAGAAGCTTTTGGTTTTAAAGTGTCTAGGTTATTTTTGCTTCTAAGTTCATATTGTCTGACCTGCATGATGTCATCTTCAAAACCAAGTTTGTAATCTTCATATTCCAATATTTCCTCATCCCAATATGAGGATGAGGGATGATCTTCTTCTGTGTAACAATTATGGATTGAATCTTCTGTTTCAAACAGTTTATTGTGTTCCCTTCAGACTCCTCTATGATTCCCTCATCTTCATCAAGAAATTTCTCTTTGAATGGGGGAATAACTTGTTGTTCTGACTCTCTTTGTCTGTTGGGAGTGGCATTGTTTCTTCTAAAGTTTTGGTTCTGGTTATGACCTTGGTTTCTGTTTTGATTGCTAATTGTGACAACCATTTTCTCCATCATTTGCTATAGATTTTCCATGTTTTTGGATAAATGGTCATACTTGGGATTAGATATGGAAGCTACAACGTCATCTCTATATGTTATCCTCTTCTCAGCTCTCAATCTTTCTCTTTTCTCAATCAGATTAGCCTCTACACTCACTGCTCCTTTTTGCATGTCTTCCAATGTGTTGTAATCTCTCTCCATAAGCTGGTAGGCCATGTCAGAATCAAAGCCCTCAGGGTATTTCGCCAGAGCAATGCCCTGGGGAGGTTTCATGTGTGGAGGAAGGGCGTTATAAATGCTGTTGAACCTTGTAGTGTAGTCATGGACACTCTCTCCTACGTCTCTTTTAAGGTTCATATATTCTGCTAGAATTTGGCGAGGGTTGGCCTTAACCTCCCATTTGTTTATGAAAGTTTGATATAAAGTAAGAAGGTCTCAGATACTGTTAGGAGGTAGGATTTTGAACCATTTCTTTGCATCACCTCCTAAACTCTGGGCAAATATTATAATTTTGACCATATCATCATCTATCTCCATGTAATCAAAATAATCTTCCATCCTATCTACATGGTATTGTGCTGTGGTAGATTATTTGGCAGTGAAGTGTGGGATTTTCGATTGATAATCATTGGGTAAAGGTACTAGAGGCTGGGTTAAAAACAAAGGCACATACCAAGCTGCCATGATGATGTTTTGATGAGGTAAAGGATTAACTTGAGCAACTGGTATATGGATGATAGGGATACTAGGACTAGCAGAAGTCTGTTAAGCAGATCTAAGATGACTGAGCCCCAAGTTCTGAATAAAGTGAATGTCAGGGGGTGTGGATGGAGGGGTCTCCTTGTCCCTAATGTGTTTAATACTATGGGGTGGTGAACCAGGGAGCTCAAGGTCAGGCTGGTCTAGGACACTGAGTGACCTAGTTCTTGGTAAACTGTCTTGAGTGTCTAGGTCAAAAAATGGGTCTGATAGAGCTGTAAAGTCTTTTGGTGTAGAGTTAACTCTATGGATGTGGCTGGAAATAGTTGGTATTTTAGGTGTAGGATATCTCTTGAGGATGCTCTCAGGGTTGTCAACTATTTTAGGTGGGTTTGGGTTAGGATAAGCTCTTGTATGAATGGTTATTGAAGCCAGAATGTTGTTTTCTAACTAAGAAGCTTAACCCTACTTGTTACTTCTACTGTGGTTGATGTTGTTATGGAGGCTAGTCTCCCAGTGGAGTCTTGTGTGAAACCAAGATAATTAGCAAGCCTACTGATCACCAGTGGAGTCTTTAAATATTTTAGGAACTATGGAGTCGCCAAGTGGAGGGTTTAAGATGCTTCTGGAGGGTACATTGTCCACCACAGTGCTTATGAGATGTCCCTTTTCAAGGATATCTTCACAACACAGCAAAATCTAACCAGAGATTGACTGGGAGGGCTTTTACCAGATGTGTCACCTCTAAAAGAGTGTGAGATCTGGAGGCTACCCGGCCCTTTTTAGACTCTGTCCAAGAGTATGGGAGAAACACAACAAATGGTATATAGGTTTGTGTGTGAAAAGTGTTCAACTGCCAGCCTAACCAGAGTTTCTAGGTTTCTGAGGCTCTTGTGATGTAGAAGGTGAGGAATACTCAGAATTTCCCCAGTGGAGTCACCATTATGTTGGGGTTCCCATGTTTTGGCCAGATTGGCAAGACCATAAGATGAGACAACATCAAACCACTTTCAGACCTTAGGATCTAGCCCTCTTGGGTCTAGAGAGGGATCTCTCTATGATATGTCAAAGGCATATGACTTTGAAGCTCAATGTTAAGATGTTAGGCTAGTTATAAGGTTCAGGGTTTGTTTGTTTGGTTGTTGGTTATCAGGTAAGAAGGGTTCAATGTAAGACAAGGATGAGCAAAGAGGATTTAGGCAGAAGCAAAGTATTCCAGGGAGCATTCAAAACCATTGGGCAATGGAGTCAGGAAAGGATTTGCTTGCTAATCAATAGGCAGGCTTTCAATTGGGCTATTCATCTAAAACGTTGGATCTTAAAGACGATAGTGTGGTATGGAATGGTAAGGGAGGAGGAACAAATAAAGTTTAGAACACAAAGTTGAAAGCGTGAGATCAGAGAGAGACTTTGAACTCTCAATGCTTCACCCTCCAGCTTGAGGGATCTTAGAAAGGCCAGCTGGTCGTACAAGGATCCTAGTGGATAGGGATAACTCTAATCCCCAGTGTTCCCAAATCTTCCAGCTAAATCCTAACAAGAACATCTAAGAAAAAATTCATTTAATTCATATATCAGAGAGCAGGAAATAACATCTACTACACTGGTTAAATCAACTGAAATTGATTCTTAGATAACACGTTTAGTAGAAAACATTAAAGGCAAGGAAAGCAGAAACATAGGGTACCTAACAAGGGTAAATCATATGCCAATATTCTGATGCAAGCCAGTAGAAACGAAATGAAATGAATTAAAACATAGAGATAGGAAACATCACCGCTGCTTTAGATCAGGATCCAAAGAAATGTGCTTGTCATATTAAATAGAAATACCAGTCAAGTACAACATTGCCAATAGCTGAATACTCAATCTGAAGACATCTTTCTCAGCCTATCTTACAACTTTACATAGAGACTATGTCTGAAAATAAACTACTTGAAATTCTCTGATAACTAATTAACAACCATTACAATGATTTTCTTCATGAATTTATAGCTCCAGTGGAGCAAAGAGGGTAGGTGAAAAACTAAATGCAGCATTAAAAACTCAGAAGAGGAAGAAGGCCGAAGCCCATTTTGTATAAATTCTGTGCATTAATCTGTAGCACTCTTGGGTGAAAGAGTGGTCTTCATCAAATTTCCATTTACTCCAGTTATGACTCTGATGTACTCTGCTGCAGCATTCTGTATTACTTCTGGTGAAATGAACAAAAATAAATCAATGATTCAAGTCTGCCATGCTGTGCAACTAATGCTTCTGATATCGTAGGACTGTTGTCAGGGTGGGAAATCCTCTAGGAACACGGTATAGAATAAAAGCTGCGCGGGCATTTTGTCCTTTATGGGAAAAACATTCTACTGGTGTGCAAACCCTGATATACATAAATTTCTGCGGGTTGTACCTTCTGTGTGTTCCATGATGTCTTCGAACTAGTACCTTTGTCCTTTAAACACTGGATTAAGGCTCAAAATATTCTATTACGTGCCTTGGGACTTTTGCTGCTCCCGTACTTTCTCTGTCGGTGAAAACTGTGCTTTTAATGGCTCTGCGGGGGTCTCTCAAAATTCAAACCTTGTTCTTTTAATGCAAGTCCTGTCATGGCTCCTTCCTAGGCCCTTTCTTCATAATTTCAGCTCCTGCAAATGGTTTTTTCCTGTGTTCTGGCTGTTGTAATACAGACTATGAAATCATGGTGGCTTATGGTCATTCGAAACCTTGCAAAACATGAAAACTTGTTGATAAAAACACGTATGGAGGTGGTGGATGCAACGGGGATGGCAAGACTAACTATGCAAACTGGTGAGATGGCGAAAAATGTTGTGGAAGACTTGTAGTGTGGTGGAAACAGTGGGGACATACAGTCGGAAGGTGGCGCGGATGGAAAATTAAATGAAAAATCTTTGAACTTGACCTTTGAATGGAATATATAAAAGGACGGGCGACAATGTGACAAAAACACGTGGACAGATGACATGGCGGGATGGGGTTACGACGGGACTGAGAATAAATTTGGGCCGTCCGATCTCGGGGCAGAGATCGATGGTGGACAACACGTCGGAGGGCGATGGACAGTGGGCCAGGGGTACGGATGACTCTAATTAACCCGCACGCAACTTCGTGGAGAAACAACCGTTGGATGGGTGATTGCAGATCTGATGGTACACATCGATATCGCGCCGTGGAAAACGCCGAATGATAACGCGCAATGAGACGGTGGTTTTCAAATAGTGTCCCTGCCACATGTCATTTGATGAGTGGAATCGCTGTGAAAATAGAAATACCGCCCACCTCCGAAAGGAGGTGCGATAGAAACCAAATGGTTTTGAATAGTGTTGGCGCAGTTGCGAGGACCACCAAGCAGAGGGTGAAGTACGGACCATTGGATCTACTGGTTGATCAGACGGTTGATAATGAGACAAACTGGTGGTGAAAGGTCGGGTAATGGGCGCTGTGGGGCTCATGATGACCATCCGATCGGTGCAGATCGACGGTTCAAAATTCACCCGATACATATCTGCGTTAAGCACTCTTGTGGGCTGGCGGGTGGTTATAACACCAAGCTACATGGGGATAAATACGGTTCTGGGGCTGGCCGAAAGGGTCTAATACTATCATAAGGTAGAAAATGGATTTGTGGCCCATTTTAAGTGCATTTTCGGGCCAACCAAGGGTAACGATAGGGGAAATAAGGGGAAATAAAACTACACAAGGGGTGTGTGCATGGTTTAGGGGGGATTTAGAGGAGGTTTTAGAAGGATTAGGGGAGGGAATTTGGGGTAAAAGGGAAACTTAGAAAAATGGAAAAGGGATGAAATGGAAAATTCTATAGGGGTACTAGGGGAAAATTAAGGCCTTCAGGAGCACAATTTTTTTGCAATCAGAGAGGCTTCATAATGGGAATCAGCAGAGGGGATTTCATCACAGGGCAAAGACACAAGAGACTTCAAGGATGATGTGTCTCCAGGGGAGATGCATTCATTGAAGGCTCAGAAACAATTTAGCCCCTTACTTTGCTTGTCAAAAAATTTATAGGGGGCTAACAATCCCCATTGGATCATAGGACCAGATGAAACTGTGTGTGAAATTCATCTCTTTTAGTATTTTATCTACCTCTCCCCCCTGCTTCCCTGTTGTTACATATGAATGGGCCGATTTGGAATTTGATCCTGAATTGTGACTTCTTCTTGGCTGAAAAAAAATGTGCCTCATTAGCATATATCATTTTTCTAATATAATCAAGGGAAAATATCCTCATGGAGAGGTATTTGGGTAGTTTATATGGGGCCAATTCACTACCATAAACCCTAATCTTCGAGTAGTTTTGGTAGAGATACTAGTTTGTTGTCATGATATGCTCTGTCAACTGCATCACTTTATAGATTCCTCACTGACCCTGGGCTCTGTGTTGCTGTTGAGTGCACTAATTGCTGGATGAACAAATAGTTCTGCAAAGATCTTGTATGAATAGTCTTCCTGCTCCTTTCTCAATAGAGTTGTCCAAACGATGACATATTAGGATTGAGAGTCTTCACCTTGCTTTATCATGTCAAATTCGAACTTGCTAGATTGAAAATAGGTAAACATGTACACCAACACAGAGGTGTATTTAAATACCCCTTCTGTTTGAAATTTCAAGAACTGATCGTGGATTGCATCAGAAAGGATCAGAGCATAGTTGAACATAACAGTGGGTTTAGCATCTGTAGAGAGGATAGACAAGAAACCAATTATGGCTTCATCTATCCACTAATCATTATGATAACCTAACAAATAAGATAGGGTCGTGACAATTTCTTGGTCCTTTCCAGGAAGGTGGATGATGGATATGGGGGATTTGTGGTAGGCATTGGTGCATTGGGAGTCATGAAAAGCTCCAAGTTTTTGGCCTTGCTGGAAAAATCTAATCCTTGGTATAGTCCTATAAGGGCCTCATATGAAAAAGAGACAGTGTTCTCAACCATGGGGGCTTGCAACATCTCTTGAATGGATGGGGCATTTACATAAAACAAAATCTCTCCTGCAGAGTTCACTATGGATCTTTGTTTAATGTCATAGCAAGACTGACATTTCCTAATTAGATCAGGGTAGTTATGGGTTTTAGGGAATATGTAATGTGGAAGCTTGGTCTTCCATAGGCTGATACCATCTGCTTTGTCAAGGAGCTTATCCTTGATCCAGCAGTAGACATCGAACAGATCGAGGTCTGATTCTGTCTCACAGATCTTGTAGTCACTGTCAGCTAGGGGAATATGGTCTACGTCTACTTGGGGGTAGACCATGGGATTGAAAGGCTGTTGATCTGCCTTGGGAGGCATGATTTTATTTTTCACTCTTTGTCTCACCTGCAACGGAGAATGGGCTACAAGAGAAGGGGAATAGAGAAGGGGGAAACTATATGAATTGATACCCAGGAAGGGGTAAGATCGAAGGGGATTGGGATCGGAAATGAATTAGCTGAAATGAGAACTATAACTAGGCTCACAAGGAGCTAGTTGTTCCTTCTTTGATGTGCAATTTACCCTTTGTCCAAGGTGGTTGGTCGTGATCTCCTCTGCAGTTGTCTGTAAATATCAAAAATTGTAGCAATTCAATAGTAACAACAATGAAAAATTTGGTGTTGTGGTGAATTCAGGTTTTAACATGTGGTTGGAGGGTAACCGTTGAGTTGGTGTGGGTCCGTTGGATAACAGCCCGACCATTCATGCCAAAACAGTGCTATTGGTGGGAGGGGATGTGATGGGGTGAAGTGAACATGTGATGGAGGACACTGCGCGATGGCATTGGCAATGGTCACAGGGTCGTAGCGGTTTGGAGGATAGCCGAAACAACTTTTTGGAGGGTGTCTGAGGCAGTAAGTGGTAATAGAGAGGGGGGTATGAAATTGTGGGAGTACGACATGTGGAGGGGGCAGTAATGGATACCGCCCATTTCGGAGCCCCCATTTTGTTAATGTCTGTTAGATGAAGGGGGGCTGAAATGAACTGAGGGTCATTGATGGCAAGGTGAGGGTGGAGATGAAGGATAAGGTGAGAGGTGTTTAACGTCGATGTGATGGGGTGATGGGACTGTGGGCCCAGGTCTGAGGATGAGTGTCTAGGGGAATGTGTGACATGGCAAGGAGGTGGGACCTGATAGCTATTGCAAATTGCACATCGGATGATTTAGTTATGAGCAATAGAGGTAAACCTTAAAACTTGCAAAGTGCGAAGTGCAGGGAGAGGGAGGTGACGTGGCAGGAAGGGGCCCACAGATATCACAAATCGCACATCGACAGATTTACTTATAAGTAGTGGAGGTAAGTGCTAATATTTTTTAAGTGCAAAGTGCGGGGAGGGGGTGATGTGGTGAGGAGGTGGGACCCATCTTCTATCGCAAATCGCATGTCGGAGGATTTAGTTATGAGAAATAGAGGCAAATGTAATATTCCTAAAATTTAGCTTTTAGCTAAATGGAATATTATAGATTGTTTTATCGCTAGGTAGGTGAATCAATGGGTATGGAGGCCCATAAATCTCCTTAGAAACAATAAAAACACTTCAAGTGTGAAAGGAGACCCTCTAAGCAGCTAACCAAAGCACCTTTGAGTGTGAACAAGGGATGGAACATGTTGAATATGTTAAATTTGACCAAATCAACAATGTTATTATGGAGGAGTGGACATTTAATGAGGAATAACATAGTTTTGGAGGGATATTAATTGCATGGAGGAAGTGACGTAATTGATTGGGGCCAAGAGAAAGGAATATCATTAAGGAAGAGGATGGCAGCCATATGGCGTATGTTTTAGATTATTATTTTGTATGTGGTCTGTTTAGACTTCTTGCATTATTTAGCTGTTTAGTTGGGATTGTTGTGTTGTTTAGCACCAGGTGTTCCTGAGCGGGAATCCCATATCCTTCCTTGAGAGTCCTCTTGGAGGAGCATTGTACTTCATTTCCACACTCAGGCTTGAGGCCAAGCTCCATTCTTCAACTACAGTGCAGTTTCTGCAGAATATTGTGTTGTGCTGCAGGGTGCAGTAATGGAGAATTATATTGGGTGTCTTCAGAGCTATTTTGTAGTGGAGGAAGGTTTCCATCCATTGGGAGGCCTATAAATAAGCCCCTTGGGCTTATTTGACACATTTGGATTCAGGACAAGGAGTTTGTATCCCATATAGCATAGTTTCTGTCCAAATCTGCGTTATTTTAGGGAGGAGTTGCAGGGGTAGTTGCAGGGAGTGTTTTGGGAGGAGATTTCTTTAGTGTAGGAGCCATTCTTTCATCCGGAGGATCTATTGGAGAATATTTGTAGGTTTCTACGTCAGCTTTAGCCATATATTCTCATTTCTACTTTTGCATCATATCTTCAGCCCTAGGGCTGCAACTTACATTGGCACATTGTGTGAATTTTTCGGAAACCCTCTTGGGTTGTCTTGGAAAGTTGATCTAGTGCCCATATCTAGATGTATAGACTCTATTAGGGCCTATATCAGTATTTTTATATCATTATATCATCTCCAACTGTAGTTATTCTTAATATGTCTGCATTGTAGTTTCTCTCCAGCATTTTGTATTGTAACAGTAGCTCATATTTGGGAGTGATTACTAATGGGAGGCTTGTTTCCTCATTGTATATGGTTTATGCCTCACTATTTTGTATTTATTTTCTACTATAATACATAATTTTATGAATCCATATTGGTCTCATGGTTTCATGTGTTAAATATTTGTTGTTGCTTTCATTTTATGATCTATATTGCTTCTTTCCCCATTTGGGAATATTACAGTGGTATCGGAGCATAATCTTGGCTCAGCCTGTGCATTCATCCAATATGTCACCATAAGGAGAAGCTTCTCACGAGGAGAGAAGATGTACAGAATGGAAAAATACAAGACTCCAATTTTTGGAGGAAGAAAGGAAGGGAAGCTCTCAAAGCTTCCTTTTCAAACTATGAAGAGCATCAATGAAGATATCAAGAAGATGAGAAGGGAGATGTGTAGGGTATCTCCAAGGGGGTTTGAATATGAAGCAAGCCCTAGATTTTTACATATTGGGTGTGAAATGCAGCCACAAAATATGATCCACAACACAGTTATATGCCTTGATTCATAGCAAGTGATATGGAGGAATAATATGCACCAAAGGAGGATACTTTGAGTGACTATCTTCAGGAGTATGAGTCTCAATCTTGGAGATTCAAGGAGCACTTGAACTTCCAAGAGTTTTTCCAACTCAAGGAGGAAAGAGGACCTATAAATCAAAATAGAAGCAGAAGAGGTAGATTCTTTCTGCCTAATTTTGATGGGTCACCCACATGTATAGCCAAGGAGTGGATAGATCAGCTAGACTCATGCTTGCAGCTACATCAAGTTTCAGGAAAGGAAGCCCTTAGGATAGCAGTGTTGCATCTTAAAGGTAAGGCTTATAATTGGTGGTTTTATGACTCTTATTCATTTAATCATGCAAATATAGCTAGTTATGTAGGATTCACTAAGATATTGGTGAAGAGATTTGATGGAAAACAATTTGAAACATCTTTGATTGAGCTAGCAAAACCTAAACACTCAAAACCTTTGCATGAGTTTGAAAGATCTATTATACCCACTCCACTTCAGATTTCTATTGAGGGGGATAAAAAATTTTATGATACCTTTTCAAGGGCAAGATCCCCATTGCATGAAGGTATTTCTTCTCAAAAGAAAGATATGTAGATTCCTCCTTCAAGGGAAGACCAAGATCCAGAGTCTCTCATTGTTGATGAGGTATTATCAAATATTAATGAGGAGGAAGAGCAGAGAGGAAGAAATAACGCTATCACTTCAGGAGGAGAACCATCACCTCATGGGGATGGGCATGAAGCTATTGCTTCAATTAGAGGATATTTTTCATCTTTGCAGAAGGTTCCCAAGGAGCAGCATGTGACAGTAGTAATGGGCAGTAAGACATCGATGGAAGGAGGAGAAGAAAAGGTGGACCAGCATCAAAGGATGGGGAGCATGCACCCTTGTTTAATTCAAGGGATTTATATAAAAAGGAAGGAGACTGGTTTGCACCGTAAAAGGAGGGACCAATCAGTCCACTCACATATACAGTCTACTTCAGACTTTGATGTCTCATTACATGGAGGCATTCCACCCGGGAGGCCACCAAATCAGGAGATGAGAGACACCTCACCACTCATTGATACAGGAGGGGTGAGAACCTTGGGAGGATTTGGTATAGCGCAAAGATTCTTGGATAGGTTCAAGGAGGAGGGAGACATTCTCCCAATATCATCATTACCCACTCTCATCATCTATTCTGCGCTAGGAGAAGATATTTCTGGGATGGAGGATGGCACCATCATGGTGCAAGGAGACCACTCCCTGGCATTAGAGAACAGGAGGATACTTCCACATAGGGAGGAATATTTCCCATTTGGTAGAGAAGGGTGGCCACTCATGAATGCATTGGCCAGAATTAGGAGATTTTGGAGAGGTGATAGCTTCCTATGGAAGACTAACCTCAAAAAGCTTCAACCTTCACTTGAGCATGAACAGCTACAGGGGGTGCATCAGGAACATGTTAGCAACATACTAGTGCTTGACTTTGGCATAGGAGATGTCAAGGAAGAAGGCAACCACATGGAAGGGGATACACATTATAGATTAGCAGTGCTGTCATTAGAGAGTTTAGATCCTTATTGGAGATCCTAGCTATGGTGGAATACTCCAAGGATCTCTTTACATGTAGGATACTTGATTACCAGTTTCCAGATGGAGGATATATAGTGAGAGATGGGGTCATATTTTATCAGGGTAGGATCTTCTTGGCTATAGCCTCAAATTTCAAGGATAAACTACTACATGCAGCCTATGAGATATTGCTTTTCAATCCCATTGGTTTTATTAGAGCATGCCATACTATCTTGGAGGGATTCATGTGGGAAGGATTCAAAGAGGAGATGCACTATCATACGAGGAAGGGCATAGATTGTTTGGAGGGTGAGGAGAAACATAAATCTTGGGAAGAGTTATCATCACCACCTCCTTATTCATTGGGTATGAGAGGGAGCTCATCCATGAGTGACCTCACTAGTTTGGACCAAGCGTATGGCAAGGATTGTATTTCTGAGCATCATGATATATTTACTATATACTTGCATTTTCTTACAACTCATGTGCAAGGCATTGCTCCAAGATGGGGCACTCCTTCTTATTGGCTTTATGGGCTACTTGGGGCCATAAGCAGTGATGATGTTGGCCATTCCATAGAAGATTTTGGAGAGATGATTTATTCTTCATGGTGTGCTTCATTAACACCAACCATCATACACTTTCTCCAAGCATGCAATAAGAATGGGACAGCAAACAAGTGGTGGGAGGAACACTTGTTATATCATATTCTATGGCAGTTAGGAGAAAAAATGCGTTGGTTGCACATGAGGGACCATTTTCCTTCTCCTTTACAAAATATGGAAGCTAGCATGACTTTGATTGTGATTCCATATGCTGATGATGTTCTTCTCCTTGCTGTGAACATGATTGGAGGGAGGGCACATTGGTTGGATGTGTCCATGGGGAATGAAATTTCCCACACCTTTTATGCTTCATGCTTCAAGGGGAGCATGGGAGATGATATGGCCAATACAATAGATCACTTATTTCTTTATTAGGTGAGACATATGATTGTTTGGAGCACTTGGGATATGCCTCTCATGAACTTTTGGGAGGAACTTTTCTATGAATTACCATGCTGGGAGGTAATTCATTTCATTTGGATGATAGCATGGATATGGGAGTCTCTCTTTGGGAAGGAGATCCCATATGCTTGTCATTACTCCTACCTTGAATATTCCATTGTAAAGCAAGAATTTTTACATATAGAACTTCCATTCTCTCATGATGATAGCCATTTGGTTTAACCACCAAAGGCCAACTTGCACATTTGGGAGGAACCATTGGGAGACATAATTGTTGTAGAAAATTTGAAGCAATGGTGGAGAATATTTGATGAGGAGGCCACAAGAGGAGGGGAGAATTTTTCTCAATCCTTACAGTTGCTTGAGGACAAGCAACATTTTGGAGGGGAGGACTATAATATTCCTAAAATTTAGCTTTTAGCTAAATGGAATATTATAGATTGTTTTATCACTAGGTAGGTGAATAAATGGGTAGGGAGGCCCATAAATCTCCTTAGCAACAATAAAAAAAACTTAAAGTGTGAAAGGATACCCTCTAAGAAGCTAAAAAAAACACCTTTGAGTATGAACAGGGGATGGAACATGTTGAATAGGTCAAATTTGACGAAATCAATAGCGATGTTATGGAGGAGTGGACATTTAATGAGGAATAACACAGTTTTGGAGGGAGATTGATTGCATGGAGGAAGTGACCTAATTGAGTGGGGCCAAGAGTAAGGAAGCTCATAAATTATATAAGGTAGAGGACGACAGCCATATGGGGTATGTTTTAGATTATTATTTTGTATGTGGTATGTTTAGACTTCTTGCATTCTTCAGTTGTTTAGTTGAGATTGTTGTGCTATTTAACACCGGGTGTTCCTAAGTGGGAATCCCATCTCCTTCCTTGAGAGGCCTCTTGGAGGATAATTGTACTTCATTTCCACACTCAGGCTTGAGGCCAAGCTTCAGTCTTTAGCTACAACCCAATT
This sequence comes from Pinus albicaulis, assembly GCA_034641835.2. Taxonomy (NCBI): domain Eukaryota; kingdom Viridiplantae; phylum Streptophyta; class Pinopsida; order Pinales; family Pinaceae; genus Pinus; species Pinus albicaulis. The sequence goes on along the minus strand of CM076574.1, from coordinate 934,204,426 downwards.
TCTGTAGAATATTGTGTTGTGTTGCAGGGAGCAACAATGGAGAATTATATTGGGTGTCTTCAGAGCTAGTTTTGTAGTGGAGGAAGGTTTCCATCCATTGGGAGGCCTGTAAAGAAGCCCCTTGGGATTATTTGACACATTTTGCATCAGGCCAAGGATTTTATATCCCCTATAGTGCAATTTCAATGCAGATCTGCATTATTTTAGGGAGGAGTTGCAGGGGTAGTTGCAAGGAGTGTTTTGGGAGGAGATTTATTCAGTGGAGGAGACATTCTTTCATCTAGACGATCTATTGGAGAATAGCACTAGGTTTCTACATCATCTTCAGCCATATCTTCTCATTTCTGCTATTGTAGCATATCTTTAGACCTAGGGTTGTATCTTACATTGGCACATTGTGTGCATTTTCCGGAAACCCTCTTGGGTTGTCTTGGAAAGCTGATCTAGTGCCCAGATCTATATGTCTAGAATCTATTGGGGCCTATATCAGTATTTTTATATCATTGTATCATCTCCAGCTATAGTTATTCTTAATATGACTATGCTTTTGTTTCTCTTTGGCATTTTGTATTGTAACAACAACTCATATCTGGGAGTGATTTCTTATGGGAGGCTTATTTCATCATTGTATATTGTTTATGCCTCATTGTTTTGTATTTATTTGTTGCTCTAATACATAATTTTATGACTCTATATTGGTCTCATGGTTTCATGTGTTAAATATTTGTTGTTTCTTTAATTTTATGAGCTATATTTCCGCTTTACCCATTTAAGAATATTACAGCAAAACTTAAAACTTTCGAATTGCAAAGTGCAGGGACAGGGAGGTGACGTGGCTGGGAGGGCCCCACGGCTATCACAAATTACACATCGGTGGATTTATTTATAAGCGATGGAGGTAAGTGCTAAGATTTGCGAAGTGTGAAGTGGAGGAAGAGGGGGTGACATGGTGAGGAGGTGGGACTTGTCGGCTATCACAAATCGCACGTCAGAGGATTCAATTATGAGCAATAGAGGAAAACCTTAAATCTTACGAAGTGTGAAGTATGGGGAGAGGGAGGTGACGTGGCAGGGAGGGCCCCACGACTATCACAAATCAGACATCGATGGATTTATTTGTGAGCGGTGGAGGTAAACATTTAAACTTGCGATGTGTGAAGTGCAGGGAAAGGGAGTGACATGGTAAGGGGGTGGGACTCGCTGACATCGCAAATCACAAATCAAGCGATTTAGTGGTGATAAGAGGATTTTGTGAAATGAATAAATGGTAAGGAATTTTTGCAATATGGCTTATGCGAATTGCGATTTGGTGCTTGGCAGGACTTGCATAGGGCTTAGGATAAAATATATTTTTCCTCAAAGGATTTTGAAGTCCCCATTTCACCTTTTCCTTCCGTTTCTTTATCCTTTGCATATCTACCTACCTGAACTACTCAACTAACATTTTTTCTTCCTTTGTAGGGTGCATTTAGACTTGCAGACCCTGAACATTTTCTTTTAAAATTCTAACCTAACCCCTATCCCTTATTTCTCGTATTGGTTCATATTAATTTGTTGAACAAATATCATTTTCTACCTATCTACTGATAAGCCAATTTTAAACAATTTTGCACGACTTTTTTTTTTTTACCTATCAACAGAAATTGAAAATTGTCCAATCATGATTAAACTGTATGACTGGACAGACCTATCTAAAGAGTAGTGTCATTTGAACTTGTAGCACTTCCAATTATATTTATTTCTTTGGGGTTCTTCTTTCTTTTTTCCTTTTTTTTTCTTTTCATTATTTTCTCTTTTCTTTTTCTCTATTTTTTATACCCTCTTTTCTTTCTTTATTTATTTTCATTTTTCCTTTTTATTTGAAATCATTTGAATTTTGAGAAGCCTTTCAATAATTAAAACCTTGCACAAAATATGAGGTATCCAGTCACCTTGAGATCCTATAATTTATAGGGTACCAACAATATGCAACAGGGGTTTGATTGGACACAGCAAGTCTGGAAACAAATGGTCGACTTGTTGGCTAAGTGCTAATAGAACCAATCAGACCATCGCTGGCATGTAAGTCCTTACCAGATGGAGTAGGAGGACAATAAAATTCAGTCATGGTGCATTCAAAATATTTTCATAGAGCATGCCATACTGATTATAAATCAAATCCAAATATCTAGAACGAGCAATTACTTGCTCTTCAGTGACAAAAATGCCTTTTGCCACATCCTCAATGATAGATGGAAACAAGGATTGTATAAACCACTCAGCAAAAAGTTGATCCGGAACAAATTTTTTAACCATTCAACGACGATGATGCCACTCATGAATGTGATATGATATGTGATTAGTATTCATCTGTTTAAAGTTGGTAAAAAGTTTCGTTGCAGTTTCATATCTAATGGGTAGTTGGAAGTGGGTTATAAAAGTAGTGGCTAAAGCTATGAAGTTATTGAAAGAAGCTGGGGGTAATTCAATGTACCACTTTGTAGTCAGACCAGTGAGCGTTTGCTAGAAAATATGGAGTCTAACATAATCATCATTCAAGGAGTTGGATGAACACCATAAATGATAAGTCATAATGTGCGTAGATGGATCTTCTCCAGAGTTTCCATTGAATTTTAGAATATCAAAGGGTAATTTATGAGGAATCACCGGCCACCAAGGTAAATAATGAATTGGATCATTATTGAGCCAGTTTAAATCAGTTAACTCTAGTGTTGCAACATACGACAGTTTTCCATTTAGGTAAGGTTGAGTGTAACCATGGTAAGATGGAATTACCTGGGAAATATGTCGTTGTGCACCAGTATAAGGAATCTACTTCTGATGACCTTGATAGGGGTAATTTTTTTGACCAAACCCTTGATATTCCTATTGACGAAGACCTAGATAAACTTGTTGTTGACCAAACCCAGCATATGCTTATTTACCAAGTCTAGGATAGGTTTGATATTGTTGGAATGCATGTTGTGGCTACCATGGGATTTGATAATATGGTTGTTTCCTACCAAGATATATTGGACCAGGTTGTGAATAGACGGGACCAGTACAAACCTGTGATAAGGGTAAATTAGCCTATGGTTATGAAATTCCCAATACATACGGCTGTTGTAAACCAACATGCGAAGACAGAGTCTGTAGACCCAAAACTTGAGGGTTAAGGGTTGAAGGACCCACCTGAGAAGGTTGAGCTATGGCCAAGGAAGTAATAACATGCATAGTAGGTACGGATGCAACAAGTTGAACTATTTGATATTGGTAGAAATCCATTTGCGGTTGAACAGGCAAGGTAGGCTTCCATTGACAAATAGGCATTCCAGCATAGTATTGACCTAAAAATGAAGGAGTATTTCCATACGAGGTAAACATCTATTATGCCCCTAGCATATGGAGTATAAGGATATTGAACATACTAACCTTCATATGATGGGAGTCCAGTAGAAACTGGATGAGATGGAAGGTAATTGGATGGACCGGCCTGATATTGAGCTGATGATGTCAATAAAGGTTCAGGCCATTCAGTACTCGTAAGAGAGGAACCAGATAAAATTCCAGATGATGACATGGGTGAAGTCCATGGGCTAGAGGAGGCACTAGAGTAGGTTCCATCTAAATATTGATAACCCTGTGGGATGGATATACCACCATAAAGATGAGACTCAGGTTTCATAAAAAACATTGAAGAGGTAGCAATAGTAGATGTTGTCACAACTGTAACAGATGGTACAGCCTGGGATGCTGTCTCAGCCATGGTTAAATGACCTATTAAATACTCTAAATAAACTACGGGAACTTGAGAGTGAGCAGGATCAACAGGAGCAGTGTGGGTCAAATGAGGAAAAGATGGATAAAGATGAAGCCCCGATCCAAAATGAGTTGGATTTGTAGGGGTTGTCTCTTCTTAGGGTTCTTCCTCAATTAAAATCAAACCAAGTGGAAGTATTACCATCATGCTTGAGATAAATTTTAGGTAGTAAAGTTGGTGGTAAAGAGGAAGACTCGATAGTTATGGAAGACTAAGAATGAGTCGGTTGATCGTCTTTCGGCACAGGAACAACTTCTTGTTGTTCAACTTTGGGATCAAGATATTCTGGTAAAATAATGATAGGTTCTGGATTGAATTTTGGTTTAAAAACTTCGGGTTCTGGATTTACCTTTTCACTATATTGAATTTCAGTGTCCTCAGGTAATTGTGAGGGTTTCGTCTCGACGGTAGCTGATAAACCCGGATTAGTACAAACGACTCAATACTCGATACTCAAGGTATCAAATGACTCTAGTAAATTAGATGAAGATGAAGCACCAAAGGTTCCAGAGGTACCAGAATCAGTAGGATGGGCTTGCCTTTTCCAACTAGGTGTAGCTTTTGGAGGTAAAGGTGGTTTATTTGTTGTCCTACGCGAACGATGGGGAAACGATTGATATTATTCCATGATTTTTGATTGATTTTATTAAAAAAATAAACAAAAAAAAGGGTAATGCTAGGCAAAAGGATTACCAAGAAATTGTGAACCGCAATATATCACCCCAGTAAACTAAGGACTTATGTACGTGGAGGTAATCTCCCTGAATGTTGTGTTTGGTATATCACAATGTACAATTCAGCCGACTCAGTTACCTATGGATGGTAAGAAACCTAATTTTGTCCTCCAAAATATACATGATGGTATGTGGAGGCCCAATCCATATTAGATATGTCTAATTTGAAACCGTACAATGATAGCATACCCTTATACTCTTCATATTAGAACACCACCCGATATACTCAAGGTACATGGACGAGCTCCGATATACTTACATGTGTGGGATGATGTATCACACTAGGAATGTATTACAAACAATTAAAGACATTTGCTATGATTTACGATGCCATAACATGTATCTACCCTCGAACTCTAAATGCTATCATTAAGTGACAATGCCCTCTTAGGTTAATAAAGATAAATTTTAAGTTGATCTTGTCTAGAAATTTTCCTTTCAGGTTCACCGCATGATGTATTTGACATTCCTAGAATGCAACAAATATGATAAGCATTTGTTTTGATTCAATTTAGGCAATTAAAACCTTAGCTACAAGGGATAGAGAAATCAAATTGTAAGCAATAAAAAATGAGAACATCTAAATGAAAATTCCCTAACTATTCCTATGCAGCACTCACAAACCTTATATGAAAATGCATTTTTTTCTCTTTTTATTTCTTTTAAGTGTGAATGAAAAAAAATAAAAAATTAAGATGCACAAAGAATCAATCAATACTTTCTAGAGAAATGAAGACTAGTACGATAATTCCTCTTTTGAAAATAAAGAACTGATCAAATGTAAACTTTAAAATTTGGAGCTATTTCAACAATGATAAATAAAACAAGAAGAAACATTGAATAAATAGACATCCAAGCTGAGCAAGGATAATAGAATAAATTTGGACTCTAGAGGCAATCAGACACTTGAAAACTCAGCAAAAAAGACACTGAAATGGATGGTAAAAGACAAAAATATGATGAATTTTGGTTGGTCGCAGGAGAAACGTGCCCCTAAGTGGGAGATAGTGTGTTGCAAAGCACTATCTCTAAGCCAACAATGCCTTGCAAAGCACAGTGTCAAGACCAATAGTGCATTGGTTCAAAAGGAATCTCAAAAATAGGTAAGAAAACACACTTCTTTTACCAAAACACATTCAAATGACTATAATGAAGTAAGTAAAGTCTACTAGAGGCTAAAAAAAAAGGATTAAACCACCAAGGATGATCAAACAGTCCCCAATATGGTCGCAATTTGTTTTACAGAAATCAAACCTACAAATAGAGAAATTTTCCTAAGTGTGGTGGATGCACTTAGAACAATAGATGAAAGACACTTGACCTTTTCCTTAAGATAAAAAGATAAGAGAAGAACACCTACTTGTGATCCTTTTCTATTTTTTGTCTCCCTTTTGTCACTTCTGTTGCTCTCAATCAAACTGAACTCGCTTGATTGGTACCTGCAATGGCTAACAGAAGATAGAAAATGACATGAAGGCATGTGATCTATTCATATTAATCAAACTGAATCGATTGCATTTGGAAATACACATATAAAAGCATAAACACATGTATTAGGAAATGGAAAAATCTCTTTATTATAAGGTATAAGGAAAATTTACAAACTATTGGATCGATTCGATGTCAACACGCTCCAACTTCAGTCCTATCCTCATCACATCAGTAGCTTCACTCCAGCGGCATAACATTACTTGCAAAAAATTCTTCAAAGAGCTATAATATTTCCAGCATAACTCTACAAAATCAAACCCTTGCTCCCTTATGCACTATGATCAATGCTCAATTTATAATAAATGAGGGTAGTTTGGAATTAATTGGTCATTGAATGGATTTTCCATAAGTGGATGAGGAAGTTTCCTGGTTCAATGGGATAGGAGGATAAGTGATTTAATGGCTCCATGGTGTTCATATTTGAGGTTATCAAATAGTATGATAGCTGGAACAACTTCTAGAAGCCACTAGAAAGTGAAAAGATTCTCGGAATCCTTTGAAAAATCTACTCCCAGTCAACCAACACATTGTTAAGTGGGCCTAGGTGCTCTGCAATGCTGCATTTCCTAGGAGTAAGTGCTCTGCAAAGCACTTACTATAGTCTAGGGGTGCATTGTTGGCTCAATGGAGCATTTCAACTGGACTTCAAGTAGTGAAAATTTCATTGATAAAAACCAAAAATGGGATAACTTGTTTAAGGCAAGTAGAAATTGATTTAGAGTATGATAAAACCTAATTTATGCTGATCTTAGTTTTGGGAGTGATGCCCAAATTGACCTGTAATAATGAGAGTTTTTGTTTAGAGTCTTGAGGGTGATGTTAGGAAATGGTTTAGATCCTTGACAGTTGGTAGCATCACTAGAAGTGAAACCCTAGATACATTTTTAAGGAATTGGGGTGATAAGAAAGATTTTTTGTATTATATCAATTAATTTGGTGCAATAAAAAGAAAAGAAGGAGAATCAATTTTTGATTTTTCTAAGAGATTCAATAAGATGTATAGAAAAATACCTACTGAAATCAAGCCTACTGAAGCTTCTGCCAAAATCACTTATCCTGGTGCCTATGATCCTGATTTTTGTGTATTATTGAGAGAAATAAGATCCAAAACACTAAAAAAAATGCAAAACAATGCACTGGAGGTAGAATCTAATGTGTTAGTAGTTGATAGGCTCAGAGGAGGGATTAACAGAGAAAAAATAAAGAAAAAATATGAAGTTTCAAATTTAGGAACTTCAGACATAGATCTTAAGTTAAATGAGATGACCAAGATGGTAAAGTAATTGACTACTGAGATGTCCAAGCTCAAGATGGAAGCAAGACCAGCTACTACTATAAATGTTTCATTTGATCAGCCTAATAGGCAGCAATTTAGAAGACCTAATGTTCCTCAAATTTTGCAGCGAGAAAGGAGAGATGTTGATGATAAAAAAGTACATTCCCCTTTACAAAATGCTATATTTGAAGATGAAGATGAAGTTGAAAGGTTGGAGAAAGTTTTTGATATCAATTTTCTAACAGATAAATAAGGGCTTATTCATCTTACAAAATCCGAGTATGAAGATTTTATGTCATATGCTCAATATAATGAAGAGAGTTATAATCATTCAATGACTGCAGTTGATCATTAAAGTAGATATAATCTCATATCAAAGAAGATTTATGATAATCGAAAGCATGTTGCACAACCCAAGAAGAATAAGGATGCAGTTAAAATTCTAGTAGAAAAATAAGTTTATGAACCAAGCAGATCGGAAATTCCGGTAGCAGTTAACCCTCCTTCACTTGAGGTAAATATTTATCGCAAACTGCCCCCTGTTTTCAATTTTTGAGAATGACATACAAAAGATAAATATTCATGTTCCTCTTTTAGAGCTCATGAAAAATGATGATTTCAAAAATACTTTTATGAAAGCTCTTCAGCCTCCACTTACCGAAGTAGCTTAAGATTTCATTAACCTTCAAGATGACAAGCCCATTGTTATTTTAGGTGTATTGGTAGAAGACATAGATGACACTACCCCTCCTTTCTATCTATCTCTTAATATTCATGATAAGATCTTACATAATTTCTTAATGGACTCTAGAGCCTCTCATAATTTAATGTCCAAGGTAGTCATGGATGAACTAGGTCTTGAAGTAACTAGAGAGTACCAAGATCTCTACTCCTTTGATTCCTGGAAAGTTCAATGCCTTGGTGTCATCAAAGAACTTGTAGTAAGCCTCTTTCAATTACCCATGAGAGGGATGGTGATGGATATAGTTGTAGCTGACATTCCTCCTAGGTTTGGCATGTTACTTTATAGGTCATGGATTATAATTTTGGGAGGAACATTGCAAATGGATCTCACTTATGCTAATGTCCTTGTTTTTGGGGGAGAAAAAATAAGACTTTATAGAGAAGCTTAGTTTTCATATATAATTAGTGACAAAAAATACCCCACTAATCATCCAATTTATGCAAGAACAACTCATGTTGGTTAAATCATTTTACACATGGATAATTTTGTCCTATCTGCAGAAATTTTTCATATTTTGAAGCCTATTGAAAAACAGATCAGTCATGAGGGTTCCTAGCTATGGAGAATTTATTTTGATGGCTCATGCTCCAAAGAAGGAGTTGGTGCATGGATAGTTCTCATTTCTCCTTTGAAATAGAGATTCACTTTTTATTTCAAACTTGAATTTGAAGAAACTATGATGCAGGGGCATTAGGAAAAATAAAATACTTTGTATCTAAATAGACATAGGGGGGTCTCATGTTTTTGCTTTCTCATGCAATTATCAATATTTGAGTGGTTTTAATTATTATTATTTTGAATAAATATAGTGAGAAATTGTAGATGTTCCCAAAAATGATTGGAGAACATGAGAGAAGATGATTAGCTAGGAATGTGAACAGTCAGTTTCAGTAAGACTGTCTGGATTTTAGGATTCTGAGAATTCCAAGAGTTTGTTGAGCATTAAGAGAACTGAATCAATTAATTATTAAATTGTATCATTAGGTAGAGGATCAGAGTTGGAGAGCTGTGCAGGGTAGTGAGGATAGAAGGCCATTTGACTTTGAAAATCTGGCCAAAGACGATAATGTTGTTGTGTTTTATTTCATATGAATGAAGGAAATTGGTTCTGAGATATATGTATTCTTTGATTGAATTTTGTGTGATGAATGTTCGAATTTCTATGAATGGCTTTAAGTTTCAAAAAGCAATTGAAGTTTTAAGAAACTTACAGTACATTTGAGTAGATGAAAAATATTCTGATTCGAACAGTGAATTCGAACTAGTGCCAAATTAGAGGTAGATGGAATGGTTATTTAACTATAAATAGAGGGGAAATTTTATGTTCATCATAATTGTATTGTATATTGATAAAAAGCCAAGCGCAACCTTTGAATGAGAATTGACAATGAATCTCAATGAATTTGGGTTAGTGAAATGGTGGTTCTGCATGCCATTGATAGATAAATGAAGTTTGATTTGACTTTAAACCGTGCTATTAAGTTGCACACGGAGAAGGAAGGATCGATTTGAGTAAATCAATATCGATCTTGTGTCATCCAGAATGTATGGGAAGTAACAGAATAGAGAGAAATAGTTAGGCATTGTCTACGTGGTGAAAGGGGTCGAATCATAGACTATTAACAGAGGCAAGATTTACAAGGAATGGCACCATAAAACCCGTGAACTGAAGGCGTAGAAGGTGAAGGATTGAAATGAAAATTAATGCGGGTGTGTGGACTAGAATTGGAGCAACGAAACCCTGAGGAACAACATAGAAATTGTGAAGCGGTTTCGAAGAAAAAACCAACGGTCTCGCAAAGTTTCAAATTGGTAAGTAGAATTGCTGAAAAAAACATGATATTGGTCTTTGAATGATGCGTGGCGGAAGTGGTATTATAAAAGAACTAATTTCACATATTTTTTGAAGTGATAACATTCGGGAGTTAAAAAAATGTGATATTTGTTCAATAATACTCATCGAAAAATCAACGGCATTCACATCAGGAGATATGCGGTGGTCAAATCAAGGTATGTTTGCATTCTGTTTTGGAACCCTGAACATTAATTGCGTTGGCGTTTGGTCTTATTCCAAACTTTTGAAAACTTTTAACATTTTTTTATACGCATTGATTATTCAACTTGAATAATAAAGCTGTGGGCCATCTCATTTAGTTTAAACACAAAAGCCTTTGTATGGATGATTGTGGGGTGAAGTGCATATGAATTGAGGATTCATTAATTAAATGAACATGAACTATGGTTTACAAGAGATGGTGAAGAGTGAGTGGGCCATCGTATTGAAGCTTAGTGGGAAGGCAATTCTTGCATAAATGAATGAAGGGTGTATATATATATATATGATGGTGTTGGACCGTATGATTACTTTTAACCATTGAACCTGTCGAAGAAGCTTCCGTGCATGTTTTTCAATTTGGGGATTAATTGAAATATAAGGTTGTACAATTAAATTGTCGGATAAGAGATTATAGTTGGGTGCATCCACTTTCAGGCAAGGTGGAGATTGCGGTTTTATAGCCATAAGAGAAATTTAATTTAATATCTCAAATCTCAGATTTGAGATATTAAAGCTTCCAGATGTATTTTATTTAAATTTCCAGTTGATATTATTTGGGGCCTTAAAATTGGGACGCATTGTTATATGCACCGCATGAGAGTAGAAAATGTGGTTAAGCAGGGTACCCCACCATCATGTGGTATCAGAGCAGGATAAGCTCTTGAAAATTTAATTTTTGAAATACATATGTGCTGAAGGTAGTAAGAAAATTTGAAGTTTTAAAATCTGCTTAATAGAAATTACAGATTTGAACAAGTGTACAGTGAAGGTATTCAGATTATAGAATATGAAGTTGAAGGCAAAGTGCTTTGAAGATTTGCAAGGTGATGTACAGGTGATGACAAGGTGATCAGATTTAAATCTGATAGGACAACGTGCAGTGTAGTAGAGCATTGAGAGAAATTGCAGAAACAATTGCAATGGGTGTTGAACAAACTCTGAAGGTGAGTTGATGAGCAGTGTTTAAATCTGGTCTGAAGAATTTCGTTTGAAGAATGCAGATTGCATACAATTGAGGAGCATCTCAGCGAGAAGATCACAACTTTGAGAGCAGTGATGAAAGAGTTCAGTAGAGGATTTTAAGGTGAAGAAGAAAAGTGTGGCAGAACCTGGAGAATTCCCAACAGAGGTTGGATGAAAGAATAATGGATGTGTTCTTGAAAATTTGCAGAGTGAAGCCTAGAGAGAGCAGAAGAGAGTGCTCAAAAGGTTCCAGCAGAAGGAGAACCAGTACTTGCCAAGAGCCAGATCCGGAGGAAAGGATTGGTGAGGTAAGTGGCATCAGGAGAGATTGTTGTTGTAGAGGCTTAGTGTAGCTTGTGAGTGAGAGCTCATGAAGGATAATTTGACTACTCAGAGTCATAGAAAAGAGAGAAAAGGTTCTGAGAGAGGCCACAATAAAATGAAGATGAAGAAATAGGATGCCAAGATAGTTGGCATACAGAGATAGTTAAGAAAGGAAGAATATTGGAATGAGGTAGCTAAGATTTGGGAGCAGTTCAAAAAATTGGAACTGATGATAAAGGAAAGCCAAAGAGTTGGTTGGCTCATGAAGAAAAAGGTAAAGTGGCATAGACTACAGAGGAAGAGAGAGCAAATGATAACTGATTGGCTGGAGGAGGAATTACTCAGAATGATTGAGTATTTGGAGAAGGACTTGAATACTGAAGCTTCAAGTGAGACTAAGGGGTCGAATGAATTTACATCTGAAAAATTTTGTATGTTTGCAGGAAAAACATTTGAAGAAGAACAAAATGTTGATATTGTCACTAAGGAAGAAAATGGGACAGCGGGATATTTTGAAAATGTCCATGCACAGTTGAGGAAAGGTTTTGCTTTCCAACATATTGGAAGCAGAGGACATTTAAATTGTGATGATGGCCAGAAGCTGGAAATTGAGCAGTCAAATGGATAGCTTGAAGAGACTGAAGAGAAGACCATTGAAGAATTTCTGAAATGTATAGAAGGCTTGGAATAGCAGGAATATTTGATGATTAAATCATCAAATGGGACCATGGGGTCTTATGATTTTGAAACTGACAAGTTGTGTGTGAATGCAGGCATTGAAGAAAACAGTTCATATGATGAAACTATATTCAGTGAAGCTGAATGTTGCCAAGTAAGATATGATGATTATCTTCTAGAGGAATATTAGATTGAAATACTGCAGTAGAAGGAATTCATAAATCCCTTGTTTTATGAAAGAAATTGTTTCAATGGAGTTGTATATGATGATGATCAAATTGTTATTAATGCTGATAATGAAAAATTTCTTTTGTTAAATGGCCAAGTGAAAAGTGATGGACAGATAACTGAGATTATTGCAGAGATAGGAGATCAGAATCCTATTCTGATGAAAGATGAGGAGATAGTGACAGCAAGAAACTTGACTTGTGAAGACAGTATGAATATTTTCTCAGATTAGATGACAGGTTTGTGGCATGGGTTAAGTGTTTTGGAGCAGAGGACAGAAACACAGAGAAAAGGTGTTCAGATTGTAAAGGAAAAAGTGAATGAAGATGAGGAGGTTCATTTTTATGAACTAGAGCAAGGAGACATCCTTGAAGAGGATGATGCATAGGAGAGACTAACTGACAGTCTCGAGAATTGTTTGAAGGATTGGGATCATCATACTGATGTGTTGATAAAGAAGGAAAGAATTACAGGACAACATACTGAAATTTTGGTAGAGGAGATAAAGGCACTAAGGCCTTATGAATTTTTTTTAACAACTGTTTTGTGTATGCAAATTTTGTTGATGCTGGAAAAAAGTTGACACCATTGGGCAGTCAATTAAAGGAGGAAGAGAATTCAGTGGAAGATTTTAATCCATGGAATGGAGAATTTGAGCTACTGGAGATTATGCTGAATCAACAGGATTCAATGCACAGGAGAGAACCTCAATTTCAAAATTGGGGATTGCAGAATGTGAAGATACAAGGAATGAAGACAGTGAATATTTTATGAGTCTCGGGAAAGACTTAGAATTGCAAAAAAAAGAATTGGTTGAGACCATTGGGTCTTGAAATTTTAAAATTGACAAGTTGGCTGTGTTGACAGGGACTGCAGAAGACAATCCATCACTTGGAGTTGTCTTGAATGAAGATTGGTTGTTGAAGGAAGGTGAGGCTATCAAGTCTCATGTGCAAAAACTTGTTACTGTTGGTGACGAGGAAGAACTGATTTTTCTGATGGAAAAAGAGAAGACTGTAGGGCAGAATTTTGGGACTGATACAACAGTGGAGAATCAGAGTTTTACTCTGATAGTAGAGGAAGATACAGTACTTGAAGAACTTGAGTTGATTTCCATAATCAATCAAGAGGAAGATGAAAGACAATTGCTGAAGATTGTTAAGGAAGAAGAAGAGGAAAATGCTAAATTCAATTTGCAGCATACTGATGATGTGAGACAAGTGCAGAATGAGTGGTTGAATTGTTTGCGGAAGACACTCAGAGAAGAGAATGAAATGGCAAAACAACAGATTGAAGTGTTTTTGGAGGAAATGTTAGAGAAAAAAATTGAAGTGTTGCCAGAAGAGGAAGAAGAGACACAAGGATTTTATAGTTTTGATGTTTGTTTTATGATTGTAGGTACTGATGGAAGGAATAAGGGATGTTTATTCTAGGAGAAGAAAATAGACGATGATAGTGACTATAAATTTAAATACCAGTCCAGAGGATTGCTGAAGTCAGAGGATGGAGAAATTGTCATGGGTGGAAATCAGGGAGAATTTTACTATTGCAGAGAACAAGAGGGTATGGATGATTGGGTGGCAGCTAGCATAGGAGGTAGAGATAGAGTTAAGCTGGAGTTAAAGGTACATCTAGGGTAGCAGTAAGGACTGAGCAAGCAATGGCTCAGCAATTAAGAAATCAGCAAGTAGAAGCAGAAGTAAAGGTTCAGCAATCAAGGTGGATCAGTATCCAATAGTTAGAAGACATATTAGATAAAGAAATTGAATTGATAAGAATATTGATGGAGGAGTTGTCTCAGAAAAGGACAGTAATGAGAAAACAAAGAAGCAGCAGCAACAAGAGAAATACAGTAATAGACTGTGAAAGCTTAGCAAGCGGAAAGATGCAGCATAAAATATGGAAGCCTAGAGAAGTACTGGAGAAAAATTTTGCAGCAGATGATCAGCTATAGAACAAAGTGTGGGATCCAGGAAGACAAGGATGAAAGCACATAATCAGGAGATCATGAATCATTTGAACCTTGGGAGTCTGATGCAGGGGCATTAGGCACAATAAAATATTTTGTATCTAAATAGACATAAGGGGGTCTCATTTTTTTGCTTTCTCATGTAATTATCAATATTTAAGTGATTTTAATTGATAGTATTTTGAATAAATATAGTGAGAAATTGTAGATGTTCCCAAAAATTATTGGAGAACATGAGAGAAGCTGATTAGCTAGGAATGTGAATAGTCAGTTTTAGTAAGTCTATCTGGATTTTAGGATTTTGAGAATTCCAAGAGTTTGTTGAGGGTTAAGAGAACTGAATTAATTCATTATTAAATTGTATAAATAAGCCTCAGAGGCATTAGGCAAAGGATCAGATCTGGAGAGATGTGCAAGGTAGTGAGGATAGAAGGATGTTTGACTTTGAAAATTTGGCCAAAGACGAGAATGCTATTGTGTTTGATTTCATATGAATGAAGGAAATTGTTTCTAAGATATATGTATTTTTTGATTGAATTCTATGTGATGAATGTTTGAATTTCTGTGAATGGCTTTAAATTTCAATAAGAAATTGGGGTTTTAAGAAACTTACAGTACATTTGGGTAGATGAACACTATTCTGATTCAAACATTGAATTCGAACCAGTGCCAAATTAGAGGCAGATGGAATGGTTATTTAACTGTAAATAGAGGGGCAATTTTCTGTTCATCATAATTGTATTGTATATTGATAAAGAGCCAAGCGCAGCCTTTGAATGAGAATTGACAATGAATCTCAAGGAAATTGGGTTAGTGAAATGGTGGTTTTGCAGGCCATTGATAGATAAATGAAGTTTGATTCGACTTTAAACCGTGTTATTAAGTTGCACACTGAGAAGGAAGGATCAATTTTAGTAAATCAATATCGATATTGTGTCATCCAGAACCCATGGGAAGTAACGGAATAGAGAGAACCAGTCAGGCATTGTCTGCATGCTAAAAGGGGTCAAATCATAGATTATTAACAGAGGCAAGATTTACAAGGAATGGCACCATAAAACCTATGAACTGAAGGCGTAGAAGGTTAAGGATTGAAACGAAAATTAATGCGGGTGTGTGGACTAGAATCGGAGCAACGAAACCCTGAGGAAAAACATAGAAACCGTGAAGCAGTTTTGAAGAACAAACCAACGGTCTCGGAAAGTTTCAAAATAGTAAGTAGAATTGCTGAAAAAAGTGATATTGGTCTTTGAATGATGCGTGGCAGAAGTGGTATTATAACACAACGAATTTTACAAAATTTTGAAGTGATAAAATTCGGGAGTTAAAAAATACGATATCTGTTCGATAATACTCATCGACAGATTGATGGCATTCGCGTCAGGAGATGCGCAGTGGTTAAATCAAGGTATGTTTGCATTATTTTGTGGAACCTTGAACATTAATTGCATTGGCGTTTGGTCTTATTCAAAATATTTGAAAACTTTTAACATTTGTTGATACACATTGATTATTCAACTTGAATAATAAAGCTGTGGGCCATCTCATTTAGTTTAAACACAAAGGCATTTGTATGGATGATTGTGGGGCGAAGTGCATAAGAATTGAATCATTAATTAAATGAACATGAACTATGGTTTACAAGAGATGGTGAAGAGTGAGTGGGCCATCGTATTGAAGCTTAGTGCGAAGGAAATTCTTGCATAATTGAATGAAGGGTTTATATATATATATATATGATGGTGTTGGACCGTATGGTTACTTTTAACCATTGGACCTGTCAAAGAAGCTTCTATGCATGTTTGTCAATTTGAGGATTAATTGAAATATAAGGTTGTACAATTAAATTGTCAGATAGGAGATTATAGTTGGGTGCATCCACTTTTAGGCAAGGTGGAGATTGTAGTTTTATAGACATAAGAGAAATTTAATTTAATATCTCAAATCTTGGATTTGAGATATTAAAGCTTCCAGATGTATTTTATTTAAATTTCCAGTTGAGATTATTTGGGGCCTTAAAATTGGGATGTATTGTTATATGCACAGCATGTGAGTAGAAAATGTGGTTAAGCAGGGTACCCCGCCATCAAACTAACAATGTGGTTGAGTATGAATCTTTGTTGATTGGTTTAAAAACAACAAAAGACATGAATATTTCAGAATTTTTTTTTTTTGGAGATGTTGAACTTATTATTCATCAAATCAAGAATGTTTATCAAACTAAGCATCCCAAACTCAAAGATTACCGAAATGCAGTATGGAGTATTGTAGAAGACTCATTTTTGGCCTTTACCATTTCTTTTGTTTAAAGAGAAAGTAATATTTTGGTTGATTCACTATTTATTTCAGAAAGCTCATTCAAGATTCCAATACCTATGAATCTGAAATATGAAGTGGAAGTTAGGTTCAGACTTAGCATTCCTGATAATGTCAAGCATTGGAATTTTTTTTAAGATGATCAGGATATTAGAATATTCATTGAAGTTGCTGAAGAGTTTGTTTTCCTAAACATTGATCAAGATGAATATTTCATGAAGGATGGTGTTGATTTTCAAGACACCAAAAATCTACAAAAACATATTGTTGATCAGCCTATGATTCAGCTGCCTACCAATAACATTCATAAGGGGTTAATATCACTTGAGATTGTCTTTTATCACAATTATGTCTCATTCAAACCACAATTAGCTGAAATAGAAGAAGAATTGGAATATTTCAATTTGGGCACAGAAAAAGAACTAAGGTGTGTGAAGTTGTCAAAAGCTTTATCAGAAGAAAGAAAGGTTGAATACCATAAGCTGTTTTGTGAATTTGTTGATTTTTTTCCCTGGAAATATGAGGATATTAAGAAATATGATACAACTATCATTGATCATATAATACCATTGAAGGATGGTACTGATCCTTTATCACATAAGTTAAGACAAATCAATCCATTATTGTTACCAGTGATGGATAAGGAAGTGAAGAAACTTTTGGATGCCAAAATCATCATTCCATTGAGATAATCAGATTGGGTTGCTAATCTAATTCCAATAAGAAAGAAGAGTGGTGAAGTCAGAAAATGTGTAGATTTCATGAATCTTAACAAATGCTCCAAGAAATATAATTATCCATTGCCAAATATGGAGCATATTCTTCAAAAGGTAACTCGTTCAAATAGAATTTCCATGTTAGATGGGTTCTTTGGGTACAATCAGGTTTCTATTTGTCTAGAAGACCGAGAGAATACATCACCCACTACTTCTTGGGGAACATTCATGTATGCAAAGATTCCATTTGGGCTTATGAATGTCGGAGCTACTTTTTAGCGTGCTATGGACTTTGCATTCAATGGAGAAAAGGACCAATTCTTGGTCATCTATTTGGATGATATTACTATTTTTACAGCTTCAGATCAAGAACACCTTCAACACTTGAGACAAGTATTTGTTACATGAAAAAAATATGGTATATCATTGAATCCAAAGAAGTCTCATTTTTCTCTCAAAGAAGGTAAGATTTTGGGTCAAATAGTTTTCAAATATGGAGTGAAAATTGATCCTAAAAGAGTGATTTCAATTCAGGATTTAACACTTCCAAGATCCAAAAAAGAGGTTTAATCTCCCCTTGGTAGGTTCGATTTCTTAAGAAGGTTCATTCCAATTTTTTTTGAAGCGGTGAAGCATATTACTTGCATGTTGAAGAAGGAAAAATAACTCAAGTGGACAATTGAATCCAAAAATTCATTTGAGTTGATCAAAAAAGCTATCATTGAATCACCTCAACTACTAAGCCCTAAATACTCAAAGCCTTTCTTGATCTTCTCATTTTCCTCCCAAGATACTATTTTTGCTATTTTGTTACAAAAAGATTCAAAAAATAAGGAAGCTCCCATATAAATTTTCAGCAGACCTCTTAGATATGCAGAATTGAAGTATGAAATGTTGGAAAAGGATGCATATGCATTAGTGAAAGTTTTGAAGGCTTTTAGAGTTTATATTCTACATTATCAAATTATTGCCTATGTACCTTCATCTGTTGTTAGAGAGATATTATTTCAGCCTGATATCGGTGGAAAAAGAAGTGGGTGACTAGAGTTCTTGAGTTTGATTTAGAGATAAATCCTACTAAACTAATCAAAGGTCAAGGATTAGCCAAACTACTAGCTGAAGAAAATTGTAAATATTTGGGCTTGAATTTCATGGATGAGAACTTTGAAGGGAAATTTCTGAACCTATTGACAGCATGGCAGTGGATATAAAACTTTCTAAATTCAACTGGGATAAAGATATCATATATTTTTTTCAACATTTTAAACCTCCTCCAAATTATGATAAAAGCAGAGTAAGGTCTTTGAAGCTGAAAAATGTTAAATTCTGCATTAAAGATAATTGTTTATATTAGAAATATCCTACAGGAGTTTTGTTGAGGTGCATTGACCCATATGAGCCCAAGAAAGTTATTTTTTACATGCATAGTAGTGTGTGTGGAGGTCACCATTATTGGATAACTAATGCATATAAATATTGAGAGCTGGCTATTTTTGGCCTAGCTTATTTTCTGATGTATGTGCTGAGGTGAGAGCATGTGAAAAATTTTAGAAGTTCACCGATAAGAAACATTTGAAGTCTTTGCCTCTCAAGCCCATAGTTTTTTGTTGCACCTTTTTAGCAATGGGACTTAGATTTCATTAGATAAATTCATCCACCATCAAGTGGACAACATCATTGGATTCTTGTTTCAACTAATTATTTGACCAAATGGATTGAAGAAATACCTACAAGGAATGCTACTCAAAAAGTCATCATTAATTTTCTGGAGAAAATCATAACCATATTTGGATGTTCATCAAGGTTAGTAGCAGATAATGTTGCTGCTTTTAAAGCTACTCCATTGGTAATTTTTTGTGAAGACTATGGTATTCAGCTTAATCATTCTACAGGTTACTATCCCCAAGGGAATGGTTTAGTTGAACCATCAAAAAAAAAATTGGTAAGAATCATCCCCAAGATGTTGGAGCAAAAAAAGAAATCTTGGGATTCAAAACTGAAGTTTGCTTTATAGGTTGACAGGGTGACAATCATAAACTCTATTAATACATCACCTGTTCAAATGGTTTATGGAACTAACGTTTTTTTTTCTAGTCCAATTGGACATTCTTGTAGCTAAGTTTATGCAAGATCATGAAACTAAGCCAAATGACATGACTAGGAGAATTTATCAGATCATAAAAGAGTAGCAAAAGTGAGAACAAAAATATGATTTGGTGAGGAAATATCAGCAAGTTGTAAAGCAAGTTTTTTATAGAGGAACTAAAAAGGAAGATTTTCAAATTGGAGATCTAGTGTTTAAATGGGATGCACAGCATCAAGATACAGGTAAGAATTCCATATTTGATGTTTTATGGCTTATTCCTTTCATAATATCAAATATTATGTAGAAAAATACTTTTGAGTTGCAACATCTTGATGGGACAGAACTGCTTGGAGGCCCATTCAATAGGTGCTCTCTCAAAAAATTATTTTACTAAGGCTATTGGTGGCTTAAGTTAATTTTAAATACCGGTTTGTTTCATAATAAGACTCCATAACCCAATGGCAAGCCACTGAAACTACAAAATATTCTTAGAGCTTCGCAGGGAGAGCCCTATCCCCTATGGAGCCAATGTTAGCATAATTATTTTCTAAGTCGTGTCCATTTTAAATTTTTTGTTCTTAGGATTAAACTTTGAAAATTTCAAAAAAAAAATGGTCACTACCAAAATTTCGAACATTCTGTTATAGTCATGTTTCTGTCTGTTTTTATTTTATTCCAATGCTACCGGAAATTCCAGTAACTTCCCCTGTTTTTAAAAATAAATGAAAAAGCACATCCGCTTTTCTTTCAAGCCACGTGTTGTGGTGTAAATACATTTCAAATTTTTTTTTTAATGATTTAAATCATGTGATAGGAGTCATATGCAGTCAGCTATGTTCAAATTCAAGTCATGGTATACGTGTAGTGCCTAGGTATCAACCCACAGTAATAAACCCAATCGTTAATCAAGTCTTGTCTATCACATGAGTCAATTTAATCTCATTTCAGGGTACGTGTTTTTCAAATGGAAAATATCAGGGATCATCAGACTTAATGCAATGACCATTTGGTTGGTCACACAACGATGCTGTTGGAAATTTACGCTAATAAACTAGCATGCAGCGGAGGTGACTTCCAGTCACAGATCTTCTTGCCCCAAGCCATCTGTAGCATTCTATCTGAAGTTACGCAGTCAACTGAAGATTATGATTTCCATCACATGGCACACATTATGGTCAAGAATATTTTCCATCATGGAGATATATTGCATGGGGGGATGAACCATGGTTGTTGTTTTAAAACCACTGAAAAAGAAGGAGCAGTATCAATTATGAGCCTAGCTGTTGAGAACAAGTTTCATAGAGTTTCATTTTGATGAGGAGTCTAAATTTTGTACAAGATTTTAGAGGAAGATGCAAGCAACACTTGCTAGGTGAATTTCTTCTAGTTCTGCCACCTATCAGTTTCAGAGATAGAGTTATTAATTTTTGAAGATGAATAAAATAGGAGGGAAGATAAATGAATTGAGCCACAGGATAATTACCTAGTGGATGTGTTGGCTTTAGGGGTCTTGACCTAGGTTTGGTTTTAAGTTTTTCCAACAAACCCCTGTACTACTGGCCCTTTCGACAATGGCCTGCTTGCGCAGGTCAAGGTCTCACCCGAAGTAGTATGAAAGGATGATGGAATGAGGTTTCCACACCCTAACAAAGAGAAAGTTAATTGAAGTGGGTCCTTTCAGATTAGACAGAACTGCGCAAGAGAATCCCTAACACATAAACTCTTAATAGTATATTAGAAGAGGAAATATCGTAAATCACCAGATAACATATAACCAAAGTAAAGTACTTAAACCAGATCTATGCATTCATAATATCACATCCACGTGTGCATTAGTAAATCATCAGTATTCAGTGAGCGAGTATAATCTCAGGAATAACATAAAGAGTAGCCGATAATCATAACATAGAAACACTTAAATATAAAAATATCCTTCTCATTCATTTGTATTTAGATCCAACTTACAAACTCTGTGGGGTCCGCACACAACAAGAATCATGCAATATCCCAAAATTGGGAGAGCAGCAATATAACACATAAAATTGAAATAGCAGTGATAATCAATGAAAAAATATATAAGACTGATATGGAGCCATTTCATTAATCATATCAGCAGAAAATAAATACAATAAACTGAGGCACAAATCCTATGATATAGACAAACAAGCCTCCAATGATCAAACACTCTAAAAAAGATGTTGCTGCTATACAAAATGTTGGAGAGATGCTACAACACAGTCATAGTGAACATAGCTACAGATATAGAATGATATAAAACAACTGATATATGCCTCAAGAGATGCTAGACATGAAGATCAAGGCTCTATATCCCTTTTCCAAGAAAACCCAAGAGGGTTTCCGGAAAATACACCAAAAATACAAATGGTGAACTGTAACCCTAGTGACGAAGGTTCACTACAACAAAATAAATGGGAATATGTGGCTAAATTTGATGTAGAAATATGTGGCTCTCCTCCAATAGACTCTCCGGATGAAATATCGATCCCTCCACTAAAGATCTAACTCCCAAAATGATGCACTAAAACCACCCTTGCAACTCCTCCCTAAAATAACGCAGTCCAAGACTGAAACTGTGCTATAGGGGATGATACTAACTTGGTCTGGTGCCAAACACTGCTATAATGCCCAAAGACCTTCTTAATGACCTCCCAATGGAAGTAATTCTTCCTCCACTGAAAAAATAGCTCACTATCCAATCCTCCATTGCTGCACCCTGCAACACAACACAATTCTAAACAGAAATTATGTTGTAGAAGAAAGTTGTAGCTTGGCCTAATGACGAAATGTGGAAATGTATCCCAATAACTTCTCTTGAGTGGGAACTCGAATTCCCCTGAGGATGAAGGTGGGATTCCCTCTCGGGAACACCCTTGTGCTAAACAACACTGCAGTCTCCACTAAACAGCTAAAGAGAGAAACAAGTCATAACAGACCATAAACAAAATAATACTCAATCATCCTTTCCATGGCTACCATCCCCTTCATTATATGCTTCATAAGATTCCTCACCCTTGGAACCACTCATTAAATCCACTACTTCCATACAGGGAATCTCCCTCCAAAACTGCATTGTCCCTCAATGGATGTCCACTCCCTCCATACCAGTGTTGCTGATGTAATGTTCCCAATTGGGGAAATAAGAAATATTTGACAAAAAAAAGGTTATGAAGCATCACATAATGTCATAACAGATTTTCAATAACAAATCCTTTAGTTTATATAACAACATCAACCTTATACAACGTTTTATGGGAAAAAAGGTGGGGAAAAGTGATGATTTTGGGCCTAAAATGTGTATATTCAGATATATGCATGAAAATAAGGGTTTTAACGATTTTATCTCATATATTAGGTCAAGAGGGACCTATGCTCCGAATTTCAGCTTAAAAAAATGGTTCTAGCTTAGTTAAACAACTCCTCCTTCCCAAAATAGGCTTTAAAACCCTGATTTCCCAAGACTTGGAGTCTACAGAATTTTCTGAAGCATAGAGAGCGTATTTTCTGAAAGGGTTTCTGCCAAAAATGAAGTAAGAGGTCTGATATACAACTTATATCAGTCACACAACAAATAAATGGAAGTTCAAACACTTATACAGTAGAAACAAGATTCCCAGCAACATTTCTAGCAAAATACATGAAATAAGCAATACTGCAGAAAATAACGAAGTTGCTGCAAATTTGTATTAAATTGACTGAATAAATCATATAATTTCTGAATAATACAGATATATGTCCAAATTCCTCTCTAACAAAACTTCCGGAGGGAAATAAGCACCTCCTCTTCCAGAAATAACACAAAGTCAAAGGATGCACCACTGCAATTGTTGCCTTTGAATGAAGGACACAATTTCTGAAGATGAAAGTGCTGTAGCTGAATGTAGATGAATGGCCTCAATAAAAATACATCAATTAAGCTCAAATCCTTCTCTCTTGATCCCTTAAGCAAGCTGATCCAAAGAGAGGATGGAATTCCCACACGAGAATTCTTTGCACTAAGCAGTGCAACAACTTCGGTTAAACAGCTGAAGTATGCAAATGGTCTCTAGACCAAAATATCGGAATACATGAATCAATCCTCTTTGATTTTATGCCCTCCTTTTATTTTGGTGAGTCTCTTCACCTTGGGTCCCACCTCTTAGGGTTTCCATCTTCATTTGAATCTCTTCCCTCCAAAACTGTGATGTCTTCTTAGGCAAGCTACTCCTCCTTAGGTTGCGCTGGTTGACTTGGTCAACTTGACCTTGTCCTCATAAAATTGGCCCTTTTCACACCAGGAGGTGTAAAATAAGCTGCTCAAAGGTTCCCTTTTACATTAGGAATGGTTTTATTCATGTTAAGAGGCCTCCTTTTCCTTTTTATTCACCTACTATACAATATGAGAAAAAATTAATGTTCCAATTTATTCATGAAAATTTTGGAACATTACAGTCCTCCCCTCCCAAATGTTTCTTTTCGTCAACCAACTGCAAGGATAGAACTGAGTGAATCTCCTTACCTCCTCCAGTAGCATTAGCGTATGATGGAATCCTCCAAGGAATATGATGCCATCTCATCCATGAAACTCCATAGTGCCTCTCCCAAGCATATAGACTAGCATTTGGTGAAACACCCCAAATGACTAAGATCATGAGAAGGAAAGTGCTCAAGGAGACAACCATGTGTGTTATAGAGGTATTCTCAAGGCATGGAGTGCAAGATGCATGGGAAATATTATTCCCCAAAGTGAAACCTCCACCCCCAAGCTATCATCCATATAAAATGAGTCACCCTCCAACATGGTAACTCATGAAGAATTCCCTCCACCTTTGGCTTCTGAAGTGTAGGTGGGATGAATGAATATAAATTATAGGTAATAAGGCCTATCCCACGCTTTCCTCCACCCCACTCAAGATAAGTGATGAGGGTATACTGATCTTGGGCTGCAACATGAGTTCCCTCCCATGGAAAGAAAGAAGTTATACCTCCAAAGGTCTCTCTCCCAGCGCTGTGCATCAAGCTGGCCCAATCCATCACACACATAATGGATAGGAAATCACTACCACATGACAACCCATCCATCTCATGGCCCTCCTCATTAAATAACAAATGTTTTTCTATAGAGGCCATGTCTCCTTCCATGTTCCCCTTAGAACATGCATTGCAGAAAATATGGGAGTTCTCTCCCAACAAGGACACATCCTCCTTAGGTGTCACTCCCATAATCATGCTCCCCTTAAAGATAACATCAACATAAAAAAAAGAGAACATAATAATAAATAATATGGGGAAAGTACTGAAGGTCTCATGGTGTTCAATAGTGTACCAACAATCTCCCAAGTGGTCACAACGCAGTTTTCAAAACTACTGCTTGAAGAAGTGATAGGGAAAGTTGTCTTCTAGTACATGGGAAATAATGCATGCTCTTACATATAATAATGTATAGTAGGTGGCTGAATATATAAGCTGAACATGCATGGAAATAAACACTTTCCCATGGCCATATGAGAGATGGTTGCCTCCATCACATAGTCTAGCCCAATAATGCTCATGGAGCTTAATGAATAGGCTGCCCTCTTGTGGAGCCAAGCACTGCATGGAAATGGAGAGAAGATGCAAATATTTTGTTAGGTAATCAACACATGAAAAAACAAAATTATCACCTTAATATTGTCCCTCAAGTGCCCCAAAATTGGAGAGGTCAAATGGACACTCCATCAGCAAATCCATGCCATGAAGTAACAGCGATGTTGACTCATGCAAGCAAGCCCCGGCCAAAATATAGCTCCATCCTTTGACATGTAGTTTGTCAAAGGTATTCTCCATAATGCTGCCAAATATGAGGGGTCTCCTCCATGATGAAAACACCTCTTGCACCATGATAGTGCCATACTTCACCCTTGCAACACTATGCCAAGTGGGAGAGAAATTTTTCCCTTGCTCTCTTCCAATCCTCCGAAGCAACAAAGATCTTTTTTGACTCATCATACCTCCATCATACACATTATGTAGTGAAAAATAATGATCATGCCATCATAATGTATCCACACTCCTTACTGCCCCATGATGAAAGTACCCTGCCAAGTTCCTTCCTCCCTCATACCCTTGGAAATAGGATATGTCTCATGATTGCCAAACTCTCTCCCGAGTAGCCAGCACAGCTTTGCTTCTTGCTGCCCTGTGTCATAGATCTGCAAGTGGCTCACAAACCTCTTGCTCTCCATCCATATTCCCTCATCCAAGTTTGGCTTCCCTTGATTATCCTCTCCCTTGGCATCTTCCCAATGAAGACCACCAATCTTCCCAAGCAAGTATTCCTTCTTACACCTCATGGAGGGTTGAGATGTAACCCATTGGAGGTTTCTTAAGAGAGACCTCTCACCAAATAACCTCTTGAAACCAACAGAACCCAAAGAGTGCTAGAAACAAAAAATCATTAGGGGATGGCACCTCATGCATGATGCTCCCCAAATCCTTGCACCATAATCCCTCATGCTACATGCAACTCAATAAGGGTGCAAACGAATGAGTGTTGATCCCTTCTTGGATCAAACCCATGTTGCACAATGTTGTGTAAGCTTGCCTCTCCTCATCAGCAAATCATTTCGATCCTGGGCCATGTGAAGACAAATTTCCAAAGCCTTTCATGAAACCTTCTGAAGTGTTATAGCATGGAAATTTTTCATACCTTTGGAATCCCTTGAGACATCTTGTAGGGCTGCAAGAGTCTCTTTCTGCAATGCGTTGGCTGGTCCAACTGTTGATATGGTTGGCTGCCCATTTATGAACATGACAGTGCTGGTAGAAGCCTCCTCAAGTGCGGAAGAGAGCTCCTCCTCTTCTGTCCATTTACCCACTTCTTCTTGTGGCCCTACATTCTTTGCACTCCCTCCCTGAGAACTGGAAGTGCAACCATCTTCTCCTTTCTTGGTGTCCTCACAATGAAGACTACCATTTTCCCAAAGCAGATTTTTCTTTTCTTTGCATTTCATGATATGTTGAAATGCATCTTCTTGGAGATCCCTTAGAGGAGATCGCATGTCCACAACCATCTTGAACCCATAAGGATCTGAATGTAAAGAAGGAAAACCCTCCTTACTGCTATCTCTTGACAGCGCTGTAACCCTCCTCTAGGGGATTTTGGCTATCTCATGCAGCAACTCCCGGAGGAGCATTTGGTTCTGCATGCATTTGTTTGGAGCATGGTTCACTCCATCCTCCAAGAACTCATACTTCAACCTCAAGGGTTGTGTGTAACTTATCAGAGATGCATAAGGTTGATGATTAAAACCTCCCTGGAACCCTCCAAGCTTGCACAGTGCAGTGCAATCCTGCTACTCTACCTCAGCAGTACTATTTGATCTTGGGCCGTATGCAAACAAATCTCCAAACCCTTCCATAACATTTTCTGAAATGTTGAGATATGGAAACTGATGCATACCTTTGTGAGCCTTTGGGACATCTTCTATGGCTGCAAGAGGTCCCCTCTCTAATATGTTGGCTGATCCAAATTCTGGTGTAGATGGATGCTCTCTCAAGGTCATGGAAGTGCTGGTACTTGCCTCTTCCCCTGGTGATGTGGGTCTTCTTTCTTCTCTTAGTTGAATGAATTAAGGAGAATCTAGGGTTTCTTTGAAAGCCCTAGGTTGGCATTTGTATTCTACCAAATACCCACTCAGATTTTTATGCTCTAAGTGGTCTCCTTGTTCTTCACTTCCTCTACAAGAACAAGAAGTGTATGCATCTTCCTTTGCTTCTTGAAACCCTCTAGAGGTCTCCCTGCAATTTTCTCCTCCTTGAAACCCTCTTGGAGTTTCACTGCATTTATATTCTCCTCTCTTCTTGGTTATGAATATGGATGAGAGTAAAATCATCCTCTCCATAATTTTTAACTTTCTTGAAGCCACCACTGAAGAAACCCTTTGATGGAAATATGAACAAGGCTATTTCAGAGATGGACTAAGAGGGCATTTACCGGATATGTAACCTCTAAAGAGAGGATGAGATCTGGAGTATATCTGGCCCATTCTTAGGCTCTATATATATCTATGTAAATATTCCTCCTTCAGGGAGTCAGCACTTTGGCATGAAGCCACAAGCTGAGCCAAAAATCTTGCTCTGATACCACTGTAATGTTCCCAATTGGGGAAATAAGAAATATTTGACAAAAAAATGGTTATGAAGCATCAAATAATGTCATAATAGATTTTCAATAACAATTAATTCAGTTTATATAACAACAGCAACCTTATACAGCGTTTTATGGGAAAAAAGGTGGGGAAAAGTGACAATTTTGTACCTAAAATGTGTATATTCATATATCTGCGTGAAAATAAGGGTGGAAAGTGATTGGATCTGATATATTAGGTCAAGAGGGACCTATTCTCTGAATTTCAGATTAAAAAAATGATTCTAGCTTATTTAAATAGCTCCTCCTTCCCAAACTAGGCTTTAAAACCCTCATTTCCCAAGACTTGGAGTATGCAGAATTTTATGACGCATAGAGAGCGTATTTTCTGAAAGGGTTTCTGAAAAAAATGAATTAAGAGGTCTGATATACAACTTATATCAATCACACAGCAAATAAATGGAAGTTTAAACACTTATACAGTATAAATAAGACTCCTAGCAACATTTCCGACAAAATGCATGAAATAAGCAATACTGCAGAAAATAATGTAGTTGCTGCAAATATGTATTAAAATTGACTGAATAAATCATATAATGGATGAATAATACAGAAATAGTGCCAACGGCCTCTCTAAAAAAACTCCCGGAGGGAAATAATCACCTCCTCTTCCAGAAATAACACAAAGTCAAAGGATGCAACACTGCAGTTGCTGCCTTTGCATGAAGGACACAGTTTCTGAAGATGAATGTGTTGTATCTAAATGTATATGAATGGCCTCAAGCAAAATACATAAAATAATCTCAAATACTTCTCTCTTGATCCCTTAAGCAAGCTAATCCAAAGAGAGGATGGAATTCCCACACGGGAATTCTTTGCACTAAGAAGTGCAGCAACTCCGACTAAAAAGTTGAAGTATGCAAATGGTCTCTAGACCAAGATATCTGAATATATGAATCAATCCTCTTTGATGCTATTCCCTCCTTTTATTTTTGGTGAGTCTCGTCACCTTGGGTCCCACCTCTTAGGGTTTCCATCTTCATTTGAATCTCTTCCCTCCAAAACTGCATTGTCTTCTTAGGCAAGCTACTCCTCCTTAGGTTGCACTGGTTGACTTGGTCAACTTGACCTTGTCCTCATACAATTGGCCCTTTTCACACTATTAGGTGTAAAATAAGCTGCTCAAAGGTTCCCTTTTACATTAGGAAGGGTTTTATTCATGTTAAGAGGCCTCCTGTTCCTTTTTTTCATGTACTATACAATATGAGAAAAAATTAATTTTCCAATTTATTCATGAAAATTTTGGAACATTACAGTTGATTTGGTCAAATTTGACCCTATCCACATGCTCCATCCCCTTTTCAAACATAAGTGTGCTTAATACAGCTACTTATATGACCCCCATTCACATTAGGAGTGTTTTTATTACTACTAAGGAGATTTATGGGTCTCCCTACCCTCTTATTCTTCTAACTAAGAAGTAAAAACAAAATTTAATATTCGAATTAGCTAAAAGCCAATTGGGAATATTAAATTCCTCCCCTCTCAAATTTTGCTTGTCCTCAAGCAACTATAAAGGTGACTGCTGCAAATATTCTCCTCCTTCCCTTGTGACACCTCCATGTGATAAGCTCTCCTCATGAACCAAGTGTCCCCCAATCAATCCATCCATGAAATTCTCCTCCCAAGTGCTCATGAGATGCATCCCCAAAGTGCTAAAGTTAACCAAATGGATCATCCCATAAGGAAACAAGAGGTCTAATGTAGCAATCATGGGTTACCCAATGTTCTCCCTGAAGCATGAAGCATGAGAAATGTGGATAATTGAACTCCCCATGGACACATCCAATCCATGTGCCATCCCTCCAATCATTCCAAAAACAATTATAATAACATCATCAACATATGGGTTCATAATCAAGGTCACACTAGCTGCCATATGTAATACCGAAGGAGGATCATAGTCCCACATGTGGAACCAACACAGTATGTCTCCTAACTTCCTCGGAATATGACACCCGACCACTTGGTTGCTACCACAAACCTCCCACATGCTTGGAGAAGGTGAATGATGTTTGGTGCCAATGGAGCACACCCTAAACAATATATCATCTCCCCAAAATATCCTAGGGAGTGGCCATGCTCATCACTTCTTATGGCCCCAAGTAGACCATGAGATCCATAAGAAAGAGTGCTCCCTCTTGGAGCAATGAGTTGTACATGAATGGTAAAGTAATGCAAATACTCATCTAGTAAATCGTTATGCACCAAAACTTTTGTGAAACCAACTCCAAAAATAGAAGAATAGAGATATCAACGCCTTAGAAATAAGCCACTTTGAAGGGGAAACCTGCAATACATTACATGAATGAACAATTATTGGATGATACAAATGAAAAAACCTACTTTCTATATATAGGAGTCCATGGGGCCACAATGTAATCCTAGCCGACCTAACAATAATAATTTAAGGGCATAATAATAACAATATAGGTGTTACAGGGGTGCAACAATAACAATAAGGGGGTTACACTAACAACAATAAGTGACTATACTAGTAATATAAGGACCTATCACACTCCTCTCCTTCAAAAAGGTGTTTTCATCAACACTTGAGTAGCTCCAGGTGATTTTATATAAAATTCTCATCCTCCCATGTAGAATCTTCTGTGGGTAAGTTCTTCCATTTGATGAGATACTCTGAAATTGATCAATTTCGTAGTTGTCAAGTTCTTTTTTCTGTGACTGCTTCAGGTTCCAATATGGTTTTTCCTTCCTCATCAAGTTCTGGCAATATTTTTTGAACTGGAAGTTTGTCCCCTATAACCTTTTTTAAGAATCAAACATCGAAAACTAGATGCACTCGCGAAGAAGCAGGAAGCTCCAATTTGTATGCCATAGTACCAATATTTTGAAAAACCTTGTAAGGACCATAGTACTTTGGTGATAATTTATTACCCTTCTTAGCTTTCTTGAGGGACATTTTTTTGTATGGTTGTAGCCGTAAAAATACCCAGTCTCCCACATCAAAACTTCTCTCACTGCGATGTTGATCTGCCTATTGTTTCATTCGATTTTGTGACAAATTTAGGTTATCCTTTAAGAGTTGGAGAACTTCTTGTTGATGCTCGATGTGATCCTCCACTGCTTGAACCTTATCATTTTCCCTTAAAGAAGATGTGATGGATGGTGGATGATATCCATAAAGTGCCATAAATGGGGTCATTTTCACTACAGTATGGAAGGAAGTGTTATACCACCATTCAGCCAGAGGTAACCACTTGACCCATTGTGCTTGCTTATCAAATACAAAACAATGAAGATATCCTTCCAAACATTTATTCACTATCTATGTTTGACCATTGGTTTGAGGATGATAAGATGAGCTATGAGCTGGTTGAGTACCCAAACAAGAAAACAATTCCGTCCAAAAATTTCCTGTAAAAATGGGATCTTTGTCACTTACAATAATCTTCGGGTTTCCATGTATCTTTTGAATTGCTTCCATAAATGCAGTAGCAACTGTACTCACTTTGAATGGATGAGATAATGCACAAAAGTGTGCATACTTGGTAAGTCTATCAACGACCACCATGATGAAACTCCTTCCTTCGGACTTAGGTAAACCTATGATAAAATCCACTGACATATCCTCCCAACATTGACTTGGAATGGATAAAGGTTGTAGAAGACCCGGGGCCTTAATTGTCTCCACTTTATTTTTCTGGAAAACCAAACATTCCGCCACAAACTTTTGAATATCAGATTTAAGGCCATCCCAAAAAAAAATATTTCTTCACCCTATGGTAAGTTTTTAAAAATCTCGAGTGTCCTCCTAAAGGAGAAGTGTGCAATTCCAAAATAATATTTTGTTTTAGTTGGGAATTATTGCAAATATATAAGTGATATTTGTACCATAAGGAATAATTTTTCCATCTAAATGTATTAGATGTACTAGGATCTTGCTGCAACTTTTGAATGAGAGTCTACACTTCTTTATCCTTTTTCCATTCATCCCTTGCTGTGGTTATCCAATCTGGTTGGATAATTGAAATGGCACAAAGCAATGCTTCCACCTCTTCATCCTTTCTAGAGAGTGCATCTGCAACAACATTTAGCTTCCCCTTTTTGTAGACGATTTCAAAGTCATAACCCAACATCTTTGTGACCCATTTTTACTTCTCTTTTGAAGATATTATTTGTTCCAAAAAGTGTTTAAGACTATCATGATCAGTTTTTACCTTAAAGTGTCTTCCCATTAGGTAAGGTCTCCATTTCTTTAGTGCATTTAGTATTGCCAACATTTCTTTCTCATAAATAGCCTTTTGTAAATACTTTCCTTTGATTGAATGACTTTCAAAAGCAATGGGTCTTCCTTCTTGCATTAAAAAAACACCAATTCCATTTCCTGAGGCATCACATTCCACAATAAAGTTTTTTGTGAAGTCTGGCGTAGCTAAGACTGGTGCTAGGCACATTTCCTCTTTAAGATGTTCAAAGGCCTTAGTTGCTTCAGGAGTCCATGAAAATGCATCTTTCTTAAATAATTTTGTTAGACGTGCTGCTATTCTCCCATAATTCTTAACAAACTTGCGATAATACCCTGTTAACCTGAGAAATCCACGCAACTGCTTTATGGTTGTGGGGACATTCCATTCCTTAATGGCTTTAACTTTGCTAGGGTCTACCTTAACACGCTTGTGAGATACAATATGACCCATATATTCCACCTCTTGTAATCCAAAGAAACATTTGGATTTTTTGCATATAATTGTTTATCCTCCAATAGTTTGAGCACCCAGTCAACATGTAGAACATGATCCTTCCAAGACCTGTTGTAGATTAGTATATCATCAAAAAATACTAGAACAAATTTTCTAAGGAATGGTTTGAAAATGGAATTCATCAACCCTTGAAATGGTAGAAGGTGCATTGGTAAGGCCAAAAGGCATGACCAAAAATTCATAATGACCCTCATGAATTCGAAATGTTTTTTTCGGAATATCTTCAATCTTCATTCTAATTTGATGATATCATTAACGAAGATCCAACTTGGTAAAATAAATTGCTCCATGTAATTCATCCAATAATTCATCAATCACATGAATAGGAAATTTATCTTTAATAGCGAGCTTATTGAGCTCCCTATAATCCGGACACATGCACCATGATCCATATTTCTTGTGCACCAATACTACTGGAGTAGAGAAAGAACTTTGACTAGGTTGAATTATACCAGCCTCTAACATTTCTACAATCATATGTTCAATTTTGCTCTTTTGGACATAAGGATATCTGTAAGGCCTGATGTTTGGAGGAACACTTCTTGGAATCAAATGAATAGCATGATCATGATCACGAATAGGTGGAAGTTCTTTGGGATTATCAAACACCTTGGAATGATTGTCCAAGACTTTTGGAGATCTAGAGAAATAGATGATTTTGATGTTGGAACTTCTAGTGAGCATAGTTGTGAAATTACGCCCCGTTGTTCTTTCTTCAGAAGATTTTTCATGACATTAGAGCTTATTATCTTTCCTAGCATCCCTGCGATACCCCGTAATTCGATTTCCTTTCCTTCCAAATTTTTTTTCAAGAAACGTTATTGAAAATTAAAAGCTACCATCCCCAAATATAATAACCATTGTACTGCTATTACAACATTAGCACCTCCCATTGGGATTGAAAGAATCGGACTATTCAATACATATTCCCCCATGGATAGCTTGATATTATGGCATTTTCAAGAGAAATTTATAGTTCCTCCATTTGCAACCATCACTTGACATTTTGTTGCTGGGTATAGGAAACAATTCAATTCCCTGGCTACCTTACAATGAATAAAATCTTGGGTACTACCCGAATCAATCAAAACTATTACCTTTTTCTTCTTGATATGTCCTTCTATCTTGAGAGTTTGAGGAGTGGTAATTCCTGCCAATGACTTACATGATATGGACGGACTCATTTCTTCTTCTTCTAGGGTTTCTTCCTAGTGTATATCCTCTACTTTTGAAATTTCTTCTTCATTTTCTTCCTCCTCTTCACAATCTATGTAAAATAATTTCTTCTCAATGCACTTATGACCTTTAGTGTATTTTCTATCACAACTGTAGCAAAGCCCTTTTTCTCTTTTTTCTTCCAATTGTTGTGGTGTCAACCTTGTAGGTTATGGAAGTCTAGGAGTAGCAACACTTCCATCTTTATAGATGTGAGTGGTAGGCTTCCTTGTCACCATAATTTTACATTCAATTTTTCTTTCCAACCTGAATGCCTTCTCCAATGAATCAGGTTCCCAAATGTGAACTTCATGTTGGATTTTATCCTTTAAAGTCCCTATGAAGACATCATTCTGTGTTCCTCTAGAATATCAGTTACCCTTATATTCAATATTTGGATGTCCTCAATGTGCTCCGCCATTGAACCTTTTTGTTTGAGATTTATCAATTGGCTAAGAAGGAGTTTCTCTTTGTATCCTCATAATGTGCTATCATTTCCTCTGTAAAAATTGACCAAGTGACAATTTTTTTATGGGAGAAAAAACATCGATACCATACAAATGTATTTTTTTCTAAACGTAAAGTTGAAATGCGTACCTTTTGTGTGTTTTGCACATTATTGAGATCAAAATATTGCTCCATCTGTAGTATCCATGTTGCGGGGTCCTTGCCATCAAACTTCCTCATATCCATCTTTTGAATATGGTGGTTCTTCCATCCAACATTAGAGTTTATGAAATCATGATTAACATTTATTTTGTTCTCATCATGAGTTTCCTCTACTATATTTTCACCATTATGAAACATTTCTTGTATCAACTTTTCCAAACCTTCGATATCTACTTTTAGATCATTCTTCATTTTTCCCATGTTGTCTTTCATTTTTTCATTGATCTTAGCTTCCATGTCATCCATCATAGCTTCCATGACCACTTCCATGCCATCCATCTTAGCTTCCAAACCATTCATCTTAGCTTCCATGCCTTTCTTCAAACCATCCATCTTAGTTTCCATGCCTTTCTTCAAAACTTCCATTTAATTTTTTGTTGCTCTTTGCGATAGCGAAATTTGTTGCACTTGCTCTTGTAATTTTGATATCTCATGTTGTGTTTCTTCATCTTCATGAGTCATAGTAGATCCTTTTGAAGGCTTAATGGGTGTTGAATTCTGTTTAGGGGGAATTTTAGAACTCAATACTGATATCTATTCTTCAATATTCCCTTGGAATAAATTAAAACTAATTTTTTTCAAATGAGACTTACGTAATTCGAAAAAAATACACACCTTTTTCTTTCTTTTGAGGAGCTCAATATTGAAACTGAATTATCTCTGTGATTTCAGATCTTCAATATCTAAAATTTGGCCCTAAGGTAGCCCTATGAATCCTCTTTCAAATGCCACAAGTCTTACCTGATTTGGATTCTTCAAGACGACGTTATGTCCAATCTCCCACAATGACCTAATTTTGGACTAGTTCAGTAGAGCAAAATTGTATGACTTTCCACGTGTCACAATTTTCTCCTTTGGATCTAAAATTGATAGAAAGGAAACTACAGTCCATGTACTTCCATCCTCATTTTACAAAATTCCAATCTGATGCTCAGATAGAGATTTATGAAGTTTGTCCCACGATCACCTTTTTGAGATGAAATTCGGGAGTCAGAACAAGACCTAACTTCCACAGATCATATCTCTGAAAATATTGCGAATCAAGCTCTGAAATTTTGTGACGATGTTCCTCAAGATTTTGGCTTCACGCTCTAAACCTTTCAGCTTCTGATACTTTGTATAAAAAAATTTATAGCGAAAATTCCACGATGACCTATTTGGTGCAGTGAAACCCTAGAATCCAAAGCTCTGATACCAAATGTTGTGAAACCAGCTCCAAAAATAGAATAATAGAGATATCAACGCCTTAGAAATAAGCCACTTTGAGGGGGAAACCTACAATACATTACATGAATGAAAAATTAATGGATGATACAAATGAAAAAACCTCTTTTCTATATATAGGAGTCCATGGGGCCACAATGTAATCCTGGACAACCTAACAATAATAATTTAAGGGCACAATAATAACAATATGGGGGTTACAGGGGGGAAACAATAACAATAAAGGGGTTACACTAACAACAATAAGGGACTATACTAGTAATATAAGGACCTAACAAAAACATAATCTTTACCATATACCTTGATCAAGGTAGTGAAGTGGCTCATAGATGGGCCTCCTCTCATTCCCAATGAGAAAAGAAATGGTTGTGATAACTCTATCAAAGAGTTATGTCCTCCCTCAATCTCCAAACAATCCATGCATCTCCTAATATGTTGATGTATCTCCTCTTCGTAGCCCTTCCAAATGAATCCCTCCATAATAGTATGATATGCCCTCTTGAAATTGGTGTGGCTGGAGTGAAAATACTATTGTAATGCATGTAGTAGCTTATCCTTGAGCTTAGAATCTCCAGTTAAGAATATTCTACTCTGATAATAGATGAACCCATCCCTCACTATTTATCTCCTGTCTGAACACTGTCCATCAAGTATCTCGCATGCAAAGAGATCCTTGGAGTACTCCACCAATAGCTGGGATCTCCAATAAGGATCTATACTCCATAATGATAGTACATGATCTACCATGTAAAGCACCTGTCATGTGGTTGCCCCCTTCTTTGACATGTCCCATGCCAAATTCAAATATCGAGATGTTTCTATCCTGCCTCTGCTGCTCCTCCTGTAGCTTCTCATGCTCAAGAAAAGGTTGAAGTATTTGGATATTAGCCTTCCATAAGAAGCTATTACCCATCCAAAACCTCCTAAGTTTAGCCAATGTATGCATGAGTGGCTACCAACCTCTACCATATGTGGAATATTCCTCACTATGTAGAAGTATCTTCTTATTCTCCAAAGTCATGGAGTGGTATCCTCGCACCATGATGGTACCATCCTCCATCCCTGAAACGTCTTCTCTCAGCACAAGATGTTTGGTGAGAGTGGGCAATACTGAAATTGAGAGAATTTCTCCCTCCTCCTTAAGCCTACTCAAGACTCTTTGCGTTGTACCAAGTCATTCCAAGGTTCTCACCCCTCCTCGATCTATGAGTGGTGCAAACTATTGTGATACATCTCTCATAAACTCTTGATCTGGTGGCCTCCCAGGTGGAATGCCTCTAAAGAGTAATGTATCATGGGTCAAAGTCATATACATAACTGATTGGACTATTAGGTCCTTGCTTCCACTGCACAAATCTAGCTCTATTTTCTATGTGGAATTTTTCTTAGAGGGATAAGTGTGCATGCCCCTAATCATCTGATGCTGACCACTCTTTTTATTTGTCCAATCCATCTGTAAAGTCTCCCAATCTGTGGTGACCTTCCCCAAAGTAATCAACCACTGCACACCCAATATCACATTGGTGTAAGGTATGTCAACCACAAATAAGTGATCAGTAAATGTATATGTCCCCATGGTGACAGATAAATATGGAAGATAATGCATGCACTGCATGGTTCTAGCTCCTAGGACCAAAACTTAAAATCCCTCAAAATAATTAGCGGGTATTGCCCTCCTATGTACTAACTGGGCATCAATAAATTTGTGGGTAGCCCCACTGTCAATCAAAACTAAAATCCTATAATTCTGAATGGAGCCTCGAACTCTCAAGGTCAAATACTTGGGCACCCCTTTCAATGATGCAAGGGCCCCTCCAATGGGAGAAAATGCTCCATTGCCACCTCCTGGTGGTGGTGGATCCTCTCCTGTTATCCCAACGTTGTGACATACTTCTAGTTCCTCTTCTTCTTCCTCTTCATCATCATAAAATACCTCTATATAATGTGCCTTCCCTGCTACACATCTATGTCCTAGTGCCCATGATTCTTGGCATGTGAAGCAAAGCTTCCTTCTCCTCAAGTCTCTTCGGACATCATTACTAAGAGGTACTTTTTTTTGGCTCTCCTTTCAAGGATGAGCCTTCTCATATTTTCCCTTTGATGGAAAAGTGTGATTTTGTTGAAATGTTTCATTTGCTCTTGGCAAGGCATCTTGTAGATCTCTAGCCCTTTCAACAACATCTTGAAGGGTAGTTGGTTTGGTTGACTTAACCAACCCATGTAGAGGTTCTGCTAGCCTATCAATAAACATATAGACCCTCCTAGATGCAGATAAATCAAGAACCATAACAAAAAGTTTTAGAAATTAATAAATGTAAGTTTCTGGATTACCTGATTGTTTGAGCTTAGCTAGCTCAATGAAAGGTGCCTCTAGGTCTCTTTGATCAAACCTCTCCACCAACCTCCTTGTGAACTCTGAATATGCAGTCACATTGGCATGCCCCAATGTAGAAATACCATGAAACCACCAATCATGTGCCTCACCGTCAAGGTGCAGCACTGTTATTTTGATGGCTTCCATCTCTGGTACTTGGGTCAACTGGAAGTAGATGTCTAGCTTCTCTACCCAAGATTTGGCTGTACATTTGGATGACCCGTCAAAAGCGGGTAAGAATAATTTTGCCATAGTCCGGTGAAGATCATGGTTTTATATGAATCCTCCACCTCTATTGTGATATCAGGGTCTTCTATTGTCCTTGATCTGACAAAACTCTTGAAAGCTAAAATAATCCTTGAATATCTTAGATTTAGACTCATACTCAAGAAATTGATCTTCAAGAGTTTCATGTTCTTGAAATCCTCTATTTCCCACTGTTAAGAATGTAGACATAGTAGAGAATTGGGAAACTTATTGCTTCACTGGTTGATCACTCCAGTGATGTGAAATTTCAAAGACTTCTCCATGTAAAACCATTTATGGGATTATTTGTGTCTATCCATCCTCATATCCTTCATTTATCTTGCAATATCTTGCATGGTTCGAAGAATAATCTTAGGGAACTCCTTGTCATCCTCCTCTCCTAATATCGGATTTTTCCCCTTGTCTTATTTATCATCTGTATAATCATATCTCTAGTTTCTTCTCTTGAGATACCTCTTCTCTCTGTCTGTGAGAGGATCTCCTTGTTATGATGAAAAATTGGCTAAAAATGCATAGGCTAAGCCAAGATTATGCTTTGATACCGCTGTAATATCCAAAAATTGGGAGAGCAGCAATATAGCACATAAAATGTAAATAGCAGTGATAATCAATGCACAAATATATGAGACAAATATGGATCCATTTCATTAATCGTATCAGCAGAAAACAAATACAATAAACTGAGGCACAAATCCTATGATATAGTCAAACAAGCTTCCAATGATCAAACACTCTCAAAAGTGAGATGTTGCTGCTATACAAAATGTCAAAGAGGTGCTAAAACGTATTCATAGTGAACATAGATGCAGTATGGAAAAATATAATGATATAAATCAACTGATATATGCCTCAAGAGATGCTAGACATGAATATCAAGGATGTATATCACTTTTCCAAGAAAAACCAAGAGGGTTTCCAGAAAATACACCAAAAATACAAATGGTGATTTACAACCATAGGGGTGAAGGTTCACTACAAAAAAATAAATGGGAAGATATGGCTTAAACTGGTGTAGAAGTATGTGGCTCTCCTCCAATATACTCTTCGAATGAAACGTTGATCCCTCCACCGAATATCTAACTCCCCAAATGATGCACTGAAACCACCCCTACAACTCCTCCCTAAAATAACGCAGTTGAAGACTGAAACTGCGTTGTAGGTGATGATACTGACTTGTCCTAGTGCCAAATACTACTATAATTCCAAAATACCTTCTTTAATGACCTCCCAATGGAAGGAATGCTTCCTCCACTGAAAAAAATAGCTCATAAATGGCCCTATCCAATCCTCCACTGTTACACCCTCCAACACAACACAATTCTAAGCAGAAAATGCACTATAGAAGAAAGTTGTGGCTCAGCTTGATGCCAGAATATGGAAATGTAGCCCAATAAATTCTCTTGAGTGGGCACTCGAAGTCCCCCAAGGATGAATGTGGGATTCCTGCTTAGGAACACCCTTGTGCTAAACAACACTGCAGTCTTTGCTAAACAGCTGAAGAGAGCAACAAGTCATAACAGACCACAAAAAAATAATACTCAATCATCCTTTCCATGGCTTCCATCCCCTTCATTATATGCTTGGTAAGCTTCCTCACCCTTGGCCCAACTCATTAAAGCCACTATTTCCATGCAAGGAATCTCCCTCCAAAACTGCATTGTCCCTCAATGAATCTCCACTCCCTCCATACCAGCATTGTTGATTTGGTCAAATTTGACCCAGTCCACATGCTCCATCCCATTTTCACACATAAGGGTCCAGCTACTTAGATGACCCCCATTCACATTAGGAGTGTTTTTATTCCTACTAAGGAGATTTATGGATCTCCCTACCCTCTTATTCTTCTAACTAAGAAGAAAAACAAAATTTAATATTCCAACTAGATAAAAGCTAATTGGGAATATTGCAACTCAGGGTCTCCGCGTGCAAGAGCCCTTACCCATATAATCAACAAAAAATATCCACAAGTACGTATCCAAGCTTAATACACACTTAGCCTCTGTCTAGACTCGATTTATCCATCTATTTATAACATATTAGACTACGCTACTCTATGGTCCGCAAACCATGTTTTGCGGACTCCTGGTCTACCCTTTGACCCTTTACAATTCATTGGGGGCTTTGACCTGCCCCAAAGTGTAATATCCCAAATGGGGAATGCAACAATACATGAACACAAAACTGGAGTGGCAGTGATAAATCAACTCATAAAATGTAAGAAGAATACATATCCATCATATTAATGTTACATCATCAAAATGTATACAAGATCTTGAGGAAATAGTCACTCAATTTAGGCAATACAAGCCTCAAGAAAGCATGTACATGAAATATGAAGAACACTGCTACACAAAGAATACCCAAGGCTATGATAGCGCAATTTTATTAGGAACAACTGTTGCTATAAAATGTCAATACATGGATATACAAATGCAAGGCTCATACAATATTGGGAGTGAAGGTATAGACTCCCAAACTCAATTTCAAGGCAATCCTAGAAGGATTTCCTAAAATATGCAAAATGGAAAAAATGCCGGAGCTGCAGTCCTAAGACTGAGTAGTAGCTGCAACTCAAGAAAATGGATGGAGATGGCTGAAGATGATGCATAAGCTGAATAAGTAGAACTCCTCCAATGAATCTCCCAAGTGAAAGGCTGATCCTAACACTGAAGATCTCACCCTCCAACAATCCTGTAAACCCTTACTACAAATGCACATTGAAAATAACGCATTCAAGGAGAGGGATTGCACTGTAGTAGAAAGGATATATGTTGGCCAAGTGCCAAGATCTGATATCTACTCCAAATTCTTCCTTACTAATTTCCCAAAGGAAGGAAAGCTTCCTCCTCTGAAAAATAAGCTATGGAAGTGGTGCTGTCAACCCTCCACTGGAACACCCTACAACACAATGTTATACTTCAGCAGAAATAACGTTGTATCTGAAGAAGGTGGCTTGGCTTGAAGCCTGCATGTGGAGAAATCAAGTACAAGATCCATCAAGAGGCCTCTCTTGAAGGGAGAAGGAATTCCTAAATAGGAATGCCTTTTGCTAAGTAGCACATCAATCTCAAGTAAACAGTTGAAGAAAGCACAATAGTCATACAAACCAAAATTCAATATTCCATATCATAAGATGTCTTGCAATGGCTGCCTTGCCCTCCTTTTATACAAATGGAAGCCCTCAAACCTTGGGTCCCACTCATTATGGTTTCCTCCACCAAGGAATTTTCCTCCCACTATCACTGTGTTATCTCCAAAGATGATCTCCACCTCTTATCCCAGCACTGATGACTTCGTCAAACTTGACCTTGTCCACATGAAAATGTCCATTTTCACACAAGAGGGTGTGAAATCCAGCTCCTATGATGATCCCTTTTCACATTATGAGGGATTTTATTCCTAATTTTGAAATGTATGGACCTCCTTACCCATTTATTCATCTCCTAGGTGTAAACAACAAAAATCGATATTCCAATTAGCTACATGCTAATTTTGGAATATTATAGTCCTCCCCTCCCAAATGTTGCTTGTCCTCGATAAACTTCAAGGATATAATTGAGAAGTATCCCCTCCTCCTACTGTAGCATCCACATGTGATAAACTCCTCCAAGGAATGAGATGTTGTCTCATCAATAAATATCCATATTGCCCCTCCCAAGCATGCAAGCTAGCTGAGTAGCTATCATCATGAAAAATTAGAGTACTCAAGGAGGAAATAAGGTGTTGTATAGATTTCCTTTTGAGGAATGGGATCTGAAATGTGTTGGGAACCATCATTCCCATGTGGATCCTCCATCCCCAAGCAATCATCCATACAAAATGAGTTACCTCCCAACATGGCAACTCCTGAAAATCCTCCTCCACCTTTGGCTCCTGCAATGTAGGTGGGTTGAAAATATGATCATGGTAGACAAGATATCCTAACCCACGTTTTCCTCCTCTCCTCTTATGATAAGTGTAGAGTATCTACTAATCTTGGGCTGTAATAATGTTTCCCTCAAGTGGAAAGATGAATACTATATCTCCAAAGATCTCCTCTCCAACGTTGTGAATCAAGCTGGCCCAAACCATCCCATATATGATGAATAGGACATGATCATCATATGACATCCAAATGATAGGAATACTAAAGGTTTCATGTAGTGCTGGAAAGTACCAACAGTTTCCCAAGTGGTCACAACACATTTTTCCTAACTGCTGCTTCAGAAAATAGCATGGCAAGTTGTTTCTTGACAAATTGCTAGTTATGTATGTCATCACATATACTAGTGACTATTAAATGACTTGGTACATCAACTGAGCATACATGAAACAATATAACACTTATCCAAGGCCACAAAAAACATTTTTATCTCCATCATATAATTTGGCACAAAATTGACCATGGAGCCCAAAGAGAAGCTTGCCCTCTTGTGGAGCAATGCACTGTAGAGAAATGGTAAGAGAATGAAAATACTATGTTAGATAATCAATAAATGCAAAAACAAATTTCTTACCATATACTGGAAGTAAGATGATACATGGATCCATGAATAACTCCTCCATAGTGGTATTACATACTCCCATGAAGAGAAATGAACCATGTGCTGCATGAAGATCCTCCTTCTTATACTTGGAAATCCAGGTTAAGAAGATCATATCTCGGTAATAGATGCCTCCATCCACTACTCCATCAATCTCACCTCCTCCTTGTCCACCAAGTGCAGCAAATGTGAAGTGATCCTGAGGACACTCCATCAATAATCCCAATCTCCAAAGTGACAGTGTTGTTGGCCTATGTAAATAGGCTCCTACCAACTCATAGCTCCATTCTTTGACATGCCCATTGTCAAATACATCTCTCACAATGCTGCTACATATAGGAAATTCCTTCCAATGTGGAAGTACCTCCTGATCATCCAAGGCTAAGGAGTAGCCCCTTTGCACCATGATAGTGCCACCTCCTACTCCTGCAACATCATGCAAAGTATGAGAGAAAAACTGCCCTTGCTTTCCCAAGAACAACCAAAGCAACAATAGTTTTTGTTGCCTCCTCATATTTCCATCATACAAATCATGTGGTGAAAACATAATGATTGATATGAAGTATGTCATATCAATACAATGCATCCATACTCCTTGTTTCCCAATGATGCAAGTATCCTGCCAAAATTTCTCCACCCATATACCCTTTGAAAGAGGATATGTCCCATGATGGCCAAAGTCCTTCAAGAGTAGCCAATGTAGCCAAGCCTCCTGCTGCCCAGTGTCATAAATTTTCAAGTAGCTCTCTGGCCTCTTGCTCACCATCCACACCCATTCATCTGAATGTGGGTGTATCCCATCATGCTCTACCTTGGTATCCTTCCAATGAAGACTACCATCCTCCCAAATCATATTTTTCTTCTTGCATTTCATGGGATGTTGAAATGCAACTCCTTGGAGATCTCCTAGAGAAGATCTCACATCAATGTCCTTCTTGAATCCATAAGGATCCAAGTGTGTTGGAGGTAAAACCTCCTTACTGTTGCTTAATGATAGCACTGTAGAACTTTCCAATGATGTATTTTTTGTCTCGTACTCCAACTCAGAGATTAACACATGGTTTTGTATAGGAGTGTTTTGGACAAGGTTCCTCTTATCCTCCAAAAGTTCACACCCCAACCTCAAGTGTTGTGTGCAACTCAACAAAGGCACATGAGGATGATGGTTCATCCCTTCCTTGAAAAATTCAAGGTTGCATAGCACAATGCAATTCTATTTCTCTA
The DNA here is from genome assembly GCA_034641835.2 of Pinus albicaulis. NCBI lineage: Eukaryota > Viridiplantae > Streptophyta > Pinopsida > Pinales > Pinaceae > Pinus > Pinus albicaulis. Next base: position 934,160,640 of record CM076574.1, on the reverse strand, counting down.
CATAAGTAGTATGCAATGGTATACAACCCTCCATAGAATTTGCTGAAACAATAGGAGATGGAAACTTAGGCATACTATGGTAAAATTTCAAAACATCTTGTAAGGTTGCAAGAGTTCATTCCTCTAATGTGATGGTTCCTCCAACTGCTGGTGTTGTTGGCTGCTCCTCTTTAGCTGCATCAATGCTGGTACATGCTTCTTCCAATAGTGGTGAGGATTTCTCCTCCTCTAATTTCTCCTTGCCAAATTTTCTAATCAACCTTTGAGTAAACTCAGTAAAATTGGTCACTCTTGCATGACTCAAATGGCTGAACCACCAAATGTTTGCTTCAACCTCAAGGTGCATCATTGCAATCTCTATAGCCTCTCTTTCTACCACTGGATGTAGTAGGAAGAATGCCTCAAGTCTCCTTTTCCAAGCCCTTACTGTAGATGACCCATCAAAAGTAGACAATAGAAACCTATAGCCCTTGATTCTCCCCTTGCTACAAGGTCTCCTTTCTTCCTCTAGCTGAATGAAATGAGGTAAAGCTAGAGTATCCTTGAAGGCTCTAGGTTTGGATTTGTACTTAGCAAAGTATTCACTCAGAATCTCATGATCCAATTGTTCTCCATCTCTATGCAATTTGTCCCCTTTTTCAACAGGAAAGGTCATAGTCCCACTGCTTCTTTCTTCTCTTCTTTTCTTGACCTCCTTGTTGAGGTCCTTCCTACTTCTGAAAAGAGATGAGAGAAAACTCATTATCTCCATCATTCTAATATTTCTCTTCTTCTTCTCATTCCCCTGATAGCATAATTGATGAAACTCATAGGCTGAGCCAAGATTATGCTCTGATACCATTGTAATATCCCAAATGGGGAATGCAGCAATACATGAACACAAAATTGGAGTAGCAGTGATAAATCAACTCATAAAATGTCAGAAGAATACATAGCCATCATATTAATGTTACAGCATCTAAATGTATACAAGATATTGAGGAAATAGTCACTCAAGTTAGGCAACACAAGCCTTAAGAAAGCATGTACATGAAATATGAATAACACTGCTACACAAAGAATGCCGAAGGCTGTGACAACGCAGTTTTATTAGTAACAACTACTGCTAGAAAATTTCAATACATGGATATACAAATTTAAGGCTCATACAATGTTGGGAGTGAAGGTGTAGACTCCCAAACTCAATTTCAAGGCAATCCTAGAAGGATTTCTTGAAATATGCAAAATGGAAAAAATGCCAGAGTTACAGTCCTAAGACTGAGTAGCAGCTGCAACTCAAGATACTGGATGGAGATGGCTGAAGATGATGCATAATATGAATAAGTATACCTCATCCAATTAATCTCCCAAGTGAAAGGCTGATCCTAACACTAGAGATCTCACCCTCCAACAATCTTGCAAACCCTTACTGCAAATGCACACTGAAAATAACACAGTCAAGGAGAGGGACTGCGCTATAGGAGAAAGGAAATATGTTGGCCAAGTTCTAAGATCTATTATCTACTCCAAATTCTTCCTTAATGTTCTCCAAAAGGAAGGAAAGCTTCCTCCTCTGAAAAATAAGCTATGGAAGTGGTGTTGTCAACCCTCCACTGCAACACCCTGAAACACAACGTTATACTTTAGCAGAAATACTACTGTAGCTGAAGGAGGTGGCTTGGAATGAAGCCTGGATGTGGAGAAATGAAGTAAAAGATCCCTCAATATGCCTCTCTTGAAAGGAGAAGGAATTCCTAAACAAGAATGCATTGTGCTAAGCAGCACAACAATCTCAACTAAACAGTTGAAGAAAGCACAATATTCATACAAACCAAAATTCAATATTCCATATCATAAGATGTCTTGCTATGGCTTCCTTGCCCTCCTTTTATAAAAATGGAAGCCCTCATTTTATATAAATGGAAGCCCTCCAACCTTGGGTCCCACTCATTGGGTTTCCTCCACCAAGGAATATTCCCCCCATTATCATTGCGCTATCTACAAAGATGATATCCACCTCTTATCCCAGCACTGATGACTTAGTCAAAATTGACCTTGTCCACATGAAAATGTCCCTTTTCACACATGAGGGTGTGAAATCCAACTCCTATGATGATCCCTTTTCACAATATGAGGGATTTTATTCCTATTTCTGAAATGTATGGGCCTCCTTACCCATTTATTCATCTCCTAAGTGTAAACAAAAAAAATAAATATTCCAATTAGTTGCATGCTAATTTTGGAATATTACACAAAGACCCTGCGTTAGAATAAATATTACAAAATATTACAAAAATGGACCAAAAATGTGGTTAGGGGACCTGGTTCCAACATGCCCCCAACACAATCTTATGACTCGTCCCGATTCACAGTGTCGGCGGGGTCTTCATCGTTTCCTGGAGTTGCTTGATAGCGGCAGCCAAAGGGGGCATAACACCTATGCTCTGCGTGACTGCATTATGCACAATATCAACCAACTATTGTGAAGTTGGGCCTTCAGTAGCTACGGTGATAATCTCCAAGGTCTGATTCAACTACTTCACAACCCCATCTAATTCCTCTGAAAGCTTGAGAGCTTCATCAGCCCATGGTGTCAAATGTTCGCTGAGTACCTGCTTCTTGCACCAGAGCCCTGCAATTTCACTTCTGAGTGTGTGGCTAGTCCGAAGGCATGCTATTCGTTGGGCTGGGACAAGGGTGGTCATAGTGGCTTCCATTTGCTCAAAATATTGCTCCTTTTAGTGCAACTCCTGATTGATTTGGAAAAGGAGGGGATCATGCTGCACCTATTACCATAACTCTATAGCAGTCTTGAAAAATGCAGTGCCCTGAGTGATCTGTGCAGTAATACTATTTGTAGCTTCCATGACGAGCACAGCTCGTTGGGTGTGCACCTCCGGAGGGGTCTCAGGTTGTATCTTGGCATGTAGCGATGCTATCTAAAGTTCCAAATCGACCTTAATAACCTGCACTTCGGTCCTCGATGCTTTCAAAGTAGTGATCGAGCCTTCGACCTTGGCCTGCAGTGCAGCGGAGGTAGGAATGAATTCTATCATATCCTTGCAGAGCCAATCTAACAACTGCTCTAATTCAGCCTCCTACGTGATGGTGGCAATATGTGCGCCCTGGGCTTGGGTGGTTTCAGTAGCTTTGGTCACAATAGTTTTCTCATCCTCACTTAGTTGCTATTGCGCCCACAAATAATGGTACCTAGAGAACCCATCAGTGAACGAGTATGCTTCCTGTCCTCCCACATTATCCAGAATTTCATCAGAGAACGGTGTAGGGAAAGGATCATGTATACAGGCATCATTTAACTTGTGTAGGTCTATGCAGATCCTTATCTCTCCTTTAGTCTTATTTCCTGGACCACCATAGGGCTTACCCAATCTAACTGTTCCACCAGTTCAATGATACATGCATCCACAATCTTCAATATTTCCTCCTTTACTTTCTGTTTATATTTAAGGTTTAGGCGATAGGGTTGTTGTTTGACAAGGCATGCATCTGGTTTCAAGGTAATCCTCATAACACCCATATCCTCGACGATCCCTTTGAGTTCAGAGAACTTTGTGGGGAAAAAATCCTAATATTCGATCAGTAGCTCCGTGATATTTCCCACTGTGTCATTATCCCAGTAATCCCCAATTTTGGCCATCTTGGGTTGTGCTTCCATGCCAATGTTGACTTCCTTCAGTTTCAATGGTTTGGTTACATCAAATTCCTTTAGAAAAGGTCCTGAAATGGTATGTTCCCCTTCTGATTCTGGGGCAGTGATATTCTGAGGGTCCTCATCACAATCTTCTACTGACAAATTTATGCAGTTGAAAATATCCTACATCTGCACATCCCAAGCTGGCGCAGTAAATTCCGGCTTAGAGAAGGACTCGTTGAATACCAAAGAATCTATATATTGCGGGGCTTCATCAAGTTTCTCAGTTCCTCCCACTATCCCAAACATTATTACAAAATATTCAGCCATTGTACCCTAGTGATGAGTACATTGGTGTAGTTCTGCATCCAAATACCAAGTGGTGGGGATTGTTCCTAACACATGAATAAACATATGGACCCATTCATTCCATGTGTTTTTATTCCATACTTCCATCCAGAGAGCCAAGTTCTTATGCGGATCCCAACGTCCTGATAATAGTTCCATAGGCGGGTTGGCCGGAGGGTCAAATCGCAGGATCATCATCTTTCGACATTCCCCCCAGTCCTTAAAAGCTTCCTTATGGGTTTCCCACCATCGTGCGGGGGTTGCATGCATAGCCAAGTCAAGGGCAAAAAACCTTCATTCTTCAGGGACCTATGCTTCAATTGATTTAAGAAAATCCTTAACACTACCAGAACCATCAAAGAAGGGTAATTCTCTTACCTCTAAGGAGATGCATCAGAAGCTTTTTGTAATCTTAAGACATCGCAGCTTAGATACATCATGCAACTAGTTTTTACAATTTTCTATTTCTTCATCTGAGTCTGAGAGGCATTCACTCTCTTTTTCCCAACATAACATGCCATCAACCATGAGGTTGACCCAATCATCATACTGGGCGGTCAGTTTGTAGATGTGATCAACATCCTCCTCCTCACGTACTGGTTTAGTATATTGCTCACCTTCTGCTGGATCTAGGGGGACTATCACCTGTGTACCTTTGTTTTCAAAGATCGTACTTCTCCTTTTCAAATTAATGATACCTCTCATGTCAATAGCCCAGTCAAGGCCTAAGAGCACGGGGTAAGGGTTCACGTCATCCACTATCTACATTACCTCAAAATCAGCATAAACTTTAACACATGCGATGTCTACCACAATCTTTGGCAGTTGTCCTAGTGGGATGATCTTTTGTTGATTAGCCATCCATAACTGAATGGTATACTATTCCATCTTAGGTTCTCCCATTCTTTGCCGGGTTTTCTTGAGAAGGACATTTGCATCCGATCCTAATTCAAGGATGAATCGGTCCATTTCACAGTCTCCAATCTATGCTGTCATGCACATCTCCCGACCAATATTTTTTTTGTTCTTGTATATCTTGTTCACAGTTTTAACCTTTGGTTGTGAGGCAACATTTTCTGCGCAACTATCTATTAATTCTTGGATATTCTCTATTGCCTTATGGTTGTGTAGCAACTTCATACATGCCTGAAGGAATGGTTTAACTACTTCATTTACTTTTGGGTCTACTGAAATATTTGAGGCAGATGCTTCGTCTTTGGCCACCTCCCTCTGAGATTCCACAAAGTTTTCTTTCTCCTTTTTCAGATCTAAGCTTTCATTTTTCTCCATAGCCTTCCGAATTAGTGACTCAGCCGCAAATTTTTCCTTAGCTCCTCCAGTGGCAATGCCGCTGCGTGTGATCACGTTGATACTTGGCCCATCATCTTGTGGTTCTACCTTAACACATTGTACATTCTGCATGGGTGTCTGTAGTTTCACATGCATTTTTTCTATAGCACCGGGCAATCCTCAATGACATGGTCAAACTACCTACAATATCTACAGGATTGGTGTTATCACACCTAAAATTTTCAAAAAAAAATAAAAAACAAAAAAATAACTTGAAGTGTGTCAAGTTTGTAATTAGCTTGGTTAGGAGCATAGTATCATGAAATGATAATTTTTATGATATGGTATAACTTTTTATGATTTCTTTAAGTTGTTAGGGGATGTATTCAAGTCATGTCAAAGGAGAAAATCTGAAGGAGATACTTTAATCAACCTAATGTGTCAAATCTAGCCACTTGTCGAAATTTTCCTGAGTCCGCGGCCTTTTTAGTACAAAACTAATAGATTTCACTGTAGAAACACCTAGTAATTCCATAGTGAATCTGGCACTTGTTAAACTAAATTCACTACGAAAGTGTGTTTTCCTGCAACAGTCTTTTTCATAATGATGAGTTGTCAAACTTTGAGTGTTTCGAGGTCATGCTATCAGAATAGGGTCATCGTTGAAAGTTTTAGGCATGTTTTGGCATCAATTACCATTTTCTTAATGAATCTCTTCTCATTTTTCCTAATTTATCCCTCATTCCTCATGCTTTCTCTTTCATTATTGTAAGTTGATGCTCAAACAGCTCATTGTCATTGTTCTTCCTCTAAAAATCTACTGTCATACTAGCTCCCTATTGTTATAAACAACTTGATGTCATCACCTCTTCAAGAAACAGGTGTAAGTACCTTTCATTGAATATGTGTGAATATCTAAAGAAGGTCACTCCTGCAAAACAAAGGAAATGGCTACACCAAAGAAAACAAATAAAGGAGGCCTACCATCTAGGTATGAGTCTATAAGCCCAAATTTAATCATGGAAGATCCCAATTTTGTGGAAATTTTTACAAGAGCAGGGTGTTTTTAGTTTTTTCAAATATTACAAGGTCATCAAAAAAAGATATCACAGGATTTTGCACTAAAATTAAAAGGAACTTCTATGAAGGTTGGTATTCTCCATGTGCCAATTTCACCTGATAGTATTTCTCCAGCAACAGGAATCCCTAGGACAACAGAAGAATGGTTTACAGCCATGGCGTTTGATTTAAAAGTTTGTGATGATTATCTGAAGCCTGAACATGTAGGGATAAATATGAATATAGGGATTCCTAGAACTTGTCTCAAAGATAATTACTCTAAGATGTTGATGGTGATACAAAAATACTTTTCCTGTGAGGGTAGATTTCATGCAATCTACATGTATCATTTCAATTTGCTGCTTCATTTTACAAGATACCAGTTGATAGATATTCCTTTTTACCTTTTTAGAAGCCTTGGAAAAATGGAAAATAAGGTGCAAGGTAGGTCTAAAAGAAGCATAAAGGAAACTACTGGAAGTAAAGGCAGGCTAGAAGACATTTTACAGGCCATAGACATTACAAAGACCCGTATAGTGAAAGCAGTTGAGGTAGAAGGATCCAAGGTTAAAAGGAAGGTTATGATGGCCAAGAAATTAGATTTTCCATCTAAAGGTTTAGGTTTTTTATTTAAACCTAGAAAACCTTTCACTAGATCACAGATTTTTGAGACTGTTAAAAGTGGAAATAAGCAGCAGAGGGAAGATAAAGGAAAATAGGTAGTAGTGGAAGAAATCATAGTTATATCTCCTACTGAGACAGATGTTACTAAAGAAAAAGAAATTCAACCCAAAAGAAAGATTCAAAAGTAGACTAAGGCAGACTTTATAAAAGAGCAACTCAAAGATAAAGAAGAAACTATCAAACAGAGAAAGGGAAAAGAGAAAGTCATAGAGAAAACTGAAAAATATCTTCTTAAAGAATAGTTGAAAGAGACTAGGGAAGAGCTATTTGAAACAAATATGGAGCTAGAAAGATACAAGCAAGATAAACAGTTGATAGATGAGATGGAAAAGAAAGTGACTGATCAGGTTACTCATTTTAAAAAATCCATTGGAAATGCCAAAAATCTGCTTAAGAGATCACATCCTTTGCAGAGAGGAAAATTATTCAAAGACAAGTCAAAGAATTGAAATAACATATGGAGATGATGAATATAGAATTAGAGAAGAAAGGTTTGGAAAGAAAAGTTGTAGAAGAAACTACTGAAATTGCTCATGAAGAATCTGCTAATAAATAAGAAGGTAACAATGAATAATAGACCCTTTTTGTCTTACACCATCATACTTCACATTCAAGTATACTCATGGACCTTTTCTAGGCTCAAATTTTAAATTTTTCTAAATCTGTGGGAAATTAGGCAATTCCGCAACGTATCCTAGGCTTGAAGCCCAGTTTTTGTTGCGGAATTTCTGAAGATTTCTTTTTGGTCTTAAGCCACTTAAACTGACCTGGTTAAGGAAATTTAAGGTTTGTTTTTAATTTTTTTTTATCATCTAACACCCTCCAATGGTCAAATGTAGCAGAGGTACATCACAGATGACCTAATTGTTTTCACTACATAATTTCTCTATGAAAGTAGCTTAAAACTCTGTTTTGACAGCAAGGTCAGTTTTTGGAAAAAGGTGAAGGGTAAATAATTTTTTCAAAGTTTTTCTCCATGGGAAATGCCAAAGAGTATCAGAGCAATAATAAAGAGTATCAGAAAAAAATATTTCTGAAGGGAAATATTTTGTTAAGAATATGGTTTGGAGATGCGAGCTCACCATGTTGCCATATCATCAATGTAACAACTCCTTAATAATAGGCAGAGCAATATCATGAAGACAGTTGGGGTATTAATGTTTTGATTGTGGTTAGTATTATTGAAGAACATGATTCCTTTCAAGGAATTTTGGATCATCTTTAGATTTAAATATAATAAGTAGGTGTTTGAGTCATAGTATGACTCTAACTCCTAATTTAGAAGGTGTCAGTTTCTAGTTTTAAATATCTAGTTTATGGTTAGATTAAGTGTCAGTAAAATAGTTTAATGATCTAGCCATTTGGAAGATTGGATGTAAAGGCTAGATGACTATAATTAAACAGGACTTCTATGTATGAAGGGTTGGAATATGTTACTAGAGACTTCTACAATTGTAAACGGTTTCTAATCAGTAATAGAAAGTGGCTATTGGTTTCATCCTTCCCCTGAGATTAATTCGATGTTTTCATGAACACTGTCCTATGTATCTTATTACTTTATGTCAATATGGTAATTTTTGATTACTCAAAATTCATGCTTTGCATGCTCTGGATTCCTTTCAAGCACTAAAATATTGGATATATTTCTCAATGTCTTGCTTTCAGTATCTTAATGTTCATTACTCATAATTAATGTTTCATGCTCTAACTTCCTTTGAAAATTTATATATTGTTTAAACTTTGTATGTGTGTTTTCCACCTTCATTTAAACATATAGATGCCTCATCTTCCACAAGGAGAGCCTTTGTCATTGAGATTCCTATCACTAACTCCATAGCCGAATGGTAGCAAGTAGACATCTTTTCAACCTGAAAACCTACAAAAACAAGATATAATCCATAGAGTTAGCCATCTAGTACTATCATTATTCAATATTATAAAACCCCCTTGAGAGAGCCCTCTCAAACAAAAGAGGCTAAGCTTCAGTTAGAAGTGGTTTGAAACAGTTACTCCAATTTGAGCATTGAAGCAACCCAAGAGGACTCAATTTGGTGATAACATTTTGGTGTGTCTACTGGAAGTTTGAAGACTAATTTCCCGAAGTTTTTGTGCAAAAAATTAAAGCTGAACTCTTGGAGGTAGCAGGAGCTCAGAATCTGTTGGAGGCTACAAAACCACCTTGGCGACTCCATTGTTGAAGAATTCAAAACTTCATAGATTCATGGTGATTCCACTGGACTTATGAAGAATTCAGATGTTGCCATTATTGTTTCAAGGTATGCATGTATAGATTTTTCAAAAATTTATGGCTTCCCAAATCCTTTTCCCAAAGATGCATATTATTTAAGGAATGGTCCAAAATTCAATGGGGAAGATTTGAGTTTGACCTTGAAGTATATATCAGATTTTTGTGACTTTACTAAGCTTCTTAGAGTCAGACATGAGGATATTTTCATTGTATTTCTCTATGATTCATTTCAAGGGAAATGTAAATAGTTGATTGAAATTTTTCCTATCAGATCTAATAAGTCATTTGCGGAGTTTTGGCTTATTTTTGTGGAAACATGGATGGAAAAAATAGAGTTGGCGGCAGACTCTCCTTCCATTCAAGGTTTTAAACAATGGAATGATGATCATACTAATGAGGATGTGGATGAAATTTTTTCTTTGTCTTTATCTTCTTATTTAAATTCATTTGAGTTTAAGTCAGAAGATAAGATTCAATTTTTGGATGAAGTTGCTAAGAACATTGAGAAAGAAATTGAAGTTTTAGAAGACCAAATTCAATCCTATAGTCTTCATGATCAAGATCAGTATTTTCAAAAGTTTTTAATGCCAGAACATAAAGAGAGGGTGCTGCTACCTTTCTCTTTTGAGATTGAGGAAAAATACCTTATTCTTGAAAATTAGTTTGAAAATGAGTTTGATAGCATACAACTGAAATATTATCTTGCTAAAGAAAACATATATGAGTTGTATGAGACTACAGAATGTCTTGAGAATCATCAAACATAATTTGTCTTCTATGATCCTATAGCTGACTACATGGAAGAGTTCTACAATCCAAATTTCCAGTTATATTTTCATTATGAAGATCAGACACATCTTATGTTGCCTTGGTCATTTAAGTATCTTGCTTACTTTTGGTTCAAGCGCAGTCAAGAGGTTCAAGTGTCAGATCAGATCAATGACTGGCTTCATTGGAATTTTCACGTTGCTTGAATCAAACATGAATATTGCAGTTATTAGGGTAGGTAGGAGTGTGTGTGAATAAGCTCAAGTAAACTGAGCATCTCTTTAGTATGTACAGATTTGGCTTTTCAGCAGTAATCATCAAGCTTGAGCTCAAGGTGAAGGCCATAAGAGTTTGAATAAGGCTTGGAAAATTTTAAAGTTTTTATTCCAAAAGGATGGATGGCACTGGAACTATAGGTTCTTTGGTGTAAGAGAGGGGCACACAATCCCAAGTGGAGCCACAATTATCACACCCAAAATTAAAAAAAATAAATAAATAAATAACTTGAAGTGTGTCAAGTTTGTAATTAACTTGGTTAGGAGCATAGTATCATGAAATGATAAGTTTTATGATATGGTATAGATTTTTATGATTGCTTTAAGTTGTTAGGGGATATATTCAAGTCATGTCAAAGGAGAAAATCTAAAGTAGATACTTTAATCAACCTAATTTGTCAAATCTGGCCACCTGTCAGAATTTTCCTAAGTTCACAACATTTTTAGTACAAAACTAACAGATTTCGCTGTGGAAAATCCTTGTAATTACGTAGCGAATCTGATGCTTGTTAAACTAAATTCGCTATGAAAGTGTGTTTTCCTGCAATGGTTTTTTACATAATTATGAGTTGTCAAAATTTTAGTGTTTCGAGGTCATGCTGTCATAATAGGGTCATCATTGAAAGTTTTAGGCACATTTTGGCATCAATTACCATTTTCTTAATGAATATCATCTCATTTTTCCTAATTTATCCCTCATTCCTCATGCTTTCTCTTTCATTTTGTAAGTTTCTACTCAAACAACTCGTTGTCATTGTTCTTACTCTAAAAAAAAACTGTCATACTAGCTCCCTATTGTCATAAACAGCTTGATGTCATCACCTCTTCACGAAACAGGTGTGAGTATCTTTGATTGAATAGGGGTGAGTATCTAAATAAGGTCACCGCTACAAAACAAAGGAAATGGCTACACCAAAGAAGAAAAATAAAGGAGGCCTACCATTCAGGTACGAGCTTATAAGCCCAAATTTAATCATTGAAGATCCCAATTTCATGGAAATTTTTACAAGAGCGGGGTGTATTCAATTGTGTCCAAGATTACAAGGTCATCACAAACAGATATCACAAGATTTTGCACTAAACTTCAAAGGAACTTCTACGAATGTTGGTATTATCCATGTGCCAATTTCACCTGATAGTATTTCTCAAGCAACAGGAATCCCTAGGATAGGAGAAGAATGGTTTAAAGACATGAAGTTTGATTTAAAGGTTTGTGATGAATATCTAAAGCCTAAACATGTAGGGATAAATATGACTGTATGGATTTCTAGAACTTGTCTCAAAGATAATTACTCTAAGATATTGATGGTGATACAAAAATACTTTACCTGTGAGGGTAGATTTCATACAATAAACATGTATCATTTGAATTTGCTGCTTCATTTTACAAGAAAACGGTTGATAGATATTCCTTTTTACCTTTTTAGAAGCCTTGTAAAACTGACAGATAAGGTGCAAGGTAGGTCTAAAAGAATCATAAAGGAAACTACTGGAAGTAAAGGCGGGCTTGAAGACATTTTACAGGCTATAGAAATTGCAGAGACCCCTATAGTGAAAGTAGTTGAGGTAGAAGGATCCAAGGTTAAAAGGAAGGGTCTTATGGCCAAGAAATTATATTTTTCATGTGAAGGTTCAGGTTTTCTATTTAAACCTAGAAAAATTTTCACTGGAACATCATGATGAAACACACAAGGTAGAGAAATTTATGGTTACAGGCAGAGAGGAAAATTCTTCAAAGAAAAGTCAAATAATTGAAAGAACATATGGATATGATGACGACAGAATTAGAGAAGAAAGGTTTGGAAAGAAAAGTTGTAGAAGAAACTACTGAAGTTTCTCATGAAGAATCTGATGATAAATAAGAAGGTAACAGCGAATAACAAACCCTTTTTGTCTTACACCATCATAATTCACATTGAGGTATACTCATGGAAATTTTCTAGGCTCAAATTCTAAATTTTTCCAAATCTCTGGGAAATTAGGCAATTCCGTAGGGTATGCTAGGGTTGAAGCCCAGTCTTTGCTACAGAATTTCTGAAGATTTCTTTTTGGTTTTAAGCCATTTAAAATGACCTGGTTAAGGAAGTTTAAGGTTTGTGTTTAAATTTTTTTTATCACCTAACACCCTCCAATGGTCAAAAGTAGCAGAGGTACATCACAGATGACCTAATATTTTTCGCTACGGAATTTCGCTACGAAAGTAGCTTAAAATTCCATCTTGACAGCAAGGTCAGTTTATGGAAAAAGGTGAAGGGTAAATAATTTTTTCAAAGTTTTTCTCCATGGGCAATGCCAAAGAGTATCAGAGAAGTGATAAAGGGTATCAAAAAAGAAGATTGCTGAAGGGAAACATTTTGTTAAGAATATGGTTTAGAGATGTTAGCTAACCATGTTTCCATATCATCAACGTAATAGCTCCTTAATAATAGGCAGAGCAGTATCATGAAGATAGTTAGGGTATTAATGTTTTGATTGTGGTTAGTATGGTTGAAGAACATGATTCCTTTCGAGGAAGTTTGGATCATATTTAGATTTAAATGTAATAAGTAGGTGTTTTAGTCATAGTAGGACTCTAACTCCTAATCAGAAGTTGTTAGTTTCTAGTTTTAAATATCTAGTTTGTGGTTAGATTAGGTGTCATTAAAAGAGTTTAATGATCTAGCCATTTAGAAGATTGGATGTAAAGGCTAGATGCCTATAAGTAAATAGGACTTTGATGTATGAAGGGTTGGAATATGTTAATAGAGACTTCTACTATTGTAAACAATTTCTGATCAGTAATAGAAAGTGGCTTTTGGTTTCATCCTTCCCCTGAGATTCATTTTATGTTTTCAGGACCATTTTTCTATGTATATTATTACTTTATGTCAATATGTTAATGTTTGATTACTCGGAATTCTTTCTTTGCATGCTCTGAATTCCTTTCAAGCACTAAACTATTGGATATCTTTCTCAATGTCCTTCTTTCAGTATCTTGATGTTCATTACTCAGAATTCATGTTTAATGCTCTGACTTCCTTTGAAAATTTATATATTGAGTAATATTTTTATGTGTTTATTCCATCTTCATTTAAACATCTACATACCTCAGGTTCCACAAGGAGAGCCTTTGTCATTGAGATTCCTATCACTGACTCCATAGCCCAATGGTAGTAAGTAGACATCTTTTCAACCTGAAAACCTACAAAATCAAAGATATAATCCATAGAGATAGCCATATAGTACTATCATTATTCAATATTATAAAACCCCCTTGAGATATCCCTCTCAAACTGAACAGGCTAAGCTTTAGTTAGAAGTGGTTTGAAACAGATACTCCAAGTTGACCATTGAAGCAGCCCAAGAGGACTCAATTTGGTGATAACAGCTGGCACGCATGGTTCGAGTAGTCTCGTGCATAATGTCCCACGTCCCCGCATTTGTAGCAGATCAGTTTCCCTCGTCCTCAACCTGAACTTCCACCTCTTCCTCCTCCCCTTCCTCTTGTGGGGGATCCTCCCCTCCCAAAGGGAGATAGTGGTGATGAGGGGTTAGCCTGCACCCTATATAGGTTTCCCCTATCTACCATTAGGCCGAGTGTTCGACAGTTTTTTCATCGTGTCCTACAGAAGAGCATAATTTGCACCACTATTTTTTCAATTTTAGAACATAGGCACCTAGTCGTGGGCAGTGATCTGTATCATGTCTTCCTGCTACCCGACAGTCAGCGCACCATAGCATGGGGCACTAGGTCCAGTTATTTCCCTAATGCGTAGAGGGCTTGACCCCCCAGCCTGCATATAATCCGATAACAAAGGGAATTGATCCTTAGTATGGCTCGACACCCTATAGCATATGCACAAGACATCCGAGCTAGCTTCCTTACCCTGATCCTTCCCTAAGTTCTAAATTTCTAAGTGCATTGCCTCTAGCTGGCTCTAGATCTGTAGTGTCACAAACTTAAGTATCATCTGTTAGTGTAGCTTCTAACTTCATGGAAATATCCAAAATTTATTCCTGGGAGTCAACCTTCTACTGCCCCATGGGCCCGCGCAGATGTGGTAATAGCATGGTGATAAACCATTCCTTATTTCTTTTGTCCTTGTAGAAAAATCCCCATCACTGATGACATTCTTCAATCATTGGTCAGCTTCCCATATGGACTCTCTAGGTACCTACTTGAAATCCTTCAATTTGACTACACATTGAGAGTACAATTTAGGCTTTCAGAACTGTTTCTTCAGGGAGTCCTTAATATTTTGTATTGACGCATTCACATGTTGACCAATGTATCCCATAAACCAGTCCAAGGCCCTTCCTTCAAAGGCTATGGACAATTGCACTCTTTTGATAGCATCATTATTAATGTTTTGCGCAGTCCATACAGACTCTACTACAAACCAGAATTGGTCCATATCCTCATACCCCACACCCTTAAAGGTAGGTATTTTCTTGCGTTAGCCATATCGTCCTCAGGTGGTGGCGGAGGTGGATTAGGAGAATTCTTACCCTTGCGTGGGTTTGATGATGGCATAGCCAAGGGATTGGTTCCAACTTGCGTAGCCCCGCCTTGGTTAAAATCAGGTGATTCCCTTAAGGTACTGTATACCGATCGATCTCCTTCTTGATTAAATCAGTAGTATTTACTGCTTCGTGTCGTGATTCCACTCTGGTCAGAGGTCATTTAGTCGGTGTGGCCACACAAGACACCCTTTTCACACAATAGCATCTTAATAAAAAATGGCAGGGTTTGCAGGAACTTACCTCTAAATCCCTTAAAGAACCTTCGCTCTACTTTCGAATATGACACAAACTGATTAACTGCAAATTCTGTTACAAATCCTCCCAAATTACTATCAACCTAGTGGTCTACAGTCTAGGTGATCTTGTTATTAGTCTTTTCCAATTGTTAGATTAATTCAGGGGTCCACTGTGTGACCTGATCGTCTTTCCAGCAGGTCTGGAACTCCGCCAACTGTGTCAGCCACTCTTGCAATTCATGTGCGAAGGATACAAAGAGGATTTCGTGCACCTCTGTAAAAATTTACTTATTTTTCCACTCTTCAGGAGATAGCTTCTTACTTCTATTCTCTTTTAGGGAAAACTCCTGAATTTGTTTTTCGAACCAGTCCTCAAGCTCAGGCTTCAATGGCTGCCAATGACCCCATGGCATTACCTGATCTCTCTCTAAAAATTCTCCTGGTCCCAGCAACATAACCATTTTTTGGCTTTAGGGGTCTTGATCCAGGTTCAATTTTAAGGTTTTCCAACAAACCCCTGTATTACTGGCCCTTTCAGAAATGGCCTGCTTGTGCAGGTCAAGGTCTCACTCGAAGTAGTATGGGAGGGTGTTGGAACTAGGTTTCTGCACCCTGAGAGAGAGAAATTTAATTGAAGTGGGCTCTTTCAGATTAGACAGGCCTATGCAGGAGAAGCCCTAACACAAAAACCCTTAATAGTATATCGGTAGAGAAAATATCATAAATCATTGGATAACATGTAACTGGAGCAGATTACTTAATCTAGATCTATGCATTCATAATATCACATCCACATGCGTATGTGTAAATTATCAGTATTCAGTGAGCAATTATAATCTCATAAATAACATAAATTTTAGTTGATAATCATAACACAGAAACACTTAAATATCACAAACATTCTTCTGATTTATTTGTATCCAGATCCAACTTACACACTCTATCTACCAACCCATGCACACAGCTAGTAGGGTCCACACACATCAAGACTTAGGGTCTCCATGCACACAGCCAGCAGAAGCCCTTACCCATACAATCGACAAAAAATATCCTCAAGTTCATATCCAAGCTTAATCCACACTTAGCCTCTGTCTAGAATCGATTTATCCATCCATTTATAACATATTAGCCTGTGCTACTCTATGGTCTGCAAACTGTGGTTTTCGGACTCTTGGCCTACCCTTTGACCCTTTAAAATTAATTTGGGGCTTTGACCCGCCCCAAATCCCTTGCGCTATAATATATATTACAAAAGAGTACAAAACTGGACAAAAAATTTAGTTAGGGGACCTTGTTCCAACAGGCCCCCAACACAATATTGTGTCTAGTCCAGAGTCACAGCGTCAATGAGGTCTTTATTGTTTCCTTCAGCTACTCGATAGCAGAAGACAAAGGGGGAAGAACACCTATGCTCAGCATGGCCACATTCGATGCAAATTCGAAGGTGAGATGTAATATTCCCAATTATCCCAAGCTAATGGGAATATACAATTTTGTTTCAATTTTCTGTTCCATGAATAAAATTGTAAAGGAGGATCAATAAAACTCTTAATCAGCAAAATAAATCAATGCCACATGTGAACATAGCTAAATCTGGGCTATTAACATAAGCACACTTAGGTGTGAAAGAGACTGGAGCACTTGACCAAGTCAACCAAGACCAAATCAACAACACTATCTAGATACAGTGAATCTCTTAGAGGCACAACGCAGTTTTAGTTCGAGGCTTCTCATGTGAATGGAGCTAAATCATTGAGATGGTTTAGGGTTTGACAAGACTTTCATCCTATAAAAGGAAGATGAGGACAACAGAAGAAGGTTTTTGATTGCATATATTTCTGAATATATTGTCTGTTTAGACATATATCATTCTCTGTTATTTAGCTGAGTATAGTGTTGTTTAGCACTAGGGTGTTCCTGTTCAGGAATCCCACCTCTTCCATTGAGTAGCTCTTGGAAGAGTCTTGCTGATATCATCCACTATCAGGAATTTGGCCAAGCTCATCTTCCAACTACAACTCAAATCCTGTTAAGGGTTTGGTTTTCCTTGTAAGCTGCAGCAAGTGGAAGCTAGATCTGCTCAAATCTAGGCCATTCTAGGGCCTCTTTTCATTGGGAAAGTCTTATATCCCATTGCAAAGAGAGTTCTGAACATTTGGAACTGCATTTTTAGATCTTAGCATCAGGCCAATCTAGTACTAGAGCCTATAGCACATTTTTCCTTCTAGGACTACGTTATTTGCAAGAAGGAAGTTGCAGGGTGTTTTGACACACATTTGGAGGAGAGATCTCTGGTGTTGGGGTTCTACCCTTCACTATGGTGATCCATGGATTAGAATTCTGATCCATGTTCTGTACAAATATTATCTTCTTCTATTTTATTCATCTTCATAAATTTCTGAATACTACTGCATATCTGCTACTTTGGATCTCAGATCTACTCTCGTTGTTTCATGTTTTGATCAAAACCCCAAGGGGAATTTGTAAAGGAGCCTTTCTAGTATACAGATCTGAAATAGATCTAATATTTTGTACATGGATCTGCTCTAGATCTGGAGTGTAATATACAGTTGCTGCAGCTCTTAAAAATAATGTTGTCAAGCTATTTTTCAGTCAATACATGTGTTGCAGCCCTCTTTCTTGAGGAATTTCTTCTATTCTTGTCTTCTACATTCTGTTATACATTGTATGGGCCTCAATATGGATCTGATTTATTGTTGTATAAGTTAATATTGAGCCTTATTAGTGGTATCTTGCTGTTTCTCTCAAAAACTAAGTTATTTTCCTGTAGTATTGTTGCATATTGTTGCAGCCCCATTCTTGGGTGTTTTTCAGCCATACTAGGTGTGGGAGGTTTGTTTACCTCACCTAGTTTGATTTGTTTTTTCTCCCCTTTTGGATTTAGATGCTAGATCTCCATATCTAAGGGATCCAAGTGATGCAAACCAATTTTAGACCACATACTTCTGAAAAGTGCTTTATTCCAACAAGTATTGCTAAATCTTCCCTTTTGGGGATATTACAGTGGTATCAGAGCAACCATCTTGGCACAACCTATGATTTTCTTTCTTGAAGAGCAAAGATGTATTCAGAACAAGATGAGCCTCTAATTGACAGAGAGAAGAGGTACTTGAGAAGAAGATGGAAGAATTTTTATCACACCAATGGTGATAAAGACAAGGGAACAACCCCTGAATCTGGAAGTGATGAAGAT
This sequence comes from Pinus albicaulis, assembly GCA_034641835.2. Taxonomy (NCBI): domain Eukaryota; kingdom Viridiplantae; phylum Streptophyta; class Pinopsida; order Pinales; family Pinaceae; genus Pinus; species Pinus albicaulis. The sequence continues at coordinate 934,142,384 of CM076574.1, read as the reverse complement.
GGGAAGGAGTTTGCAAAAACCCTTATGAAATCCATGAAATATCTTGCTAAAGAGATCAAAGATAAATAATGATCAAATAGTGAACCAGCCACAAGCTCCAAAATTCTCTATGCCTACTTTTTTCGTTGTGGAGAATGAAGGGCCTCATGAGCAAGTATCCCTCGAAGACTACTTTGAAGAATATGAGTCTCAAAATTAGAGATTCAAGGACCACTTGAGTTTTCAAGAGTTTTTTCACCTCAAGGACAAGAGAAGACCAAGATATCAGTATAGAGATGGTGGATTCACACAAAATCATGATCGACATCACTCTATGGGTAGATTATTTTTACCCAAGTTTGATGGGTCATCCACTTGTTCTGCAAAAGCATGGGTAGAAAAACTGGATAGCTACTTTCAGTGGAACAAAGTCCCTAAATGGAAGCTATCAAGAATGCAGAGCTGCACTTTGAAGGTGAAGCACAAAACTGGTGGTTCCATGGGTTTTCTACATTGGGACATGCCAATGTGATTGCCTATTATGAGTTCACTAGAAGACTAGTGGAGAGGTTTGATAGAAACGATCCAGAAGCACCTTTCATGAGCCTTGCAAAGTTGAAGCAGTCAGGAAATACAGAGTCTTATATCTTTGAATTTCTAAGATTATCTCATTAGTGGAAATTTGAGGTCTAAAATGGGCCTCCTAAGAAAAATTTACAACAAAAATAAACTTTTTAAGAACCAATAGGATTCAAGATGATGATGTCAACCATTGGGGATGATTCACCATTTTTTAAGTAAAAGGGTAAAAATATTAAAAAATAATCAAATAATAAAACTACTTTTTCAACTCATATTTTCAACTTATATCCCAAATTTTTTACTCAAATTTCGAGTGAGAGTACCCGTTGGATGAAAAATTTAATTCCTCATCCAAGGAGTACCCATGTTGCATACTTTTGATGGACCCTGCTACACGAAAAATGTGAAATACATATAAAAAACGTGATTGCAATCATGTTTTTCATGTATTTCTCATTTTTCGTGTAGTATGACCCATCAAAAGTATGCAACATGGGTACTCCTAGGATGAGGAATTAAATTTTTCATCCAACGAGTACTCCCACTTGAAATTTGAGTAAAAACTTTGGGAGATTAGTTGAAAATATGAGTTGAAAAAATAGTTTTTTCTTTTTTCCCTCTAAAATTTGATGATGTAATCAAATCTTATTTTATTAATTCCACTATTGTTTTATAATTTCCTTAGGAGGTCCATTTTTAGACCTCAAAATTCCCCTAATGGTTATGGTTCCTAATTTGTCTGCAGCAAGGAGGGCATACATGTTCATCGATGGCTTGGATGAACCTCTGCATGTGTTGGTTAAATCTACCAAGCCCATTACCTTGCATGATGCCATTGAGAGGGCTACAGACCTTCAAGATGCCTTGCCAAAATCAAAGGAAAGTTTTTATAACAAGCCCTCTTTTCCTTCTAAAGGAAAGGAAGAGAAAGTTGCTCCTTCAAAGGAGAGCTCCTACAAGAAGCCTCTTGACGATGAAGTCTAGAGAGATATAAGAAAGAGGAAATTATGCTTCACTTACCAAGAACCATGGGTACCTGGACATAGATGTGCTGCTCGTAAATCATATTATATAGAGGTCTTCTCATATCTTGAAGAATATGAAGATGATGAGCCAAGGAGGGGTCACAATGCTAACAATGTTGAAGGAGATCCAACACCATCAGGAGATGGGAGTGAAGCATTTTCTCCTATTGGAGGAACTCTTGCATCTTTGAGGGGAGTACCTAAGTACTTGATCTTAAGATTTCAAGGCTCAATCATGAATCAGAGGGTTTCTGTGTTGATTGACAGTGGGGCTACCCACAATTTCATTGATGCCCATCTTGTGCAAAGGAGGGCAATACCCACTGGTAATTTTGAGGGATTCTCTATTTTGGTCCCAGGAGATAGAACAATGAAATGCATGCATTACATCCCATCACTTTCAGTCACCATGGGATCCTATACTTTGGTGGATCACTTCTTTGTTGTTGACATACCAAACACCAATGTTATTTTGGGTGTTCAATGGTTGATTACATTGGGGAAAGTAACCACTAATTGGGAGGCTTTGCAAATGGAATGGGTGGACAAGAAGAGTGGTGCACCTCAAATGATCAAAGGCATGCATAATTACCCCTCACACAACACTTCCACACAAAAAACAGAGATGGATTTGTGCAGTGGAAGCAAGGACCGCATTGTCCCTTCTATTATGTTCATGAGATTTCTGCAAAGGACACTCTTATCTAGTGGAAAACCACCTGGGAGGCCACCTGATTCAGTTTTGGTGAGAGATCTCTCACTACTTGATGCTCCAAAATCAGATCTAGGAGGGATGGGAGCATTAGAAGACATATTTGTAGCACTGGAAGGCTTGGGCAAGCACAAGAAGGAGGGAGATTTTCTTCTCTCATCATCATCACCCATCTTCATTTCTGATTTTTGCACTGATGGAGGAGAAGAAGGGAAGGTATATCCTTCATACTTATACCTTTGGCATAAGAAATTTCAAAGATGAGATCAGCAACATGGCAGGCATTCCTATTGATGCATCATCAATGTTGTCCTTATTGTGGAGTGTAGATCTGTATTGGAAATCTCAACTGTTGGTGGATTATTCCAAATATCTTCACACTTGTATGATGCTTGATGACCAGCTGCATGAAGAGGGCTATCTAGTCCATGAAAGATTCATATATCATTATGATAGTATCTTCTTACCTATAGCCTCCAAGCTCAAGGAGAGGATGCTGCAAATGGCTTTCAAAGAGTTATGTTTCAGTCCTTCCTATTCTGTGAAGATCTACAACACTATCATGAGATGCTTTGAATGGGAAGGCTTTGGAGGAGAACTACATCAGCATTTTCTAAAATGCAAGAGCTATGTAGAGTTAGGGCAGCCAAAGGACTCTATGTAAGAGTCATTTCAGCCATCTCTTCCTTCTCTTGAAAAGGGAGAAAAATCTATGCACAATTCCATGTATAGGAGAGACATTGTTGGTGAAATATATGATCATGTAACGCAAGTTTCATTTTCTGATTTGACATATTCTTTCACCATGTTTATGCAGGCCATGACTCCACATAGGATTGTTTTATCATGTAAATCTCATGGAAAACATTGGGCCACTAAAATTTCTGAATTTGGCCACTCCCTTGTTGTGCAAAGGGAGATTCTCTTTCATGATGGGTGCTTCCCAAAAGCACCAAACATATCTCACATTTTCAGCCATGGTGAGATGACTTGTGCAGAAAGTAAGTGGTGGGGAAACCACTTACCAAACCTTGATCTGATGCAGGCAGGACATGCACTGCGCTGGTACCATATGTGGGACTATGACCCACCTCCTCATGCTCAAATTTTTGTTTGTATATATGTAGTTATGCTTCCATACTTGGATGAGATAGTTGTACTTTTTATGGGATTGTATGGAGGGAGGATGGGAAGTTTGTATGTACCACATGGGATGGAAACTCTCTATGTACCTCATGCTACATGTTTTAGAGAGAGTATTGGTTCAACCATGTTTTTTTCTGTTGAGTTATTAACTTCTTGTGGGATGGATTATGTACATTTCATGATGATTTTGGAGGAACAATTCATGGAGGCTTGGATTGGTGAGCACTTAGCTTGTGAAGAAAGCTTGATCTTTGATGGTGTCATCAATGAAGGAGGAGAAGTGTTGCAGCACTCACCCTAGCAGTTGCTTGAGGACAAGCAACATTTTGGAGGGGAGGACTGTAATATTCCCAATTAGCCCAAGCTAATGGTAAAATACAATTTTGTTTCAATTTTTGTTTCATGAATAAAATTGTAAAGGAGGATCAATAAAACTCCTAATAAGAAAAATAAATCAATTCCACATGTGAACATAGCTAAATCTGGGCTATTTACATAAGCACACTTAGGTGTGAAAGATACTGGAGCACTTGACCAAGTCAACCAAGACCAAATCAACAACACTGTCTAGATATAGTGAATCTCCTAGAGGCACAACGTAGTTTCAGTTGGAGGCTTCTCATGTGAATGGAGCTAAATCATTGAGATGGTTTAGGGTTTGACAAGAATTTCATCCTATAAAAGGAAGAGGAGGATAGCAAAAGAAGGTTGTTGATTGTGTATATTTCTGAATATATTTTCTATTTAGACATATATCATTCTCCGCTGTTTAGCTAAAGATATTGTTGTTTAGAACTAGGGTGTTCCTGTTCGGGAATCCCGCCTCTTCCATTGAGTATATTTTGGAAGAGTCTTGTTGATATCATCCAATATCAGGCATTTTTCCAAGCTCATCTTCCAACTACAACGCAGATCCTATTGAGGGTTTGGTTGACCTTGTAAGTTGCAACAAGTGGAAGCTAGATCTGCTCAGATCTAGGTCATTCTAGGGCCTCTTTTCACTGGGAAAGTCTTCTATCTCATTGGCAAGAGAGTTTTGAACCTTTGGAGCTGCATTTTCAGATCTTGGCATCAAGCCAATCTAGTGCTAGAGCCTATAGCACATTTTTCCTTCTAGGACTATGTTATTTGCAAGAAGGAAGTTGCAGGGTGTTTTGACACACATTTGGAGGAGATATCTCTGGTGTTGGGGTTCTGCCCTTCACTATGGTGATCCATGGATTAGACTTCTGATCCATGTTCTATAAAGATTTGATCTGCTTCTATTTTATTCATCTTCAAAAATTTCTGAATACTACTGCAGATCTGCTACTTTAGATCTCAGATCTACTCTATGTGTTTCATGTTTTGATCAAAACCCCAAGGGGAATTTGTAAAGGATCCTTTCTAGTGTACAGATCTGATATTTTGTACACATATTTGCTCTAGATCTGGAGTGTAACATACAGTTGTTGCAGCTCTTAAAAATAATGATGTCAAGCTATTTTTCAGTCAATACATGTGTTGCAACCCTCTTTCTTGAGGAATTTCTTCTATTCTTATCTTCTACATTCTCTTATACATTGTATGGGCCTCAATATGGATCTGATTTATTTTTGTATAAGTGAATATTGAGCCTTCCTAGTGGTCTCCTACTGTTTCTCTCAAAAACTGCGTTGTTTTCCTACAGTATTGTTGCATATTGATGCAACCCCATTCTTGGGTGTTTTTCAGCCATACTAGGTGTGGGAGGTCTGTTTACCTCACCTAGTTAGATTTGTTTTTGCTCCTCTTTTGGATTTAGATGATAGATCTCCATATCTAAGGGATCCAAGGGATACAAACTCATTTCAGTGCACATACTTCTGAAAAGTGCGTTATTCCAGCATGTATTGTTGAATCTTCCCTTTTTGGGATATTACATGAGAATATTGTTTATCCAAGGAAGGTGGTATTATTTTTGCACCAAATTAGGAAGCTCTCACTTAGGAGTATCTCAAGATTTTTCAAACTCTTTCAATGGACAAGAAGCCACAGTCTATGGTCTTACATTGCAGGTTTCAACAGATTCAATTGCTAAGGAATTCAACCTTCCACAGGAAGGAGAGAAGTGGTTTAAATGTCAAGTTATCACTAGAGGATACCTCAATGGTTTCCTCAAGGATGCACAGAGAGATCCCAACTGAGCCAAAGGAATTCCAAGAAGCTATCTCAAAAATGACTAGGTAGAAGTTTTTAAACTCGTCAATATTTACCTCACTTGTGAAAGAAGGTATACAGTTGTGTTTCTTTATGATATGAGATTTCTTTTTCATGTTGCATGTATGAAGGCCCTCAATTTTTCATAATGTTTGTTGAAGATCCTGACAAAGATGTCACCAAGAATCCAAGCTCACATTGTTTCTTCACAATATAGCTTGTATCATCAAGCTCTCATCAAGGTTTTAGTTCAAGAAGAGTTAAGGAAAATAAATCAGACATGGGACCATTTCTTGTTTTACAAGGAAGGCCAACCTACACCTACAGCTCCATCCTCACAACAACACCCTCAGCCTGCAAAAAGACCTAAGAGGAAGGCTAAGAAGGAGAACATCCACAAAGCCAAGAGCGGGAAAGAAAATGTTTCTTCATTCAAGGTTGAGAGAAAGTTGGAGAAAGGAGAGAGCTCCTCTGTTGATAAACCCAAGTCTATGAAAATGGTGCCCCCCATTCCTTCTTTTCCTAATTTCTACACTAGAGCTCGAAGAGGAAGGTTTTCAACCGCAGAGAAATCTAAAGAACAGATGCTACTGTAAATTTCAGAAGCAGATATTCAATAGAAAATTCAGAAAGATTATCAACCCACAAAGTTTGATGAAGAACTCCTCAACAATGTAGGACATGAGATTAGTAGCAAGAAGAAGAAAGAAGAAGAAAAACCTGTTGTTGGTACTAGAGAAAGACATACCAGAGACAACAAAAAGTTCAGGCTCAAGTCCAAGGCTCTGCACAATCCAAATTTAATGACAGAGATCATTGAAATAAAATAAATATCTGAAGGGTTAAAGATAGAGAAAACCAAGAATAAAGATAAAAACAAAACCCCTTCAGAGCAGCTGGTCAGAACCCTCAAAAGGAAGAAATATCAAAAATGGTCCTAAGGAGGATAAGGCCATTTTCAAAGAGGAAATCACAAGAACAACTAGATAAAAATTAGCTGCTGACAGCAACACAGACTTGGTTAAGCTTGCTGAAGCTGCGGCCCACATGGAATGAAGGTAAAAAGGTTTTTTGATACAAACACCTTTTTGCTTGTCAATCACAATTTTGAAGATAATATTAGATGTCAAAGAATATAAGTTTGCACAAGTTTTTCAAAATTTTATGTGCATTTTTGAAAAATAAACAAAGCGTTATTGGAAATTCCGGTAGCTTTCCAGTTTTTGCGTAGTTATAGGTTTTTCCCAGAATTTCTGGTAGCGCCTGTTTTAACTAAATTTTGATACATGTAAGAAACGTTTCCAAGACAATTAAGGAAGGATAAAGACTCATAACCAAATGGATATAAAAAGTGATGGTGAAATGTGGTTATGAGGTTGTTGGAGGTCATATTAAAATAAGATACATGGTTATTTAAAGACAAAAAACATAAGGAGAGATATCGTCAAAAAAAGGGGTAGCATGACAACACACTCAGTAGTTCAGCCCATATTTCTTCTCCTCTTTCTTTTACATCTATCCTTTCAATTATATTTCTATGGGATATGGTTGTAATTTCCTATGACACCTATGTAATGATAGGAGTAGTGTTTCCTTCTTTTTAGAAGAGATGGATTTGGTGCCTCTCTTTCTATATATACCATTCATAAATACCATTTCTAGGTTGGATGTTGGTCTACTTGAAGACTAAATATAATAAATAAAAGCCTTTTTTACTTCATTCCGGAGGATTTTGTGACTCTAGAACCATCTAATGTATGGTGTGTCTTATTTATTTGTTAATTTCTTCTAATTATGAGTTGCAGCAGCTAGCAAGGTGTGAGTGAGAAACTATTAAAGGATTTAATAGTAAATTATCTGCTTCCAGCTTTCTGCAAATCATATATGTGTTGTAGAACATGATAGAAAAGATTTCATAAATTATTTGTGGAATAATTTATACATGCAAACTACTTTCTGAATGTTGTTTACTTTTCATAAACAAAGTTTGTGTAAAGAGCCTCATTATAGTTGTGTGACTGATTTAAGATATGAATATTTCCTAGAATAGGTACCAGTTATCCATATTCTTCATTTGTTACACTCTGGTCCCTATACTACCAATTTAACCATACAATTTATACTTTCCACAACTTTCCAAATGAATGAAAGTTTTAAATAATATAAAAATCATTTCAAAATCTTTGAGAAGCCATCCCACTGCTCAAAACCCTTTAAAATTTGAAATGAACTATGATGTGTAAGGCTTACTCCTTTTGCAATCAAGGAATGACTCCTTGCACTACTAAGATCAACAACAAAACAACTTCACAATCAGGCCAGATCAACACCAGAATCCTAAAAAACAGTGCCAACAATTTTAGCAGTTTTATTTTAGTATTATTTTGCATTATTTTTGTAAAACATTTCTAGATATTTTCAAAACAGATCTAGATATTTGTAAAGAAATTGTATAAATAATTCCAAAGTCAAATTTAAAAGGGTTGAAACCTTGGGATGAGCTTCTAAAGAAGAATTGTATCTATCTGAAGTTGCTTTTTATTAATGAAAGGATTCTGGATTTGCTTCAAAACAGCTTGTCATCTTGTGTGTTCTTCTTAGTTATTCATTTCATTTTGTTGTTTTCTACATGTGTTTAATGTTTATGAAGAAATATGGGTAAGATATAGTTGAATTTAAACTTATCTTAAATCCTCTGTGAAGTTATAAATTATTACAGAGATTAAAGTTAGTGGAGTGTTTGTCCTAATAACTCCTCTACATTAATAAATTGTCACTTCTTCATGAAATTATATATATTTTGTTGGGTTGTGAACATATTTTTATTGCATATCTTCTTATGATTAAATAATTATTATGTCTGAATATTTAGAGAATAGTAACCCCTTACATTTTTGCTTTGCAACCCTTTTAAAATCCAAATTATTGTTAAGAGGTAAAGCATCAGCCCTTTCTTAATATTAATATCAATCAAGGTATAAAACCTTCTCAAATAAGCTTAAAACATTGGTCATCCAAAAATTATAAACAAAAAATCATTTTAGATGCTCTTTCATAATTACTTAACCTAGAATCATCTCAGAGATACAATAGATCTCGTATGCCTTAAAGTTTTCGCTATACCCAACGAAGTATCCCCTCTCTACAGTTTGATCCAACTTAGTACACTTTTCTTCTAGTACATTGCAATAAGCTATGCTTCTAAATATCCTAAAGTGACTTACTCTTGACTTCTTCCCTGAGAAGAATTATTATGTTGTTATTTTCCCCAATGCTCTATGAGGAACTATGTTTTGTATATACACAGTCGTGTTACAAGCCATGCCCATAAGAACGTGGCCAAATCCTGGTCATATAGCATCATCTTTGTAGCCCCAACAATAGATTTTTTCTTCTGCTCTGCTACCCCCTTCTATTCTAGATTGTATGGAGCTTTCCACTCCCTCCTCGTGCCTTTCATTGCACATAAACTCGTGAAGTCAATATAAGTATACTCACCAATGTTATCCAAGTGAAGCACCTTGATCTTCTTCCATGTCGCATTCTCTACTAGTGCCTTAAACTCCTTGAAGTGACTGAAGACCTCATCCCTAGACTTCAAGAAATAGATAAAGGTTTTTCTGGAATGATCATCAATGAAGGTAATAAATTATTTGTACCCGATGAGATATATATTGGACATAGGGTCAATAATATATGAGTGTATAAGCTACAACACACCATTTGACTTGTTGTCACTTCTTGGGAATGTTTCCTTAGCATATTTCCCAAGCACACACCATTTTCACACATCATCATGTTCCATGCCTAATTATAGAACACTTGTTACTGTCTCCTTAAGAATTATAAGTTCTCCATGATGTAAATTTACCATCCTCCTATTCCATAACTCATTGAAGTCTCTTCCACTGTTACTACCATTTCTCACTAGTTCCATTGGAGAGTCGAACTGCAACTTGTACAATTTCTTGCTCCGTACCCTAATTTGTTTCCCCTTATTCTAGATTTGGTGTTTGATGAACACCTTCTCCCCTAAAAATTAGACATCGTATCCCTTATCCTATCACTGGGATACTGAAATAAGGTTCATTCTCAATCTAGACACATGCAATGGTACCTCTCCCAAATGGAGTACATTTATCCCTATTTCCATTTTTATCTGGAAGTCCATCTCCTTTATATTGTAGCAAGAGAAGTAATATATAATTTCTTTCATGTGAGCTGACACTCCACTTTCTATATACCAGACTCCATGTGAAGCTAAGCTAGATAGACAAGCTGACTGAGCAAACTCGCCCTCCAATTTGGAAGACAATATTGTAGCCCCCTATATATCAAATCTGTCTACTTCCATGCTAGAGGATTTTGGAAAATTTACTGAAGACATCCTGAGTATAATCTCATTTTTTCTCTTCCAATCAACAATGATATGCTAATGCTGCAAAATTTTCAAGCCAAGTGCACCTAGATCTGCTCAACAAAAATATTGATCTACTCACTGAAACTAATCCTGACAACATCATTACCTGCTGGAACTATTATTGGGCTATTCAAAATTTTCTTGTACTTACAAGAACTTTCATTTCCTGTAATTCACACTTGACTGGCTAGATCTCCACAAAAACCTGGAATAAATTCACTCATACACCCCCTGAATTGTGAAATTTCTCTCTCTTTGCTACTGAGCTCCTGATCTGATCAACACTACTCTAATACCATGTGAAAAATTCCTTGAAATGCAGAAACTGGAATTCATTATTCTAACTGATTAATTATGCAATCTATTTTGTTAGGATAAAATAACGAATAAATCACACTGCAATTTCTTCACCATAAAAATATTGTGGAAAATAAAAACTATAACTGAGAAAATAGAGCACACACACAACAAAAATTGACACCATTATTTTTGGACAAATGTCTCCAGAAAAACTCAATGTGGGAAAACTGGTGCAGCAGGTGAAGGTTTTATTATTATTATGCAGCAATGAAAATTATGAGTACAATATCAATTCCAAACTGGTAATCCTCTTTAAATGAATCATTGGAAAAATTATTACTAAAATTTTTCCCTTCCCCGCAAGCAATCTGATAATAATCTACTCACTGAAATTGGCCCCGGAATACCCTTGCACAGGCTTCTACGCAACCTGTAACTTGCACTACCTGGAACTTCCTCTGAATCAAAATTTATACCAGTTTTTGCCTGTACAAGTGATTCTCCAAACCTCTGTAAAATTATCATGGCTCCCAACAACTGAATCAACCTCCTCTCCAACAAATTCGAAATTCCTCAATTAATTTGTCTATGTAGCTATTAGTCATCAGTAATTTTTTGCCTTGATGATGACTAAATGAATATTCCAAGATTTCTAGAAGAAAAATTTATAGAACATTGTGAGTTCTAGAAATCTCACTGCCTTCATTATCCTTAAGATAAATTTTTCACTATTTTATCATCCTATCTAGTCATGATTGGCCCACTACTCTAGGAAGACCCATCATGGGCTCCAGCCATTTATTTTAACCCTAACTTGTCACCTTGGCCCAAATACTCTACTTTTGTTTTGCCTAAAAATCCCCACTACCACCTAAACCTACCAATCAAATAGCTTTGTTGTGTCTCACATGATACTCCCAAACACTGATGGTCTCAAATGGTCTCTATAGACCCTTCTTGGATTGTAAAGTATGATTGATGTTTAAATCTTCAAATACACTGAGCCTATCATAGATCCTATCTCACACTTGGTGATCCCTAAGTCTAAGTCTAAATCCAAAATCCAAGTCCAAGAAAGCCCCCAGTAGGTCACCTAAGGTCTCACTCAGTCATAGGATGGATTTGGTGCCCTGAAAACTGTGCCTTCCTGCATTAAGAGATTGTATTTAAAGAGAAATAAAATCAAGCAATTTGATCCAAAATTAATCAACATTCATTCAAGAAAATCCTCCTTGGCTTAAAGAGCACAAACACTGCAAGGGACAGCTTCCCTTGTTCACATTTTTACAATGAATAACCAAGGTTTCCATCAGCAATAAGAAGAGGTAAGGTAATAAGATGTTATCATCACCGGGAGGCAGACAAAAACAAGACAAAGGAAGCAGGCCTGTATGTAAAAGAGAATCAGGGTGTTTTTTATGGTTGGTTAACAAAAGAGTGGTGACAAGCAAGAAACCATCACAAAGGCTACAAAGACAGAAGTCACCTCAACCCCATCAAGTACACATTGAATATTTTGTTACAAATGATAAATAGGTTTTGAAATGCTATTAAAGATGACAAAGCCTCCTTCTTAAAAGCAGAGGGCATGCAAAGAGTATTCTTTTGAGAAGCTAACATTTTTTCAAGTACAGTCAAAGACCTATAGAAGGGATCAGCAACAAATGAAATATAGGCATCTGCAAAAATATCAAAATGGCCCAAGAAAGCAAATGTATCCCTGAATTCCATCTCAGCTATTTGACCCCCAATAAAAGCCTCCTTGTCAAAGGATTGTTCTGCAAAAAGATGACAGAGGCATAAGTGAAATTTTTTCAAAAATAAGTCCAAAACGTTTTTTACAGTAAAATATCAGTTAAAAGGCATACCAAAAATATGGGGAAAATTTTAACTTTGCAAAAGTGGGTTTGTATTTTAAATTTATTTTTTCAAAAACTATAAAGGGCCTCATTTAAATTTTCCCTACATCATTTTCCACTTTCCAAGATAGAAGAAGCCATTGGAGGAAAGTTGTAGAGTTTTCAGGAGAATTTGGGAAAATTTCTCAGCGCTATGCACTGAGGCCGGTGCTATGCACCTGGCCTTCAGCGCTACGCATAGGAGGGAGGCAAGCAGTGTAAATTTACACTGCGATACGTGCTCAGATCCCGACACTATGCACCCGGGCTGGTGCTACGCACAGACTCAGCAAAGACCGGAAGGAGCCTAGAAGACCGCCCAGTCTGCCCAGCACTGGGCTTTGACGACCCAACCAGCCTGACGCTGCACACAGGCTACGCACTTGGCAGATATTGCAGAATTTGTCCAAAGAGTTCTAAAAAATTGAAACTTCATCTCCAAGTCTTCTGCAAATCGGAGCATAAGGTTGGTAGAACCTTTTTCTCCTCCCAAGCATTCATTTTCTAAAAACAAGGAGGTCATCCATAGTCAAAGTTAGACCAAACCCTAGGTGATATAAAAATCAATTTTTAGTCTTTGAGTTAGGGTTTGCAAGTGAATTTTCTTTTGAGTGCAAAAAGAGATCTGGATAACTGTGGGCTAACCTCCAACACCAAGTGAAAACCTTAAAAAAATTGTTTTTCACCTTAGCCTTTATCTTGCAAAGAGTTGACCTACACCACCTATTTTTCCCAAAAACCCTCAAAGAAAGGCCAAAGGTCCCACTGTTTTTTTTTTGGACTAGTCGTCATGTCAGAGGGAGACAGTCACACTAGTAGTGATGAGGGCCATACTCCCAATAAGCCAAAACATCATGGAGGAAAAGAAAAAATATTTGAGCCCCTAAACACCACTCCAATCACTTCATCTCCTATGATCCTTTCATGCTTTCAGGATGTAGGGTGCTACAGATTTTGTGAAAGGGTCAAGCAAGTCAGCAGCCATTCAGACTTGACTAGATTGTTTATCTGTAGCTTACAAAATCATCAAGTTAATCTAACAGGGATACAATTTGAGCTCTCATCTGAAATCATTTCAAAAGCAACAAGTATACCAGACATTGGTGAGGTATGGTTCAAACAAAAGACGTCGGAGTTGAGTTATTATGGGCCCTATTTGAAACCCAGCTATCAACAAAATTGTAAGGTTGTTTTCCCTTTTTCCCATTTGCCAGAGAGGTATGCTGCATTGATGAGGAAGATTATCAGGTTTTTCACATGTGAGGGGAGATACTCCCGGATCTACTCATATCATATAAGGTTGCTAATGCATTTCACCAAGGTCAAAATGATGAACCTACCTTACTACCTTTTCTGAAGCATTGATAAAACGACCTCGGTTGTCAAGAAGAAAAGTTGTGACCACCAAATGTCAAGCCTCTTCCACCACTTCCCGATCAAAATGATTGTTCTATATCAGCTAGAGCAGCATGGAATATCTTGGGAAACCTTCATCTCACATAATGTGTTTACAGACCCCCGAGCCTTCATCCAGCAGAACTTGCCTTCCACTTTACAACCATCTACCTCCGCTCATCCATCATCTCCCCATGTGCCTTCTCCACAAAGAATTTCACCTCTTGTTTCTTCCCCTAATTTTCCAAGTGAAGGGGCTAATAGTAGCCCTAGTGAAGAACAAATAGAAGGCATCAGTCAAGAGGAAACTGAGACAGGTAATGATGGACAAGGAGGAAGCAGTGGAAAAGAGGATGATGAAAATGAATAAAATAGTGAAGAGGAGGGAAGTAGCCATGAAGAAAGCAGTGATGGAAAAGATGAAAGTAGTGAGCATGATGAAGAGTAAAATAGAGATGAAAGTAGCAAGAAATATGATGAAGAAGAGCAGCCAGATGATGAAGAAGAGTAGCATGAGGAGGAGGACAGCCATCAAAGTGCCCAAGAAAATCAAGGAAAGAATCATGACAGTCATGACAGCTGTCATGACTGTCTTGACAAAAATCAGTTCGTGGAAGACAAAGAAAATCAAAGTGAGGCAAGTGCAGAAGATGTCAATCAATCAGAGGATCAAAGTGATGACAACACTACATCCAAAACTTTCATTTTTTCCCCTCTCACATACACTTATCATAGAGGGAGAAGAGATGTGTTTGCTGCCTCTAAAAGGAAAAGGGCCATCTCCTATCAAACTGCCAAAAAATTGGACAAGAGAAAGGAAAAAATGGAAAATGTTGAGTAGAAGATACAAGTTAGAAGGAGCAAAAGGATCAAGAAGACTTCTCAAGGGCCTCTTTTCATTGATCTAGACAGTGAAAATGAAGACGAAGAGATGAGTACTAAGTTGCTTCTCTTAGAAAAATATGCACAGCTTCAAGAATGGGAAAAGGAATTTGAGAGGGCACAAAGAATTATATACTATTATAAAGAAGAGAACAAGCATTTCAAAGAGGTGAAGATGGGCCTTACCTTACAAAAGCAAATGGTCAAACACTATGCAAGGAAGAGCATGATTGCTAATGCCAAACTAAAGCAAGCCCTCATGGAGCTAGAAGAGCTAAAAATGACCAAAGTGCATGAAATCCTTGGGATCTTGGCTGATGCTTCTCATCTGCTATCTAAAACCCCTTGAGGGGTCCACACACCAATTTTGAGGCAAATCTGGAAACTTTTTTTTTTCCAAATTTTGACCCCTAGGAGCGCAACACCCTAGGCACTATGCACAAAATTGGTGCATCCTCAGCTTATAAAGTTTGTATTTTTTGATTTTTCACATCACCTATAGTCTACCCACAAAATTTCAGGTCAATTGGAGCATTTGTTCCCCCTCAAAAGGTCAAAAAACACCTCAAAATTGACCTTTCTGCCTCCTTTTCAGGCCAGGTGCTGCGCACAGAGCAGTCATGTGAGATTTTTTTTTTGAGCAGGTAAATGGCATACATTAAGCACAACTCAAGTATTTTTGGAATGTAGACTCATCAATATTTCCAACAAGCCATCACGGGGCCAAATCCGATGCCGGGAAGGGGTCCAAAACTCAGCTACAACAAACCCTATTTTTTGCTAAAAGGGCGCTACGCACAGAGACAGCCTTTTGCCAAAAAGTCAACAAAAGACACTAATTAATGACAAATTAGTTTTATAATATTTTCTTGTACAAATCACTCTTTATTTGATTATGGATTTATGTTTTGATTTTTTTCATTTATTATCTTATCTATTGTGTGTCTTGGGCCTTGCATGGTCATTAAGCACATTTATGGCTAAATTAGGGTTTCTGGAAGCCTCTTAGGGTTTCCACCTCCTCATTTTCTCCATAAATAGAGCATGAGGATCTTATGTATTGGTTGGATTTTTATGAATTATTCTGAATTAATACATAGTCTCTTGAAGTTTTGAAAAGAATTTGATGTCTTGGAGCTCATGCATGCCTTGATTTGTTTGTTGATGGAGGAGGACTATTTGCAGGATCCATAAGCCTGGTTTATGGTGATGTGTTTCTCTTTTGTTCATGTTTTCTAGTTTTCATTATGTTTCCATCTTTCTTTGTTGCAGTAGGAAAAATAAGTTAGACTAAGGCATGTTTTCTAATGGCACCTTAGGTTTGTTTTTTCTTCACTGCCTTAATGTTTTCTTCTGCTAGGATATGTTAGAGAATTCATCTTTTTCTCTCTAATTATTTCATGAGCTTGTTCATTTCTTGAATGGTTTGGATCAGTTGGTATCAAGCATGATTTATGGCTAGCCCTGTATATTTTTTGCCACTAAAAACTCTGTTCTTGGATTCATCTCTTTAAAGCACCATTACCTAGGTTTGTCAAAGAAGTTTGTTTCAATCATGCTCTTTGCATTTTCTTAGCTAATTGTTTCAAAGAAACTTCATAGCTATAATCTTAGATGTTTCAGAGTTTCTCTCCTTCTATGATTGTAGTTATTTGTGCATCTTTAATGTTTTCTATTCTTGATAATGAAATCCATGAAATTTGAATAAGTTTCTTGCCTTTCTGTATTTCATTTGAATGTTATCTTGGATATTGATCAGTTTAAGCATTGTTCATTAAGCTTAATGGTTTACCCTACCTCATGAGTTATAGCTTTTGCTGATCTGTGTTTAAGATCTCCTTGTTAAAGTATATGATATAGAATTCTTTACTGCTTTGTGTCAAACTTTGTTTTCTCAAAATTAATGTCCATCTCATGATCCTTCAAACCTCAAAGATCCACCAACCAAGCTAGATTTTCCCTACAATACTCCCTACTCCATTTATAAACCTATCATGACCTTGTTAGACTCCATTACCAAATGAATTAAAGTTTTCCTTGTTTCTATATAATCTATCTAAGCATCATACCCAACCAAAAACAATCAACAAACCCAATATTTCATAACTAACCTAAAATCAACCCTAATCAAAAAACAATTTCACATATTTGCACCTAATAGAGAGATCCCTCTCTAAATCTAGGAAGTCTAGGTCCTTGGATTCCAAAGCTTGGTGTGATGTTACCCATGTCCATTTATATCTCAATCAATCTAGAAAATTACAGGGAGCTAACATAATGGAAATCACGGTGGGACTTCTAAGTACATAGTTGCCTAAATACCTCTTAAGACTCTTTAGACCCTTAGTTTGACTTAGAAAATCCAGTGAATCTGCCACCTCATTGCCACACTAACATAATGGCGATCACGGTTGGACCTTCTGAGTTAGTGACAAACTAAGTATTCCTTAGATCTCAGAAAATTCACAAACATCCTTAGATTGGTATTTAGTTGTTGATGGTGGACAACAAGAACGTCCTTAAAACAGTAAACATCATCCACCTAGTGACTCCACAGGTCTTCAGTAGCCCTGTTGACCCCACTAGTTCTCATAAAATCCCCTGGGAATGCATTAAGCAATCCAAATCATGTTGATGGTGGACAACAGAGTTGAAACCTTCCACCTGGCAACTCCACAAATCTCAATAGACCTAAAGACTCCACTGATAGAGAACTCAAAGACTGGTTGAAAAGATTCAGTGACCCTTTATGATTTACAAACATGGATCCAAGGATACAAAGGAGATATGCTCCAATGACTAAATATCACATCCCTAGGTTCCCACACAAATTGACTTAGATATATTGGCACAAAAACCTCCCTAGGTTTCAATATGAAAAGTCTGATGACCCTTTGTTACACCTCATAAAGTTTCATATCCATGTATGGGGGTTAAAAGCTGAATGGCATGAGGACTGCCTTATGAAGATTTTCATGCTAACATTAGAAGGGAAGGCAAGGGAATGGTATGAGAGTCTAAGACTTGGTAGCTTGTTTTCCTTAAAAGATATACACAAGGAATTTTATGAGCATTATAAATAAAATTCCCCATCTTCATCATTGGTTGAAAATTGTTGTGATCAATCTTAGGATATCATACATTACCTTATAGATAGTGATGAAGATTTGGAAAATTTGCATTCTGAAGACCTCTTAACATCCATTCATGAATTTCATTCTCAAGATAACTAGCATGACAGCCTAGATGATTTAGTTGAGGAAGAAATCAATCAAGATATATAAGAAAACCCACAAGATCTCTCTGAAGGCACAAGTGATGATTCACCATCTCTTCTAGGTGAGGCTCAAGAAAACATTCAGCCTCAAAATCAGCCTTCACAAGAAAAAGAGAACTGTTGTACTTCCATCCAAAGAAAGAGAAAAATGCCTCCTCCTTTGACTGAAGAGGAAATAAATCAGATGCTAAACATTCAGCCAACCTCTAAACCTTCATATGAACAAAAAATTTCTATTTTTTCTCCTACTAATTCCATCTACCATAAATCGGAAAGTGAATTTGTAGATCAATTCAAATAAGAACAAACTGATAATCCAGTATGTTTGATTGGTGACACTACTTATTTTGATGAGTTTCTAAAGTTTTATCAATCTAATGATGATATCCTCCAAATAGAAACTAACCTTGCAGAGAAATCAGTAATTGGTTTGTGGGAGGAAGATCATTTTCATCAACTTCAAAAAAGTAATAAACCAATTCATGCCATCTATGTCACTGATGAGGGAAGCCTTGAAAGTTCAGAAGTAAGTGAAGGATCTCTGACCCTTTTTTCTACTTCATATCATCCCATCAAAAATAACTTTCATGTGATTGGGAATCAACATTTTTTCAGTTTTGATGTTGAAATTGGAGAAGAAAAAGACATTCTTGAGGAAGTTGTAAGTGAAAAAAATTTCCTGAAATGGTTGATGAAATCATTTGGGACACAAAATCCTCTTCAGCTTGAGATTTGCAGCCACCAAGTCCCATTGAATTTAAAATTGTAGATGAAGGCTTGGAAATTTACAATCACATAAGAGTTGCTGCACTTCTTTCTCAAGAAGATCTGTTGCCAAAGAGTGCTCCTTCTCATCAATATCAGGGCCTTCACACATATTTCAACCCACTCTATCAAAGCACATAAGGTTTGTTAGAGGATAAAATTGTCACATATGATGAATCTACCAGTTCATATGATCATGAGGAAGAAGTGGAGTTTCTTTCCCAAAAGAGTACCAAGCATAGCCAAGCGGAAGAAAGAGTAGTCCTGAATGGAGCTTATGTCTCAAATCCTTTAGATAAGGTATTATTCCAAGATCCATTTTTTGTTTTTCTTGAGAAATCTAAAGGAGGAGTGTGTTCTGCCAAGAACAGTTTGTTGCAAAGTGTGAGAAAAATTTTAGGCACTACTGTTCGAAAACAAGTAAGGTGGAAGTGGAAAATTTATTTCTTTAGCACTCTCAAAGAGCTGAAACAAAATCCCTCATGGAATCATCTGCTTGATTGGCTGTGTTGGAAAAGATATTTCACCAAATTAATGTATATTATGTATAGGTTATATTAGGATAGATATATAGATATGAAAAATAAGCTCAGCCTTGTGAGCATCTTTTTAGTTCTAGATTTTTTGAAAAAAAATGAAAAAAACACAAAAACAAAGAAAGGTAGAAAAAGAGGGAAAATTTGAGAAGAGGTACAACCCCATACCCAAAAAATACTCTTATTGAAAGTGTGCAAGCCTAAATTCCACTGCTTGTTCATAAAGAAGTCGTGTTCAGTCATCTAGCCTAATCATGGTTGAACATGTTTTCAATTTATTGTTGATAAGTTAGTGAGAAAGATGCTTGTCAAAATCATTCAAACTTGACTTGTCAAAAGAAGTAGATTAGGGATGAATAATTTTGGTTCCACATGCTTAAAACTGAACTAAAGAGAAATATAGGAATGTTTACCAAATTATAACTCACAGCCCTTGCTTTTCTAGTTGTGTTTTTACAAAAATAAAATTTGTGTGCAGCTTGTTCTTATGCCACAACTCATGGTAAGTCAGATTGCCTAATCTTGATTTACCAAGGCTTTCAATTTCATGTTATTAGGATAGAGAATAAAGTTTTTCAAACATATTAATCTTGACAAATGAGTAGATTAAGTATAAAATAAAAAGAGTTCATTAGCCTAATCTGAACTCTTGGAATAAATAAGGGTACAATTAGATAGTTTGATTTTTGTTTTAAAAAAGATAAATGTCAAGGGTTTGCCAGTTCAAGTGCACCCAAGGAAGAAAAAAAATGTTAGGAAAGTAGGTTGAGTAGGTAGAGATGATGTTGATGTTAATCATGTTTTTCAGATTACTAAGATCACAACTTCAATCAAGCATCAGCAAGTGAAAGAGGTAAAAATCTTCCCAATGGATGAGGCACTAGTCTTCATAAACCAAGAGACCTGAAAGTTCTGGACACCTCCTGAAAAGAAAATGCCCTCCCCAAGTGCAGCCATTGTTAGTCATCAGTAATTTTTTGCCTTGATGATACCTAAATGAATATTCCCAGATTTCTAGAAGCAAAATTTATAGAACATTGTGAGTTCTATAAATCGCACTGCCTTCATTATCCTTAAGATAAAATTTTCACTATTTTATCATCCTATCTATTCATGACTAGCCCACTACTCCTGGAAGAACCATCATGGGCTCGAGCCATTTATTTTAACCCTAACTTGTCACCTTGGCCCAAATCCTCTGTTTTTGTTTTGCCTAAAAATCCCCACTACCACCTAAACCTACCAATCAATAGCTTTGTTGTGTCTCACATGATACTCCCAAACACTAATGGTCTCAAATTGTCTCTATAGACCCTTATTGGATAGTCAAGTATGATTGATGTTTGGATCTTCAAATACACTGAGCCTATCATAGATCCTATCTCACACTTGGTGATCCCTAATTCTAAGTCTCAGTCCAAAATCCAAGTCCAAGAAAGCCACCATTAGGTCACCTAAGGTCTCACTCAGTCATAGGATGGATTTGGTGACCTGAAAAATGTGCCTTCCTGCATGAAGAGATTGTATTTAAAGAGAAATAAAATCAAGCAATTTTATCCAAATTTAATCAACAGTCATTCAAGAAAAGCCTCCTTGGCTTAAAGAGCACAAATACTGCAAGGGACAACTACCCTTGTTCACATTTTTACAATGAATAACCAAGTTTTCCATCAACAATAATAAGAGGTAAGGTAATAAGATGTTATCATCACCGGGAGGTAGAAACAAACAAGACAAAGGTAGCAGGCCTGTATGTAAAAGAGAATCAGGGTGTTTTTTATGGTTGGTTAACAAAACAGTGGTGACAAGAAAGAAACAATCACAAAGGCTACAAAGACAGAAGTCACCTCAACCCCATCAAGTACACATTGAAGATTTTGTTACAAATGATAAATAGGTTTTGAAAGGCTATTAAAGATGACAAAGCCTCCTTCTTAAAAGCAGAGGGCATGAAAAGAGTATCAGTTTGAGAAGCTAATGTTTTTTCAAGTACAGTCAAAGACCTACAGAAGGGATCAATAACAAATGAAACATAGGCATATGCAAAAATATAAAAGTGGCCCAAAAAGGAAAATCTATCCCTGATTTCCATTTCAGCTATTTGACCCCCAAAAAAAGCCTTCTTGTCAAAGGATTGTTCTGCAAAAATATGACAGAGGCATAAGTGAAAAGTTTTCAAAAATATGTCCAAAGCATTTTTTACAGCGAGATATCAGTTAAAAGGCATACCGAAAATATGGAGAAAACTTTAACTTTGCAAAAGTGGGTTTGTATTTTAAATTTTATTTTTTCAAAAACTATAAAGGGCCTCTTTTAACTTTCCCCTGCATCATTTTCCACTTTCCAAGACAGAAGAAGCCATTGGAGGAAAGTCGCAGGGTTTTTAGGAAAAATTGGAAAAATTTCTCGGCGCTACGCACCAAGGCCGACGCTACGCACAGGCGGGAAGCGGGCAGTGTAAATTTACACTGTGCTATGTGCTCAGAGCCCGGCGCTACGCACCTGGGCAGGCGCTATGCACAGACTCAGCAAATACCAGAAGGTGCCCAGAATACTTCCCAGTCTACTCGACGCTACACTCCGATGACACGACCGGCCAGGTGCTACGCACCTGGAAAACTTTGCAGAATTTGTCCAAAGAGTTCCAAAAAATCGAAACTTCATCTCCAAGTCTTCTGCAAATCCGAGAATAAGGTTGGTAGAACATTTTTCTCCTCCCAAGAATTCCTTTTCTAAAACAAGGAGGTCATCCACAGTCAAAGTTAGACCAAACTCTATACTATGTAAAAATCAATTTTTAGTCTTTGAGTTAGGGTTTGCAAATGAAATTGGTTTTTAGTGAAAAAAGAGATCTGGATAACTGTGGGCTAACCTCCAACACCAAGAGCAAGCCTTAAAAAAATTGTTTTTCACCTTAGCCTTCATCTTGCAAAGAGTTGACCTACACCACCTATTTTGCCCAAAAACCCTCAAAAAAAGGCCAAAGGTCCCACTATTGTTTTTTTGGACCAGTCATCATGTCAGAGGGAGACAATCACACCAGTAGTGATGAGAGCCATACTCCCACCAAGCCAAAACATCAGGGAGGAAAAGAAAAAATATTTGGGCCCCTAAACACCACTCCAATCACTTCATCTCCTATGATCCTTTCATGCTTTCAGGATGTAGGGTGCTAAAAATTTTGTGAAAGTGTCAAGCAAGTCAGCAGCCATTTATACTTGACTAGATTGTTTCTCTGTAGCTTACAAAATCATCAAGTTAATCTAGCAGGGGTGCAATTTGAGCTCTCATATGAAATCATTTCCAAAGCAACAGGTATACTGGACATTGGTGAGGTATGGTTCAAACAAAAGAAGCTGGAGTTGAGTTATTATGGGCCCTATTTGAAACCCAGCTATCAATAAAATTGTAAGGTTGTTTTCCCTTTTTCCCATTTACTAGAGAGGTGTGCTGCATTGATGAGGCAGATTATCAGTTTTTTCACATGTGAGGTGAGATACTCCCGGATCTACTCATATCATATAAGGTTGTTGATGCATTTCACCAAGGTCAAAATTATGAACCTGCCTTACTACCTTTTCTGAAGCATTGATAAAATGGCCTCAGTTGTGAAGAAGAAAAGCTATGACCACCAAATTTCAAGCCTCTTTCACCACTCCCCAATCAAAATGATTGTCCTATATCAGCTAGAGTAGCAAGGAATATCTTGGGAAACCTTCATCTCACATAATGTGTTTACAAACCCTCGGGCTTTCATCCAGCATAACTTGCTTTCCACTTCACAACCATCTACCTCTGCTCATCCATCATCTCCCCATGTGCTTTCTCCACAAAGAATTTCACCTCTTGTTTCTTCCCCTAATTTTCCAATTGAAGGGGCTGACAATAGCCCTAGTGAAGAACAAATGGAAGGCAGCAGTCAGGAGGAAATTGAGACAGGTAATAATGGACAAGGAGGAAGCAGTGGAAAAGAGGATGATGAAAATGAAGAAAACAATGAAGAGGAGGGAAGTAGCCATGAAGAAAGCAGTGATGGAAAAGATGAAAGTAGTGAGCATGATGAAGAGGAAAATAGAGATGAAAGTAGTGAGAAAAATGATGAAGAAGAGCAGCATAATGAGGAGGACAACCGTCAAAGTGCCCAAGACAGTCAAGGAAAGAGTCATGACAGTCATGACTGTCTTGAAAAAAATCAGTCCGTGGAAGACAAAGAAAATCAAAGTGAGGCAAGTGCAGAAGATGTCAATCAATCAGAGGATCAAAGTGATGACAACACTACATCCAAAAACCATTGTTTCCCCTCTCACATACACTTATCACAGAGGGAGAAGATATGTGTTTGCTGCCTCTAAAAGGAAAAGGGCCATCTCCTCTCAAACTGCCAAAAAATTGGACAAGGGAAAGGAAAAAATGGAAAATGTTAAGCATAAGATACAAGTTAGAAGGAGTAAAAGGATCAAGAAGACTTCTCAAGGGCCTCTTTTCATTTATCTAGATAGTGAAAATGAATACCAAGATATGAGTACTAAGTTGCTTCTCTTAGAAAAAGATGCACAACTTCAAGAATGGGAAAAGGACTTTGAGAGGGCACAAATAATTATATACTATTATAAAGAAGAGGACAAGCATTTCAAAGAGGTGAAGACGGGCCTTACCTTACAAAAGCAAATGGTCAAACACTATGCAAGGAAGAGCATGCTTGCTAATGCCAAACTAAAGCAAGCCCTCATGGAGCTAGAAGAGCTAAAAAGAACCACAGTGAATGACATGATTGGGATATTGGCTGATTCTTCTCATCAGGTATCTAAAGCCCCTTGAGGGGTCTACACACCAATTTTGAGGCAAATCCAGAAACTTTTTGTTTTTTCCAAATTTTGACCCCTAGGAGCGCAACACCATAGGCGCTACGCAAAACATTGATGCATCCTAAGCTTCTAAAGTTTGCATTTTTGGATTTTTCACATAACCAACAGTCTATCCACAAAATTTCAGGTCAATTGGAGCATTTCCCCCCCCTCAAAAGGTCAAAAAACACATCAAAATTGACCTTTCTACCTCCTTTTCAGGCCAGGCGCTACGCCTAGAGAAATCATGGGAGATTTGATTTTTGAGCAGGTAAATGGCATCCATTCAGCACAAATCAAGTATTTTTGGAAAGTATACTCATCAATATTTCCAACGAGCCATCACGGGGCCAAATCCGATGTCGGAAAGGGGTCCAAAACTCAACTACAATAGACCCTAGTTTTTGCTGAAAGGGCGCTACGCACAGAGACAACCTTTTGCCAAAAAGTCAAAAAAAGACACTAATTAATGAATTTTTTTTTTTTAATAGTTTCTTGGAAAAATCACTCTTTATTTGATTAGGGATTTATGTTTTGATGTTTTTCATTTATTATCTTATCTACAATGTGTCTTGGGCCTTGCATGGTCGTTAAGCACATTTATGAAATTTATGGCTAAATTAGTGTTTCTGGAAGCCTCTTTGGGTTTCCACCTCCTCATTTGCTCCATAAATAGAGCATGAAGCTCTTATGTATTGGTTGGATTTTGATGACTTATTCTGAAGTAATACATAGTCTATTGGATTTTTGAAAAGAATTTGATGTCTTGGAGCTCATGCATGCCCTGATTTGTTTGTTGATGGAGGAGGACTATTTGCAGGATCCATAAGCCTGGTTGATGGTGATGTGTTTCTCTTTTGTTCATTTTTTATAGTTTTCATTATGTTTCCATCTTGCTATGTTGCAGTAGGACAAAGAATTTAGAATAAGGCATGTTTTCTAATGGCACCTTAGGTTTGTTGGTTCTTCACTGCCTTAATGTTTTCTTCCTGAGCTTGTCCATTTCTTGAATGGTTTGGATCAGTTGGTATCAAGCATGATTTATGGCTAGCCCTACATATTTGTTGCCACTAAAAACTCTGTTCTTGGAGTCATATCTTTAAAGCACCATTACCTAGGTTTGTCAAAGAATTTTGTTTCAATCATGCTCTTTGCATTTTCTTAGCTAATTGTTTCAAAGAACCTTCATAGCTATAATCTTAGATGTTTCAGATTTTCTCTCCTTCTATGATTGTAGTTATTTGTGCATCTTTAATGTTTTCAGTTCTTGATGATGAAATCCATGAAATTTGAATAAGTTTCTTGCCTTTCTGTATTTCATTTGAATGTTTATCTTGGATATTAATCAGTTTAAGTATTGTTAATTGAGATTAATGGTTTGCCCTACCTCATGAGTTATAGCTTTTGCTTATATGTGTTTAAGATCTCCTTGTTAAAGTATATGATATATAATTCCTTAATGCTCTGTGTCAAACTTTGTTTTCTCAAAATTAATGTCCATCTCATGATCCTTCAAACCTCAAAGATCCACCAACCAAGATAGATTTTCCCTACAATACTCCCTGCTCCATTTATGAACCTATCATGACCTTGTTAGACTCCATTGCCCAATGACTTGAAGTTTTCCTTGTTTCTATATAATCTATCTAAGCATCATACCAACCAAAAACAATCAACAAAACCAATATTTCATAACTAGCCTAAAATCAACCCTAATCAGCAAACAAGTTCACATATTTGCACCTAATAGAGATATCCCTCTCTGAATCTAGGAAGGTTAGGTCCTTGGATTCCAAAGCTTGGTTTTATGTTACCCCTGTCCATTTGTATCTCAATCAATCTAGAAAATTACAGGGAGCTAACAGTAGCCTCTTGTGGAATAACTCGACCTCCTCTGGCTGACTCTTCCAACACTAGAAATCTCTACCAAAATCTCTATTGCTTCTCCTCTACCTATTCTACTGATCTCCTGGATCAAATTCTCTTTCTGGTTAAATATCTACTCTCTTGGAAATTAGATATGCCTAGATCATTCACCCGATTGACGTGTTTATCTCCAACCCAAAATTATGCTCTTATAATCTCTCGTTGGTGAACAAACGAAAATGGTTAGATCTCCATAAATGGCTAAGATCATCTCAAACTCAATCCGTGTGAGTTTCTAGAGCATTCTCACTTTTCTCAAATAATATCATTTAATTAATTGATTTCCCTAAGTTAGACTTACGCATTTTTTAATTATCGAACAATTATTTTAATTGAGTTATCTTCGTATTTTCTCCTCAAACTTTTTCTAGGTTTTGGAGAAATTGTGTTTCTTATCCTCTCTTACCGAATTCGATACTTGAACACATCTCTGATGCTACAAAAACTAACATAGATTGCACATAACCATAAAAAGGAATTCATGAAGATTCCATATTGTCAGATTGCAGACTAAACCAAGAAGACACTTATCTTGTTAAATTTCAAAGTTGCTTGCACCTGATGAAGGTTGAAATTTTTTCCACCCAACCATAGGCTCAATTGTCTTGTTGATACTTTTTCAACTTGCCACCCCCTAACTAGACCTTGATGTCATCAAAGGAACATTTCCACTCATAAAACAATACATAGAAAATAATGAAAGCCACTCTCCTTCATAACAAGAAATCAATAAAATTTTCCTTCATCCGCCTGAGCTATGAGTCTTCTCAAATCCATGGATGTCATTTCAGTTGAATTTGAAAGCACCAAGGATTACTTTCAATATCCCAGCAATCCCTCAACTACCTCCCCACTCAGTGCCTCCATGCTTGTCCAGGAAAACACCCAAAAACACAACTCTATCTTACAACTTGGGTTAGAGACACTTTTCTTGACTATCTCAATCTGAAAACAGATCTAACAAACCCTCATTGTTTTGCAACCAAGTTACCAACTAGAATGTTTCTTTAACAAATTTCCACTCATATTTTTCCCTCGACCCATTCCCATGCATCCCTTTCTTGCTACTTGTGAATTCACTACTTTTTGACCTCCTCAGCATGATAATTTGTGGGTCAAATCAGAAATTCCATGGGTCGGACCAGCCTCCTCAGGGGGCTGGTTTTATACAATTTCCAACTACCTCTCATAATTATGGGAAGTAGGTTGTTCAATTACCAACTCTCTTACCAACTAACTTTTGGAAATTAAATAAAGGTGTTTTTTTAGTTCAACTCGACAACATAATTCTGCGCAAGGGTTGTTTTCAGCAAGCAAGGGAAAAGGTTGTTTTTAGCAAACAACAATTCCTACTTTCCCCGCACTAGTTCCCACTCATGATATCATTTTCATTACAAGTGCTCATCCCTTTATTCAGTTGTTCAACAAATTCATTAAGTATAAATTACATACATATCATCTCTGGATTAGCCAATTCAACTCATAGTAGTCATGCCAAGATAGATATCACTAACATAAATAATTATATCATTATCAAGTGATCAAAATGGGGGTGTTAAAAGTAGTCTCATAGAATAGAAACCATCAATAACAATGCTTATCTTTTACCAAGTGTAGAATGCAGAATAATACTATTAATACCCTCACCTTGCAGTGGTTACATTTCATAATTTTTTTACAACCACGCAGCTAAAGGATCCTTTGCTTCAGGTTTTCATTATTTTTTTAGTTATAAAGATTAGGCTAAACGGAAGACTACTCACTTTTATTATAAGTTTGCTTTAACTTTTCATTGTATGGAATTTATTTAAATTTTTAAGGTAATGATGCTTTACACTTAGCACTTAACGTAAATATTTCGAAAGATATAAAGAAGCTCAGAGACAATATAAAATCCAGATTGCACGAGGCAACATTGGTTGAATTCACTTAACACAAGCACACACTTGTGACTTTGTGTTCTTAATGACATTCCCGTTATTTTTTCCTCTTCTCTCCAAACTATGTAACAAAACTGAATTTTTTCATGTCATATCATGTCGAGTGAAGTTACTATAATAAAAGGGTATATCTAATGAACAAAGGGGCAACAATACCAAAGACCAGAAAAATCGGCTTGTAATAATTCTATATTGTTAAAAAAAAAAATGGTAGTTTCATATAAATTATTTTAACAATATGAATATTATTAAATCAAATATGTCAACGATACCAAAGACCAAAAAAATGGCTTGTAATCATTCTATATTGTTAAAAATAAATTAATGGTAGTTTCATATAACTTTTTTAACAATATGAATATTATCAAATCAAATATGTCAACGATACCAAAGACCAGAAAAATTGGCTATTGTTAAGGATTTTTTAGTGGTAGTTTCATATAACTTGTTTTAATAATATGAATATTAACAAATCAAATATGTTCAGGTTTGCATCATGGAATAGAGAAGGGTGTTAGGGGAATTATTTCAAGTTAGTGTTGTTATATTCTTCTTGACTTGATAACATTTTATATTGTGATTTAGTAACATTTGGCCTAGAACATATACCTATTATCAAGTTTGCAATCGAAGATATGTGAAAGTTGCAAAATCTTCAAGCGAAGTCTTGGATTTCTACTGCTACCATAATGAAGAATGTCCCCATGGAAAACAATAGCAGAAAACAAAATGAGACAAATGTGAATGAAGGAAACAGTGAGTTTGAGTTTTTACAACTTTAAAAGACGACATAAAAGGAAATATAAAAAATTGAAACGGAAGGATAAGAGAGGAAAGAAAACTGAGAAAAATGTGAATGTAGGGAGAAAGTAAGTTTGATTTATTTCCATCTTTAAAAGAGGACACAAAGGTAATGCAGAAAAAAAGGAAATAATGGAAAGAAACCTAAGACAAATGTGAATGCGGGGGGAAGTAAATTTGAATTATATCGACCTTTAAAAGAGGACACAAAAGGAAATTCAAATAAACTGAAAAAGGATAGAAAAAGTAGGCATAAACATTACAACGGAAGGCTTAATATGGAGGATAAAAATGAATCAAATAAAATCCTCAAGTTTGTGCAACAAGAGAAGAAGACTTTTTCATGGAAATGTGAAGACCCCAAGTAGGCATTCCATCAGGTACTCCCCTTGTCCTTCCTTGTGTAATCCCAACCTATAGAGGAACCAATTAGGAGAACGAACCTATGGTTGAACACTTATTGCTCATATTTATAATTACACAAATTCAGCAAGATGAAGGCATGGAGGAGCATGAATGAGATAGTCATTGACCAAAGAAAACTAATTAGTAGAACAGCTAGGGGTAACCATTAGGGGAATTTTGAGGTCTAAAATGGCCTCCTAAGCAAACCAAAAAATAATATTTAAATAATAAATTAAGAGATGAACTTTAAAGGAAAAGAAAAAGAGTTACCTTTTAGTGTATCTTTTACTTATCTCCTTGTAGGTTTACTCAATTGTTAAGTGTAAACATTTGTTGGAAGTATCCAACAAGTACCAAATTTGCATACCTTTGAGTAGACTGACATGGAAAAATAAAAAATACATATTTCTTTCAAGAAATATTTTTTTTCATTTATTATCAATTTTCATGATGTTGGTGTTATGAAACGAGCTGCAAAAATAGAAGAAAAGAGAGATCAATGCCTTAGAAATAAGCCACTTTGAGGGGAAACCCCCTTTACATTACATAATGAAAAATACTTGGATGATTCAAATGAAAAAACATCCTTTCTATATATAGGAGTCCATGGGGTCACCAGATAATCCTAGCCGACCTAACAATAATAATGTAAGTGCACAACAATAACAATAGTGGGGTTTTATGGGGCACAATAATAACAATATGGGGACTACAGGGGTACAACAATAGTAATAAGGGGGCTACACTAATAATAATAAGGGGATACACTAGTATTATAGGGACATAACAGTTGGTCTACTCAAAAGTATGCAAAGTACTAGAAAAATATTTTTTCATGTAATTTCATTTTTTTCTCGATGTTGGTCTCCTCAAAATTATGAAGAGTGAGAATGTATTGGATATAGAAGTTAATTTCACGTCCAACAAGTAACTGCACTCAACAATTGAGTAAACCTATATGAAAATAGGTAGAAAATATGATTTAAAAAAATGGTTTTCTTATTTTCCCTCCAAAATATTTACCCTTGGGGATCACATCAGCATCTTCAATATTATTGGTTCTTTAAAATTAAATGTTTATAATACATTTTTTGTTTTAAGACCCATTTTTCACCTCAAAATTCCCCTAATGATTGAGAGCACCAAGAAAAACATGGCACGAAAAAAACCCAAATATAGATATGGGGCAATCAATGCAAGAGAAAATACTACCACCATGCCAAGAAACATATTGTTAATTTTTATGGCGTGTTCTATGCTTGTAACAATTAATTCAATGTCTTATTATCCCAATCATAATTTCACTTCATATTCCAATAGCAATAATAGTAAACTTTAGTAGCATTCAATTAACATTCACTTTAGATAACCATTGACAATAATTGTAGATAGAACATCATCAACAATATGCACAAGAAGACAAGCCAAGACAATGAACACAGAAATTTAAGCTAACTCCAAAGAAAAACACCATGAAGGGGAAATCCCAACCAATCTTTCTTATTGATAAATATCAAATGTTCAATGGAGAGAGAAAACCAAATTTAGTATAATAGTCAAAGCCTAAGTATAGAATTATCAATAAAGTTGACAACCAATGATATGAAGTTAAATCTGGTACAATATAATTTTGGTCAACAGACTACGATAGACAACAGTCAACGTGTCCTAACTAGTCCAGTAAACAATGGTCAAATAGCCTCCAATTAATTTTGTCAATGAAACAAGAAACTATGCCTCTTCAACATGTGAAAGTCAACCCAAAATAGAGAGAACAGTGAAATTTTGGTCAATTGTCAGCAGTCAAAGTCTGCGGTCAATGTTGGTAAGCCTTCCCAAAATTCCTCGCTTTTTGTGCTAATGAATGTAGCCTTCCAAAATATAATTTTTCCAAGTCAAATCTCATTTAAACTATCCCCGAAATTCCTCGATCAATGATGGTCAAAGTCAGTTGAACTAAAATTCAACACAGAAGATAAAGATGCCCAGAAAATCGTCACACATGTCGAGAAAATAAGGTTCCCTCAGGTGTACGAAGAAATTATATGATGTGAGAGAAAATGATGTGATGAATGTGCCAAAATGAGGTGACCATATGTTATATTTATAGCAGTGTTGCACGACTATTATAAGACCCGTAAGTACCCGCAAGTATTGACGGGTTCTATAGTGAGATGGGTCAATCGCATAGGACTAGCATAGAACCTTTCTACTCATATTGAACCCGTGAAGAACTGCATGTGACCCGCATAAGTCCTGTGGACCCAATTTTTTTTTTTTTTGGAGATCGCATTTTTTTAAGTTTTTTTTTTATCAAGTCTTATATGTGTTGTTCCCAATTCTTATACGGGTCATTCCTGATTCTTATATGGGTCATCGAGTCAATATCCATATGAGTCTTATATGAGTATGATCCACGAAACATTTATTTATAGTGTTTAATGTGAGGTCAAGAGTCATGTATATTCACCAATGGGGCCAACTTGAAGAAAGGTCATTTATAGGTGAGAACAAATTATAATTGTTGAGGTGAAGGAGGATGCCATCAAGGGAAATCTAATGGAGTTATGGGCCATAAAATGAGGGGATTCTAGGAAGGTGAATTAGCCCCTAGTTTCACTCTTTAACACTCCCTCTCAAATAGAGAGTAATTCCAATGGTCAACATCCATCCATTGCTATGTCACCATGATCATCATGTACCATTTCTGCAACTTATATCATATTTTCTAAAGATTGATATCATAGACCAATAAGAAAGGATCGAAAGAGGGTAGGTCACAAGACCTTGCCACCCTCACCCAAATGACAGAGGCAAGTCCTCATGTTTAGGGGGTATAACCCCTACCAGGCTTGATCCTTAGCGATCAATTCGTTGAACATAATGCATCCTAGTCATAGGGAATACAGTAGTTCCTAATGTGTATGTCAGTAGTACTGATTAACCCTAACTACTTTTCCCAACTCATTGGCCAAATGCGAGGTACTTCCCAAGGGTCTTAGACTATAAGGGTAGGATGTGTGTTGGGGTATCCATGGGGGAAAGTGAAACACTCACCCTGTTCTCATATAGCTTACTCCATAGGGGGAGGTGAAACACTCACCCTATGTTCACATGTTGGGGTATGTACTCCAAAGGGGAAGGTGAATCACTCACCTATGATTATATAGCTCCAAAAAGTACCTTATCCCCCCAACAGCTCCTATATCTCAATATCCAACTCAAACGGGACCCTCATGGGAGGGTATTTCCACGACTCCAAGTCTCTCATGTAAGGCTAAGAAATTGGCCTTCCCTAGAGTTTTCGTGAGGATGTCACTAACTTTTTCATCCATCCTGATGTGTTGGATCATTATTGTGCCATGTTTTTCCATGTCTCAGATAAAGTGGTACCTAATATCAATATGCTTGGATCAGTTGTGGAACATGGGGTTCTTTGAAAGGTGAATCCCACTTTTATTATAAAAATAAATGATGATGGTATCCAACACCAGCTCAAATAGCTCATTGAATAAATACCTTAACTAAATGAATTCACAACAAGCCATACTAGCTGCAATATATTCAGCCTTAGAAATGATTAGTGAAACAGACTTTTGTTTCTGGCTCATCCATGAAATTGAAGCAGAACCCAAAGAGAAAAAACATCCATATGTTTTTTTTTAACCACCACACTACCAACCCAATCAGCATCATTATATCCATGTAATCTAAGGTTTCTCTCAATGTAACTTAGTCAATGGTTGACAGTACCATGAAGATATCTCAAAATATTATTTGCAACAACCCAATGTATATCATGAGGTTCAACCATAAACTGACTCAATCTATTAACACCAAATCATATGTATGGTCGTGTGTTCACCAAGAACATCAAAACTCCCCCAAGTTTTCTATATTCATAAGGATTTCGCAAATCTGGACCAACAACACTTCCACTTAGCTTCTTGAAATTTAGTTCCATCGATGTAGTCACTGACTTGCATTCCACCATGCCACATATTTATAACAGCTTCACAATATATTTTCCTTGAGAAAAGAAACTATCACCTGGATTTTTCCAAACCTCCAAGCCTAGGAAGTAATTCATCAATCCTAGGTCCTTCATCTCAAATTCGGAAGTAAACTCCCTCTTATATTGATAAATGAGAGGGTTTTCACCAGTGATAAATAGATAATCAAAATACATGGCCAAAATAAGTGGCATGTCCTTTTCAAACTCTAAGTGTAAGTTCGGATCGACATAGCTCCTTGTAAATCCCATCTTCATGAGATAGATATCAATCCTCCCCATAAGAACTTCAGTAGAGCTTGATCATAAATCATGGCACAGGTGGCTTCCATAATAGTTCGATACTTTCTCTTGGAAACTCCATTTTTTGTGGATTATATGGAATGGTAGTCTCCCTCTTAATACCTTCCTCTCCGCAAAATCCATTGAATTCATTAGATTCATACTCGGTTCCATTATAATTTCTCAATGTCTTGATCTTATTTCTTATATGATTGTCCACCAAATATTTGAAATAACGGAACCATCTACATAATTCATCCTATTTATTCAAGAAATAAATCAAATTCTTGTGGGAGAATTCATACATAAATATCACATAGTATAAGTATCCTCCTAATGAAGTCAAGGGCAAACGACCAGCCATGTCAGAATGGATCAATTGAAGAATATTAGCTGTCTTTCTCTCACTAGAAGGGAATGGTCCCTTTATATTTTTTTTCAGCTTCACAACCTTAACAAACTCCTTCATGATTCATGTGAAACTCGAGCATCCATTTAAATATCTTCCTTACACCAGATAAGGATTTGTAATGTAAGTGAGAAAATATTCAGTGCCATAGCTCACATTGAATAGAGGTGTCATTTTCAAAAGCTCCCAAAGGACTTACACCAACTTGATAAATACCATCATCCCTAAACCCAAAATTAAAATCATCCTTAAATTTATTATTCCATGTGCGTATCTTTCCATCAATGAAAGCTACCTTGAATCCTTTGGATTACATCACAAAAGACACCAAATTCTTCTTCAAATTGGGTACACACAAAACATCTTGGAGATGTATGGTTTGACCATGGTTCAAGTGAAGAGTAACAATTCCTATCCCTTTCATGGGGTATGTGGCATTATCTCCAAGCATAATATTTAGATTAGTCCTCTTCTCAACTAAATTTGAGAGAACCTCCTTATATCTAGTGAAATTCCTTGAGGCTCCACTATCAATTAACCAATGATCCAAGGTGTCCAAAGGAGAGGGAGTAGAAAAAGCATAAATGAGCTAATATTCATCTTGTTTTTCAAAAACATTATTTTCATCATACTTGACATTTCTTGTCCTCTTGGGAGGTTGATTATTTCCTTCTCAAGCAGTAGGAGCATTTCTTTCCCCTTGGTTGTTAGAAATGTTGTTTCATTGATTGTTGTTGTTTTCCCTTGGAGGATTTTTCTTGTTAGGATATTCTCTAGCATAGTGACCAAATTTGTTGCAGTTGTAGCATATTCCTTTTCCTTTTCCCTTGAATCCCTTCTTAGATCCTTGACCCTGATTTCTTGAATTAGATGGACCAACAATATTCCTCCTAGCATGTGCATAGAAAGTAGTAGGTTCACTTCCATTGAAATATTTATCTCTCTCCATAATCATTATTTCCTCTTGAGTGCATATAGTCAATAGTTCATCAAAACCAGGTATATTTTCATTGTTGACAATGGAGGTGAAAAACGTTTCCCATGACCTTGAAATACCTCTAAGTGCAATGAGGGTGAGTTCCATGTCAATAGTAAATTCTCCAATAGATATAAAATCATTCTTTACTTGAGTTTTTCTCATGAAGTATGTTTGTATAGAATCCCCTTGTCCATCATGAAATCCCTCAACTTGTTCTTGAGAAAGAGGATTTGATTTGCATTGTTGACTTTGAACATCCCCATCAACTTATCATACATTTCCTTGGAAGTTCCCAAATCATAAATATAAGAGATTAAATGCTTTTTAATGGAGTAAACTAATAATTTCTTAGCTTTGGCCTCACATTTCTTATACTTCATTCTAGCAGCAGTAGGTGCATTTGAAGGAGGCTCCACCACTTTCCCTTGCACATAATCCAACACTTCTTTTTTTCCAAGGTCAAATAAAGTATCATATTCCAAGCATGATAATTTGATGTGTCAATGATATTATCCTCAATCTTGAAATAAGAGGTAGAAACCATGGAGACTTGTCCAACAGGCCTTGTTCAGCAACAACAAGTATTCCAATAATGTTTGCTTACTTATTCACCTTAGCTTTGATTCCATGTTAATTTTTATGGTATGTTCTATACTTGCAACAATTACTTCAATGTATTATTAGCCCAATAATAATTTCATTTTAGATTCCAATAGAAACCATAGTAAAATTTAGTAGCATTCAATTAGAATTCAATTTATATAACCATTGACAGTAATTGTAGATAGAAAATCATCAGTAATATCCATAAGAAGACACACCAAGACAATTGTTAGGAATAGTTAAGAATAACTTAGTCTAGTGTAGATTTAGGTAAAGCATGTTTCTTTACCATGTACATTTGTAACTTATAATCCGACGGTCACGATTCGTAGTGATCCGGCAGCTATCTCTCACCTCGGTATTAACGACACTTGATCCGTGGATTAACACCCGATTGGTCCATGATCTCTATTTAAAAAGAATGGAGGGTCATTTTTCTGGTAACATTTTATGAGAGAAACGTATGTAAATTTTCTTTTTATATTAATAAATTGCCTGAAGTGGCCACATTGGTTCAAGCCGTGGACTGTTTCCCTCTTTGAGGGTTTTAACCACGTGATTATACTGTTGTACTAATTTGTGATCTATTTGTGAGTGGTGACCTTTGGTTCTTGATCTATGGAACTTACCCTGTAAATTCCTACATGGTATCAGAGCTATTTTGAGGGCCGCATCCATTGTTGATCAAAATCTGAAGCAAGTTTGAGTGCATACGAATTCAATTTTGTAGACCTATTATTTCTGAAAATTTTTGGGCTTGGATAATAGCTCAGTTGTGTCCGGAGCGTATGTTAGAGTGAGGAATGCCTTTCATTTCATGCGAAAAGGTTTCCGGCTGCCCAAGTTATGACAGTTTAGATATGGAGGTATAAAACATTTGTTTTGCAGTTATATTTGTTAATAGTTTTGCTTATTTCAGCTCCCTTTTTTATTTTCGGTTTTTAGGTTTTATTTATTTGCCATATCTATACCCTCTTCTTTGTGTTTTCTCTTTGTTGTGCGCTATGTGCAATCTCGATAAATCAGAAACAGGGTAAAGGGATTTTTTTTGCTACGTATTCTCTTTCCCCGCATCTTTGTGCAATCTCGAGAAATCAGAAATAGTGAAAAAAGTGATAGTTGTTGGTAAGGCTAACCAAAAATCTAACATTCTACCATAAGGCTTTGCATTTTGTTTTTTTTTTTTTTTTTTCGGTTTTTTGTGCAGGAAAAGGCATGCATACCGAAGAGTAAAAACAAAAAAAACAAAAAAAAAAAAAAAAAAACCCTTCCTCCTTTCATATAATAATGTGATCCTTTTACTATCTCACTTGGTGAGGGGTTAGTTTATGAGAATAAAGGTCTTGGGTTCAAGTATCCTTCTCAAGCTTCCCGTAACTATTTGGCATCTACAACTCAGATTTTTCAAAACAAAAAAAAAAACCCTTCCTCCTTTCATATAATAATATGATCCTTTTACTATCTCACTTGGTGAGGGGTTAGTTTAAGAGAATAGAGGTCTTGGGTTCAATTCTCCTTCTCAAGATTCTTTTGTAAAAAGTTTTTGTTTAAAGGAGTGGATTTTTTTTTTTAAAAAGCCGCACTTCATCCCGTTCATGTAACTATTCGGTATCTACAACTCAGATTTTTCAAAAGGCATAACTTCTTCATCTAGAAGCCATTTTTCAAGCCGTTTTTTTTTAACGGCCTAATTTTTTGAGATCTTTCCATTGGAGTAGTTACTTTCAGCCTTTCTCAGCTTCAGTTTATTTATTTTTTAAATGGAAAGTGCATGCCTGGTTATTCTTAATAGCACCAATTATTTCCAATGGCTACCTCACATGGTAGATATACTTAGAAGTAAAGGGCTTTATAGAATAGCCACTGGAAAAGAAACTAAACTTTCCGATGATGATAAAGCTGCTAAATGGGAAAATAAACAAGATCAAGCACGAGGGTTGATAGGAATTTCCATTTCTCAAGATCTTTAATTTCATATCCTTGACATTGACACCCCTGATGAAGCCCTGGAAAAGCTAAAAACTGTTTTTGGCATTGAAAATCAAATCAGGGCCCACCAGCTTGAAAATGAGTTGCTTACTTTGGACCCCAATAATTTCTCCTCCATTGAATATTTTTTGTCCAAATTCAAGACCACTTGAATTCTCTTAGAAGGTTGTAAGATCAAAAAGGATGATGGTAGCCTCATCTATTGCATTCTTGCTAAGCTTGGCCCTGTATACTCTATATTTTTTTATGCCTTCCATTCCATTAGAGAAGCCATCATTTCTTCAGGAACCACCTACAAGAATCCCTCTTTTGATGCCTTTTGCAATTCTTTGACAAGAGAACAAGAAAAAATTTTACACCTTGGTCTTATCATTGCTGGAAACGCTTCTAAGAAAGCCTTAGCAACCCAAAAACAACCATATCAAAAGAATCCCAAGAAGTAGTATCCTAAAAAATATGGTCCTAAACCAAACAAGGGCCCTAAGCAATTTCAGCCATAAAATGAAAAATCAAATCACCAAAATAATAAGGAAAATCAAAACAAAGGGAAGAAGACATATAGACATTGCAAATTTTGCAATCGGGATGGACATATAGAGTCCAAATGTTTTAAGAAGATGGAAGCCTTAGAAGCAGCAATGAAGAAGCACAACATCAACTTGGAGCACTCTTCACCATCATCTTCAGGCATGGCACTTTCTGCTTGTGGTTATCAAGCATCAAGATCTGGTTATACATTAAATGTATCTTCTTCTTCTCCTTCTCATGAGTGGCTCATTGATTCTGTAGCTTCTTACCACATGGCTAAAAATAAATCCATGTTTTCTTCTTTAAATGATTGTAACACCAAACATATTTATGTTGGTGATGATAGATCTCTTAGTGTTGTAGGATCTGGAACCATTCATCTAGATAATGGTTAGTTTAATGATGTACTATGTGTTCCTACCTTGTCATGCAACCTTCTATCTTTTTATCAGATAACTCATTCAGGTGAAGGGAAAATAGTAGAATTCTCACCTCATGATGTTGTAATCAAGGACCTCAAAGATCCTAAACATATTTTAGCTACTGGCATTGCTGATGATTCCACAAGGTTGTATAAGTTTGACAACTTTGGGTGATCATGTCTTCCCTCTGTTTTTGTTACTCATAATGATGATGTGAGCAAACTTTGGCACGAGCAATTTGGTCACTTAAACTATCACTCTCTTCAAACTCTATGTAAGGAAAATATGGTGACGGTCCTTCCTATGGTATCTTGCCGAGATGGTGTTTGCTCCGGATGTGTACTCGAAACAAATCAACGGTATAGTTTTAACAAACGTGCCTCTTGGCACGCTTCAGCCCCTTTGCAGTTTGTGCACAGTGATTTATGTGGTCCACTTCCTGTTGTTTCTTTCTCTGGTTGCAAGTACTTCTTAACTTTCATTGATGATTTTTCCAGATGCACTTGGGTATATTTCTTAAAACTCAAGAGTGAAGTTTTTAACATGTTCTTGGCCTTTAAGGCCTTTTTTGAGAAAAAATTTGGACATCAAATTCTTAATTTAAGATCAGATAATGGCAGAGAACATGTTAACAACAAATGTATCAACTTCTCAACTGAGCATGGCATTCAATTGCAACATATTGTTCCATATAATCCATAACAAAATGGTGTAGTTGAAAGGAATAATTGCACCTTAAAAGAAATGGCTAATTGTATGCTTCAATCTAAAGGACTTGGTCTCAATTTTTGGGCAGAAGCCATTAACTGTGCAAATTACATAGTAAATTGCACTCCTACTAAGGTTTTAAAGAATATCACTCAAGAAGAAGCTTGGAGCTCAATCAAACTAGATGTAAATCACTTTCGTGTTTTTGGAAGTGATGCTTGGGCCCATATTCCAAATGCGAGACATAAAGCCTTAGAATCTAAGAGTGAAAAATGCATTTTTGTTGGATATTCTGAAGATGTCAAAGGATATAGACTTCTTCAAACAGAATCCAAAAATATAATCATTAGAAGAGATGTAAAGTTTGATGAAACTATATCGGCCTGCGAGCCTAGTTCGGCGGGTGTGCCACCTTTGGCCTGCGAGCCTGATTTGGCATATGTGCCACCTCTCTCTCTCTTCTATTTTTAATAGCATTCTCTCTAGTTCAGATGATGACAACGAGGATGAAAATCCTCCTCCACCTCTTTAAATTGTTCCTTACACTCCACCACTTCCAATATGGGTCCGCTCTACTCGGGATGCATCAGTTTCTCTTGCAGGTGACCCTGCCAATAGACGATGTACACGTTCTCATTTCGAAAGATCTTCTTCCTTATTGGCTCAAGTTCCAGAAAATCCTGATCCAGAAACCTTTGAAGAAGCCTCCGGTCATCCAGCTTGGGATGGAGCTATGAATGAAGAATATCATTCCTTATTGGCGAATGACACTTGGGATCTTGTTCCTCTTCCAAAAGGAAGAAAACTTGTCAGATACAGATGGGTCTACAAAACAAAGTTTGGACCAGATGGAAAAGTGGATAGACATAAAGCTCGTCTTGTCTCTAAGGGATTTTCACAAGTTGAAGGCATTGACTATACTGAAACCTTCTCCCCTGTTGCCAAAATGAATTCTATCCACCTTGTTCTTTCCCTTGCTGCTTCCTTTAAATGGGAAGTCCATCAGATGGATGTTAAATTCTCCCTCTTACATGGAGATTTACATGAAGAAATCTACATGGAACAACCCCCTAGCTTTATTCAAAACAACTCTAGCCTTGTTTTTCGCCTTAAGAAGTCTCTCTATGGTCTCAAACAAGCTCCTCGAGCTTGGTATGCCAAAATGGATAGATTTCTATTAGATAATGGCTTTTCTAGGTGTCATTCTGACAACACTATCTACACCAAGAAAGTGGTTAAGTCCTTCACCATCCTTGTTCTTTATGTTGATGATATTATCCTTATTGGTAGTGATCCAAACCAAATAAACCATTTGAATTATAGCCTCTAAAAGAAGTTTGAAATGATAGACTTAGGACACTTGCATTATTTCCTTAGTCTTCAAGTCTTGCAATCCAAGGAAGGCATTACCCTTTCTCAGTCCAAGTATGCATGTGATCTTCTACACCACTTTCACATGGAAGACTATAAGCCAGCCCCTTCCCCATTTTAGTCACTTGTACTACCCCTAAATTTTATGCTACCTTATATCATCAACTTGTTGGTAAACTTATGTATCTAACCCATACCTGTCCTGACCCTTCCTTTTTCATTGGTCTTGTCACTTGGTTTATGCACCAACCTCATGAAAGTCATTGGAAAGTAGCTAAAAGAATACTTCAATATATTCGAGGTACAGTTCAGTTCAGTGCAGAAGCATTTCCATTGTTGATTGGTTTCACTAATTCTGATTGGGCTAGTGACCCTGATAATCAAAAGTCTACTGCAGGATATGAATTCACTCTTGGTTCAGGACCTATTACTTGGTCTTGTAAGAAACAAACTACCATGTCTCTTTCTTCATCAGAAGCAGAGTACTGTGGTGCAATTGAAGCCAACAAGGAAGCCATGTGGCTTCGTCAAATTTTGTTTGAATTTGGTCTTCATCAGCAACATCCAACTACACTTTAGTGTGATAATCAGAGTGCCATTCAGCTATATAAAGATCCAGCTCAGCATCATTTTATGAAACACATTGAACTCCACATACACTTCATCAGAAAGCTCATTCATGATCGTGTTCTTGAAGTATAGTACTGTCCAACCAATGATCAAGTAGCCGATATCTTTACAAAGGCTCTCACAGAAGCGAATTTTACCAGACTTCGATCCATGCTTGGAGTTCAGGAAATTTTTCATTAAGGGGGGATAGGCTCTAATTCCTCCTTCCTTCTCCTATTGTGTCACTTTTGTAAATCCTTCAATCCTATCCCAATTTGTTCTTAAGGGGGGTTGTTAGGATATTTCGACACATAGGAAATAGGCTCCTTTTGTGTCACCTTTGTAAATCCTTCAATCCTATCCAAATTTGTTCTTAAGGGGGGATGTTAGGATATTCCGACACATAGGAAATAGTTAATAATAACTTAGTCTAGTGTAGAGTTAGGTAAAGTGTGTTTCTTTACCATGTACATTTGTAACTTATAATCCGATGGTCATGATTTGTAGTGATACGACGGTTATCTTTCACCTCGGTATTAA
This sequence comes from Pinus albicaulis, assembly GCA_034641835.2. Lineage (NCBI taxonomy): Eukaryota > Viridiplantae > Streptophyta > Pinopsida > Pinales > Pinaceae > Pinus > Pinus albicaulis. Next base: position 934,100,921 of record CM076574.1, on the reverse strand, counting down.
TGACACTTGATACGTGGCTTAACACCTGATTGGTCCATGATATCTATTTAAAGAGCATGGAGGGTCATTTTTCTGGTAACCCTTTATGAGAGAAACATATGTAACTTTTATTTTTATATTAATAAATTACCTGAAGTGGTCGCATTGGCTCAGACCATGGAATTTTTCCCTCTTTGAGGATTTTAACCACATGGTTATACTGGTGTACTGATTTGTGATCTATTTGTGAGCGGTGACCTTGGGTTCTTGATCTATGGAACTTAGCCTGTAAATTCCTACAACAATAAACACAAATATTTAGGCTAATGCCAGGGAAAAACCCCACAAGGGGGAAAACCAACCAATCCTTCTTATTGATAAATATTGAATGTTCAACAGAGAGAGAAAATACAATTTAGTACAATAATCAAAGCCAAAATATAGACTTATCAATAAAGTTGACCAACTAATGATATGAAGCTCAATCTGGTCCAATATAATTTTGGTCAACAATATACAATAGACCTTAGTCAATATTACCTAACCAATCCATTCAATAGTGATAAAAAGGTAGTCAAACAACCTCCAATTAATTCAGTCAATGCAACAAGAAACTTGGCCTCTTCAACAAGTCAAATTCAACCCAAAACAGGGAGACGAACAATCAAATTTTGGCTAACTATCTGTGGTCTAGCCTGCAGTCAATGTTGTTCAACCTAATCAGAATTCCTCGTTTTGTGTGCCAATGAATGTATCCTACCCAAACAGAATTTATCCAAGTCAAATTGTCCCTAAAATTTCTTAGTTAATGTTGGTCAAATTTAGCTAAAATGAAATTCAACACAGAAGATAAGGATGCCCAGAAAATCCTTGCAAATGTGGAGAGAAGAAGATCACCTTAGGTGTAAAAACCAATCAGATGATGTGAGAGAAGGTTATTTGATGAATTTTCAAAAATGAGGTGACCATATGTTATATTTATAGTGTTTAACGTGGGGTCAAGAGTCATGTTTATTCACCAATGGGGTTGACTTGTAGATGTGGCTAACTTGAAGAAAGGTCATTTATAGGTGTGAAAAATTTCTAATTTTTGAGGTGGAGGAGGATACCATCAAGGGAAGTCTAATGGAGTGATGATACATCAAAGGAGGGGCTTCTAGGAAGGGGAATTATCCCCTATTTGCACTCTTTAACATATATTGAAAAGCATAGCATCGAAAAACATGGTACAATAACAAACAATGACATTAAGATGTATGTGCAGATAAAGAAATAATTCCAAGGTGTCTCGACTTATCCCTTCCTTCTAATATAATAACATATGCCAAATGGATCCAAGACTTGGACATTGAAATGCTCGAGAATGAAAATATTGGATATGGTACATGGCACATTTCTTTTTACTGAATGAAATGAGGTCTTAGGGTCTAACATAGAAAATCCAACCCCATTCAGTGCATTTATTATATATCACACCTGCATAAAATTTTTGTTAGGAAATAAAAGGTGGGTCTCGTCACTTTTTGGTAGTCTTCATGAACACACATAGGGAGCTTGGAAAAGTTATTGGCACATAAGTTTGTACATACACTCAGTGCTTTACCTAAGACTTAGTATAACTATGGAGAGATTCCCCCATCAGACAAAGGATTGGTTCAGTATATGCTCTGGGTCACATACTACTTTAAACCTTAAGTTGTTACTAACTAGTGTGGGAGAAACTAAAGCATTTACTGTCCTACACTGACCCAAGAGTTCACCTATGTTGAAGCCATGCAACAAGCACACGTATTTAGATATAAAATATGGTAGTGTGGGGAGGAAAAGTGTTATCATGAACCTTATAAAACAAAACAGTTAAAGTGAAAACAAATATAAAAATGTCATATACATAAAATACTATGAGGAGAAACAAATAGATGTAGCCCTAACCCAACAAGCAATACCTCTATGCCAAGTTCATATTTGGTTATTCCATCCCACAAATTTGGTTGAAGTCGTCCAACCTCCCATGCATTCCATTATGAAGGTATTGAATGTAAAACGACTAGATGCGTGGAAGAAATATTGTATTATCAACTTCCACTACTACCACCACAACCAATGCTTTGCAAACTTCCATTGTTTCCACCACTTCCAAAACCTTACTATGTTATGAAACCAGCTCCAAAAATAGAAGAGAAGAGAGATCAACGCCTTATAAATCAGCCACTTCGAGGGGGAAACCTCCAATAAATTACATAAATTAACAATTCTTGGAAGATTCAAATGACCAAAACCTCCCTTATATATATAGGAGTAAATGGGGCCACAACATGTAATATCGCAAATGGGAGAATGCAGTAATACTTCACACAATATAAGAACTTACAGCAAGATAAACAATAAATCTCAAGACAACATCAGAATTTACAGAGAAGCTGAGCCATTTTATTATATTGGAGAAGAATCAGTTACACCATGTACAAAATATGAGCAGATATAGCCAAAGAGATGGTCTAGAAGTACCCATAAAACAAGCTACAACAGGTATAACGTAACTGGAGAGGCTCTGTAGCAAATACTGCACTCTCCCTTCAGCAGAATATAAACATATAGTTGTAGGCTGAAAAGGGAAATGCAAATCTACTCAAAACTGGAGCTTAGATGATGCCAAGATTCAAGGTCTGGCCAATGTGATGGATTCCCAAGATAACCCAAAAAGGATTTTCCAAATCTGCAACTTTGGAAAATCACCTCCCTAGGATTTGATCCTTGATCTGCTGGGAAATACAGATTGGAAGCTAGATTTGACAAATAGATGGCTGAAATATGATATCAGATTAGATCTAAGCTTGAAGGGTTGATCCCTTCTTCAGATCTATGAGCCAGAAGCTTTAGATCTAGCTTCTCAATCCTTCAATGATGATTGCAGCTGCTGCAACACAACTACCTCTAGAAACTGTGCTATGAGGGAAAGAGAGGCCTTCTGATTGCTGAAAAATGCTGCAATAAACTCCAGGATGATGGTAATACTAATTTAAATGTGAGGGAATGATCCCTCATAGGATTGCTAGCTGAAATACTAGCAACTTCCTTCCTCCTTTTTAGATCTGCAAAATGAACAACGTTATTCCTTAAGGGAATACTGCTATTAGGAGGTAAATAAATTTTGGCATGATGCTAGATCTGAAATGAAGCTCTGGGAAGCTGATATTTAAGCCCAAGGTGATAGGAATAAACGCTCACCAATTCTCCAGCTGAAGTACTGAAGACAAATTATACCTTCCAAACTGAACTTCAAAAATCTGTAATTCCTTAATATAAATGTTCTGCAGAAAGTAGAAAAATAGATGTGGCACTTAAGCCTGATGTAGAATGAAGTATAATACTCTTTCTAGAGCTACTTTAATAAAGAGGTGGTATTCTCGCTTGGGAACACCCTGTGCTAAATAGCACCTGCAATATCTGCTAAACAGCCCAAGAAAGCAGTGGAATGTCACATGAAAATTTCAGATCTGAAAAGATCTTTACATCAAGAATAACCAGCATGCCCTCATACTTGCCTTCATCTCCTTTATATAAAATTTGAGCCTTCCCAAGCCTTGACCCTCATCTAGATTGCGTTGTCACATGTGGACAAGATCCTCCAAGTTGGATTGCAATGTTTGGCCAAATCAACCATCATGTCTAGGTGCAATGTACACCTTCCATCAAGTGTGCCTTGTTGGCACAATGTTATCCATCACTTAATCATGAATGTCCCATGATCTTTGACATCTTCAAGATATTATTGGACTGAATCGTCCCTGTTTGATCATTTCAAGATCTTAGTTGACTGTGTCAACCTCCATGATCTATCTCATTAATGAGATAGGTTCTCCAATTTCATTCACACTAGTAGTTGCTCAACTACCTTGCTATCCAGATCTAGGCTAAATGAATCCACATTCGCACACACAAAAGTGGATATTTATTCATATTGAGGATTGTGGGTCCCTCCACCCTTTTATTTAATTAATTCAGTAAGAAACTCAAGGACTCTAATATTCCAAATATGATGTGAAAATTTGGGAATATTACACAATGTAAAGTCCATGGGGCCACAATGTAATCCTAGCCGACCTAACAATAATAATGTAAGGGAACAATAATAACAATATGGGGGTTACAAGGGTACAACAATAACAATAAGGGGGTTACAATAGCAACAATAAGGGATTATACTAGTAATATAAGGACCTAACATACTCCTCTCCTTCAAAAAAGTGTTGTCCTCAGTGCTTGAGTAGCTCCGGGTGCTTCTGTATAAAATTATCATCTTCCCATTTAGAATCTTTAGTGGGTAATTTCTTCCATTTGATGAGATCCTCTGAAATTGATCGATTTTGTAGCTGTCGAGTTCTCGTTTCCATGACTGCTTCAAGTTCCAATATGGTCTTTCCTTCCTCATCAAGTTTTGGAAAAATTGTTTGAACTGGAAGTTTGTCCCCTATAACCTTCTTTAAGCATGAAACATGGAAAACCAGATGCACTCGCGAAGAAGCAGAAGCTCCAATTTGTATGCCATAGTACCAATATTTTGCAACACCTTATAAGGACCATAATACTTTGGCGATAATTTATTATCCTTCTTAGCTTGCTTGAGGGAAATTTTTTTGTATGGTTGTAGCCATAAAAATACCCAGTCTCCTACATCAAAACTTCTCTCACTGCGATGTTGATCTACCTGTTATTTCATTCGATTTTGTGCCAAATTTAGGTTATCCTTTAAGACTTGGAGAACTTCTTGTTGATGCTCAATGTAATCTTCCACGGCTTGAACCCTAGAATTTTCCGTTGAAGAAGATGTGATGGACGGTGGATGATATCCATAAAGTGCCATAAATGGAGTCATTTTTGTTGCAGTATGGAAGGAAGTGTTATACCACCATTCAGCTAGAGGTAACAACTTGACCCATTGTTCTTGCTTATCAGATACAAAACAATGAAGATATCCTTCCAAACATTTATTCACTATCTCAGTTTGACCATCGGATTGAGGATGATAAGATGAGCTATGAGCTAGTTGAGTACCCAAACAAGAAAATAATTCTGTCCCAAAATTTTCTGTAAAAATGGGATCTTTTTCAGTTACAATAATCTATGGGTTTCCATGTAGCCATGTAGCTTTTAAATTGTTTCCATAAATGCAGTAGCAAATGTACTTGCTTTAAATGGATGAGATAATGCACAAAACCATGCATACTTGGTAAGTCTATCAACTACCACCATGATGACACTCTTTCCTTCGGACTTAGGTAAAATTGTGATAAAATCCATATAAATATCCTCCCAACATTGACTTGGAATGGATAAAGGTTGTAGAAGACCTGGCTCCTTAATTGTCTCAACTTTATTTTGTTTGCAAACCAAACATTCCGCCACAAACTTTTTAATATTCGATTTAAGACCATCCCAAAAAAAATCTTTCTTCACCCTGTGGTATGTTTTTAAAAATCTTGAGTGTCCTCCTAAAGGAGAAGTGTGTAATTCCAAAAGAATATTTTGTTTGTTTCCACACTTCTTCGACCTTCTTCCATTCATCCCTTAATGCGGTTATCCAATCTGGTTGGATAATAGAAATGGCACAAAGCAATGCTTCCACCTCTTCATCCTTTCTTGAAAGTGCATTTGCAACAACATTTAGCTTTCCTTTTTTGTAGATGATTTCAAATTCATAACCCAACATCTTTGTGACCCATTTTTGCTGCTCTTCTGAAGATAGTATTTGTTCCAAAAAGTGTTTAAGACTATCATGATCAGTTTTTACCTTGAAATGTCTTCCCATTAGGTAAGGTTGCCATTTCTTTAGTGCATGTAGTATTTCCAACATTTCCTTCTCATAAATAGCCTTTTGTAAATACTTTCCTTTGATTGGACGACTTTCAAAAGTAATGGGTCTTCCTTATTGCACTAAAATAGCACCAATTCCATTTCCTGAGGCATCACATTCCATAATAAAGGTTTTTTTGAAGTTTGGCGTAGCTAATACTAGTGTTAGGCACATTGTCTCTTTAATATGTTCAAAGGCCTTAGTTGCTTCAGGAGTCCATGAAAATGCATATTTTTTCAATAATATTGTTATAGGTGCTGCTATTCTCCCATAATTCTTAACAAACTTGTGATAATACCCTATTAACCCAAGTAATCCGCGCAACTACTTTATGGTTGTGAGGACTTTCCATTCCTTAATGGCTTTAATTTTGTTAGGGTCTACTTTAACATCCTCGTGAGATACAATATGACCCAGATATTCCACCGCTTGTACTCCAAAGAAACATTTCAATGTTTTTGCATACAATTGTTTCTCCTCCAATATTTTTATCACCCTTTCAACATGTTGAAATTATCCTTCCAAGACCTGCTGTAGATTAGTATATCATCAAAAAATACTAGCACAAATTTTCTAAGAAAGGGTTTGAAAATGGAATTCATCAACCCTTGAAATGTAGAAGGTGCATTGGTAAGGCCAAAAGGCATGACCAAAAATTATCAATGACCCTCATGAGTTCAAAATGTTATTTTCAGAATATCTTCAGTCTTCATTCTAATTTGATGATATCCTGAACGAAGATCCAACTTAGTAAAATAAATTTCTCCATGTAATTCATCCAATAATTCATCAATCACAGGAATAGGAAATTTATCTTTAATAGTGAGCTTATTGAGCTCCCTATAATCCAGACACATGTGCCATGATCCATCCTTCTTGTGCACCAATACTACTGGAGCAGAGAAAGAACTTTGACTAGGTTGAATTATACCAACCTCTAACATTTTTGCAATCATACGTTCAATTTCACTCTTTCGTACATAAGGATATCTCTAAGGCCTGATATTTGGAGGAACACTTCCTAGAATCAAATGAATAGCATGATCATGATCACGAATAGGTTGGAGTCCTTTGGGAGTTTCAAAAACCTTGGAATGATTGTCCAAGACTTTTTGGAGATATGGAGAAATAGATAATTTTGATGTTGGAACTTTTAGTGAGCATAATTGTGAAATTAAGCCTCGTTGTTCTTTATTCAGAAGATTTGTCATGACATTAGAGCTTATTATATTTCTTGGCTTCCATGAAATACCTCGTAATTCGATTTCCTGTCCTTCTGAAAAAAAATTCAAGAAAAGTTCTTGAAAATTAAAAGCTATTGTCCCCAAAGATTGTAACCATTGTACTCCTAGTACAACATCAGCACCTCAAATTGGAATGGAAAGCATTGGAATATTCAATACATATTCCTCCATGGCTAGCATGATATTATGGCATTTTCCAGAGCAATTTATATTTCCTCCATTTGCAACCATCACTTGACATTTTGGTGTTAGGTATAGGAAACAATTCAATTCCTTGGCTACCTTACAATGAATAAAATTATGGGTACTACCTGAATCAATCAACACTATTACCTTTTTCTTCTTGATATGTCCTTCCATCTTGACAGTTTGAGGAGTGGTAATTCCTGCCAATGCATTACACGATATGGTTGGACTCATTTCTTCTTCTTCTAGGGTTGGTTCCTAGTGTATATCCTCTTCTTTTGAAGTTTCTTGTTCATTTTCTTCTTCCTCTTCTAAATCTATGTAGAATAATTTCTTCTCAACACACTTATGACCTTTAGAGTATTTTCTATCACAACTGTAGAAAAGCCCTTTTTCTCTTTTTTCTTCCAATTTTTGTGGTGTCAACCTTGTAGGTTGTGGAAGTCTAGTAGTAGCAACACTTCCATCTTTATAGATGTGAGTGGTAGGCTTCCTTGTCGCCATAATTTTACATTAAAATTTTCTTGCCAACCTGAATGCCTTATCCAATTAATTAGGTTCCAAAACATGAAATTCATGTTGGATGTTATCCTTTAAAATCCCTATGAAGACATCAATCATGTGTTCCTCTGGAATATCAGTTACTCTTATTTTCAATTTTTGGAAGTCCTCAATGTGCTCCCCCACTGAACCCTTTTGTTTGAGATTTACCAATTGGCTAAAGAAGGTGTTTCTCTTTGTATCTTCATAATGTGATATCATTTCCTCTCTAAAAATTTACCAAGTGACAATTTTTTTACGAGAACAAAGCCATCGATACCATACAAATGTATTTTGTTCTAAATGTAAAGTTGCAATGTGTACCTTTTGTGTGTTTTGCACATTATTGAGATCAAAATATTGCTCCATTTTTAGTATCCATGTTACAGGATCCTTGCCATAAAAATTCCAGATATCCATATTTGGAATATTGTGGTTCTTCCATTTCATTTTTTGTTGCTCTTTGCGAGAGAGAAATTTGGTGCACTTGCTCTTGTAATTTTGATAGATCATGTTTCAATTCTTCATCTTCATGAGTCATAGTAGAGTACTCTGAGGACTTAATGGGTGTTGAATTATTTTTATGAGGGATTTTAGAACCCAATACTAATATATATGATCAATAGGCCTTTGGAATCACTTAAAACTGATTTTTAAAACAAGACTTATGCAATTTGAAAAAAACAATACACACCTTTTTCTTGATTTTGAGGAGCTCGATATTGAAACTAAAATATCTCTACGATTTAGGATCATCAATATCTGAAATTTGGCCCTGAAGTATCCCTCTGAATCTTATTTCGAATGCCATAGGTCTAACCTAATTTTGATTGTTGGAGAAAAAGTTATGCCCAATCTCCTACGATGAGCTAATTATGGACTGGTTCAGTAGAGAGAACTTGTATGACTTGCCACGTCTCACTATTTCCTCCTTAGGCTCTAAAATTGATACAAATAAAATATAGTTCATGCACTTGCAGCCAATTTTTACAAAATTCCAATCTAATTCTCAGAGAGAGAGTTATGATGATTTTCCCATGGTCACCTCTTTGAGATGAAATTATGGAGCCTGAAAAATCCCTAACTTCCACAGACCATATCTCCAAAACTATTGTGAATCAAGCTTTGAAATTTTTCCACGGCATTCCTTAGGATTGTATCTTCCCTCTATGAAAATTTCATCTTCTGAACCGTGGTAAAAAAAAAATTATAGCGAAAATTCCACGATGACCTATTTAGGTTAAATTTAGGAGCCTACAAAAATCCCTAACTTGCACAGATCATATCTCCGAAAATATTGCGAACCAAGATCTGAAATTTTTCGACGATGTTCCTCAGGATTTCAGCTTCGCTCTATAAAAATTTTAGATTCCGAACCTTCGTAGAAAAAATGTTATTTCTAAAATTCCACGATGACCTATTTTCAGCAGTGAAACCCTAGAATCCAAATTTCTGATACCAAATTTTATGAAACCAGCTCAAAAAATAGAAGAGAAGAGAGATCAACACCTTAGAAATCAGCGACTTCAAGGGGGCAACCTCCAATACATTACATAAATGAACAATTCTTGGGTTATTCAAATGACTAAAACCTCCCTTCTATATATAGGAGTCCATGGGGCCACAATGTAAAGTCCATGGGCCACAATGTAATCCTAACCGACCTAACAATAATAATGTAAGGGCACAAGAATAACAATATGGGGGCTACATGGGTACAACAATAATAATAAGGGGGTTACACTAGCAACAATAAGGGACTATACTAGTAATATAGGGACCTAACATACTATTTGTCATCATCACGTTGAAACATTAATATTCCAGTAATGTGGTAATGGAAAACCCAAATTCACTGAATGAAATAATTTAGTTTTTTTTCTACATAAAATTAATTTAAAATCCTGACAATTGCAAAGAAAAAATGGCCTTCCTTCAAATGGTATTTGGTCCCATCAATGCTATTGAACCATTAAAAAATTAAAATTTTTGAATTTTATCTAAAAATAATAATAATAAAAATAATGGCTTACCTAAAACAGTAGGCAATTCAAAAAAATTATGAAAAATAAAGGTAACACAAGGTCAAAAACATTTGACACATGACATAAAACTATAATCCTTGGAGGGGGCAGACACTAATAACCAATATTTATAATTATAACACTACTATAAAAATAGATAGATAACCATCCTTTACAATTATAACATTGCCATAAAAGTAGATTCCTACAAAAATGGTGTAATGTTCCCACTTAGCCTCAGCTAAGAGGAACATTCAATTTTGTTTTAATTTCTGCATCATGAATAAATGAATAAAGGAGGACATTTAAAACTCCTAAAAAGTCTGAATAAATCAATGCCCATGTGAACAAAGACAAATCAGGGCTATGTAAATAATCACTTGCAGGTGTGAAAGAGGTTTGAGCTAAAGATTGGGTCAACTTTGACCAAATCAACAGCGCTGTCTAGGTTCATTGCATCTCCAAAAGGGACAGTGCAGTTCTAGAAGGGAGCCTCTAATGTGAAAAGGGCTAACTCATAAAGATGGTTTAGGGTTTGCAAGAGCTTTATCATCTTATAAAAGGAGAAGGAGGGAAGCAAGAGAAGTTTGTCAATAGATCATATTTCTAAGTATTTTTCTGCTTAGACAAATACCTTTCTCTACTGTTGAGTGCAGGATTGTATCTGGAATTCCTATGTAGGAGTTTCACCTCTTCCTTTGATGATTCAAGGAGGAAATTTTTCTGAATTGAACCACTATTAGGCTTGAGGCCAAGCTCCTACTTACATTGGTAGCGTTGTTCCATTGAGGGATTTTCTGTCTCTACAAGATGCAGCAAGTGGTGATCTAGATCTGTAGAGATCTAGTGTATTTTGAGAGCCTCTCTCCATGGAGTGGGTCCTTTGACCTCATGGAAGAGTGTATTATTTCTTGTAATTCAGATCTATAATTATTTAGTATTTTTCTGTGTCTTTTGAGCTACGACGTTGTCTCACTGAGTAAACTGCGTTATTTATGTATGAGGGTTTGCAGGGTGTCTTTCTCATAGTTTAGATCAGAGATCTCTTGTGTTGGCTTTGCCTTCCACTTGGTGATCCATGGATTGGCTTGCTGATCTATGTTCTGTTCAGATCTGATCCATTGTAGTCAAATGTTATACTCATAAATTTACTGCAGCAGTTTCCAGATCTGCAACTTGTTTCTCAGATCTACTCTTATTCATGCATGCTTTTGTTAAAATTACAAGTGGATCTTGTAGAGAAAACTATAGAGTTTCTAGATCTGATATAGATCTGATATTTTGTCCATATATCTGCTCTAGATCTAAGTTGTAACTTCCAGTAGCTGAACCTCCTGAAAAATAACGCTGCTAAAGCATTTCTGCAAATGTATATGTGCTCCTGCTCTCTTTTCTGAAGATTTTTTGTTGTATTGGCTCATGCTTTCTACTGTATAATGAAAGGGCTTTGTCATAATGTTTATTTTCTGTTGTGTTACTGAAATATCAGTCTCCTTTCTGATCTCCACTGATCATTAGCTAAAACTGCGCAATTCCTGAGGCAGTGCTTGCATTTGACTGCAGCCTTCCTCTTTGGGTTCTTTTTAGCTAGTATAATTTTTGGGAGTTCTGTTTATTGTGCTTAAACTTATTTTTTTTGATGAAATTCTATATATAATTCACATATAGCATAAAAAATAGGAACCAAGTCTTGATCTACGTTATTTTTGTACAATTTTACTTATACAGCGTTTTCCTTGAGCACCTTGTTGAAACTACTGAAAAGGGAATTATTCCAAGTTCTATAGACAGAGCTTGCATTTGGCCAGGTAGCCTTTGAATCTCATCCTTTTTTTGAAAGGTGACATATCCAGTAAATTCCTCTACATTCCATCTCTGAAACATAATCTTGATATTCCTGAAAAAGGGATATTACAGTGGTATCAGAGCTCCACTCTTGGCACAGCCTGTGCTAGCATTGGAGCATTAGTCATGCTGCATTCCAAAGATGAAGATCCTATTTCTGAGAGGGAGAGGAGATATCAAAATAGAAGTCATAAAAGGTATGACTATACTACTATTGACCTTGACAAGGGTCAAGACAAGGGGAAAGTCCCTGAATCTGTGAATGATAAAGATAAGGAAGAAGAAGAGTTTGCAAAAAATCTCGTGGAGGCTATGCAAGATCTATCTAAGGAGATAAAGGAGATGAGGATGGATAGAATGAGGGAATCCCTTGGGAGATTCCATCAAGGAGAGAGTTCTAATATGTCTCAATTTGGGACTGGTCAACCTGTGAGCTTGCCACAAGGTCCTCAGGCCTCACAACGCTCTACAATGCCTACCTTCTTGGCTATAGAGAATGAAGGATTGCAAGATCCAACCTCCCTAGAAGGTTACTTTGTAGAATATGTCTCACAAAGTCAGAGGTTCAAGGATAACTTGAGCTTCCAAGACTTTTTCCATCTTAAGGACCGAAGGAGGCCATGGCAGCAGTACAGAGATGGTAGTTTCTTCCAGGGGAGACACCATACTATGGGCAGGTTCTTTTTGCCCAAGTTTTATGGAACATCCTCTTGTTATGCCAAAGCATGGGTGGAAAATTTGGACATCTATTTCCAGTTGAATAAAGTGCTCGAAGTAGAAGCCATCAAGATTGTTGCGCTGCATTTTGAGGGAGAAGCCCACAAATGGTGGTTTCATGGAATATCTACATTGGGACACAACAATGTGTCCACATATGCTGAGTTCACTAGGATACTAGTGGAGAGATTTGATTAGAAATATCCAGAGGCCCCTTTTATAATCTTGGAAAAACTGAAGTAGATAGGAGATGCAGAGGCCTATATCTCTGAATTCCTGAGATTGTCAATAATGGTCCCTGATCTATCCGTAGCAAGGAGAGTTTATATGTTCATTGATGGCCTAGAGGAACCCTTGCATGGGTTGGTTAAGTCTACCAAGCCCATCACTTTGCATGATGCCATTGAAAGAATTAGAGATCTCCAAGATTCCTTGCTAAGGGCAAAGGAAAATTTCCAAAGCAAAGGCCCTCATTCCTCTAAGGGGAAGGAAGGAAAAGCTGCTCCACCCAAGAAGAGCTCACTGAAGAAGCCTCTTGACCTTGATCTCTGGAGGGAGTTGAGGAAAAAGATATTGTGTTTCACTTGTCAAGAGCCATGGGTACTGGGACATAGATGTGCTGCTGGGAGGGCACACTATATAGAAGTATTTTCATACTTGGAGGAGGAGAATGGGGATGAAGGACCTAGGAGGGGTCACAGCGTTGGTGATGATGAGGAGGAAGATCAATCACCATCCAGAGGTGAAGAGGGAGCCTTTTTTCCAACAAGTGGGACTCTTGCTTCTTTGAGAGGAGTGCCCAAATATTTGACCTTAAGGGTGCAAGGTTCAGTAATGAACCAAAGAGTGTCTATTTTGATTGAAAGTGGGGAAACCCACAACTTTATTGATGCTCACCTTGTGCTAAGGAGAGGGATCCCCACTGACTCTTTTGATGGGTTCTTTGTTTTGGTTCCGGGAGATAGAACTATGAAGTTCATGCAGTATGTTCCCTCACTTTCAGTGACTATGGGAACCTACACCTTGGTATACCATTTCTTTGTAGTTGACATACCAGACACCAACATCATCTTGGGTGTCCAATGGTTGATTACCTTGGGAAAAGTCACCACTGATTGGAAGGCCTTGCAGATGGAGTGGGTGGACTTGAAGAGTGGGAAACAACGAATCATTCAAGGCATTCACACCTACCCTTCACCTGATGTTTCCACTCAAACAAAAGAGATGGAATTTCACAGTGGGGGCAGAGAACTCACAGTTCCTTCTCTCATGTTGATGATAATGTTGCAAGGAGCATTCCTAACTCATGGCAAGCCACTTGGAATGCCATTGGATTATGATCATGTGGGGAAAGCCTCACAAATTACTGGAGCAATGGAGGAGAAAGCCACAACACTGTGGGAGGAAGCAAAGGGGAGGATCAAACTTCCCACAAATAATTTTGGCATTTGTAATGCCAAAGAAACAATCAGCAACAAGGCAAGCACCACCATATATGCATCAGCAACGCTGTCCTTGTTAAGCTGTGTAGATCCATATTGGAGGTCTCAACTCCTTGTGGAGTACTCCAAAGATTTGCACATCGGGATGATATTAGATGGCATGAAGCAAGGTAGAGGCTATTTGTTCCATGAAGGGGTCATCTATCATCTTGGTAAAGTATTCTTGTCTCAAGCCTCCAAGCTTAAGAAAGAGATACTACAAAGATCACACAAAGAGTTTCTTTCCAGCTATATGAAATCAACAAGGATCTACTCCCTAATCATGAGGAGTTTTGATTGGGAGGGTATGAAGGAATAATTACATCAACACTATGATTGGGAGGAACTACATCAGAACTTAGAAGAGTGCAATAGTTATGAGGAGATGGAATAGCCAAAGGATCTTATGCAGGAGACATTTCAGCCATCTCTTCCTTCTCTTAAAAGAGGAGAAATGCCCATGCCTAACTCCATGTGTGTGGGAGACTTGAATGGTAAAGAATCTGATATTATGGAGCATGTTTATTTTGTTGATTTTACACATTCTCTTACCATATGTATGCAGGACATGGCTCCTACAAGGAGTGATATTACAGGCAGATCTCATGGCATTGATGAGGTCAATAGAAATTCCGAATCTGGCCACTCCCATGAGGTGCAAAGGGAGATTATCTATCATGATGGGTGATTCCCAAAAGCACCTGACTTGGGTATCACTTTCAGCCATGTCAAAGTGACCCATGTAGAAAATATGTGGTGGGAATACCACTTTCCACACTCAGATTTACTCAAGACACAGAGTGCATTACATTGGTATCTTATGTGGGATTGTGACCCACCTCCTCAAGTGCACATTTTAGTTTGCATATATGTGATTTTTCTTCCATACATAGATGATATATTGGTATTGTTTATGGGTTTGTATGGGAAAAATTTGGGCTGTGTATATGTACCACATGGGATGGAAATTTATCCTATACTTCATGATACATGTTTTAGATGTGACATTGCTTCACCCATGTTTATTTTTGTTGAGTTTTACACTCTTGAAGAGATAGACTATGCACCTATCATGTTAGCATTGGAGGAGCAATTTCTGATGTATTGGCTTGATGAGCACTTGGTCCATGATGAAAACTTGATCCTTGATGGTGCCATCAATGGAGAAGGAGAAGAACTACAACTCTTGCCCTGTCAGTTTCTTGAGGACAAGCAACATTTTGGAGGGGAGGACTGTAATGTTCCCACTTAGCCTCAGCCAAGAGGAACATTCAATTTTGTTTTAATTTCTGCATCATGAATAAATGAATAAAGGAGGACATGTAAAACTCCTAAAAAGTCTGAATAAATCAATGCCCATGTGAACAAAGACAAATCAGGGCTATGTAAATAATCACTTGCAGGTGTGAAAGTTGTTTGAGCTAAAGACTGGGTCAACCTTCACCAAATTAACAGCATTGTCTAGGTTCATTGCATCTCCAAAAGGGACAGCGCAGTTCTAGAAGGGAGCCTCTAATGTGAAAAGGGCTAACTCATCAATATGGTTTAGGGTTTGCAAGAGCTTTCTCATATTATAAAAGGAGAAGGAGGACAGAAAGAGAAGGTTGTTGATAGATTATATTTCTGAGTATTTGTCTGCTTAGAGAAATACCTTTCTCTGTTGTTGAGTGGAGAATTGTATCTGGAATTCCTATGCAGGAGTTTCACCTCTTCCTTTGATGATTCAAGGAGGAAATTCTTCTGAATTTAACCACTATTAGGCTTGAGGCCAAGCTCCTAATTACATTGGAAGCGTTGTTCCATTGAGGGATTTTCTATCTCTGCAAGCTGCAGCAAGTGGTGATCTAGATCTGTAGAGATCTAGTGTATTTTGAGAGCCTCTCTCCATGGAGTGGGTCCTTTCACCTCCTGGAAGAGTGTATTATTTCTTGTACTTCAGATCTGCAATTATTTAGTAGTTTTATGTGTCTTTTGAGTTATAGCGTTGTCTCACTGAGTAAACTGCGTTATTTATGTATGAGGGTTTGCAGGGTGTCTTGCTCATAGTTTAGATCAGAGATCTCTTGTGCTGGCTTTGCCTTCCACTTGGTGATCCATGGATTGGCTTGCTGATCTATGTTCTGTTCAGATTTGATCCATTGTAATCAAATTTTATATTCAAAAATTTACTGCAACAGTTTCCAAATTTGTAACTTGTTTCTCAGATCTACTCTTATTCATGCATGCTTTTGTCAAAATTCCAAGTGGATCTTGTAGAGAAACTATAGAGTTTCCATATCTGATATAGATCTGATATTTTTTCCATATATATGCTCTAGATCTAAGTTGTAACTTCCAGCAGTTGAACCTCTTGAAAAATAACGCTGCTGAAGCATTTCTGCAAATGTATATGTGCTCCTGCTCTCTTTTCTGAAGATTTATTGTTGTATTGGCTCATGCTTCATACTGTATAATGAAAGGGCTTTGTCATAATGTTTATTTTCTATTGTGTTACTGAAATATCAGTCTCCTTGCTGATCTCCACTGAACGTTAGCTAAAACTATGCAATTCCTGAAGCAGTGCTTGCATTTGACTGCAGCCTTCCTCTTTGGGTTATTTTTAGCTAGTCTAATTTTTGGGAGATCTGTTTAATGTGATTAAACTAATTTTTTTTTGATGAAATTCCATATATAAGTCACATACAGCATAAAAAAGAGGAACCAAGTCCTGATTTGCGTTATTTTTTCACAGTTTTACTTATACAGCATTTTCCTTGAGCACCTTGTTGAAATTCATGAAAAGGGAATTATTCCAAGTTCTATAGACAGAGCCTGCAGTTGGCCAGTTAGCCTCTAGATCTCATCCTTTCTTTGAAAGGTGACATATCCAGTAAATTCCTCTGCAGTCCATCTCTGAAATAAAATCTTGATATTCCTGAAAAAGGGATATTACAAATGGTTAAATATAAAAATGTCAAAACACTGAAAAATTTCCAATATGGATTCCTATATCATTCCCAAAGGCCAAAGAAGTTAATCTGTTAGAAAATCAGAAAGGCAGAAATATTTTCTTGAGTTGATAATTACTTGTGATATTATTATTTTCTTATTAAGTTTCTTGTGTTCTTATTTCGTTTGTATTTCATAAAGCAATTATTAAAATAAAAAACATGAAGATCAGGAACATGAGATGTAGGAGGGTAGTCAGGGAAAAACCCCTATATATGGGAAAAACTAGAAAAAAACTCTTCCTTCAGTAACTCAGATTGATATGGACCAAGACCCTATACCAACAGACTTTACTCCTCCACTAAGTCAACCTTCTAATATTATGCAACAATCTTCAAAATTCTTTTCTTGTCCAGCAGCTTTAGCCTAGCAACATCTTAGAAACTTCGATCCCAAATACTACAACTATTGCAAACATTTTGACCTCATAAATTATTGTATATTTTCCACCCCCAGCTTAAGAAATTTAATATTGCAATAGAGACATATTTAAGTCCTAGCTTCATCTTAATATCTTCACACGTGTGAGAGAAAGGTAGCCCAAAAACTTGATTTTATTCTTTCAGCTTCTCTCCTCCTGCAACTTCGCACTTTTTTCTACAAACAATTTACTGCAATTTGCTGCAAATCAAACTTAATGAGAGTGTGTGAAAAATTAGGTCTAGTTGCTCCAATATATAGAATTCTTGTGAGGTTGAATTACCTTGTTTAGGCTGATTTGATCTTCTTTGAGGCCAACTTGGTGGAGGAGGCCTAATTGACCTAATTTACATTAAAATAATTTTCTTTCTTTCCCAAGAAGGGTTCTTTACAGTATGACATGGACAAGAAAACTTGACATAAACCCTGGAGGCATACAATGGAAACCTTGACCTAAAAACAATTAACCCAAGCATGAAATCCATGTTTTAATAATGAAATTTATTTTTGTTTCTTTTGATAAATACATTTTATTATGACTCAGGTACAATTATAAATACCGATCATGGTTAAATTTTTAAACACTCCCTCTTAACTAGGGAGGTATCATAATTACTTATATCAATATAGGTACATCGAATATCTCAAAATGAATGACGAAGAGTTCTATCACACCCAATGCCACAGACTAGATTCCTGACTAGGGTTATCTATCTGGGTCAGACTAAGATGGAATAAAGCTTTCAACCACTATATGTACCATCAGGTTTACTTACTAACCATCAACCTAGGGATCTAGGTGTGTATCCAAGGTCATAGCTCCATGAACAATGACACCCTCCCTACTTCGGGATCTAGACATTAGACACATGTAGATGTCCTCCCAGGCATTTTTTCTTACACACGATGTCTCAACACTTCCGATTATTTAAATCAGTAACATCAAATATTTCCTAGTCAATTAGATTGGTAACATCAAATAAATCAAGCATGATTATAGACTAAATTAATAGTCCAAACATGATTCCAAAACTTCAACATTTTGAGGAGATATTTACCTGTACAGACACAACCCCAAAGTAACAAACTTTCAAACACATAAGTAAACACAAACCTTCGTGGTCTTCAATAATTTTTATGCCACTTATATAAAGATATTCATATACATCTAGTAAGAAGCTTTTATTCTTTCCTTACAATACCAAGATATCCTCAATAATTTTTATTGCATCCATTCCGTTATCGCTAAATGGATCTTGATTGGCTGCTCATCAATCAACTTGATGTAACTCTTTCAAACCACTTCTAACTGAAGATTAGCCTCTTCAGTTTGAGAGGGCTCTCTCAAAGGGGGTTTATGATTTTGAATAAGGATAATACTAGATGGCTAACTCTATGAATTGTGACTTGCTTTTTGTATGATTGCAAGTTGAAAAATGAAGGCTTGCTACAATTGGGCTATGAAGTCAACATCGGTACTCTTAATGACAATATTTCTTCACATGGAAGCTGAGGCAGATAGAGGTCTTTAATCAAGATAATTCACACACACAATATAAGGAAAACATGGTAATTTCACCCCTAAAGGAAGTCAAAGCATAATAGTATGAATTTTGAGTAATTAGAGATAAAATCTACTGCAAGTGATTAGACATAAAGATACATAGTAACAACACATTAAACACCTCTTGAGAATCTCAGGTCTGGAAGTAGAATGTCATTGTATATTACTAATAATGGACAAAAACATACAAGAAGCAATTTGGTGCAATATTCTCCAACCTCTTGCTCTTCGATGTTTAGCCTATAAATAGACATTATTTACAATGTAGATGATCTGCCCAGTTGGCTAGATCTTCTAATTCTACTCTGACACCTATCATAACTAAAACTACTAACTTGAAACAGAAAAAGGACAAATATCCTTTAAGAAATCAAACTCCTAATAGGACTCTATCTCCTGTTTATTACATTCGGTTCTCATAATAGTGAAACAGTTACAAAATATATATTACATGCTTGAGGGACAAATCACCATCACTTTACATATTTAAAACACCCCTATATCTATGGAACACAATCCTATTTTTTAGGGATGCATAACCTTCACTTTAATCACTATTCTGACTAATGAGTTGCCTGTGTGACATTCCTTTTGAGCAATAAGTCTCTGCTAATATGATCCACTAACATGTTGGAGGTCTCCAGCTGGCTAATGTGCTATTGGAATGCTCAAAAGTCTTCAAAAATTTCCTCGTTACGAAACAGGGTAGTTTAGGCAGTTTCGTAGCGAGTTTTTGTAGTGTATGAAAAATTGCTTTTCCACCTATCTCTTTGACACCTTTGTTGTTCCAACACCTTTACTATGCTAAGATGCCTTGAAAACAACCAATATCCCTCCATAATACTTGAAAAAACTAAATTTTAAAGCAAAAATGCACCTACAGAAATTTCCGTAGCGTTTTTCTGGCCTCAAGCCTGAGGTACACTACGAAACTGTCCAAAAAACCATAATTTGTTGAGTTCAAGATTGTCTTCAAAAACTGATATCCAAAGGTAAAATTTAGGTTCTTTGTAAGTCATTAACCTCATCAAACATATTCCAACTCAATTTTTTACTCTTGTTGTGTTTCATCTTCATTTACAATCAATTGGCTAATGGGTTCTTCTACCACTTTCATCTTCAGCCCTTTCTTTTCTAACTCTACTTGAATCAAATCTAGTTGCTCTTGAAGATATTCCACTTGATATTTTAATGCTATGTTCTTGTATTGTAAGTGCAATTTCATCTTCTTAATGTGTTTGACCTCCCCTCTTAATGGATCAGTCCATTTCAGCAACATCTCTGCATTGTCAAAATTTTTTGAGACACTTGTGACGTGTTCCTCCCATATTTTCCTCATATGTTCAAATTGAACCTTCTCAACTCTATTCTTCTTTGCCTCTTGCTTCAAAATTGATATCTCTTTACCTGCTTCCTTCAGATTCTCTTTGAGGGTTTCTATTTCTGATTTTTCAATCATTTTTTCTTTGCCCTTTCTTTGCCTAATAACCAGTTCCTCCTTTGTTGATGGAGACAAATATATGATGATTGTTGGCTGAGTAGCTTCATTGATTTTCTCAGTCTCTTTTGTTTCCATGACCTTCTTTGCATGTCTAGTTATTGGCTTCCTTGGTTGAAATATAAAACCAGCATCATCACCTGCAAAATCTAGTTTTTTAGCAGTCTTACCTTTCTTCAGCTTTCTTCCTCCATCTTTAATGTCTTCAACTTGAAAAATGGGTGACTCTTAAATGTCAATTGCGTGAAGGATATCCTCCAAATTTCCTTTAGCCATTGTCTGCCTTCTAGTGACTCTCTTGTTGCCTTGTTTGTAGATTGTATGCTTTTGTTTTGCAGGTGTTTCTTGAGGTGTGTCAGTCTCTTGCAAAAGTTTTGTTCTCATGTCCACTAGTTCTGCAAGAGATGATATATTTTCTTCTTCAACTTATTTTGCCACAGCTGGTGATGAAGTGGTTCTAGGTTTTGAGGCTTTCTTAGGAGTGACCACATCAATTTCATAACCACACATGAACAAGAAATAAATCCAATCTCTGTCTAACCTTCTCAATTCTTATAACACTAACATTTTGATTAGACCATGATGAAATAGAGATGTATCATTGCCATCTATCTTAATTTGAACCTTATCTAACATTTTCCCTAGACTTATTTATAAATAGAAAAACAGGTCAAGTGACCTCTTACCTAAAAAATATGGAAGAAGTCTGAGATGATAGGAGTAGACCATGTGAAACCTTCCTTCACAGGTAAAATACTTTTGAATGACCATCAAAAGCTTTGCATAATTCTCCTTCATGAAGCTCCTAGGGATAGCATTTGTCAAATAAAATTTACTGTGTTCTTGCTTGATAAAATCTTTTCAATCTTGCATTGTGAATTTGATACCTTTAAACCACTATTAACCTCCTCTAGGGATTCCCGTAGTTGATTTTATGCTCTTTGGATTCATTGTAAGGTTCAAAATTCCAACATTTGATGATGTTCCTATGAAGCTGGTGGAAAAATCCTTTTAAACCTATAAATGTAATCCCTGCAACCTCTGACAGAATTTCAGGTAGCTAGTCCTTCTGAAAACCTCCATGGCAGTAGGGTCTTCATTGAGTAATTTCATGTCCATGGGCTCATACCTATGACAATGGCCACCATTATTTGTTTTTCTTCTTGTAGCCATGTATGCCTTATAGTCTTCACTACCTCACTTGTTGATGACACCTACAAAGTTCGAATTTGCCAGCAACCTGCTTGGCTCGATGAAGTAGCTCTCCAGGGATCGAATCACATGCAAGGATAGAGAACAATATGACAAGAAGATAGTTGAGGTCAGGTTTAATAGTTTAACAGACATCTCGAGCTTCAATCATAACACATGCAAGAAAAAAGGGTAATGATGACATCAAGCATGGCTATGTAAATTTAAATTTTACTATAACAACCTTGAATGACCTCCACCTTTACTCCTCTAATCATAAAATGACACCTCATACAACTCTAACAAGACAGGTTAAAAAATGAATTTTCGTAGCGAAATTAGTTAAGCTTCTGACAAATTTGATACGAAACTATTAGGCAGTTTCGTAGTGAAATCTGTGGTTTTCATGTGTAAAACGCTACAAAAATTTGAAAAATTGACAGATGCGGCCATTTGAGTTTGAATGCATGGGAAATGAAAACTAACATGATATGGGACTGATTCGACTGAAATGGCATAAATGAAGGTGATCATGAAACTTAGGATAGGCTAAAAATGTAAAAAACTTTCCTATACCACATTGAAATGGCTTAGGAACCTATATGACTATATCAATAAATGTTTCACAACTTGATGAGTGATAACACATTCTTTGATTTCTACTTCAAGGTTACCACCATGACTATCATGATATTACCTCCCTCTCAACTGGGGAGATATATCCTTTCTTCTATCTAGGATCCATCTTAACTTAGGTAGATCAAATTATTTCTATTACAGCAGAGATTTTTTCAGGGCTTTATTCCTTCTAATCAAAGTCATTTTTATCTTATACCTTTCTTCATCATGCTTATATGAACATCTTCATTGTCTTGAAGATTGTGTAGCTTCAAAACTTTAATAGCAAGTACAACCAAATACATATGAATTTAACTATATCATAATCATACAATAATGGAATCAGTATACTTTAGACACCAAATACCTAAACTTAGTTAGGTTCATAATCAACAAGAGATACATACTTCAACATCTTTCTAGGGTTTTGTTATAAACCTTAGATCACATCATTAAAACTTAAAGTAACTCAATTAATATATCAGTCTCAATTTTATAGGTATGGAAGACTCTACTATGATGTATTTCAAACCCTATAATCCATATTTTAGATACTAAGCCTTAATGAAAACCAATCATGGCACAATCTAAGGTTTCAACAATATGACCAACTTCTACTAGGATTTTTTGTAAACCCTATATTTTATCATTATATTAGAAACAATATCATCATGTCATAGAATATCAAAATTCTACTAGAAATTTGTTACAATCCTTATCAAAAATTAGGTTAGCATATATACATATCTATAATTTCATAATCATGCACAAACATATCACAACTATTAGGTAAACCCAAGACACAAATATCACTACATTAAAGTTAGACATATAAAAATTTTGATTAGGTTAGGGTTTCGGTCAGACATGTTAGTCATCAGTAATTTTTGCTATTTGTAGATGACTAAATACTTGTCCTAGATTTCTAAAAACAAGATTCATGAAGATTGTGAGTTTTAGAAATTGCACTGCCTTCATTATCATTAAAACAAATTTTTCACTATTTTACTACTCTACCATTCCCTGGTTAGCCTACCACTCCTAAAAGACCCCTCATGGGTTCATGCCATTCATCTTTATCCTATTTTCCCACCCATAACCTCAGCACTATGTTTTTCCTCTGCCTAACACCTCCACTTTCCATCTAGGATTGCCAAACAACCTACTCCTCCCCATGTTCATTAGGTGCCTCAAGCATTAATAGTCTCAAAACTATCTCTGTAGGCTCTTTAGATAAATCAAGTACATTGGATTTTGGATCTTCAATACATCAATTTGTCAAAAACTCTGTTTTTCTACACCTGAAGACCCCAAGCCAAGCTTTCGGTCAAAGATCGAGTCAAAGGAGCCTCCCACTAGGTCATTAGGTTTTCATAGGTTGCAGGGTTATCCTTAGTGCTTTGAAGCATTGTATTTCATGTACTAGAAGTTGAATGAAATGTGAAATAAGGTTAGCACCTATTTGTCCAAGATAGATCAGAAAAATCTCTAAGGAAGCCCACCTTAACAAGTTCAAGTTCTGCAAAGGGAAGCTATTCATTTTGACATTTCTGCAAGAGTGTCAAGGTGACTATCAATAGAAAATTGGTAAGGTAAAAGGCCCGCTCCTCATTAAATACATTCACAAGCAAAGAGATAGGGAGAAGTTTGTGTCCAAGAATAAATCAAGGTTTCTAAGCCTGATTGGGCTAGCAGTATGCCAAGCAAGGATCCAATGCAGAAAAACACATGGAGGAAACACACCAAGTGAACCAAACATGGAAGAAGTTTTATTTTAGAAATTATAAATGAAAAAGAGAAAAAGGTGACGTGAACTGGACAGAAATGAATGAAATTGAAAGGGCTATAGAGAACTTAGAAGACAACACTAATAATTCTTCTCAAGCAGCCTAGAAAACTAAGGTTTTGGAAAGATAGTCAAGGGAGATGAAATAAAGATGATAGGCCTCCGTGATGACAACAGAAAGAAGGTTTGAAGAAACTATTGTAGGTGACATCCAGAGTTTGCCAAGGTAAAGTGTCTCACTGCCTCAAAAGAAAGAGAATGCAAAGAGTATCAGTAAGAGGAAGGTCAAGCTCCCATTTCTAGTCATTTACACTCAATGATCAAAGGGATAAAAACATAGGGTTGAGCTCCAAGATGGAAAGACAAGATGATTATAGGGTTGCTACTGTGTGACTAAATGTCAAAATCCAAGAACATAAGAAAGGGCTAAAACAATATATCATGGCACCTGCGAATCAGAAGTAGCCAAAGAGGAGGTAACATACATGATTGTGAAGACTGTAATATTCCTAAATTAGCATGCATCTAATAGGAATATTAATTTTTCGCTTAATATCTAGTTAGATGAATAAATGGGCAAGGAGACCCATAAGTTGCTTAAATAGGCATAAAATTCCTCTTAATGTGAAAAGGGATCATGTTAATAACTAGATCAAACAACCTCATGTGTGAACAGGGTATAAAATGTGTGGACAAAGTCAAGTTTGACCAAGTCAACAACATTATTATATGAGGAGTGGATCATAAATAAAGACAACTCAGTGTGAATGAAGATCAATCTAGCTAGTCAAAATGAAGACACCTTGGGTGTCAAAAGAGACAATGCATGAAGATCAAGTCAAGGTTGACTACATCAAACAACGTTGTAAATAGATGAGTGGGACTAATGGAGATAGCATAATTTTGGTGGACGGGCCCGTTAACAATGGAAAATTGTACAGCAGAAGTCGACAACAATTAAAGTCGAGCCTAAGGATTTACAGGACAGGAATACATTATGGAATCAATAAGTATTTAAAATCTCTAAGGTTTTGAGAAAATCAGATTTGAACTAGTCATAAATGCTCAAATGTGTGTTTTTTCCTTCGATAAGAGTGCCTTCTGCGTACCTATTCGCCTGATAAGCATGCATTCCTGGAAATGGAAAAAATTCACTTTCTCAGACCACAATAAGCAAAGTACAGTTACTCCTTATGTGAAAGCCGCCTAAGGACAGCCACCAGCGCCTCCTTAGACATTATGTGAGCACACAAAAGAATATTTGAGCACACAATGGAATCACACCTCTCCCTTGGTTCACCATCCATCATGTACCAAGGGAGGGAAGGAGAATTTGAAGCTCACCTATATAAACCCACCAAGAGATGAACAAATGGTGATCACAAGGTTATGCTAGCCAAAGTTTCCCAAGCAACACTAGCATTGTGTGTGACCTGGAGCTGGAGCTAAAGAGGACTCGATAGTTGGCCACCTAACATCTTATTCCACCACAGCAAAGAGAGAGAGTTGGACTGCATCAGAGGAAGAACTTGAAAGACAAACATCCTTGCATCGAGACCTAGAGCCATTGCCTAGGGGCCCTTTGGCAAGTGGGTAAGATTTTCTTTTATTCCAAACATTCAATAAGAAGAGGCCATCGAGCCATCGTTTACATTATTACTGTTTGGAACTCTGTATATAGCTTCTTTTGTGTTTTTAGTTTTATTTTTTAACCAGAGCATACTTCAGCATATTATTTCATTTAAGTTTTATGCTTTTGAGCTCCCCCCACATATTTCCTGTTACCAATAGTTTAGAGAGTAGACCACACTCTCTAAGCTCGTGTGATTTCGTACACCCATGTGTCAAATCCACCACAACAGGATTGGTGACTCCACTGGCGTGTTTCAAGTTTATGTGGTTGTGCCATATTTTTCAAGAGACCCTTAGTCTATGCTGGAGTGGAGCTGATAGTCCTCTGACCTATCTTGCAGTCCCTAGATTCACTGAGTTGATAGAATGAAGAAGGAAGCTCCTAATCTTTTACTTGCAGGAATTTTGCGCGTAGTTTTTTCACATAGAGGCGCATTGCGCGTGTTCAGGAGTGACCTGCGTGCAGGAAGGTGCACCTGCCAAGGGTTTTTGCGCACAAATTGCAGAGATATTTTTTTTCTCCCTATTTTCTACATTTTTTCTGCTTGTAAGTGTGTTGGGCAGCCCCTAATGTATCTACCAACACTTGTGTTGATACCCCACAGCTTCTGAGAACTGATTTCTTGCTGCTTTTCGTAGGCATTTAGTTAGTTTTCATTTAAGTTGGTTTTTGCAAAAAGTGTTCACATAGTTTAAGTAGGGGGAGAATTAACCATTTCTTTTCGAACGATTTATGTTTTTTGCACATTATGGTATGCACACTTAGCTTAACTAGTCCAAGTAAGTGGCTCGTGACCACACATGCATAAGCTAGTGTAGAAATTGTTTAGTTCAAATTCAATTTTTGCATTTAGGAAATTGTAGGACTAGAATTGAATCACCAATTAGAGAAAGTAATCTTTGTTGTCTTTGCACCATTTTTTGACCCTAGACAAGCATATGAACACTCTACATTTTTTATTCACCATCTCCCTTTATTCACTCACATAGAATAAATAGAAGGTTTTGGAAGCGGCCCATTATCCAAAAATGCTTTCTATTTGAGCAAGGAACAATGTCACATAGTTTAACTAGGGGAATTTTGTAAAGGATCACCGATATCCATATGTTCAAATTATGATATTTTTCACCATACGCTCACACACATTCACCCACTAAGAAAATAAAGCCACCTAAAATTAACTTAAATCAACTCACTAAATTCTCCCCACAGGGGCCACAAGAGAAATTATAGATTAAGTTAGGATCAAGGGGGTAGGCATCCAATAAGCCACTTTGATCACGCTTCACATTTGAAACATAGAAGTTGCATTTTTAGGGAGCTTTAAAATCCACCTATTAGCCCACGGAAAATAAAACCCGAGCACGATAGAGACTCGATTAGAAGGGGGTTAGGCTTAGGCGCAGTGCGTGCGGTATCAGTTGGGGCTACCTGACCCAGCTGATACTCGGTACTGTTAAC
The DNA here is from genome assembly GCA_034641835.2 of Pinus albicaulis. Lineage (NCBI taxonomy): Eukaryota > Viridiplantae > Streptophyta > Pinopsida > Pinales > Pinaceae > Pinus > Pinus albicaulis. The sequence continues at coordinate 934,073,892 of CM076574.1, read as the reverse complement.
TAACTACCAAGAATCCCAAGACTCGAACGCTCACGTGGGACGGTGGTTCTTAGTGGCCAAAACTAAGCCATCCTTTACCTTATATGTGATGGTGCAGGCAGCACCAAACCCTCTACCCTTACCTTGGTTGATTCTCTTCAGCTGACTGGGGGTGTCGCCAGCTCTTACGGGACGTTGTGCCAACACTCGCAAGAAATCCTCTCAAGGCCCAGTTACTTTTGAGTGTGTGAGAATGTATTAAGTCTTCTAGGATTTTGAGTATCACGCGCAAACAAACAAAACCATTTTTTTCTTGATTGATCACATAGATTAAGTTAGAGGAAAATTCATTTCATTTTTTCTTTGTTTTATGTATGTGGCCATAAATTTGTCATCATCAAAGACTCGATCCCCTCAAAAAAAATTTCCAAAACCTAACCTGGTCAACACTCAAACGGTTCCAACAGAACCTCGTCGGTCCAGACATATTTTGGACCTCCCCCCATTGTCGGGAGGGGTTACAAGTCTTTCATTTTTTAGGCGTCAGAGATGGAACGTTGCCATAGTGGTTGGTTCCTCCTTTCTTGGAGAAACCTTATTTGGGAACCCTATTCGGTCTCCCAACACCACATCGCACACCACTCCCCCTTCGTCCCCTAGGGGGCAGAGGAGTGTGTCCCATATGGGAAGCCAACTGAATTCAAAACAGGGTACATCACAGACTCACCCTCGTTCTAACCAAAACTTCATGTCTTCACACATTTCCATGGCATCAACCTCCCAGTCACCCTTCTTAGCAGCGTTAAATCTACTAGATTTGACTGAGCTCACCAATGACCCCATCGCACACAACCCCAATTGGCCTCCCCTGCCCACGAAGCTCCCTTCAGACATACCAAAATTTTGAGGGCAAGAAAGTGGAAGACCCAAGAAATCATATAATGACCTTTCACTTGTGGTGCTCATTGAATAGCATCATCGACGATACTATTCGGTTGAGGCTATTTCAACACACTCTCACAGGAGTGGTCACGAAATGGTACATAGAGAAACCTCCTAATTCACATAGAACCTTTAGTGCCCTCACTACCGCGTTCCTCACATAATTTCAATTACCCATTCACCACAATTGGGGAATGGAGTTACTAACTCATTTTAGAAAATCCCTCTCTACCCATATTTCAGAACATCTCCATGAGTGGAGACAGCGTCGCAGTTTATGCAAAGCACAACTCAATGACCGAGTCCTTTTAGATTTATTCTTGAAAACTCTAACGGCAAAGATTTCAAAGGATGTGGCACAACGTAACCCCACATCCGAGGAGGAAAAAATCAGTAAAGCCCAACAACTTGAACTGATCTACATGCAATCAGGATACATATATAATATCCTGCCCAACGCCCCGTGCCTACAATCTTATCAAGAATTTCCAGGCACGTCGAACATTGCAGACAGACTTATTGGGTCAATGACCCAAGGGTACCTAGGCAACAGCAGTCAGAATCTCGATTACACACATGTGTCTACCCAGAACATTTCTCAACCTAGATTTCAAAGTCATCATATACAGTAGAAAAATTTGACTAATAGGGCACCAGCATATCACCAAGGAGGACCTTACCCTCTGGCTGAGGGGACCTAGTACGCAGGAAGAAAAACTGATGGAAGACCTCCCCCCCAACGACTAGGTGCAAACATGGGAAAACAGTATGCTCAGTCCCAAGCACATAACCCACTGATGCAAAAAAATGCATAGGTGAACTTTGTGTAGCCATCCCAAAATCAACCACACCAGTATGATCAGGAGAACTACCCTCCTAACGTGGTTAAAAGAAAGGTAAAAAACAAGTCCAAGGGGAACCCTAGATAGGGGGCAACAACCAACAACGCCCACCACGATCCCACGCTGGAGGTAACTCCAACCAGAATCAAAACCAGGAGTCAAGAAATGCCCAAAATCAAGGCAAAAGGCCACCTCTACGAACAAACCATTCTTGTTCAATATGTGGTGAGTACGGGCATTATACTCACCACTGTCCCGAACTACCTAAGCTTAAAAATCTTCAGAGTAACTGAGGACAAGGAGGATCTTCCCAGACAACTACGGTTAGGCAAGAACCCTTCCCCCATCAAGGAACGGTCAGCACTCAGCAGCAAAACCCCAATGATTCCGGGAAAAAAAACCATGAAATTTACATGGCTGGGGAAGAAATGTTTTTCCAAACTCAGAATTGCAACTACGACACCCCACCAGACACCAGTACGTCAGGGGCTAGTACGAGCGCACTGACTGCACCTTTAACCATTCCAAAGATTCCTTTGGAACCATTGCCAAAAATGGTAAAATGGCCTAATAGGCGAGCAGGTAACTAATCCAAAGAAGCCCACAATTACAACATCGTAGACGATTTAGCTCAGTCACCCACTGCTATGTCCACTTTGTAGGTATTGCAGTCATGCCCAAAGAAACAGAAAGCCATACTTTCTGCATTAGACGCCGTCGACCCTGCCAACATGCGCATGATGGCTTTTGACTTAGACAAAGCCAGCCCTAGGCTTCCTTCCATGGTCACCTTCCAGATACCAGTATCGGTACAGAATATCACTATACACCGATGTGTCATTAACGAGGGTGCATCCACATGCATCATGTCGAAAAATGTATGGCAGAAGTTAGGAGCCCCTAAAATCAAACCTTCCATCATCACACTCAGAGCATATGACGGTCGTCCCTCGACCCCTGTCGGCCTCTTTCAAAATGTACCAATTTGCTTAGCCGGTAAGATGGTCCACATAGACATCGAAGTCTTGGATGCTCACTTGGATTACAATATACTCCTTGGGTGGAGTTACATGCACATCATTTCTGCCATAGCATCCTTCATTTTCCACATCATGATGTTCCCTCGCGAGGATTGAATCATCACAGTAGACTAGCTGATGCACACTGAAAAACGTCCCTTGACTAACACAAATATGGTTCTACCCTATGTAGATACAACCACAGATGGTCTTTTACGGTATCAAGAATATAGCCTTAGCCAATTCAAACCATCGTCTGTCCTAGGGTCATTCCTAGGAGATCCTCCTATTATCCCTAAGGTATCGCCCAATGCCACAGGGGTCCCAGTATGCATGATGTCCACATCAAGAGCCGAGGTTAGTCAAGACAGAGACTCAAGCATTAATGACACCGAGGCATTAGCTACTGCACCCTCCCTAATCTATGCCGCCTCCCAAACTCCTTTCCTCTACTCACCTTCTGGCTTCACCTCCCAGCAGATCTTGGTAACACTGGTATTGCCCAATATATCATTGGAATTCCCAGTGTGGTATCTCGTTCCTCCTCCAGGAATGCCAGCTACCAACATTACTGCGTTTGGGTTAAAGTCCCCAGTCCCAAGGATCCATAACCTACCCAAGTGGCAGTCGAAACTGCCACCGCAAGGGAAATTCCCACTGCGAAACCGGCAACCACGATAAAAAAAATTGCCAAGAAAGGAAAGAAAGTGGTGACCCCCACCATGCAGAGGGATTCATCAACCTGCGCTATATGTGATGTCACGGGACACCCTACTCACATATGCCCGGAGTTGGACGAGTTAAAACCACTCCTTGGCTGCGAGGCAGGCACCTCAAAATGACATTCCCATAAAAAGGAACTTGCCACCAAAATTATAGGCAAACTGTTGTGTACCAATCATGCATGCACCCTCTGTGACACCTATGGGCATTATACCCACCATTTTCCAGAAATGCCATAGTATAGGGATGCCTTACATGTGATCGAGCGATCCTATCAAGAGGATCCCTCCATCCAGTCTATCAACAATGAACCTCGTACCATCCTGTGCCTACAAGAGGAACAGAAGTCACTAGAAAGACAACCATTTGTCCATCCTCCCCCTAAACCACCATACAGCAACCAGGGACAGGGGAACCTGGTTGCCTCATCCTCTTGAGTTAGCACGTGCGTCAATTACTGCAAATGGTTTGATCAAGTATTTGATACAAGTTCACCTAGGTAGTAGTAATTTGTATTCGGGGAGTTACTAGGAGTGTTGTCTACTGCAGACAGTTTGATACGGGTCTTTGACCCAAGATCACCTAGGCAGCAGTAGCACCCATGATACTCAGAAAGTTACCAGATAGGTATATTATGCAGATGACTTGATCAGGTCTTCGACCCTATATCTCCTAGGAAGTAGTAACACCCAGGTAGGTAGATTCTGTAGATGGCTTGATCGCGTCTTTGACCCAAGATCACCTAGGCAGCAGTAGTACCATGCGCATCGATTCTGCAGACGGCTTGATCAGGTATTTTTCCTAAGATCACCTAGGCAGCAGTAGCACCATGCACTTCAATTCTGCAGATGGTTCGATTGGGTCTTTGGCCCAAGGACACCTAGGCAGCAGTAATCAATACCTTGGATATTTTTACGATTCTATTTAGAATATATCACAACCTAGCTATCTTGAAAGGCACCCTGGCACTCATATTCCCCATCCCCACACACAATGGACCAATGGCACAACGTAATGTGCCAATTAATCTAGTGCAACCCTTCCTAGGATCATCAACAACCATACAACCAGGAGAATTATGACAATCCTCCAAATGCTACAAAAAGAAGCTAAGGAACAAACAAAAGGGAGATCCTGGATAGGGGGCAGTAACCGGCAATGCCCCCCCTGATCTCAGTCTGGGGGCAACCCCAATTGAAATCAAAATGAGGACCCAAGTAACAACTCCCAAGAAAAAATTCGTGCTTAGAGTATCTAATCACCAGTCCGAAAGCAACACGGTGATCAGCACTCCATAACAAACAGAGGCGATGCCACACATTTGCACTCCTGAAAAATATTTTTTCAATGCCGACAAGTATGCACCCTCCCATATTCCTTTCTAAATTTCATTTTTTTCAATAATATTGGATGAAAAGAAGATGCTTTCACTTGAGGTAGTTGTTTTTGCAGGAAGAACCTACAAACTATTCACATCACCATCCACTAAAAGTTCTGGAGCAAGTATCATTCTACGCTCAGCATGATAGATTCCCAGAGAAATTTTCATATCCTGACATCATTTCTCCATTAGAAATAAACCATAGGGTCCTCATACCCGACCATGTTTATCATCACCTCACCCTGCATATGATAAACGCCCGCGTTGGTCGGTAGAGCCTCCCCACCGTGGCGATCGTCATCCAAAGTAGACCATACATCACCCTACAAGTGATGCCATGGCCATACCATTTTAGTTCGGGAAGCACCTCATGCCCATCCACATATCATGCATAAGGTCAAGTTCACCATTTAAACTAAACCCCATTCCCGAACGATCAGGTTGTACAAGCGGATTGAAAGCGCACCTCTGCGCACCGCATTTGGCCCACCATACCTCCATCAGCATACTCCCATCTGTGACATCTTCTGCTTCATCAACCCCGCACATGAGACCAACCAATGGGACCCCTACCCCCAGCAAAACACCATCCTCACAACTTCAGTGAGCGACCCTCTTTCATTTTTTGGGGTACCTGTCTCTGTGTTTTGTACAAACCAAACCCCATTATTTTATTCTTTTTTTAAGTGTACAAAGACCGCAAATGCTTCCCTTCACCACTTCACCCTCATATTTCACCTTTTCTCCCATGGCAGCAGTCCTCCATCTCCCTTGGTCGAAGTATTTAAACCCCCCCATGCATGCACCATTACGACAATCATAGCCGGTTCACACCCACCTTGGAAATCCTACCGACTCCAGGGATTTTTCCTTCAGAAATACCTATGACTTCCTCCAAGCTACTTCAGTATACTTCAACCTCAGGCCACTGAATCCCCATCATCCATTTTCAACCATCGATCACCAACATGCCTATGTTAAACCCATCATGGTTCGGTTAAGGCTTCCTTTTTGTCAACCTCAACACCTCTTTTCCAAATAGGAAGTGGTACCTTGGATGACCCCTCCCCATGCAAAGGGGTATCCTCGGGTGGCACTATGGGAGACATCATTATCCATATATGTCATCAATCCTCTTGACATTCGATTACAGCAAATGCTTTCAGGTCGTGATGGTATCATACCTTACAACCATTGCACTTTGATCAAGATCCGTCGAAGACCCGTGCCTTTATAAGCATCTCTGAAAACAATGCTTACACAGGAAGGTCTGTTACAGGTCAGAAAACCTCCTCATCAGCTCAAAGGAGAAGATAAATATGGAAGGAATACAAAGACCTAAACCAAACCTACTTCTGCCAAGGTAACACACCCCTAAAACAACACAAGAGTGTTATAACACACCTGATTAATGAATAGGCCGCGTTAGTGGCTAGGGAAACACTCTGTTTACACTAGAGGGTAGCGTTACCTATGTTTTGATTTTAAAATGGGAAAAACCTGTGGAGAATGATTTGAATTTCCAGATTTTTCTCACAAGAGAGTCAGTAAAAAATAGAAACTGCAAAGCACTAGTCTCTTATTGGGCCTTGCCAAAAACAACTAAACTCTCAAAGAAGGCAAAAGCATGGAAGTTGAGGAAACATCTTGGTTTTTTCTATTTAGAACTAGTGGAAGGAGAGAGGCAATTATTGCTCTCTCTATCTCCTATAAAATGGAGATGAAGGCTCTTGGTTCAAGGTCGAAGGATTGTCAAAGTTTTGAATACTTGTGAAGCAGAGCATTATAGTTGTAGTGTGAAGGTCAAAGTCAAAGAGGTTCATTAAGAACTTGTTGATCAATACATCACCACATTGAGAGATAGAGAGATTGGAAGGCTGAAGAGGGCTTGGTACAACTAACAGTTGTAATCCTCCCTTTTATAAATCAATAGAACTATATCTATTTTGTCAATTCTATGCGTTGATATTATCATTGTTATTCGATTACTTATATAGCATGAGATGAATGGATTAGATGTGCATTTTTTAAATGTTTATCATATATTAACTTAATTGATAGGAAATGTACGTTGTGGTAGAGATTACATGGGTGCTTTGATTGATTACAGGGTCGAGATTTGGAGCTGGTGAAGAAGGATCCCTGTTTCGCTACTTAGCGCTCTACAAAAGACTTCAAGATCATTAAAGAGGTAATCTTCCATATTTTTCCATCAAGTTGTTTAAGTTGATATGAACATGTATATGCCTTCTTTATGAACTATACAGCTAATCTTACTGTCTTCCTCGGGCACCAGAAAGCCCTGAGAGGGATATTAGAAAACCAACAACCCAAGAATTTTACCCTATAGTAGAATTGGTGACTCCGTTGAGGATGTTCCCCATATTTTCTGGACTATCTCTTCCCCCTTTCTTCTTTCCTCTGTTCACAGACCCTTCTGACCAGTATTTATGCCCAGTAGACATTTCTAAAGCTCAAAAAGTTCAATCCTATTTCTTTTTGACCATCTGAAAGAATTTACCCCTGGCTAACGCTACCTCTGTTGGTGTTCCAGTGCGTTATAATGCGGGCTCTACTTAAATACAGTGCGTTAGTATCTGGAATAATGTTGTCTTTACTCAGAGACAGTGCGTTACTCAGCCAAAATTTGTTGTTCACCCCTGTGATTGTGTTTTGGTTGCAGAGTTTTTGGCCATCAGTATCCCTCCTTGAATGAATCCCTGTACTTGTTTACTAAGATGGCATTTCTGTTTATTTTCTCTTGTTTGAAAAGTTAGTGTCAAAAACATTTACTTTTTAGAGAAGAATTTTTTGTTTTTTGTTTTTCTGCATCTAGCTGAATTAATTCTGAAAATTTTCAGTTAAAAGACTGTTAAGATGAGGAAAATAGATGTCTGAATCTTTAAGGTTGAACTTTGGTATTTGAATGTTAGTGCATGGATGTTGAAAAGAAACCTCTCCTTGTAGAAATACTCTTCATCGAATTGAATATTTAGAGCATATTTTTGCATGGTTTCTTGAGTCAGAGTCTCATTACATTTCATACGTCCACTCCCCCTCTGCAAGACTAATAATCAAGTACACTAAGAATCAAGTGATAATAAAATCAATCACATTACTTTTTCTGAGCTCACACCAACAGTAGTTCAGGCTAGGATCTTGGGTTAGGAAAAGTGAGAAAATCACCCAAGATCTCAAAACTTGAGACTAGAGTCATTAACGAGCGAAATCCTATTGCACTCATATTATCGAGACCGTTCCTTTACCGGAGCTCAATGTGAGACAACACTTGAGTGCACAAGAAGGTGGTCTGCCTTCGACTGCATCAAGTGGGTATGCTATATATTGGGGTTCCCTTCGGGGATGTCGAAACTAGATCAGGGATCTAAGTGTTCTACCCATATAGCATGTTATCCTTGATCGTGGACCCCCCTGATGATGTCTGTGATTTGAGGTATATTTAGTGGCCATAATTTTTAGGGACTTACACAAGGTGACTGGGACGGGCTGTCCTGGTACCTGAAACAGACAGACCCACTCTGACTTCGGTCTTTAGGAGGGTACTCGTCTTCACGAGAGTGCTTACACCTATCGTCTGAGGTTTGGGCGAAGCTCTAGAGTGACCATAACTATAATTTCGACCAACCCTCTCTGTATACTATTGTGATATTGGATTTCATCACCAGAAAATGGTAGTACTCAAATAGGGCACCCTACTCTAGCTACTTGCTGATTGATTTTAGAGAGTCCTTTTTTCTTTTTTCTTTTTTAGGTGTGTGGTTACTGTCATTGAGACTTTACAATACATCACAATTTATTAAAATTTGTTAAAAATAAATAGGTCACCATGGCGTCATCCGACCCACGCCGTCTGTCTCGACGACAGCAAGGTCTACCTCCTCTGACTCTTGAGGAAGAACTGAACCTTGGTGAACCCGTGCCTTCTACAGAAGAGCAGTCTCCATTGACAAACCCTGATTTTCACATAGGCTCATATCATATGGAATTTTCGGAGGACCCTTTCACAGAAGGTGTCGTACCTCATTACAACCCTCCTCTCACTGATCCGTTGGGGCCTGTGATAGTTCAGATTCCACCACACCAAGACATGTCTTCAGCCGCACAAACATCCATTTCACAACCGGCATCCACAGGGTCGATACCAATGGCAACCATCCCAAGTTCGCCACCATCCTCCCCGCCAGTTGTCAGTTCTATGCCATCACTTGGTAACCCCAACAGTCAACATATACCTAGTCCCAACCCTAAGGTCATCACAACTATAAGTAACTCACTGAGTCCTTCGGGATCTACTCCTACCGTGACCACTTTGGGACCTACGGTTGCCCCTCCCATGAGTGGGACTACTTCGGTTCCTTTTAGCAACCCTTTCGGTTGGAACCCTTTTCTGAGTTCAAACCCCTTGGCCTCCATACCAGGGGGTAGTTTCACCAGCACGTAAACAACAAGGAACATTTTACTACCCCTGCAATCGTTAGGACAAACCAGACAACCTATTGTTAACGCTATTCCCTTAAGTGGTTTAAATATCGGTGTAGGGTCTATGTCATTGCCGAACTATGCTAGTACCATGCCTCCGGGAAGCTCTATTGCATCCATATGGACTAACCCACCCCAACCTCCATCTGGAATGGGAGGGCACTTTTACACTAGGGGCAACCAACCATTCGCCCCGCAATACAATATGCCCTATGGACAACAACCATATATCCCTACCCCTCCACCAATAGGAAATTTTTATCAAAGTCCTACTTATCCTATTGGTAACACATTAATGGGTGGACCCTATGGTCCACATAGTCAACCAATACTTCCTTGGTTAGATTCGGGGCCGCGATTGCCATATTTGGTAGCTCTAGACATTCCTGACATCTATAAACTGACTAATGACCCCATTAATCACAACCCGCTCTGGCCTCTAGTACCGCACAAGATTCCTTCTGACATCCCAAACTTCGATGGGAAACAAGGGGAAGACCCAACCACACACATCACTACCTTTCATTTATGGTCTATATCTAATTCCGTGGTGGATGATAGTGTCTGGATTCAACTATTTCCCCGCACCCTTACAGGAAATGTCGCCAAGTGGTATATTGAATTGCCACGCGCCGCCATAAACACTTTTGGCACTTTAGCAATGGAGTTTCTAAAGAACTTCCAATTACCAATCAGATTTGAAACCAGAATGGAACTGTTAACCTCGCTGCGCCAAGACACTGCCACCCATATCTCTGATCACATTCATGAATGGAGATTTAGGAGGAGGCTAGTCAAAGCGCCAATCCTGGATCATCTCCTATCTAATTGGTTTTGTAAGTCTCTCTTACCCCACATATCTAAAAACATTGGCCTTTCCGGTGCGATTACAAAATATCAATGCATTCATCATGCCCAACATTTGGATTTAATCTATTCACAATCTGGCACGCTATATGATTTACTCCCCAATTCCCCTGGTAACCCAAATCCTCCAGCTACTTAGAAAATCGGAGCTCACGCCAATGGTCTCGTTGGCACAATCTCTGGTGTAGCCACAAAAAATTCTCGGGGGAAAACCTCCCAGCCATCCTCGGCTGCCACCACCCCTAACCAAACAACTACTCTTCCTACCACTGAGGTAAATTCTGTGCAAACTTCACGAAAACCTAGTGGAAAGAATAAGAAGAACAGAAAAAGACATCTTCTTCGGAAGAGCAGTCGGACAATTAGAATAATCCTAATCAGAAAAACGCTGCCAAAAATGACAAAGGGAAGGATAAACCCATGAAATTTCCTTACAAGATCTGTGCGGAGGACCACTTAACATACAAATGTCCTTGGCTGCAAGAATGCACCGATTTTATCGCAAACAAGGATTATGGGCGAACACCTGCCGTTCTTCATAATCCTTTCCCTAATCAACAGCAGTAACACCAACACATGGTTGACAACCATCCACAACCCCAGCAACGGGTAAATGGTGGTTCGCATCCTTCCGGTGAAGGATAATCCGCCATTTATGGCATTGAGAGCGTTGAACTTCAAACACGAGCCAATATTTATGGAAATCCTACCATAGACGATCAAGAACTTGGTACTAGTTCAATTCCACTATCGACCAACGATTTTCATATCGAATGGCCTACTACTAATATCGTGATTCATCCCCCCAAAGGGACACTTCGACGCATGACTCATAACATCTCTGCACGTGCAGCCCAAAACTACAACATTGTAGAAGATTTGGCGCAGGCACCATTAGCTATTTCTGCTCTCAAAGTATTGCAAAATTTTCCAGCACAAAGGAAAGCCTTGATTTTGGCCATTAGTGGAATAGACCCCCAGGATTCCATGCTAGCTATATTTGATATGGAAAAATCTCAGAATTTCCTCTCACACCAACTCGCATTCCAGGTGTAGGTTGTGTCGAAAGGGAGACCAATCCATCACACTGTCATTGATGAAGGTGCTTCGACTTACGTTATGTCACAAGATTGCTGGCTCACTTTAGGTTCTCTTACCTTAACACTGCCATCGAATTCCCTCAAAGCTTTCAATGGCCACATGTTCCTCCCAAAAGGATACCTTGCTAGCTTTCCCATCACTATGAGTGGGAAAATGGTAACCGTAGACGTTGAAGTCGTAGATCGCCATCTCGACTATAATCTATTGCTCGGTCGCAGTTGGTCTTATGCCATGACCGCCATTGTTTCGTCGGTCTTCTGACTCATCCTATTTCCATTGGATGGAAAAATAATCATATTGGATCAGTTATCCTTCTGCACCCCTGATTATTCCACGTTACCAAGTAGCACTGTACCCCTAATAAGAGGTTGTCCTGACTCTTACGTCAGTATTGGTACCAGTCTTCTAAAGGCATCTTCCCTACTGCGTTGTTTTACTCTCCCACTGCAAGAGATCCCAAATACGGTTGCAATGATATCCACCACTTTCGATGGCTCTATCGACCCATGGATCCTCCTGGCACCTTCAGACATTGATTCCTACGAAGATCAGATGCCGCTCTCACCAGCCAAGTTGGCCTACCAAGCCATCCAAATTACATCTGAACCCTCCACTGCTATGGTTTCGACCAAAGGTACAAACCTCCCACCCATCACAGTTATATCTAAGGATATCCTCAATGAATTATTGCCTAAAGACGAAGCTATTCGAGAGATCATGTCTCTAGAAGAACGACCATGGGGAGAGTTTCACCATCGCACTTCGATGATCGACTCGGACGTGATAAATACTGAAATCCCATATTTTGACCCACCTGAGATGGTTCCCTCCACTTACACAACTGTTCAAACTATCGATTCCGAAGGGAACATGGGTAATCTTTCTAAGACAATGCTCATTGATATCTCAGTCAAAATAGGTATCGTGGAAAATATTCAGATTGGAGCAGATTGCAATCCTGAGGAAATTACACCCTTCACGTCCCTTTTCAAGGAATTTAGCGATGTGTTCGCTTGGTCTGATGACGAAATTATCGGCATAGATCCATCTATAGTCGAGCATGAAATCAAGATTTATGACAATGCCAAACCAATTCGGTAGCGAATCAGACCTGTCCACCTGCGCAAAGAAGCTGCCATCAAAATTGAGGTAGAAAAACTTTTAAACGTTGGTTTCATCTATCCCGTTCCTTTGACAGAATGGGTTTTCAATCTAGTTCACGTCGATAAAAAACAAGGAACAATCCGAGTTTGTGTTGACTATCGTGATCTGAACACCGCTTTTCCCAAAGACAATTATCCTATGCCGTTCATAGATCAGATTCTCAACGATTTTTCTGGATGCGAATCTTTTTCCTTCATGGATGGATTCTCGGGCTATAACTAGATTGCGATTAAAAAAGAAGACTAGCATAAAACTCCCTTTATCTATCCTTGGGGCACATTTGCGTATCGTAAACTCCCATTCCGTCTGAAAAATGCTGGAGCAACTTTTCAGTGGGCTATGGACTATGCTTTCCATGACATTCGACATATTGTACAGGCTTACTTGGATGACCTTCTGGCCCATTCCAAGAAACAACCTCATCACCTTGCCCATCTGAAAGAAATTTTTGCTAGGTGTAGATTCTACAATATACATCTGAATCCTCATAAGTGCGTATTCATGGTCGAGTCCGGGCATCTGTTAAGTTTCATTGTCTCCAAGCATGGGATTAAGGTTGATCCCAATAAGGTTAAAGCAATTGTTGAATTGCTGGAACCATAATCCATCCTCCTAGCATTCTTTTTATGGTATTTTTCTTGCTCGTTAATCCGAAAAACCTCGAGTTATCTTCTTCGGACTCGTTAAACTTATACGAAGTCGATTCCAAGAATTATTTTTATGGTATTTTTCTTGCTCGTTAATCTGAAAAACCTGGATTTCTCTTCTTCAGACTCGCTAAAACTGATATGAAGAAACACTGAGCTTTCTTTTTAAGGACCTCTTTCTAGCTCATAAAACTGAAAAAACCTTGAGTTGCCTTTGTCGGGCTTGCTAAACTACCACGACAGAGAGTAAGGAGCCATTCTTTTCCTCTTTTTCAAAGCTCTTTAAACCAAAAAAGTAACCGATTTTTCTCCGCGTGACTCGTTAAAATTTCACGAAGAGCACCGAGTTTTCTCCGCGTGACTCGTTAAAATTTCATGGAGAGCACCGAGTTTTTTTTTGTTGGACTCGTTAAAATTTCACAAAGAGTACTGAGTTTACTTCATCTCCTCGTACTCATAACAAAATGAGGTAGATGTCCATCAAACATAGATTTCTCACTTTTCTGGCTTCGATGGACTAACTCACAGAAAATGAACCGTTTCGGGCTTACTGTTCTCCCTTTGTCGTGCCCGGTTATCAAGACATGACAAAGGTACCCCAATGGAGTTGTCTTTTACGACATTTTTTAGACTCTCTAAATATGAAAAATTCACCGAGTTTACTCTTCTGGAATCATTAAACCTAATCAAACAGAGAAAAATTTGGAAAAAATGGATACTACCTTTGTTACATTTCAGAATGGTCAATTTGGCAGCAACACCAATCCTTTCCCTAATCAACAACAGTAACACCAACACATGGTTGACAACCCTCCACAACCCCAGCAACGGGTAAATGGTGGTTCGCATCCTTCCGGTGAAGGATAATCCGCCATTTATGGCATTGAGAGCGTTGAACTTCAAACACGAGCCAATATTTATGGAAATCCTACCATAGACGATCAAGAACTTGGTACTAGTTCAATTCCACTATCGACCAACGATTTTCATATCGAACGGCCTACTGCTAATCTCGTGATTCATCCCCCCAAAGGGACACTTCGACGCATGAATCATAACATCTCTGCACGTGCAGCCCAAAACTACAACATTGTAGAAGATTTGGCGCAGGCACCGTTAGCTATTTCTGCTCTCAAAGTATTGCAAACTTTTCCAGCACAAAGGAAAGCCTTGATTTTGGCCATTAGTGGAATAGACCCCCAGGATTCCATGCTAGCTATATTTGATATGGAAAAATCTCAGAATTTCCTCTCACACCAACTCGCATTCCAGGTGTAGGTTGTGTCGAAAGGGAGACCAATCCATCACACTGTCATTGATGAAGGTGCTTCGACCTGCGTTATGTCACAAGATTGCTGGCTCACTTTAGGTTCTCCTACCTTAACACCGCCATCGAATTCCCTCAAAGCTTTCAATGGCCACATGTTCCTCCCAAAAGGATACCTTGCTAGCTTTCCCATCACTATGAGTGGGAAAATGGTAACCGTAGACGTTGAAGTCGTAGATCGCCATCTCGACTATAATCTATTCTTTCAGTGTGATTAGTCTTATGCCCATGACGCCATTGTTTCTTCGGTCTTCTGACTCATCCTATTTCCATTGGATGGAAAAATAATCATATTGGATCAGTTATCCTTCTGCACCCCTGATTATTCCACGTTACCAAGTAGCACTGTACCCCTAATAAGAGGTTGTCCTGACTCTTACTTCAGTATTGGTACCAGTCTTCTGAAGGCATCCTACTGCGTTGTTTTACTCTCCCACTGCCAGAGATCCCAAATACGGTTGCAATGATATCCACCACTTTCGATGGCTCTATCGACCCATGGATCCTCCTGGCACCTTCAGACATTGATTCCTACGAAGATCAGATGCCGCTCTCACCAGCCAAGTTGGCCTACCAAGCCATCCAAATTACATCTGAACCCTCCACTGCTATGGTTTCGACCAAAGGTACAAACCTCCCACCCATCACAGTTATATCTAAGGATATCCTCAATGAATTATTGCCTAAAGACGAAGCTATTCGAGAGATCATGTCTCTAGAAGAACGACCATGGGGAGAGTTTCACCATCGCACTTCGATGATCGACTCGGACGTGATAAATACTGAAATACCATATTTTGACCCACCTGAGATGGTTCCCTCCACTTACACAATTGTTCAAACTATCGATTCCGAAGGGAACATGGGTAATCTTTCTAAGACAATGCTCATTGATATCTCAGTCAAAATAGGTATCGTGGAAAATATTCAGATTGGAGCAGATTGCAATCCTGAGGAAATTACACCCTTCACGTCCCTTTTCAAGGAATTTAGCGATGTGTTCGCTTGGTCTGATGACGAAATTCTTGGCATAGATCCATCTATAGTCGAGCATGAAATCAAGATTTATGACAATGCCAAACCAATTCGGTAGCGAATCAGACCTATCCACCTGCGCAAAGCAGCTGCCATCAAAATTGAGGTAGAAAAAATTTTAAACGTTGGTTTCATCTATCCCGTTCCTTTGACAGAATGGGTTTTCAATCTAGTTCCCGTCGATAAAAAACAAGGAACCATCCGAGTTTGTGTTGACTATCGCGATCTGAATGCCGCTTGTCCCAAAGAAAATTATCCTATGCCGTTCATAGATCAGATTCTCAACAATTTTGCTGGATGCGAATCTTTTTCCTTCATGGATGGATTCTCGGGCTATAACTAGATTGCGATTAAAAAAGAAGACTAGCATAAACCTCCCTTTATCTATCCTTGGGGCACATTTGCGTATCGTAAAATCCCATTCGGTCTGAAAAATGCTGGAGCAACTTTTCAGTGGGCTATGGACTATGCTTTCCATGAAATTCGACATATTGTATAGGCTTACTTGGATGACCTTCTGGCCCATTCCAAGAAACAACCTCATCACCTTGCCCATCTGAAAGAAATTTTTGCTAGGTGTAGATTCTACAATATACATGTGAATCCTCATAAGTGCATATTCATGGTCGAGTCTGGGCGTCTGTTAAGTTTCATTGTCTCCAAGCATGGGATTAAGGTTGATCCCAATAAGGTTAAAGCAATTGTTGAATTGCTGGAACCATAATCCATCCTCCAAGCATTCTTTTTATGGTATTTTTCTTGCTCGTTAATCCGAAAAACCTCGAGTTATCTTCTTCGGACTCGTTAAACTTATACGAAGTCGATTCCAAGAATTATTTTTATGGTATTTTTCTTGCTCGTTAATCTAAAAAACCTGGAGTTCTCTTCTTCAGACTCGTTAAAACTGATATGAAGAAACACTGAGCTTTCTTTTTAGGGACCTATTTCTAGCTCATAAAACTGAAAAAACCTTGAGTTGCCTTTGTCGGGCTTGCTAAACTACCACGACAGAGAGTAAGGAGCCATTCTTTTCCTCTTTTTCAAAGCTCTTTAAACCAAAAAAGTAACCGATTTTTCTCCGCGTGACTCGTTAAAATTTCACGAAGAGCACCGAGTTTTCTCCGCGTGACTCGTTAAAATTTCATGGAGAGCACCGAGTTTTTCTTTGTTGGACTCGTTAAAATTTCACAAAGAGTACTGAGTTTACTTCATCTCCTCGTACTCATAACAAAATGAGGTAGATTTCCATCGAACATAGATTTCTCACTTTTCTGGCTTCGATGGACTAACTCATAGAAAATGATCCGTTTCGGGCTTACTGTTCTCCCTTTGTCGTGCCCGGTTATCAATACATGACAAAGGTACCCCAATGGAGTTGTCTTTTACGGCATTTTTCAGACTCTCTAAATATGAAAAATTCACCGAGTTTACTCTTCTGGAATCATTAAACCTAATCAAACAGAGAAAAATTTGGAAAAAATGGATACTACCTTTGTTACATTTCAGAATGGTCAATTTGGCAGCAAAAATCCTGAACATGGCACTTCCCAGACAAATCTTTAACAAACTCCTTGGTGTTCATTAAGCCTCAGCTGCCTAGTACCCTGTTACAGTGCCTTCTATTTTTCAAGAAGATGTCGCTATATACTACTCCTCTTATCAACCAAACCGCTCATTATGCTAGAAATTATTTGTCGTCAGACATCCCCATCTTCTCTTCATTATCTCCATAAAAAACAAAATCATTTGGTTTCTGTTTCATGTTGACTGATGTAGGACACCTCAGTTCCTACCTTTCAACAGATCTATTCCTATCGACTTCAACATCTTATCTAGGAAGTTGATCCAGAAACCCATTAGTACCCAGATACTTGCAGACATCAGTGGCAGGTAGTCTTGTGTTTGATTAGGAGTCTTCATCATTGGCTCCTGATCGAATGATTATACGAGTGTTCAACTTCAACTCTTTTTATTCACACTCTCTAGATTGTACTGTGCATCTTAGGGACCATCATCGTTATTGGTAGCCACCTTCATGTCTGTTAACATTTTTCATTATCGACTGGTAATCAGACAATTTCTCACATGTTCGACGATAGCTCCTTCATTCACACGTTGAGAAATATGTAGTTTAAGTGAAGTGGTGGTCAAGACCTTGGGGAAAAGGTTACATCATTAAAGCTATGTTCCCTTCCCCAAGTTGCGATATTGTTTATGGATACATCTTCTTTAGCCTGGTCCTGTTATGACAGACACTTCCACATTATGCTTATCGGTGGACAGATTCTTCATATCTCTATTCTAGAGAAATCATGTTGATTAAGCTACTGAGCATGGGAATGCCCGACTCAAGGCAGATACTATATTTTCTGACATATGTTGTTGTTTCAGGCTTTCCTCAGTCTTTCAATCTCTTTATCTCTACTACACACATTATAAAGTATTTTGGCCATCATCTTCATCTTTGACCTCACACTTTAGGGGGCATCTGTTACAAGTAAAAAAAACTCCTCATCAGCTCAGAGGAGAAGATAAATATGGAAGGAATACAAAGACCTAAACCAAACCTACTTCTGCCAAGGTAACGCACCCCTACAACAACACAAGACCGTTATAATGCACCTGATCAATGAATAGGCCGTGTTAGTGGCTATGGCAATGCTCTGTTTACACTAGAGGGCAGCATTACCCGTGTTTTGAGTTTAAAACGGGAAAAACCTATGGAGAATGATTTGAATTTCCAAATTTTTCTCACAAGAGAGTCAGTACAAAATAGAAACTGCAAAGCACTAATCTCTTATAGGGCCTTGCCAAAAACAACTTAACTCTCAAGGAAGGCAAAAGCATGGAAGTTGAGGAAACATATTGTTTTTTTCTATTTAGAACTGGTGGAAGGAGAGAGGCAATTATTGCTCTCTCCATCTCCTATAAAATGGAGCTGAAGGCTCTTGGTTCAAGGTCGAAGGATTGTCAAATGAATACTTGTGAAGCAGAGCATTATGGTTGTAGTGTGAAGGTCAAAGTCAAAGATGCTCATTGAGAACTTGTTGATCAAGACATCATCACATTGAGAGATAGAGAGATTGGAAGGCTGAAGAGGGCTTGGTACAACTGACGGTTGTAATCCTCCTTTTTATAAATCAATAGAACTATATCTGTTTTGTCCATTCTATGCGTTGATATTGTCATTTCTCTTTGATTACTTATATAGCATGAGATGAATGGCTTAGATGTGCATTGTTTAAATGTTTATCATATATTAACTTAATTGATAGGAAATGTATGTTGTGGTAGATATTACACAGGTGCTTTGATTGATTACAGGGTCAAGATTTGGAGCTGGTGAAGAAGGATCCCTGCTTCGCTACTTAACGCTCTCCAAAAGACTTCAAAATCATTAAAGAGGTAATCTTCCATATTTTTCCATCAAGTTGTTTAAGTTGATATGAACATGTATATGCCTTCTTTGTGAACTATATAGCTAATCTTACTGTCTACCTCGGGCACTGGAAAGCCCTGAGAGGGATATTAGAAAACCAACAACCCAAGAATTTTACCCTATAGCAAGGTCCCAACTAGTACATATGCGTACATTGCGCAATGATATGCCATACCAATATTATGCATATGGGTACCACATTCCACCTATTGTCATAGAAAAAATGCCCCTTAGGGTGTAGTAGTCATCGTCAACAACCACCAGCATCACTACCATAGTAGTGACACAAACAACACATGTATCTGTCAATTTTGTTTAACTAACCATAGCATTACGAGCATGGGACATGCCCGCCTCGTTGAAATTTTGCAAATATGTTGTATATTTTTTCTGCTTGCAGGGGGTCCCTTAGGCCATGGTTATCTCGGAAACAGTGCAAGGTGTTGTCTATTCCAAAAGTACACTCAGACGTATCTCTCTCTCTCTCTCTCTCTCTCTCTCTCTCTCTCTATGCGTACGATACATAAAAGAAACTATAATGTATTTCAGCTATACAATTCTTCCTAGACCTCACACATTACGGGGCAACTGTTAACACTGGAAAATCATACAGCAAAAGACGACATCAATTAATGTCGAGCCTAAGGATTTACAGGATAGGAATACATTATGGAATCAAGAAGTACTTAAAATCTCTAAGGTTTTGAGAAAACCAGATTTGATCTAGTCATAAATGCTCAAATGCACGCTTTTTCCTTCGATAAGAGTGCCTTCTGAGCGCCTTTTCGCCTGATAAGCACGCATTCCTGGAAATGGAAAAAAATCACTTTCTAGGAGCACAACAAGCAAAGGACAGTTACTCCTTATGTGAAAGATGCCTAAGGACATACACCAACGCCTCCTTAGACATTATGTGAGCACACAAAAGAATATTTGAGCACACAATGGAATCACACGTCTCCCTTGGGTCACCATCCATCATGTACCAAGGGAGGGAAGGAGAATTTGAAGCTCACCTATAAAAACCCACCAAGAGATGAAAAAATGGTGATCACAAGGTTATGCTGGCTAAAGTTGCCCAAGTAACACCAGCATTGTATGTGACCTGGAGCTAGAGCTAAAGAGGAATCGATAGTTGGCCACCCAACATCTTAGTCCACCACAGCAAAGAGAGAGAGTTGGACTGCATCAGAGGCAGAACTTGAAAGACAAACATCCTTGCATCGGGACCTAGAGCCATTTCCTAGGGGACCTTTGGCAAGTGGGTAATATTTTCTTTTATTTCAAACATTCAATAAGAAGAGGCCATTGATCCATCATTTGCATTATTACTGGTTGGAACTCTCTATATAGCTTCTTTTGTGTTTTTAGTTTTAGTTTTTAACCAGAGCATACTTCAGCATATTATTTCATTTAAGTTTTATGATTTTGAGCTTCCCCCACATACTACCTGTTACCAATATTTTAGAGATTAGACCACACTCTCTAAGCTCGTGTGATTTTGTACACCCGTGCGTCGAATCCACCACAACAGGGCCTTTGCATGGAAGCAACCTCATAAATGGCTGAGATCTTTGGTGAAGAAGCTCCTCAACTATATAATGGAGGGAATGGCAGCCATATGGGCATGATTGAAGATTATATTTTGCATGTGGTCTATTTAGACTTCTTGCATTCTTTGGCTATTTAGCTAAGTTTGCTGCACTATTTAGTGCAAGGGTTTTCTCATGTAGGAATTCCCCACTCTTGCTTGGAGATCTTGCTTAAGAAATATGAGAAGAGCATTTGGTGCTACATTTTCCACTATCTAGTGTTAGGCCAAGCAGTCACCTTTAGCAACAACATAGTCCCTTGTAGAAACTGTGTTATTTATTAAGGTGTTGCAGTGGAGGGGTTTAAATCCATGTTTTAGAAGCTAGTTTCCCAGGAGGAGGATCACCCTTTTTCCTGGAAAGCTAGAAGGAGGAGCTACAACCATTTCTTTGCATGATCATCCATTATTATGTAGAGCTTCAGCCATACAGTGTGATTCAGCCATAGATTTGCAACAGATTCTTCTTGTATTTCATGTTAATCAAGAAACCCTTGTCAGGTCATCTTGGATTTCTGTAAAAGAGGCTAGATATCTGTTTTTGGGCCTCATTGATTAATATATAAGTAGATCTATTTTTTCTCTCATATTTTTTAGTACAAATCTCAATAAACTACATTGTCACTTTCTGCAGTAATTTCTATGTTAAAGTAGTCTTGGGGTTTCAGTGTTTTTGGGTTGTTTTGGGCATAGGAGGCCTGTTTAACTAGGCAAAAGTGAATTTTTTTCTGATTTCCTTTCAGATTTGGTTGCTATAATGTCATATCTAATGGATCCATGGGCTACATTTTTTTTTTAATTCTTATATTTGTGAAAAATTATTTTTTCTGTGCATGTATTGTTGAGTTTTCCCATTTGGGAATATTACAGTGGTATCAGAGCTCTAATCTTGGCTAAACCTATGTATTTCAACCATTATGGAGTCCTATCATGGAAAGGAGGAGATATGAAAAAATAATCAAAGCAAACCCTTACTGTCTGAAGGAAATAAGTTCTAAAAAATTCTTCTACAAACTCTACATGGCATCAGTAAGACATCAGAGAAATGAGGAGGGAAAAACATGGATATCCCTCAAAAAGATATACACATGAGGAAAGCTCTAGTTCCTCATACTATGGGTGTGAGCATTCAACCACACCATCAGATTTAAAATTCTCTACCAGCCATATTTTCATGATGAATGAGATGGAGAAAGGAGATGTGCCTAAGAAGGAGACTCTTGGTGAGTATTTGCAAGAGTATGAATCTCAATCCAAGAGGTTCAAAGATCACTTGAACTTCCAAGGATTTTGCAAGATCAAGGAGGAAAGAAGCACAAGGAGCAAGCAGCATGGTGGGGGTAGATTCTTTCTATCTACTTTTGATGGCTCACCTAAATGTCCAGCTAGGGTTTGGGTGGAGGAGCTAAACACCTATGTGCAACAACTTCAAGTTTCTGAAGATGAAGCCATTAAAGTAGCAGCAGTGCATTTTGAAGGTAAGGCTTATGCTTGGTGGTTGTTTGAGTCTTTTTTCTTAAAGAATGCAAGTACATCTACTTATGTAAATTTTATTAGAAGATTAGTGGAAAGGTTTGATGAAACACCTTCTATGAAGCCTATCAAACCAAAACAAACAAAATCTTTGCATGAGTTGGAAGGATCTATAAATCCAACTCCATTTCAGAAAAACATTGAAGGGGATGAAAACTTATATGAAACTTTTCCAAGGGCAAGATTCCCATTGCATGATGAGATTTCTTCTCAAGAGAAAGACATGGAGGTCCCTCTTTCAAGGGAAGACCAAGATCTAAGGTATCTCATTGTTGATGAGGCATTATTACAAATTAATGAGGAGAAAGAGAAGGTTGGAGGTAACAAAACTGTCATATCAATAGCACATCCAGTACCTCATGAAGAGGAAGATGGAGCACTTGCTCCAAGGAGAGAAACTCTTTCACTCTTGCAAGGAGTTCCAAAGAATCTCACATATGGAGATCATAGTACAATCCATGTGCAGCATGTGCCATCATTAGAAGATGATGAGATATTGAAGATAGAAGGAGATAAAGGGGAGGACATGTATCATATGATGAGGAGCACACACCCCTCTCTATTTTAGAATTTTGATGCACAAAGAATGCAGGAGGATTTGTGCAATGAAGGAAAGGAAAAATTAGTCCACACACATCCTGCTCTCTGCCTTGATGTCTCTTTGGATGGAGGCATTCCACCAGGGATACTCCCTGATGAGAAGAAGAATAAATTGTTCTCTCAACTTGGAGCAACATTGACATACTTGGCTAAGGAAGGAGCCTTGGGAGAAGCTAGCACAATGCAGATAATCTTTGATGGGATCAAAGGAGAGGCAAGAAATTTTCTGAAATGGACATTGATAACTCCCACTCAACTATTTGCATTGGAAAAGGAGGATTCATAAATATATGAGGACATGAATATGATGTCAAATGGCCACTCCATATCTTTGGGGCAGCCAATGATGTTCTCACACATAAAGAAGATTTCTGAACATGACAAGAGGATGAAAACACTCTTGCATGCATGGGCCAAATTAAGGACTTTTTGGAAGGAAAAAAATTTTCAAGGAGAGGTTGACTTCCATCTGCTTCAATCTCGTCTTGAGCAAGATTAGATGCAAGAGAGGTAGCAAAAGAAAGTTGATAGTACTCCAACATGTGCTTTGGCATCAAGCATGTCAAAGAGGAGAGCCATGTTATGACAGGGGCTGCATTTCAGATTTCTACAGCATTGTCATTGTTGGGGAGCCTAAATACATATTGGGAGTCCCAACTCTTGATGGAATATTCCAAGAACCTCTTCATGTGTAAGGTTCTTGATGGGCAAGTGATGGATAGGAAGTATAAATTAGTTGATGGAGTCATTTATTTCCATGATCAGATCTACTTGACTAAAGACTCCAAGCTCAAGGATAAACTACTACATGTAGCCTATTAGATCTTGCTTTCTAAACCCACTGATTTCATTAGAACATACCGTACCATATTGGAGGGATTCATGTGAGAATACTTGAAATAAGAGATTCACTATAACATGAGGAAGTGCATATATTATTTGCAGGTTGAGGAGGAACATAGCTCTTGGGAAGAGTTATCTTTACCACCTCCTTATTCATTGGGTGTAAGAGGGAGCTTATCCATGAGCTACCTCACTTATTTCAGCCAAGTATATGGTAAGAATTGTATTTATGAACATCATAATGTATTTCCTATATTTTTGTATTTTCTTAACACTCATGTACAGAGCTTTACTCAAAGAGGGGGCACTTTTTCTTATGGGCTTCATGGGCTAATTGGGGCTATGAACAATGAAGATGTTGACCATTCCCTAAAATATTTTGGGGAGATTTTGTATTCTTCATAGTGTTCTTCATTAACACCAACCATCATACACCTTCTCCAAACATGTAAGAAGAATAGGACAGCAAACAAGTGTTGGGAAAAACACTTTTTGTATCATATTCTATGGTAGTTAGGAGTAAAATTGCGCTGGTTGCAAATGAGGGACCATTGTCCTTCTCCTTTGCTACATATGGCCGCTAGCATGACCTTAATTATAATCCCATATGCTGAAGATGTTCTTATATTTGTTGGGAACATGATTGGAGGAGAGACACATTGGTTGGATACGTCCTTAGGGGAAGAAATCTCCCACACGTTTTGCACTACATGCTTCAAGGGGAGCATGGGAGATGGCATGGACACTATAGTAGATCACACTCTTGTTTATGAGGTGGACCATATGATTATTTGGAGCACTTGGGATATGCCTCTCATGAGAATTTGGGAGGAGCCTTTCTATGAATTACCAAGCTGGGAGGTGATTCATTTCATTTGGATGATAGCATGGAGAGGGGAGCCTTTCATTGGTAATGAAGTTCCCCATTATTGTCATCAATTCTATCTTGAGGAGGCCATTGATCAGCAAGAAGGTTTCCATATAGACCTTCCATTTTTTCATGGTGAGAGCCATTTGGTTTATCCACCAAAGGCCAACTTACACACTTGGGAGGAACCATTGGGAGACAGAATTGTTGCAGAATATCTGAAGCAATGGTGGAGACTATTGGATGTGGAGGCCCCAAGAGGAGGAGGGGAGATTTTGCAGAACCCTTGTAGTTTCTTGAGGACAAGCAACATTTGGGAGGGGAAGACTGTAATATTCCTAAATTAGCATGCATCTAATAGGAATATTAATTTTTATCTTAATATCTAGTTAGATGAATAAATGGGTAAGGAGGCCCATAAGTTGCTTAAATAGGCATAAAATCCCTCATAATGTGAAAATGGATCATGTTAATAACTAGATCAAACATCCTCATGTGTGAACAGGTTCTAAAATGTGTGGAAAAATTCAAGTTTGACCAAGTCAACAACATTATTATATGAGGAGTGGATCATAAATAAAGACAGCTCAGTGTGAATGAAGATCAATCTAGCTAGTCAAAATGAAGACACCTTGGTGTCAGAAGAGACAATGCATGAAGATCAAGTGTTACACCATTTTTTGGTCATCTAACCTATTATTATTAGATGGACCCAAGTACACCATGCAAGACCAATTTTACCCTAATCAAAATTTCTTTCACTATGAAAATAACTTAATAAACCACCTTTATTAAGTTGTTTATGGTATAAACAGGAAACCCCATGAGAAAATATCAAATAAATCTATATTTGTTTTATTTTCCTCAAGGAATAATTAGTTAAACAACAGTTTAATTAATATTCCTCATTATATTTAACCCAAAAAAAGGAAATTAATTAGATAAATCATTATTTATCTTATTGTTTTCTAAAGAATAATTATTTAAACCTTATTTAAATAATATTATTTGTTAAATATGAATAAATCACCCACAAATAATTAAATAAATCATTATTTATTTGATTATTACTCAACCACATCCTTAAAATGATAAATAAATCATTTATTTATTTATTATTTACAAATAAAGGGATTTGACCTAAGTCAAATTCCTTTTCCCTCCAACAAATATAATAAAATATTCCATAAAAGTTGGATCTTGATTTGGTTAATAATATTTTAATTATGCACCAATATCTAGACTAACTCAATATTTTGTTATAAATAGAAGGGTTTTCCCATTCATTTACCACCTTTTGTTGCCTAAATATCACTCTGGATCTATACTTTTGGTCTAACTTTGATCCACCATCATAGTCATATTTTGCTACCATTTTTGTCTGGGTTTTCTACACCATCAAGAGAGAGGAATTTTAGATCTGAAGTGCTGAGGACTTACAAGAACCCATCCCATTGAGGAGAATTGGTAACACCCTTCTGTGTTTTCCTCCCAGGTGCCATTAATACAAAATTCATTCAACATATTCTTGTCTTGTCTATTGGATGCATGGAGTAAATCTTGTTTTTTCTACTGTTTAATGTCTTCTAATGCATAGATCTAAATTTTTGCAGCATTTATCTTGATCACCTAACTGCAGATCTGAGATATTGGTAGCCATTTTTGATGTTAGGGCTGTTTTTTATGCACAACTAAAGTGGTATTTTTTCGTACGCTTGGAATTAAGATTCATACTAACAACTGGCGACTCCACATGGGTTTACGATTATGACGACTGTCGTTTTTCTGATCCTTGTATATCCAGTTGCTTAAAACCCTAGGATTTCTCTTCAGCCCCTTGTTTTTTCTTTTCTTAATGTTGTTTTAAATCTATAAAACCCTAAAACGATAAAAATTCTAACTTCCGTGTGTTTTCCGTACCTATCATGCTAGGTGACGAACATCGGCCTGCATATACCGAGACGACACAATTTTTTATGAAATCTTTCAATGAAAGTGTCGGAAGTGCAGGTCGCACTTTTTGGCCCAAAACCTATGACGTGGAGCTTCAGGAAGCGGGAATCTTCCCAAAAAATATGACCTTTGCAGAAAACAGGTCAAAAATTGCGACCTAGACATTTTGCGGGAATTTTTCTGAAAGTTTTCTGGGTTTGTCTAAGCCTCTGTTCAGGGTTGTTTGACCTCCATCTCCACCGTTTTGGACCTGTAATTGTTCTTTTTTTCAAACTAAGTGGGAACCTAGCCCCCTAGGGCTTCAATACACTTCCACTTTTTGGTGGAAGAGTTTTGCCGTTGCAGGTTGTTCAAAATTTCGTAGTCTTCACTTCATTTTTTTCATATCTCGATACCTCATAATTTCGTTACCACTTCGTAGCTGCTATTTTTCCATCCACAACACCTCATTTAGTTTTTTTTGGGTTTTCCTCTAGGGTCCCCTCTGCTTCCCTCCAGGATATAGCCTTTCACCGCCTCTTTTACGACAATTCTTCCTCTGATTTGTTGTTGTTTTCTGCACCATTTTCTAGCAGATTTGACCTTTAGATCCTTGTCCCTTATGACCTTATATCTATTGGCTATTTCAGTGTGTTTTGATTAGTTTTTTACCCGCCTTCAAACTAGTTGTTGAGAGGCCTGCCTCCTTAGGTTTAGATTATTCCATTTTTAGTTGTTTATTTTCTGTTTTTGCATGTTTATATATTGTTATTTGCAGGTTTATTTGCAGCTATACAACACACTTTTTCTTTTTCTCTACAAATGTTTGGGTTTAAAAATTAAAATTTACACACTTTACACACACACCCTAAGAGAAAAAGGGCTTAGTTAACACCGCCAAGCAAAGACTCTAAAACATTGAAATCAATTGATCCTACACCTCTCTGCCCTTGTTTCGAATTTGTAATCAGTTGATTCTACACCTCCCTGCCCTTGTCGGTCTCTTTTTCCTTTGTGCCATGTTTGTGTCGTCATCATTGCACCACCAAGGCATTTATCCCGGAGACTTCTTGGCCTTCATCCTCAGTTTCCGGTAGGAAGACTTACTCCTCCGCTAGGATTCAAGTTACTCCTCCACTGAGTCCGCACTCCAACTCTTCTTCTAGTTCATTGGGTTCTCCTTCTCGTTCTACCTTCGGTTCTCCCCCTGTCACCTTCAACATTTCTGGTGCAGGACCTAATGCTCGTGGTAACCCCAGACCTCATCTTGGGAATACCACTAGTGGGACCGCAACAAACACTACCTCGACTGCGCCCTTGCTCCCCTTCATGGTAGGCCTCAGCATTCCCGATTTTGACCAGTTGATAAATGACCCTATACACCATGATGTTGCTTGGCTTGCAATGCCAACCAAGCTCCCATCTGACATCCCCAAGTTTGAAGGTCTTGCTGGTGAAGATCCTACAAATCATGTTCGAACTTTCCACATGTGGTGTTCATCTAACTCTATTACCGATGACTCTATCTGTATTCGGTTGTTCCAATGTACGCTTACTGGTGAAGCTTCTAAGTGGTATGTTGACTAGGCCCCTTCCTCTCATACCACCTTTGTGACTCTTGCCCAGGCTTTTCTGTCTTACTTCCAGCTTCCCCTTCGTTATGACACTAGTACTGAACTCTTGACTTCTTTCCATTAATCGTCTGCGACCCACCTATTCGACCATGTCCATGAATGGTGGAGAAGAAAGAGCCTCTCTCAAGCCCCTACCTTCGAAGACCGTGTCTACATGGACTAGTTCCTTAGATCTCTCTTCCCGCCTATCAAGAAAGATGTCGCATTGCATTTTCCTCAAATCGAAGAAGCCACTCTCCAAATTGCATTAAAATATGACCTGATCTACGCTCAGTCGGGTTATGTCTATACCGTTCTACCTGATCTTCCTAGACCTGGTAGTGCCAACACACCGACGGCATCTCACGACGTTGACGGTATCGTTGGAGCTATCTCTAATCCATACGCTCAACCTCCTATGGGCTATGGCTTTCCTCAGGGGGGGACCAGCACCTCCTACACTTTTCACCCTCCCAGTTGCATGTATCTAGGATACGACATGCCTCATATTTTTTCCCAACCTACTATTTACCACACTATTACCCAACCTCCTTATTATCTGTATCCACAGTCTGGTGCTCCAGCTCCTCCAGCATTAGCACCTCCGCCTCACTTACCTTCTCAACCCTTGCAACAACAGCCACCGCCCCCTTAGGGGCAGGTGTATGCACAGCAGGGTGCGACTAATCCTCCTCCTTCCAAAAATAAGAGGAAAGGCACTCAAAATTAATCTGTGTCTGGTAATCCTAGACCTAGTCAAGGTAATGCTCCTAGCACTACAAACTAGCAACAGGGCACTCATCCCAAGCAGGATAGGCCTATTCGTACGAATAAGCCTTGTTCTTGTTGTGGTGCTTATTGTCATTACACGCATGATTGTCCTCTCTTACCACAGATGAAGCAAATGTGGGAGTATCAAAAAAAATTGTGAGGACAACAAGCCTCCCCTTCCGTCCCTCCCAGTGCTGTGCCTAATCAACCAGCTGTGCTTACTAATCCTTTCCCTCGACAAGGATTTGTGGCTACCCAACCACTTGAAGGTCAGGCGGCCACTCAAACTCTTCCATCTAGTACCCCTGATTACAATATCCTCATGATGAAATCTGACCAACTTGTTATCATTGACCTCAACCTCCAGACTCGGTCCCGTCAGTACACCAAGCCTCCTGATACGTCTGTCCCCGAGTCGCCTCCTTTAGCTTCTACAGAGCCTCTTTTGACGCCTAATGGTCTCTTGAAGATCCCTCAACCTAAGGCAGAGATTCATACCAAGATCCCTAAGGGACCACTACATCGAAATGTTGCTTCTGGAAAAGCTGCCCATTCGTATAGTATATTAGATGATTTGGTGCAATCTGCTGCTGCCATCTCAACGCTGGAAATCCTCTAGTCATGCCCTTCACAACGAAAAGCTCTACTATCTGCCATGGGCGTTGTAGATCCTGTCGATGATCGCTTGATTGTCTTCAATGCTCACCAGTCAGAACATCCTCCTCTTCCTGCTTCCGTTTCCTTCCAAATCCCAGTAAAAATCTGGAACACCAACGTTTCCTGGTGTATCATTGATGAGGGGGCATCCACCTGTGTGATGTCTGCTTCAATTTGGAAGCAACTCTGATCACCTGAGTTGTCTCCTTCCATGATCACTCTTCGAGCGTAGGATTGCCATGTCTCCTAGCCCATTGGCCTATTTTGCAATTGTCCTATTACTCTTGTAGGAAAGACTGTTTGCGTTGACATAGAAGTCATTGATGCCCCCTTATATTACAACATTCTATTGGGTCGTAGCTACACCTATGCGATGTCTGTTGTCCCATCTGTAGTTCATCGCAAGATGTCCTTCCCCGTGTACGGAAAGATAGTCGACCATCGACCGCCGGAGACGCGAACCGAAGTACGTACCTCCCCCAGTCCATCGATCTCTTCTGGCACAAACAAACCGTCGATCCTTTAACCAATGTCCACTCCGGAGTCTACAAAGACTCCTCTTTTCTTGGTACTTTCCCTGGTCTCCCTCCTCCTGTCTTTGATCCCAACTCATCGAATGTTTTCATGATGCAATCATCTCGGGCTGCCCTCAAGCAGCGCGCTTCGACTATTCTGCAGCCTCCTTGCTCTCCACAGCCTACTCCTAGACCTTCGATGCAGCCTTCTGGACCTCCTCCTCCTAGCCCTTCACCTTTAGCTGGCATTCATGAGCCTCTTTATCCTCCTGGAATGGTTCCTCCAGGCCTTAACCATCTTGGAGTCATCCCACTTGGCCACACACTCCCTTGGTCGACACCATTCCTAGCCCCTCCCGCAGTCTATACGGTCCCTCGTTATGGCTACCTCTCTTCCTAACCCGACCTCGTTGGGATTCCCTTGCACCTTGATCCCCAACCGCTACCCTACCTGGTCAACCCAAACCTTATCTTTCTTTGACCCGGGTTCAACCATTCCCTATGACTTCTCCCGTTGTTACAGTGCCTCAGCCACCTCAAGAGGAAACACCTCTTGTTGCGACTGCTTCGGGTAAGAAGGGAAAAGCTCGCAAGAGGGCCTCAAAGGAAAAGGCTGCCCCAACTGACTCTGCGCCTCCTCTGCCCCCAAAGCCCTATGATTTGTGTGATGTCGTCGGTCACGCCACCCATACCTATCCCAAGTTGCCCCGCATCAAGCCCATGGTTAAAGTCATGTTCCCTGAGTCTCCAGTCCCTGAAGCCTCTGCTTCTTCCTCGACTGCAACCAAGAACACTAAGACTATTCACACCAACCAACCTTGTGCTTTTTGTGATCTCCATGGCCATTACTCTCACCATTGTCCCCACCTTACACATTACCATGCCTCTTTAGAGGTAGTTCGGGAGTACGAGGTTGAACATAACTAATCCGCCTCTCCCGTACTTACGCAGTATGCTGCGAGACAACCTGAGGACCTACCCACTCCCATTGACATTCCCCCTCCTGATGTCGAGATGATGGAGCCTGCGGTCACCATCCTCTACCTATCATCATCCATGAGACCCTAGATGGAAGCTCCCTATGCATCTTCCTCTGCTATTTCGCTCAACCTCCCTTCAGCGATCACCCTGGGCTCAACATCAGTAGACCCCTTATCTACTTGTTCTTCCTTCATCCCCTATGAAAATGTGCACGTGAACCTCTCTTCTCATGATGATGAGTTAGACAGTTTCGTCACATCATGTGGTCTCCCTTCCTCTCGGCACTCCATCTTCTATTATGATGATGACATCATGGAAGCCTTGTCCACCCCTGACTTCATATTTCCCACCCATAAGCGAGATGGCACCATCCGTGTCTATGGTGACTTTCGCGGCCTGAGCACAAGCTACACCTCTGGTAGCTCTCACACCCCACCTACTTGTCGATGGGTGAGTAGTAGAAATCGTACCGAGATCACTCCATTTTGTAGTGTTTGTTCAGTCTCTACTTTGTGCTCAAGTTGCCAGCATTGTTCATCATCCTCCCATTTGTTATCTTGTGGCACTTTTCAGATGGACCTCTCGTCCACACCCTATATCATTTATGCCGATGGTGCAAGTCGCTACTCCTGGAATATAGCCTCAGCAGGTTGGGCCTTTACCCCCTTGCATTCGCTTGTTCTCTCGAACAGTGTATGCATTGGTACTGCTACCAATAATGAGGCTGAATATGATGTAGTGTGAGGTTTATTAGCTGATGCCCTTT
The DNA here is from genome assembly GCA_034641835.2 of Pinus albicaulis. Lineage (NCBI taxonomy): Eukaryota > Viridiplantae > Streptophyta > Pinopsida > Pinales > Pinaceae > Pinus > Pinus albicaulis. The sequence continues at coordinate 934,042,256 of CM076574.1, read as the reverse complement.
TCTATCGCACCCTCCACCTTCATGTTCATTTAGATCCCCTGCTTCTTGTTATGCAATTGAATGGTGTCTATCGTGTGCATAATCCTATCCTTTTTAGAAGATATTTACGAGTGAATATTTTGATGCGTGAATTTGAAATCATTACATTTAGTCATGTACCAAGAGCACAAAATCACTATGTAAATAGAATTGAAAAAAATATTCTAGACTGGAATTTAGCACACACATTTAACACAAGATAATAACATAACATAAACCATCGAAGTGATGCATATCCATAATATGTGTCGTATAAATTTTTAGAGTCCATCAACTTTGATACATATGACATGCCCATAGCATGTTACAAAACTCAAAATAGGGGGCACCACCTACCCCTACACCTAATCACTATCTAGAGGATCTCGAGCCAATGGCTATACTCCTATAGCTCGTAAATCATGCATACCCTGTCCGGCCATTGCCATGCGCTGCATGACCCCTCGCCACTCCGAGGGTAGACCAATACATAGCTCTATGTACTGGTCATCCAAGTCTTGCCAACCATGCTCTAAAACTTTGGTCAGATGCCTCTCACATATATGACAGATGTCCTCCAGGAGGGCTACTACATACTCATTTTGTGGCACTCTCGATCCACTAGGTCCTGCGGTTCCTAATACTGCAGGTTGTCCCTTATACCTGGCCGGTTTTACCAGTGCTGTATCTGCATACCAAAAGTGAAAGAATTAGTACCATATACAATATTATAGAACTTTGCATGCACATACAAGATTAGCAATTTTTCACTTACCATTGGGCCCTCATACTCAACCAGGCAGTAGTGGCAGATCCGGGTCCCCATGATAACTCATGCCACTATAGGGATAGTCATCTATATATAGTGGCATATGATCAGAATGAGCAAAGAACTTGGGTTGGAACACCCGTCCGATCACCCCACCTCCTCCTCTACACAGTAGTCACCCCCACCGGTGCATCTTGGGCTCTCTCGGGCCCCCATCTTGGAGCTGTATGCAAGGTCAAAGTGTCGGGATCTTCTCAAAGACGAGCGAGCACAAAACTGTACCATATGCACAGTCATGGTTCACTTGTCGCTTGCATACCGAAAACTATCGTTTCAATGACAACAACATCATCTAGGCCCACCCACAGTAGGTCCCACTCAACACACTCTCCACAAGCATCATCTACCCTCTAGTGATGTGGTGAAGTGCCTAGTTGCCCAGGATCCATAGCACCGCTGCAGCCACAGCATGGGTCTCTAAACTCTCTAGATCCCCAATGGGTATTCGAGTCCCTTTGACTTGGAAACCTAGTTGAAAATGGTGCTCTAAAAACTACATGCTGTTCTGCCCCCATGGTAACACTAGCTGAGTATTCCCGACCATCCCAAGTGGTGGGAGACCAGTCAGGAAATATATATCCTGGACCGTCAACTCGATCCGATGCCCCTGTGCTATGGGGGCAAGGACCCTGCATGGTCTTGTGGTCCCAACAGGGTCACCGGTCCAATAAGGGCTCTAGCTCTCCTACCTCCGTAGGTTCTCCACAAACTATGGGATCCCCAACCTCTAAATAGGCACACACCTAAGTGACACCTCACCCTCCTTACCCCACCCAGAATGTGCCCGTGTGTCTCTCTCTCTCCGGGCTGATTCGTAATTTTTCCATACATTCTGTATAAAACCATCAGTATTTTTGTAGTGTACATAGGAAAGACTGTATCTCATCATAAAAACGTAGTGCTTAGCCAAAAAATAGCATAGAAAAACCCCTCAGTGACGGTTTGCACTTTTCAGGCTTAAACCTGGGATAGGTTGCAGTTTTTTGCTCAAGACCTGCTACCCAGGTCACACTTTTTGCCTCAAAAAGTACGACCCGACCGTGAAGAGGAGCAGCGGGCTGTTTCTAAGCCCCGGGGACCTAATTAGAACTTTCAATCCACTAGAAAGATAGAGTAAAGAGTAAGGTTAGGCCTCTTACCTGCAATTAACGGATCTCGATTCTAATGTTCAGTTTGTCCGCTACGATCGCCGCAAGATTTAGGGCCTTCTCTCCTCTCTATATTCACCACAGCTCCACATGCAAATGAGTGAATTTGGAGGAAAAATACCTTATTAAAAGAGAAACCCTTGATTTTTCTTTCGCCTGCTGCATCCAAACCGTAGCTCGGTTTGATGAACTATCTGTACCGTTGGACAGCTCTCACCGAGCCCTCAAATGGGTATCTATTATTTTTAGTGATTTTATACTTCACTGGGACACATATTATCCAAGAAGCATCACTTCACCCCTCATAAAAATTGAATTTCTTCACTTGCACCACTCGTACTGGGGGCACCACTTTGCCTACATACTTGTCCACGCTCGTATCGATTTTCATCATGAGTTACCATCTCGTACTCATGCTTTTATGGTCCCCCATTGGGCCTTTTACTGGGTGGCAGCACCATCGAGTCGCCCTTGTTTAGAGCATCCAAGTTGAGTCATCATCGCATTCATGGAGTCTATCCCGCGTCCCTTTGTACCCCACTATAGCCCTCCATCCTTCATTGCTTGTTCTCTCTCTTGTGTCGCATATTATGACCTTCAGTCCCACTGTCCCCTATCCCTTACGATATTGTGTCAGTCGCTGCCGTGTCATTCATGCCCTTTATACGAACAGGAATTCATCCTATTCCGCTACTCAATAACCCCCCTCCCCCCATTTCATCATTACCCTTAGTGTCCGTCCGTTAGTCGTTTACTATTTTCTCGTGCCTTAGTTGAGGATCTCTCATTGCCTCACGTATGGTGGACCTCCTTCTGTTGACATCAGCTCCTTTATTCCAGAAGATAGGTCTAGAGGGCGGTGTACCTTGGTTCCAGCTTCCACTCTTGTTCGGTGCCTTGGATCAGGCAAAGGGATCTCTCATTTCCCTTTGACTTGATTGTTTCTCCACTCCAGCTCCTTTCAGCATGATCGAGATCTGTATACTTGATGGTTCAGTGATGCAGCAGCAGCTCTTGGTGATTCCCTGGTGTGTGTGAGATGTATAAGTTTCCGTGAGGGGGTGGCTCCCACAGTAGCCCCCACATGCTCTGGATGACCTATTCTTTTAGCCTCTACAACTCCATAGATTTGATGATGCTGGGCCTCACCACTGTGTCGCTCTTGATTGCATGTATCGGTTTCCATTTTCGCAGCCCCTTCGTTTTTCTTGCATCTGCTGTATTTTTTATCTCATGTACTCAAACATTACAGTAAAAGTCCTGGCTATTATCCTAGGCACAGTATGTATGTGGGATTCATTATCATATTGTTTATCTGGCTCATGTTTATACCAACATGTACTATTTTTTTCAATCCTTTATTTACTGGACGCATTATTCTTTGTAATTTGTCTCGGCGGGCATAGGTATGCCTCCCCTGCCGCCTATAGCACAGGTACTCACTCATAAAAGAGACTTTTCGGCAACACGAATATGACGCCTCCTCGTGGTCTACATAGTCCTCTCTCGCACTTTGGTCTACCTTATACTTCTCTCTCTTTGACTTCCCCTTCGAAGTTTAGTGATTGAGTTCTTACAACGTACTTCGATCATACGATTAGCTCCTAACGCTCGCACGCTGGGGAGAAATTTGTTACACCATCTTTTGGTCATCTAACCTATTGTTATTAGATGGACCCAAGTACACCATGTAAGATCAATTTTACCCTAAGTAAAATTGCATTCGCTATGAAAAATAACTTAGTAAACCACCTTTATTAAGTTGTTTATGGTCTAAACAGAAAACCCCATGAGGAAATGTTAAATAAATCTATGTTTGTTTGATTATCCTCAAGGAATAATTAGTTAAACAATAATTTAATTAATATTCCTGGTTATATTTAACCCAAAACAGGGAAATTAATTAGACAAATCATCATTTGCCTGATTATTACTCAACCACATCCTTAAAAATGATGATAAATAAATTATTTATTTATTTATTATTTACAAATAAAGGGATTTGACCCAAGTCAAATTCCTTTTCCCTCCAACAAATATAATAAAATATCCCATAAAAGTTGGATCTTGATTTGGTTAATAATATTTTAATTATGCATCAATATCTAGACAAACTCAATATTTTGTTATAAATAGAGGGGTTTTCCCATTCATTTACCACCTTTTTTTGCCTAAAGATCACTCTGGAGCTATACTTTTGGTCTGACTTTGATCCACCATCATAGTCATATTTTGCTACCATTTTTTACTGGGTTTTCTACACCATCAAGAGAGAGGAATTTTAGATCTGAAGTGTTGAAGACTTAAAAGAACCCATCCCATTGAGGAGAACTGGTAACACCCTTCTGTTTTTTCCTCCCAAGTGCCATTAATACAAAATTCATTCAACATATTCTTGTCTTGTCTATTGGATGCATGAAGTAAATCTTGTTTTTCTACTACTTAATGTCTTTTGATGCATAGATCTATATTTTTGCAGCATTTATCTTGATCACCTAACTGCAGATCTGAGGATATTAACAACCATATTTGTTGTTAGGGTTGTTTGTTATGCACAGCTAAAGTGGTATTTTTTCGTATGCTTGGAATTAAGATTCATACTAACATCAAGTCAAGGTTGGATAAATCAAACAACGTTGTAAATAGATGAGTGGGACTAATGGATACAGTGTAATTTTGGTGGAGGGGCCTTTGCGTGGAAGCAACCTCATAAATGGGTGGGTCCCTTGGTGAGGAAGCTCATCAACTAAATAATGGAGGGAATGGCAGCCATATGGGCATGATTGAAGATTGTATTTTGTATGTGGTCTATTTAGACTTCTTGCATTCTTTGGTTGTTTAGCTAATTTTGCTGCACTATTTAGTGCAAGGGTTTTCTCATGCGGGAATTCCCCACTCTTGCTTGGAGATCTTGCTTAAGAAATATGAGAAGAGCATCCAGTGCTAAATTTTCTACTATCTGGTGTTAGGCTAAGCAGTCACCTTCGGCAATAGCTCAATACCTTGTAGAAACTGCATTATTTCTTAGGGTATTGCAGTCGAGGGGTTTAAATCCCTTTTTTAGAAGCTAGTTTCCTAGGAGGAGGATCACCCTTTTTCCCAGAAAGCTAGAAGGAGGAGATACAACCATTTATTTTCATGATCAGCCATTATTATGTAGAGCTTCAGCCATACATTGTGATTCAGCCATAGATCTGCAGCAGATGCTTCTTATTTCTGCTAATCTGCTGAAACCTCATGGGTCATTTGGATTGGGAAAAGAGGCTAGACCCCTGCTGGCCTCATTGATTAATATAAAGCAGATCTATTTTGTCTCTCATATTTCTGAGTACAAACCCTTAATATATTGCGTTTTCACTTTATGAAGTATTTTTGTGTTGGGGTTTCAGTGATTTCGGGTTGTTTTGAGCATGGGAGGCCTATTTAACTAGGCTAAAGTGATTTTTTTCTAATTTCCTTTCAGATTTGGTTGTTACAATGTCATATGTAATGGATCCATGGGCTACATTTTTATATTAATGCTTATATTTATGAAAAAATATTTTTTTGTGCATGTATTGCTGAGTTTTCCCATTTGGGAATATTACAAAGACTATGGTGCTTGTCAAAGGTGGATTTATCTGCCGAAGGATAAATGAGAAGGATGAAACAATTTTTTTCAGTTACTCATCAAGCATAAGGTAATTTGATCTCCAAGGTAAGAATAGAGAAATTTTAAAGGTACTGCCACTACACAAGTGCCTAAGGTTGTCAAATTAAATTTAACATGTTCCAAAGATCAGAGGGAAGAGGGTCACTTCAAGGTTTTCATGACACTTATGGAATAAAAGTGATTGAAAGACATGAACAAGCCAAAACACAGTAAATTATGTGACTCAAAGAAACATATGCAGAACAGAGTGCTAATTGCATAAATAGGCCAAAGGGAGTCAAAGTTCACCATGTCAGCAACTTGAGGAGAAAACAAATAAAAATGGTTAGAAGGGAAAAATGCCATTTGAAAGTCTTTTAAGTCGCCTACTGCAAAAGGTCAAAAAGAATATCAGTAAAAGTGACAAAGGGACTAAAAACATTAGAGAGTGGGTCTACAAAGGTTAAATTTATTTTACTAAGACTATAAAGGGTCATTGTGTTTGTCACTTGGCTCATTTTTTACTAAAAAGAGTAAAACTCTGTGGAGAAAATCTAAGTTCCTGAAAATTTGGGGTGCGGCTTACTTGGCATTTGCGTATTTGTGCAGCGCCATGCTTTTAGCACCCGACGCTATGCTTGGGAGATTTCTCGTGCTGGTGGTAATTTCATCAGACCGCACTCCAGTGAACGCGTTTAAGTGCTCGTGACCGACGCTACCTGCTTCATCCGTAACCTGTATGGCATATAGGAAAATGTTCAAATGCACGTTGTGAAGACGACGCCCGAACGCTCTCAGAAACCCAGTGCTTAGGGAGGTTCGACACCCAGAACACATGCACTGCCGTGAGAGTAGAAAGGACTCAATCGTGCCCAAGCGTTGTGCCTTCGCCAAAAACTCTTCTCCACTTGAAAATTTCCAAAAAACCACAAAAGAGCACCTGCTTCATCCATGATCTCGCAAAGACACCAAAGTTGTTGGTGGATTTTTCCTTATCCTCCAATGAATTTCATGATTTTATGATTGAGGGAATTGACCAAACCCTAATGACTAGAAACCCTAAGTTCTGATGACAAAAACCCTGTTTTGACCTCCAAGCAAGAATTTATCAGTCAAGAAAGGTGTGAATTAGGGTAATTACAGTAATTTGGAGCTAAACCTTCATCAAAGCTTAAGGGAGATCAGTCATACACCTACACCTCCCTCTCACTCACTTACAAAAACTACCTTTCATCGTCATTTCATTTCACTCCTCCTACCAAGTTTCACAAGTAGGCCTAAGGTTGTTTAAAGACAGCAGTGATCAAAATGTCAGGAGAAGGAGGGAGTGTTAGTAGTGAAGGAGGTCATAGCCTAGAGGTGTTAGGTCCCTCAGAATCGCAAGATTGGCAAAGTCCGATCTCAGGGAGAAACATCGTTTCAACCAACTTTGGGATTCTAGGATCTAGCCCTCTTGAATCCGGAGAGGGATCTCTCCAATATGTACAAATATGGATTTGTCTTTGAAGTTTGGGGTAATGATATTAGGCTAGTTATGAAGGCCAAGGGTTTGTTTTGTTTTCTGGATGGTCGAGCATGATTACTTGTTCGAGGTGGAAAGTTCTAAAGGAAATGAGTTTCAAAGGTGAGAAGTTGCAAGCAATCAGAGTAAGCTTTGGCCAAAAATATAGATAATTTCAAGTTTTATTCCATTGGGCTATGGAGTCATAATAGGGTTTAATTGGAACAGCAAGAGGCAAAAGTGGTCTAAGGGGCAAGTCATCTATGTCTAAGGATCTCTTTGAAGTTTGATTTATGGAATGAAATGATAAAATTAGAAGGGAAATTAAACAGATGCAGAACAAAGAGTAGCCTAGGATCTGATAAGTGCTTTTAAACTAGTCAGCCTTTGACAATCACTTAAGGAAAAACATAAAAGCAAACTAGGATCTGGTAAGTACTTTTAAACTAGCCATCCTTTGATACACTTTCAATAGAAAACATCTTAAAACAAAGGGAAACTTGAAGGCAACTGTTGGAGTAGAAACTAGTGGGCCGAGCTCACCACAAATCCTCTCCTAGTTCTGCTTTAATTGGTTACTTTCAAGACAAACACAAAGATAACACAGAATGGCCTAAGATCTGGTAAGTACTTCTAAACTAGCCAGCTTTTAACACATTCCACGGGAAATATTCAGACAGCCTTTCGGGACAAAACTAGGACCAGGGCATACCATATCTTCCATATTTCATCTCTATTTAACTAATATTGAACATAACATTCAAAAATAATATTCAACTAAGGAAATAAGATGAGGGAATGCCAACATTCCTATGCTTAAACTGAATTAAATCATTCCCAAATAACACAGATTGAAAGAAAACATTTAAATAAAGATTTCCAGTTAGAGAAGGTTACTGATATATAGTAGGTCCTAACTCTATGCATGCTAGTCTTTATAAGAGAATATGAAATAGAGTGAAAACAAAAATGAAATAACAAGTTATAATTAGAAAAACATCACCATCAACATAGACCAGGATCCCATATATCAGCTTGTATTGATGCTACAAACCAGTTACAGCTTTAAGTCCAATGCTTTAGTTCAGCAATCATCTACTGATCTTAGCCTAACTTATCTATTACAAGAAGAGCTCTAAGAGCCAGTGAACACTATTTACAATCAGAAGTTAAGCTCAAGTGTATATCAAAGTTCTGCAACCAACAGTTTCTCATCTTCTACAGAATTATTTATAGAAGAATGAGGAGGTGAGCTCTAAATAAAAGATCTCCCAAGACAATTAATACAAATTTAAGACTTCTCGGCCTTTGAGGGGCTTGATAGAGAAGTGTATGTAGGTGTTTCACTATATTAACTGTTTTACAATTAAGATTAAAGCTCAGAGGGAGTTTTTATTGACTTTTAGGCTCTGCGTAATGTTTGGAGTAACTCTGCAGATATTTCTGCATTTATTCCCTTGCAGAAGTAACTCCCTGGCTGCATTGGAGGTGAATATCTTCATCTGATCAATAACTTCGGCCTTTGTGTTGAATGCTTTGAGGCACAGGTGGCACTTATGGTAGCTGAGGAATCAATTTGCCTCAAATGTGGCGGTGGAGGCCTTTCTATATTTTAAACACTTATGATCTCTTTTAATTGTGTTTTAATTCTTGGAATTAGGATTTTGATAAGCATTCTTAGCCGTAATTCCAAAATATGTCTTCAATCTTTATTCTGCTGCGCTCTGTCTTCATAAACTGATACTCTTTTTAAATTTGATTTAATCACAGTGTCGTGTCGATGTGCAGGCTGCGTTGGGCTTTTAAAGGCATCAATGCCCATGAAGCATTGATAAAACAATGGAATAAAGCCCCGTGAATGGTTCTCTTTGATAACTCAAAGGCGCAGAAAACGTCTTTCCCGGCCCTCGGCTTTCCTTCATTATACAATGGAAAAACATTAAAACACCTGCAAAACAGAAAAAAATTAAGAAACCCTGCATTTTTAGGTTTAATTGCTTCAGAAGGCGGGAGAGAGCGTGGCCGTTGGATGAAAGCATCCAACGGTGGAGATATACGTAGAAGAGGCAAAAGGAGAGCGGGGAGAAGAATAAGGCGGAGTGATTTTGGACCGTCCGATATAGACACGTGGACGGTCCATATCTAATCAAAGGATCGCAATCGGGGGTGGCAGGAAAGTGCATGTGATTGAAATAAGCGATGCAACGAAGCGCAGATCATCGATCTAAGGAGTAGATCAATGGTGGAGAACGAATCGAGGGACTGGCCGATCAGAGGGGGCAAACAAAGAATGCGATGTAACTTTGCGATGCGATTTAAATCGCCGATGCAACGGAGCGCAGACCGTCGATCTAAGGAGTAGATCAATGGTGGAGAACGAATCGGGGGACTGGCCGATCAGAGGGGGAAAACAAAGCATGTGATGTAACTTTGTGATGCGATTGAAATCGCCGATGCGACGGAGTGCTGGCCGTTTGATCAAGGTATGATCAACGGTGGGGATTTAGTTTTAGAGTGGAGCGGCGGAAAACCTTTATAACATATAAAACCCAAAGTTTAAACAAAAAAAAAAGGTTTTAGTGAATTGGGGCAAAGATATTTATAAAGAGGATAGGTGCCCGATTGCAGGGCCTGTAGTTATATGGAATGTGACGGGCCCGGGACTTAAGTAAAACAAAGGCCAATCGCAATCGGGGCTGCGGGCCTGGTCTTTTTAATCTACCCATTTTGAAAACTTGCGATGCGATTTCAACCCTAGGGACTTCTACACTTGGTCCTAGGCATAAGTCATATGAAACAGTGGTGGGGCGGAATTATAATACATAAGACCTAATCACATCGAAACTTTGGATGCGGGTCTTTTCAATCAACCCATTGAATTTTCTCCGATTGCGATTGCACGATCGGTCTTTTAATCTACCCATTAAAATATTTAACACATGATTCTGGCTTTTTAGACCAAAGTTAGGATAAATGGGTTTTTGGGTTTTACAAAGGAAAAAATGATCGGGAATGAATTTATACAGGGTTTTAAGCACCGGATGCGGGCTTATGGTTTATATAAAAAATAGTATAATCGAGGGTTTTATAACACAAAAAAGACTAATTGCAATTGGAACTTTCGGTCTATGGCAAAAGACTTGCGCACTTGAATATTTGCGATGCGATTAGCACCAATACGGGTTAGCACATGGTTCCAGGCCCAAAGCATATGGTGCGGAAGTGGTTAGGACTTAGCCCAAGGGGGCTTAAGTCCATAGTAATAAAACTTTGTTTTTTATGAAAATTTTCAAAGTTTTAAATGGATTGGGGGTTTCGGTAAGGTTAAAGAGTGAGTCTTTAACTTTGAAGAAGTGATTTTCATGAAGGGAAGAAGAGGAATCATGAAAAAAAAAGGAGTTTTTATGGAGAAAAAGGGGAGCAAATGAAGGTTAGTTTTGAGTGGGAGAAGGGGGAAAATGATGGTTTTTTAGCAGTTTCTTCTTATGAAATCAGCATAATTTCTGAGTATAAAATTGGAACAAAAATGAATACTTTGGACAGAGGCATGAGGCCTTTCAAGAGTCTTCAAGAGCCAACAATTTTTAGTAATAAAATTTGTTCCTTGGAGGCTCAAAAAATCTTAGCCACCTTTGCTACAACAAATATGATAGGTGGCTAATAGTGGCTCCACTTGGGGATGATGCCTTCTTGAAGGCATCAAGAACTTCAGACTTGCATTCTCTGGGAGGCTGACCTGTGCTTGATCCATTGGGCTACCCTTCCTTTGCTGGGATGATCTTCTCTGAGAACATATTAGCAGCCATGAAAAAAATGGACCTTCATCAACAAGCTTTCTACCTACCCAATCCTACTGATCTAACATTTTTTCCTCCTTAGAGTGCACTTGAATTGGCAAACTCTCTTTCAACATTTTTTTCTTTTGAAAACATGAAATATAATCTATTTCTACTCCTTTTTTCTCCATGGACTCAAATTAAACAGTTGAGTCCATAAAATTCTCTACCTAATCTACTAATCTGTTAGGATTAAACAGTCTAACATATTTTTATTCTCTAATTTCTACAACAGAAATTTAAAAGCATTCAAGTCAGGATTAAATAGTCTAACTTGATGCTGATCTATGGCATGAAACAAGCTACACATAGACATTTATTTTGCAGAAAAATTAAATCAAAATGGAAGGCTTAATATCTGAAAGTTTCTCATCATGGCCTTCATCCTTTTACAGCTCTGTTTTGACTCTTTTTTGAGATGTTTCTTCCTTGTTCTCTGGTTCATATTTTGAGATAATTAGAACCAGATTTACATCTTTTTTGAATCAGAAAATAAAACAAATTTGAGTCATATTTCTTGGGAAAATTAGGTTCAGATTTTGAACATGTTTGAACCTTTAATTTCTATCCTAATCTATCTACTGATAAGCCAAGATTAAACAGTTTGGCAAATCGAGTTCACTATCCTATCAGCAGTAAATTTAAAAGCTAATTTAGTCAAGATTAAGCTATTTGAATAACTAGAAGTGTGTTTTGCAGGAGTGGCATTTAAGCTTGCACACTTTCAGATTTGTTTCTCTTTTTGGTATGGGGCTGTACCTTTATTGTTTTGTCAATCTGCCCTCTTTTCATTCTTTCTCTCTGTTGTTTTTGTATTTTTGAATTCTTGATTTTTCTTCAAATCAGAAAACAACAACAAACTACATGGGCGGAACTGGGCTTTACTGACATTCCTGTCTAACCTATTCTAAACATGGAGTATTTACATATTCATATGATACAAAAGTGCCAATGCAGCCAGCTGATTAATGTCAAGAAGAAGAAGAAACTCTGGATGCTTGTCAGAGGTATCCATAGTATATTTTGAAGATTAATCTTCAAAATAAACACTATCACAGAAGGTGACAGCTTCTCATGTCTCTGGCTCTTGCAAAGGATCACTGCCTGATAATTTGAGCCATTTGGGGTATCCACACACTCTTCCAAAGGATCAAAAAAGAAAAGATGAAGGTTATCTTCCTTTTGGTCCTCCACAATTGGTAAATTATCTACTTCCAAGACATCAGCTTTGAGGACTATCTCTCCAGTATGTAGCTTGGAAGTATCGTCATCCTTATCCTACACAATAGCAAACAGTGAAATATTTTCTTTGTCTAAATATATGCTTGCTTCTAATATACATTCAGGTTCTTTGGATGACAGTTTGACATTAATGAAGAGAGAAGTCTCTTCTTGGGATGGTGGTATATCCACAGCAGGATAGTCTTGTATTTGTTTTTCTCCCTCATATTCTTCGTTATCTGAACTAGAGGATTCATCATATTTGGCAGTGTCGTCCTCTTGTAACCCTGGTATGCTTGGTTTCAGCGAACTAAAATATGTGAAGAGGCTATTATATTCTTAAGCAGGGGAGTATTTAAAGGTTTCCTCTTTTTCAAGAGAAAGTTCCTTTTGCTCAAAAATTTCTTTATTGCTCAGCTCTTCACCCTTCGAGTTGCAAGACTGTTGATTCCAAACTATGTGAAAGCTTTTTGTGATGGATTGAAATGGGTGATTTCTGCTTTCAAGTTGACGATGGTGGAACTCATAACACCAGTTGAACGCAGGTTGCCCTGCGTGATTAATTTCTGCTTGAAACTCATCATCATCATCAGACTGTTCGAAATTTGAAAAATCATCTGAATAAATAATTTCGTCAGTCGAACATATTGGGTCATCAGTTTGCTCCTCTTACAGTTGATCTGCAAGTTTCTTCTTTGTATCAATACAACAAGATGGAGTAGGTAAATGAGCGGAAGTGTTTGGTTCAAATGAAGGCTTGGATGGTTGTATTCTGTTCAATACTAAATCAATCTCTTCGTCTGTTAGAAGAGAAGGGGTTTTCTTCTTGCTTGCAACAGAGGTATCCACATCCTCCTTATCTTGTATTGGCTGGTTTTGAGGCTTGATGTCATCTTGAGCCTCTTCCAGGGGAACTTCACTTGTGCTCGCAGAGATACTTCGAGGTATTTCTCTTATTGCCTAATCTTCTTGTGTTTCAGAAAATTCCTCATGATTATTATGGTACCTAGTTTGTACATTGGGTTCATGAGTTATCTTCTTCTCATAATCAAGATGCCATTCTTGTTGTATAATCAGAACTGAGTTATAACACAAAGGAAAGGATTCTATATGTGTTGGTGTCTCCTCAATTTCAAGTTCCGTGTTTTCCAAATGGCTATTTGTTTCTTTGAAGCACTGCTCACTATTATTATTTGTATTTTGGTCATGAAATTCTTTTATCAGCATAATACAAGATATAGGTAGGCAATCAAGCATTTCTTGACAACCTTCTTCATTTCTTTCTTTGTAAGTTTGCTCATCATTTTCTATAATGTGTTGATCATAATACATGTCTTGGGCTTGTCTGGCTCTTGTAGGGGTTGAATTTGTTCTTGATTTAGAACAATAAAGGGCTGCTCCTGATCATCAATATTCTTATAATCTTTCAAAAAGAGATTAAACTCATGAATGGTTGTTAAAAGATCTTTAGGATGCATTTCTTCCAGAGCTTCATCATTATCTATAATGTGTTGGGTGATGTTTTGTGATGGATCATAATATATTGCACCCCATGATAATGACGTAGTTTTTTCTTTATAGTTCTCATAGAACACATATTCTAGGTCTCTTAAAGAAAACAAACTACTAGATCTTAAGCATTCATACCAATCCCTAGCTTTTCCTTCTAATGTTAACATGAAAATTTTCATTAGGCAGTCTTCATGCCATTCAATTTTCAACCTCCATACATGTATATAAAATTTGATGAGATGTAGTAGAGGGTCATCAAACTTTTCACCTTGAAAAACAGGCAGGTTGTCATCCCATTTCACCTAGGGCATCTTATGTGGAAACCCAGGGATATGATCCCTACTCATTGGGGCATATGTTCGTTGTATTCTTGGAATCATGTTTGTAAATCCAGAAAGAGGTCATTGTGTCTATTCAATCAGTTCAGGGTCTTCTACTAGTGGAGTCATTTGGTCTTCTAGGAGTTTCAGAGTGTGGAGTCGCCAGGTGGAAAATTTGTTGCTCCTAAGGAGGTAAAATGTTTTATGGTTCCACCACCATATGACTCTTGTAGAGCTGCAAGATTTTCAGAAACTGAATTAGCTGTCAAGGGTGATCTGAAAATAGGTGAGGATTTAATCTTAGTAGATTTCCTAAGGATGCTTTCAGGGTTGTTAACTCCTCAGGTGGATCAGGGTCAGGATGGGCTCTAGTGTGAATCTTTCTAGGAGCCACTATGTTGTGTTTTTAGACCCAAATAAACAAGAAAAGTTCAACCAGATATGACAATCTTTAAAAGGTTAAATAATCTATTTTACAATTTTAATACTATAGCCTTCTGACTGAGTTTGAATGATATTGCAATGATAAGGGTTCTTCCCAGTGGAGTCTTAAGGTCTGTTAAAGATTGTGGAGTCGCCAAGTGGAAGTTTTTAGCTCTTTTCAGAGGTAAAAGGTCTTATGGTCCACCACCATGTTTATTGAATACCAATCTAACCAGAGATCTTGGGTATTTTGAGTGCCTAAGGGTGTGTAAGATAAAATGCACTTAAGTCCCTAGTGGAGTCGCCAGAAATTTTAGGTCCCTGTAATCAGCAAGATTGGCAAAGTCCGATCTCAGGGAGAAACATCGTTTCAACCAACTTTGGGATTCTAGGATCTAGCCCTCTTGAATCCGGAGAGGGATCTCTCCAATATGTACAAATATGGATTTGTCTTTGAAGTTTGGGGTAATGATATTAGGCTAGTTATGAAGGCCAAGGGTTTGTTTTGTTTTCTGGATGGTCGAGCATGATTACTTGTTCGAGGTGGAAAGTTCTAAAGGAAATGAGTTTCAAAGGTGAGAAGTTGCAAGCAATCAGAGTAAGCTTTGGCCAAAAATATAGATAATTTCAAGTTTTATTCCATTGGGCTATGGAGTCATAATAGGGTTTAATTGGAACAGCAAGAGGCAAAAGTGGTCTAAGGGGCAAGTCATCTATGTCTAAGGATCTCTTTGAAGTTTGATTTATGGAATGAAATGATAAAATTAGAAGGGAAATTAAACAGATGCAGAACAAAGAGTAGCCTAGGATCTGATAAGTGCTTTTAAACTAGTCAGCCTTTGACAATCACTTAAGGAAAAACATAAAAGCAAACTAGGATCTGGTAAGTACTTTTAAACTAGCCATCCTTTGATACACTTTCAATAGAAAACATCTTAAAACAAAGGGAAACTTGAAGGCAACTGTTGGAGTAGAAACTAGTGGGCCGAGCTCACCACAAATCCTCTCCTAGTTCTGCTTTAATTGGTTACTTTCAAGACAAACACAAAGATAACACAGAATGGCCTAAGATCTGGTAAGTACTTCTAAACTAGCCAGCTTTTAACACATTCCACGGGAAATATTCAGACAGCCTTTCGGGACAAAACTAGGACCAGGGCATACCATATCTTCCATATTTCATCTCTATTTAACTAATATTGAACATAACATTCAAAAATAATATTCAACTAAGGAAATAAGATGAGGGAATGCCAGCATTCCTATGCTTAAACTGAATTAAATCATTCTCAAATAACACAGATTGAAAGAAAACATGTAAATAAATATTTTCAGTTAGAGAAGGTTACCGATATACAATAGGTCTTAAATCTATGCATGCTAGTCTTTATAAGAGAATATGAAATAGAGTGAAAACAAAAACGAAATAACAATTTATAATTAGAAAAACATCACCGTCAACATAGACTAGGATCCCATAAATCAGCTTGTATTGATGCTCCAAACTAGTTACAGATTTAAGTCCAATGCTTTAGTTCAGCAATCATCTATTGATCTCAGCCTAACTTATCTATTACAAGCAGAGCTCCAAAAGCCAGTGAACACTATTTACAATCAGAATTTAAGCTCAAGTGTATATCAAAGTTCTGCAACCAACAGTTTCTCATCTTCTACAGAAGTATTTATAGAAGAATGAGGAGGTGAGATCTAAATAAAAGATCTCCCAAGATAATTAGTACAGATTTAAGACTTCTCAGCCTTTGAGGGGCTCGATAGAGAAGTGTACAGGTGTTTCACTATATTAACTATTTTACAATTAAGATTAAAGCTCAGAGGGAGCTTTTATTGAATTTTAGGCTCTGCGTAATGTTTGGAGTAACTCTGCAGATATTTCTGCATTTATTCCCTTGCAGAAGTAACTCCCTAGCTACGCTGGAGGAAAATATCTTCATCTGATCAATAACTTCGGCCTCTGTGTTGAATGCTTTGAGGCACAGGTGGCACTTATGGTAGCTGAGGAATGAATTTGCCTCAAATGAGGCGGTGGAGGCCTTTCTGTTGTTTAAACACTTATGATCTCTTTTAATTGTGTTTTAATTCTAGGAATTAGGCTTTTGATAAGCATTCTTAGCCGTAATTTCAAAATCTGTCTTCAATATTCATTCTACTGCGCTCTGTCTTCAGAAACTGATACTCTTTTTAAATGTGATTTAATCACAGTGTCTTGTCGATGTGCAGGCTACACTGGGCTTCTAAAGGCATCAACGCCCATGAATCATTGATAAAACAATGGAATGAAGCCCCGTCAATGGTTCTCTTTGATAACTCAAAGGCGCGGAAAACATCTTTCCCAACACTCGGTTTTCCTTCATTATACAATGGAAAAGCATTAAAACACCTGCAAAACAGAAAAAAATTAAGAAATCCTGCATTTTTAGGTTTAACTGCTTCAGAAGGTGGGAGAGAGCATGGTCGTTGGATGAAAGCATCCAACGGTGGAGATCTGCATAGAAGAGGCAAAAGGAGAGCGGGGAGAAGAATAAGGTGGAGTGATTTTGGACCGTCCAATCTGGACACGTGGACAGTCCAGATCTAATTGGAGGATCGCAACCGAGGGTGGCCGGAAAGTGCATGCGATTGAAATAAGTGATGCGACGAAGCGCAGACCGTCGATCTAAGGAGTAGATCAACAGTGGAGAACAAATTGGGGGACTGGCCAATCGAAGGGGGCAAACAAAGCATGCGATGTAACTTTGCGATGCGATTTAAATTGCCGATGCGACGGAGCGCAAACCATCGATCTAAGGAGTAGATCAATGGTGGAGAACGAATCGGGGGACTGGCCGATCAGAGGGGAAAACAAAGCATGCGATGTAACTTTGTGATGTGATTGAAATCGTCGATGCAACAAGGTGCTGGCCGTTTGATCGAGGTATGATCAACGGCGGGGATTTAGTTTTAGAGTGGAGCGGGGGAAAACCTTTATAACATATAAAACCCAAAGTTTAAACAAACAACAAAGGTTTTAGCGAATTGGGGCAGAGATATTTATAAAGAGGATAGGCGCCCGATTGCGGGGCCTGTAGTTATATGGAACGTGATGGGCCCGGGGCTTAAGTAAAACAAAGGCCAATCGCAATCGGGGTTATGGGCCTGGTATTTTTAATATACCCATTCTGAAACTTGCGATGCAATTTCAGCACTTGGGACTTCAACACTTGGTCCCGGGCATAAGTCATATGAAACAGTGGTGGGTCGGAATTATAATACATAAAACCCAATCGCATCGGAACTTTGGATGCGGGTCTTTTCGATCAACCCATTGAATTTTCTGCAATTGCGATTGCACGATCGGTCTTTCAATCTAGCCATTAAAATATTTAACACGTGATTCTAGCTTTTTAGACCAAAGTTAGGATAAATGGGTTTTTGGGTTTTACAAAGGAAAAAATGATCGGGAATGAATTTATACAGGGTTTTAAGCGTCGGATGCGGGCTTATGGTTTATATAAAAAATAATATAATCAAGGGTTTTATAGCACAAAAAAGACTAATCGCAATTGGAACTTTCGATCTATGGAAAAAGACTTGCGCACTTGAATATTTGCGATGTGATTAGAGCCAATACAGGTTAGCACATGGTTCCAGGCCCAAAGCATATGGTGGGGAAGTGGTTAGGACTTAGCCCAAGGGGGCTTAAGTCCATAGTAATAAAACTTTGTTTTTTATGAAAATTTTCAAAGTTTTAAATGGATTTGGGGGTTTCGGTAAGGTTAAAGAGTGAGTCTTTAACTTTGAAGAAGTGATTTTCATGAAGGGAAGAAGAGGAATCATGAAAAATAAAGGAGTTTTTATGGAGAAAAAGGGAAGCAAATGAAGGTTAGTTTTGAGTGGGAGAAGGGGGAAAATGATGGTTTTTCAGCATTTTCTTCTTATGAAATCAGTAGAATTTCTGAGTATAAAATGGGAACAGAAATGAATACTTTGGACAGATGCATGAGGCCTTTCAAGAGTCTTCAAGAGTCAACAGTTTTTAGTAATAAAATTTGTTCCTTGGAGGCTCAAAAAGTCTTAGCCACCTTTGCTACAACAAATATGATAGGTGGCTAACATGAGGCAGAAACACAAAGGTGGGAAGGTCAATAGATTTGAACCCCAAGAGATTGTGGAGCTTAATTCTTCTCCTATGATCATCACCTATTTCCAAAATGTAGGGTGCTTTTAGTTCTGTGAAAAGGTCCAACAAGTGCAAAGTCACCCTGAGCTCACTAGGTTGTTCATCCTCAACCTACACAATAAACAAGTGAATCTTGCAGGGGTAGACTTTGAGCTATCATCAAATGCCATTGCCCATGCTACTGGAATACTTGATGTTGGTGAAAAATGGTTCAAAAGAGAAAAGTTGGACATGAGCTTCTATGACTCAGCCATTTCCCAAATCTAGGTACAAAGAAGGCTGCAAATCTATTTTCCCCTTTTCACACTTGTTGGAGAGGTATGCACCCTTGATGAGGGTCATCATGAAATATTTTACCCATGAGGGAAGGTACTCTAGACTCTACTCCTATCATATTAGATTGCTCATGCACTTCATTAGGGTCAAGATGCTTCATTTACCCTACTACCTCTATAGGAGTATTTACAATATGTCTTATGTTGTTCTAAGAAGGAAATATTCCCAGCAAATTCAAAGTTTGTTCCATCACTCCTTGATCATCATGTTTTTACTACATCAGTTAGAGAAAAAAGGCATACCTTGGGAGGTGTTCATTTCTCATGAAGTGTTCACAAGCCCAGAACCCCATCATCAACCAAATCTACCCTCATCATCTCATCCTCCTCTCTCTACTTCTCCATCACCTCCTACTGATCATGCCTCATCATCTACACAAGTATCCTCTCCTCAAGAAAACCTTCCTTCCTCACCCTCTCCCAATACATCAGATCAAGAAGGGAGTGACAATGAACAATCAAATTAGAATGAAGGAGAGAACAAAGATTTATTAAGCAATGATGAAGAAGAGGAAAGTAAATAGGAAGAAAATGAAGAAGTAGGGGGCAGTGATGTTAGCATGGAAGAAACAAATGATGATAAGGGAAATGATTATGATGAAGATGAAGAGGTAGAGGTAAGCAATGAAACAAAAAACATGGAGGAAAATGAATATGATAACAATGAAGAAAATGAAGAGGTTGAAGACAGCATAGACACAAATGAAGAAAGCATTAGTGAGGAAAGGACAACAAGGAAAGTGATAGCAGTGACACCGATGATCAAAGGATCAAAGAAGACATTCATGACAGTCATGACAACAGTCATGAAAATCATGAAAACAGTGAAGAAGATGAAGAGGCTGATAGTGGAAATGAAGATCACCACAATGATGAGGTAAGTAGTTACAATGAGGAGAAAAATGGAAGTGCAAAAAGCAAGGTAAATGAGGAAGAAGGCATAAGTCAAGGTAATGAAGAGGAAGACATGGACAAAAATGATGGCAGCCAAGAGGAAGACACCAAAATGATCACAAGTAAACCTCTTCCATTGACATATCAAAGAGGAGAAAGGCACGTGTTTCCTACCTCTAAAAGGAAAGGGGCCATCCCTTCCACTTCTACCAAGCAGCTAGATAAATGCAAAAAAAAGGTGAAGAAAGGCAAGAGCTCGAACAAGAATTTGACATCATTGACCTTGACAATGAAAATGAAGACAAGGAGAGGGCCACTAGCATACTGCTCCAAAGCAAAGATACATAAATTATGGATCTAGAAAGATGCCTTGGCATGGAAATGTATAACATTGTGTATTATAAGAATGAGAAGAAGCAGTTGAAGAAGACAAAGAGGAACCTTGACCTCCAGAAGAAAATGGCCAAACACTATGCATTGCAAAATCAAATTGCAAGGCCCAAGCTCAAAGGAGCCCTTGCCGAAATAAAATCACTCAAGGAGGCAAAAGGCCAAGCTAGCCTTGGAATATTGGTTGAAGCTTCTCTACAGGCCTCCCAAACCCCATAAATAAGATATCTATCAATTTTGCGAAATTTTTGAGAACTTTTGGTTTTTTGCTAATTTTAAGGCCTGAAGGCGCAGCACCCTTGGTGATACGCTTTCATCTCAGGCATCCTCAGGAGGAAAAATTTTCATTTTTCGAATCCTCAACTTGAGTATAGAATTCTCACCAAATTTAAGAGCATTTGGAGAATTTTTGGTCTCTTCAAAGAGTAAAAAGCACCTCATTTTTCACCTTTCTACCTCATTTTTAGGACTGGCGCGGCACCTAGAGAAGCCTTGGGATATTCACTTTTTGGACAGGTAAATTGAGCCAAATCATAAAATCAAGTTTGGTTTTGGAAAATAGACTTGACAGGCTTTCCAACGAGCCATTGCGGAGCAAATTATGACATTGGGAAGGTCATCAAAACTTGGCTGCAAGTAGACCCATTTTTCCTATGCATGTGCTACGCCTTCAGACCTCACTGCTACGCCTTTCATGTGAAAAAGTCAAGAAAATACACTCACTTATGGAAAATTTTGAGAAAAATATTGAGAGGGGAGATGAATCAGTATTTAGAACTCATATTAGTAAATTTAACCTTTTCTTTTGCAGAATTGCATACGCGGATTTTATGAACCAAACTCATGTATACTGATATACATTTCTAGTTTAGAAAGCTTCTTAGAAACAAACTTTAAATCAGATTTACCAGTTATGCATTAGGTTAGATAATCATTAAATATGTGCAGTAATAGTAGTTTAAAACATCACACAAGAGGAACACACATGAACACCAATATTTAAGGTGGAAACCCAATTCGGGAGAAAAAACACCACTGTTGTCGTCTCTGTCTTCAATATTTATTATATGGAAAAATGTTTACAACATTTTACTGATGCAGACTCATATCAGTACACAGGCTTCTACCTGCAGAAGGCTGCAACCTTCACTCATTTTCCAACTGCTACTGGAAGGGACCTCCAACCCCCTTTCTTCTCATTTACCAGCCATTCCTGGAAGGCAGCTTCAACCCCCTAAACATAACACCAGCTTCTACTAGCAAGAAGCTTCTACTTCCATACTGAAGGCTTCAACCCTCAGACTCACTGCAAACCACGTTTCATCAATTTTCATACTAGATCAAATAGCATCAACACAGCCCTTTATCATCAATCATAAACTTTGCCCAATACTTCAATTAGAACAGTGAAAAACACTGTAACCAGAACTTCAGAAATAACCTAGACTTCAGAAATAGATATGTAGATACAAAATCAACTCTGAACAGTCATTAACTCAAATAGCATACGCTACTTTGCTTTACTGAAGCCACGTATATACGTGCTTTTCTGCACACCAGCCTACATATACTTCTGTGTATATTATTCTTTAGAAAACCCTAACTGCCATACGTGCTTTTCATGAAGCGAACCCGCGTATATACACACTTTTATTGAAACCAACTCGTGTACATATCTGTAAATGTAAATTTGTAGAACAAACTAGATCTATAAGGACTTACCCAGATTTCTTCACTTTCTTCAGCAAACTAGCGCTAGTTCTTCACCATTTCTTCAGTAGATCATAATAGAGATTCATCATCTTCAGATCTAGAGATCTTGAACCATCATTATATTCATGGGTGCATCATAGATTTAGATCTATCAATTAAAAGTAGAGTTCATCCATATAGATATTCCTTAGAGAATTTATTCAATAATAACCCTTACACATGCACACTTTGCACTATGATCTTCTTCTCCTTAAATAGATTTAGCTTTTACCAATACCATGAGTCAAAACCACTCAACTGCTAATGGTAATCTTGGATGGAATCAAATAGATAATACAACGTTCAATACTGTGGGTTAATACCATGGTAAAGCCCCTTGGTATTATAAATTTGGAGCACAAATGGGCATACATGACTTGGGACGTACTTATCCGCATGCATACGCGACTTGGCCTTTACAAACCCGCGTATACATTGTGACATATTAAAAATAACATCTCTCTTGCTCATACTGGAATTATTTTCTCTGTCACATATGAACTAATCTGTAGATACATCAGTCTTACATTTAACACATATGTTTCTTATCATAGGCAACTTATCAAGTAGGGTTCCATCAAGGACAACTTCATCAAGTAGGTTGCCCTCAAGGACAACACATTACATCATATTGCCAACAATCTCTCCCTTTGGACTTGATGGCAACCATGATGGTGTTTGATCACCTCAACAGATAGATACTTAAAACATAACCATTATTCAAACACCATGATACACCATGATACTCTCCCCCTTTGACATCAAGGGCAAAGGGAAGATCAACATCCCGTGTACAGAAATTACCATGCTCCCCTTGAGTTCATGCTTGAGTATTTAGACATATTTTTCGATGAAGTACATGAATTTTCCACCGATTATGACCTTTCCTATCACCAATTACTCATACTTGTAGCAATGATCCATCTAAGTGGATTTACATGTTGACTCAACTACCCAACCAAGTGGTTGTTCAAATTGGAACGAGCCCTTACATGACTGAATATAACAATTTACTTCATAGATCTCAATATGACCTTTTCATCAAATGAATTTTTATAAACAAGACCAATTAATCTCAATCATGAGATCAAACCACAACAAACGCATAGAATGCCAACAATGCATCCTTTCCCACAGGACAAGTGCCCCCCCTTAGCTTGTGCACCCTAAACACTTTCAACAGCAAATCATCAAGGAATATTCATCAAAAATATATTAGAGTATGAAATATAAATGTAAGAACTAAAACATCACCAGAGATACCCAACAACCCTGCAACTGTTCTGAAAATGCTGACCCAGAAAATTATGCCAGCAAAAACCCATATGCAGTTTTCTGTATATAAACTCGCATATATACGTGACTGTCCTTTATGAAATCTGCGTATCCAATTTAATCTTCTGAATTTAAGCAGATCTGATCTTCTGAGCAGTAGGGACAATTCCCAGCTTTTTTCTGAGATATTCAAATGCTTCCCTAGGAAGAGGTTTAGTAAATATATCAACAACTTGTTCTTTGGAGGGAACATACTCCAATTTCACATTTTGTTCAAGCACTTGTTCATGTAAGAAGTGATACTTGATAAGAATGTGCTCGGTCTTGGAATGCATAACAGGATTCTTTAAGATACTAATGGCACTTGTATTATCACACATAAGGGATACGGGAGGTGAACATTTGATTTGAATGTCTTGTAAATTCTGCATCATCTAAAGAAGTTGTGTGAAACATGATGCGGCAGCCACATATTCTTCTTCTGTTGTAGATAAGGCAATAGAGCTCTGCTTTTTTCTGAACCAAGATACTAATCGGGGCCCCATATAGAATGCGCCACCACTAGTGCTCTTCCGATCATCAAAATTTCTAGCCAAATTTGCATTTGTATAAGAATGAAGAGTGAGTTCAGAATTCTTTGGATACCATAGTCAAAAATCTTGAGTTCCTTGTAGATATTTCAATATCCTTTTGACATCCTGAAGGTGAGACTCTTTTATATTAGCTCAAAATCGTCCAACAATCCCAACTACATGCATAATGTCTGGTCTTGTCCCGGTTAGATAAAGTAGACTTCCAATTATGGATCTGTATTCTGGTTGATTCACTGTGGGAGAATCATCATGAGAACTGAGGTTACACCCAGTTATCATTGGTGTACTTACAGGTTTACAGTCTTCCATCCCATACTTCTTCAAAATTTTCTTGAGATATTTTTCTTAAGATAAAAATATGCCATTTGTTGCTTGTTGCAGTTGTAGGCCAAGAAAAAATGTTAGTTCCCCAAGTAAAGACATTTCAAATTCTTGTTGCATAATGGAAGAAAATTTATGACTCATGGACTCTTCATTACTTCCAAAAATTATATCATAAACATATACAACCACAATTAATAGTTTATCATTTTTAGTTTTTGTGTATAAGTTGCTATCAGCAGAACCCTTTGAAAATCCTTTTTAATGAAGATATTTTTCAAGGACGGTAGGAGCTCATATAGTCAGCTTAGTTTGAATCATGGTATACCTTTTATGGAAATATAAAATGTTTTTCATTATTTCAAATGAATCTGCTATTGTTTATAGTAAACTTCACTGGGATCAGCTATTGAGGTGCGATGGTCATCCATTTGATAAAATTTGATTTGTTGAAAGCTTGAGAAAGCAAGAAACATTCTCATGGCTTCAAGTCTAGCTATAGGAGAAAATTTTTCTTCAAAGTCTTTACCTTCTTGTTGAGCATACCCTTTACAAACAAGTCTAGCCTTGTTTCTAATAACATCTCCATTTTCAATTAACTTGTTCTTGAATATCCATTTTGTTCCAATAACATTTTTATTGTGAGGTCTCGCAACTAGTTCCCAAGTATGATTATTTTCAATTTAATCAAGTTCTTCATTCATGGCTTGAATCCAACTTCATCTTTGCTAGCTTGATTGACATTATGTTGTTCAATGGTGGATAAAAATGCTAGATAGCTAGTAGACCCTACAAGAGTTCTTCTTGTTTGGACACCTGATCCCTTTTCTCCCAAAATTTGGGATTTCGGGTGATTCTTTTGAACATACCTGGATGGAGCCTTTTCAGATAGATCTTCTTTTGCTGCTTCATTGGTTTCACCTTCTATATTATCTCTATTAGATGCAGGAAGATATACATCATCATCATCTTCACTTGTTTCTTGTATTTCCCCTTTTGGAGCTGAGAGAGATTCATCAATTACAACATCAATGCATTCAATAATCTTCCGAAGTATTTTATTGTAGCATTTATATGATGTACTTCTATAAGAGTAACCAAGCAATATTCCTTCATTTTCCCTAGGTTCAAACTTGCCTAGTTTTTCATGCGTTTCTTTATGAGGACACTTAGCAGCATAATGACCAACTCTTCCACAAGAAAAACATTTGAAAGGAAGCTTACCTCTGAACCTTCTAGTGCCAAGTTGGAGCTTCTTTACAAAATTTACCTCATCTTCTTCCGAAACATACCCTGATCCTTCTATTTCTTGTACTTATTTTCCTTTTGTAGAAGCTCTAAAGATGGCTTCTTTGATTTTAGATGATCCTCCTTTTCTCATTTCACATGCAGTTAGAATGCCATGAAGTTGAAAAAAGTAAGACTTTTAAGATCTTGCTTCTCTTCAATAGCAGACACTTTTGACTCAAATTTTGAAGTTAG
This sequence comes from Pinus albicaulis, assembly GCA_034641835.2. NCBI lineage: Eukaryota > Viridiplantae > Streptophyta > Pinopsida > Pinales > Pinaceae > Pinus > Pinus albicaulis. The sequence goes on along the minus strand of CM076574.1, from coordinate 934,016,598 downwards.
AGATCTTAAAACTTTTTCAACTAGAGTAGTGTCAGTTATGGTTTCACCCAAATTTCTCATACGATTTACAATATCATCTAGATGTAAAAAGAAACTAGCAATGCTCTCCTCATTATGCATCCTTATATTTTCATACTGAATTCTGAGAGTTTGGGGCTTAGCATTTTTTACCTTTGTATCACCTTCATAGCTTAGAATTATTTTGTCCCATATTTCCTTTGCTGTATTCAACTGCATGACCTTGACAAATTCTGATTCCATTGGACTCCCCAATAGTGCATTGACTGCCTTTGAATTTGTTTCATACTTCTTTCTTGCTGTTGCATCTGTTGGAAATGAGGCTAGATATTGATAACCTCCTTCAACAATAGCCCATACATCTACTCCAAGATACTAAAGATAGGATCTTGTCCATGTTTTCTAGAAGATTAAATTGTTTCCGTTGAAGAGCGGAGGCTTGATAGATGTTGTCCCATCTTGATTGCTCATCTTGGCTGATCTTCCTTCTAGCGGCTAAGCTTCTTCAGAAGGACCTGCTTTGATACCAATTGTTGAGAAAAATACTAAGAGGGGGGGTGAATCAATATTTAGAACTCATATTAATAAATTTAACCTTTTCTTTTGCAGAATTGCATATGCGGCTTTTATGAACTGAACTCGCGTATATACGTGGATATTCTGAAATAAACTCGCATATTGTTACACTGAAATTTGTCACCATGACATTTTAGTGCTCCCTAGAAGTCTACAATATCATAATTCCCAAAGTAAAGCCTTGAAACTAAGATAAAATCTCATAAAAGCCTTAAAACTCTGGTACCACACTTTCTCCTAGTTTTGCCTACGGTCCCGCACTTTTTGGCTCTAAATCCAGCAGATCCAAACACACTGTTTGTGTTATTAAAAGTGCAGACCCCTGTAAAAGATTAAAAAGGTGCAAGTAAAATCTAGGAGCTCAGTTAAAGTCATTTTTGGAAGCTTCTAGAAACATTCCTGCGGGTGAAAGATCGCTCCTTTCATGTTCATGCATCCCATCCAATAAGGAGCTAACCCCTTGATGTAAGGAACTAATCCCTTTGAAGGAGGATTCTATCCCTTCTTGTTTGGAGCTGTAACCTCCTCCCTTCCACTATAAAAAGAGGCATAGGGCAGCCTCAAAGGGGTTAGTATTTTAGAAGAGAATTGAGTTGAAGTTTTAGTATTGTTGGAGACACGGTGCTGTTGAAACTTAGACCCTTTTAGCTAAGATTTCATGTGGGAAGGATTACATACCTGTATGTATCTCATTTGGAAGAGAGCAAGGCTGATCTGAGTAAAGGAAATGCTTGCTCTAGACCCCAGGAAGACCTATACAACATCAAGGAAAACGTGGTTGTAAGGCTCTTCTTTATTTAAGTTAATACAAATAAATCTGTTTTTCTCAATAAGCTGTCAATTGATTGGTTTATTTTATGGATTCCTTGATCACCATAATGGATATGATTTATGAATGTATGATATGTAGCTGCTATTTGATGTTTTCTTGTTTGTGATTGCAGAATCTTTGAGAAGAACTCTTCCGAGCGATTGAAGGACTACTACTACAAATAAGCGTTGGATCAAAGGTAGGATCTTTAAACCATTATAGCATTTAATTATAAATTGCAATATATCTAGAGAAAGATAGCTTTGTTTGTCCATTTGTTGCTATTTTTCCATAGGACACTTGGGAGGTTTGTCTTGTCCGCAAGAATGACTAATCTGTCCAACAAAATGATGACTGCACTGGAGAACTTTTTGAGCTTTGATTTCTTTTACTTTTGATTTATGAACTTATGTTTCCTGATTTTTATTGGTTTATATTGGCTTGGGTAGTTAATCCCTGTAGAATCCTTGAGAAATTTTTGAGAAATTTTTGGTTTTTTCTCTTGTTTTCTTGTGTCCGCTCTTTTCCTTTTGAGACATTGTGGGTAGTTCCATACTTTTACTGTACCCACAGCGCGGGACCACACTGGATTGCACTAAAGTCTATGGACCCTCTCAAATTTTTGAAAAAATCTTAAAATCCCCTATTTTGGATTAGTTTTTTAGGTTCTCAGTGATTACCCAGACCTGTGTCTTCTGTCAAGAAGCCTTGATTAAGAGTTCATTTCATCACTTTTAGTTTTGATTGATTTTCTGAAAGATTTTCATATTTTAATAATTTTTGTTTTGTCTTTATCCCGCTCAAAGATTAGAAACCTTGGTATACCGTTAGATCACTGGTGTTTACTTGATTTCTTGCTGAGTTTGGAATTTTAGTAGAAATTGTTTGTGAGATTTAGATCCTATTCTTCTCCTTTGCACATCTTTGAAAAAAATTTGTTAATAAGTTTGGAATTTCACTTAAAAACGAAAAATTGGATGTTTTTTCGAGTTCTTTCTGATTGAAGTAAAGAATTTATTAGTGAGATCACAAGCTAAGTAAGACATCCTTAAAATATTTGAAGTTTTAATTCAGATTTAGTCTTTTATTCACATTTAGTCTTAGAATTTTTAGATCTCAAAATTAATGTTTTTTAGTTTTGAGTGCTTTTTAGAAATTGTAGTGTCTTTTGAAGAAAAAGCTTAGTTTGCAGTTTCGATCTTGAACAAAAGGGATTTTTATATTGAGCATAGATCAGTTTGAGTTCTCATTGAAATTAGATTTCTTTTCGTTTATTCTTGCTTAAAGGAAAAATTTGTTTTTCGAAAATTGCATTTATCAACTCTTCCTTAGCTAGAATTAATTGAAAGAAAACATATTGTTTCTCATTATTAGATGCATTTTTAGTATGTTTTTAGTCGGGTCAATACACATCATTCGTTTCACTCATGTACCTATTATCTTAAGAAACAGCTCTTAAAATCAACGCTTAATTAAAATTAATCTAGTAACTTTTTTTATTTCTAGGGCTCTTTTCACCAATATAGCTTAGGCTAGTGTCTTGGAGTAGGGAGTAATAAACTCTCCAAGACAATTAAAACAAACAAGTACTTAATCTTGCGGTAGGAAAAAAATCCAATAGTTGCTTGTATGCTCTAGGAAGCTCCTCTTAAAGGAGTCAAGCACGAGGTCATATCTGAACCAGTGGGATAATCAATTCTATCTCATTGGGAATGATAGAAGATTTGCATGTATTAACAATGGTAAACCTCGGATAGACCATTGTCGAGGAGCCTGGCGTCACTTGTCAGTATACCTTGGATTATGTCAAGGAGCCTTCAAGGGGATTGAGCTTTGTTACTCTGCCCTTGCGCATATGTCGGACTATAGACTGTTCCCCTAGGTATATTAGTTCCTGTTGGTAACCATAGTGACCATAATCTTATGGTTTTTTTCCTAAGGTGACGGTGGTGGAAAGATCCCACTGTACCTGGAGCAGATGCCGAATAGACTCACTTGGACTCTCTGGAGGGTTATCTTCACTCGAGATGGTTTAAGTGGAGAAACTTTCACTGGTCTGTTTCATTAAGAAGGTTGTCAGGGTAACTGTTCCAACCACCCTTTCTGCATTAAATACTATGACGTTGGATTTCATCACCAACTAGTGTTCTTATTATGGGAAGTTACTGTTTGTGTGTGGATTGATCTCCTAGATTTTTAGGTGTGTGATTCATTTGTTTGTTTTCTTAGCAACTCTAGGAGTTTTCATTGAAATTTTCTTTGATTGTGTGTGATTAAAATTTTTAATCGTGGTTGAATTACTGAGACAATCGCACAGACTTCAGGGGAAGCCCCCTGAATATACACCAAGTCAACTTGAAGGGCTGCGAGCTCTAGTATCAACTACTGACAGTAGAATTAGATCAACAGAAGTAGGAGAGTCATCTATAGTTTTTCATCTTGTTTATCAGTTACAAACAATAGAACATATTCAAGAGTTGATTTCAGTTTACGAAGTTACTAGTAGTATTTCTCCTTCCAGTGAATTTATTGAAGAACTTGAAATTTCTGAACCTGACATTGAACTTGATGTTTTGGAACCATCTTCAGGATTTATTACTCCAACTTCCAGTGATCTTGGTTCACCTAGGGTAATAAATATCATTACTTAAAATCTTCCTTCTGACCTCATTTCCATTGAAGAACTTGTTGGTCCAGACGAAGAAGTAACTCTTCTTGAAACCCAACAGAATTTTAATCTTAGGGAGCATGAATCTATATTCTACAGTCCTTTTAGAAGTGATGCTTGGTATCTGTCATTGACATATTTTTTAGAGAACCCGGGTCTTATTTTTTCACCACCCCTAATTCCTTTTCATCCTACACCAAGAGGTTATTATCCTTCATCAAATATGTCAAGTGAGTCATCTATGTTTTCGCAATCACGGGAAACATTTTTATACGGTGGTCCTTCTGTTCCTTCAGGATACCAGTCACTCTGTGGTACTTTCTCAGGAGCAACTACTCAAACAACTAAACAAGTATTATCAACTGGTACGAATGGAACTAAAACTGAAACATCGAACGAAGAGCAAATTTTTATGATGTTTGGTAATATTCCAAATCCTCAACCTCAAGGTAGTCAGTTACCGCCTAGGGGGCAGCCTCAAGGTAATTTTCTACCAGGAAAAATTGTAGGACAATATTATTTACCTGGAGAACAACCTCAAGGACAATACATACCCCAAGGTTATCAACCTCAAGGACAATACATACCCCAAGGTCAACCCCAGACTCAGTATATTCCTCAGGGTCCTTATCAACCCCAGATTCAGTACATGCCTTAGGGTTATCAACCTCAAGGTCAGTACCCAACTCAAGGTTTCCAACCACCTTCCGGTCAATCATTTTTACAAGGAACTGGAAATTTACCACTTAATTATCAACCCTACGTTCAACCAAGCTATGGTCCTTCATATGTACAACCTTCTACGGGTCAATACCCCGAAATGAACATGGTGTGGAATCCATCACAATTTCAACAGACTGTGCAACCTAATGTGCAGTTACCTAATCAACCTGGACAACCTTTAGTTTCTGGTCCAACCCAGCAACCTGTTCAGCCTACTGTTCAAATCCCTGCACCTGGTTCTATTCAGCAGCCTAGGCCCAGTACACCTCAGACTCTGCCCCAAACTACTATAACTACTGCAACCTTTGTTCAACCTACAACACCTATTTCTGGAGTATCTGTAGCTCCGGTTTCTTCTATCCCTGCATCAGTGCAAATTCCCCAAACCTCTGTACCACAGTCAGGACCTACAAGTCAGACTATGGCCTAGATGCCTACGAGACAAGCTGGTACAAGTATGATTGTTTCTATTCAACCTCAGTTTACTTATCAACCGTACCAGGGACAGTATCAAATTGGTCAAGCTACGCAAAATCCAGCATATTAGTATCAGACGTACTCTGGGTATACTTATCAAATACCTCAACAACCCTAGTATGGTCCGGTTAATCCTGGTTACCCAGGAGGTTACACGATTCAAAATGCACATCTGATTCCAGGATATCCTGGCTATCCTCCTCCTATCACTAGTTTTATCACTCAAGGTTATAAATACCCTAGCCATCAGTTACCTTTCATAGAAACTTTTTATTTACCGGATCTGTCACGCCTTACGAACGATCCCATTTTTTATCTTCCATATTATTCGTCGATGCCTAACAAGTTGCCCAGTGATATTCCTAAATTTGAAGGAAAGTCAGGAGAGGACCCGTCTAATCACGTTATGACTTATCACCTCTGGTGCGCATCTAATTCAATAGTCGATGATTCAATTTGATTACATCTTTTTCAGAGAAATCTCATTGTTTTAGCTGCCAAATGGTACATTGAGTTACCACGTGGCTCTTTTAATAATTTTAACGCGCTAGCTACTGCTTTCTTAACCCATTTTCAGTTGCATGTCAGATACGAAAATGGCATAGAATTACTGAATTCGTTAAAGTAGTCTACGTCTACGTACATATCTGATCACATTCATGAATGGAGACATAGAAGGCGTTTAGTAAAAGTCTTTATTCCTGATCAAATTTTGGCTGAATGGTTTATTAAATCATTATTGCCCAAAATTACTGAAGATGTGGCCAAAGGAGGCATTGTTACGGAAGAGAAAGTTATTGCTCAGGCTCAGTACCTTGACCTTGTCTATGCTTAGTCAAGTACTCTGTATGATAAAATCCCCAATCTACCAAGACCTGGTCAATTAACTGCAACTCCTTCTAGCTCTCATGTCGCTGATGGTGTAATTGGTTCTGTTAGTATTGGTAAGAGTAAGAAGAAGTCATCCAAGAATACTTCTCCTATTATCACTTTACCTTATTCACCCAAAGGAGATTCTTCCCAAGAAAATTTCGCCAATATCCATGTTGTAGAGACATTTATGGCCAAATATAAAACCAGTGGTAAGAAGAAAGGTAAGAATAAAAAGAAGAAATCTTCAAAAGAAAAAACCGATACAACTGAACCAACTAACGAAAAATGCGAACCTCGATATCCTTGTCTCATCTGTGACCAGGATCATTTTACGAAAGAGTGCCCACATAAATCCGAGGTATCAAAATTCATTAAGGGTTCACCTATACTTGTTGTCTTGAAGGATCCTTTTCCCACTCAAGATAGTAACATGGTTGGATCTTCCTCCAATCTGGTTGAAGATATTTTAATGGTTGCGACGCGATGACAAGATTACAGTAGTAAAAATACTGGTAAGGAATAAGAAACATCCAATTCTACATCAACTACATCTCCTTCAGTTTTTGATCCATTACAGACCGAGAAACAAAATCCTGACTTAGTGATTAAACCGCTTGCAAAAGGTGTACTTCGTAAATCAGCTTTCAATCCACATGCGAGAGCTGCTCAGAATTACAACATTGTTGAATATTTGGCAATTTCCCCTTCAGCAATGTCAGCTTTGGAAGTATTGCAATCATGACCATCCCAAATAAAATTACTTTTTTCAACCTTAGGAGTTGTATATCTCCAAGATTCAAACCTCATAATCTTCGATTATAAAATTTTACACCACGTCTACCTCATCAAATGGCTTTTCAAATTCCAGTAATAGTCAAGAACAAGTGTATCTTTCATACTATTGTTGATGAATGTCCTTCTACATGTATAATGTCGATAAAATGCTGGAAATCACTTGGTTCTCCAACAATCAACCAATCACCAACTATTCTCAAAGCATTTTATGGAAGAGGTTTTCAGCCATATGGTATTTTACAAGATCTACCAATATAGGTCGAAGGTAAAATGGTTAATATACATGTGTAAGTTGTTGATTCCCCTCTAGATTATAACCTTCTCCTGGGTCGCAGTTGGTCTTACGCTATGACTGCTATTATATCATTGATCATTCGTCTCATCATGTTTCCTCATAAAGGAAAGATCATTAAAATAGATCAGCTCTCATATTATTCATCCAACCCAGCTTCTACTGATAGTATCCAACATATCAGAAAATCAACTATCCCTTATAAGGATGTCGAAGTAGGTTTGATTAAAGATTCAGGTTTACTGGGAACTTTTTCCCTACCTCCTCGTAACATACAAACTCCTATTGCTAATATCAATATGATTACATCAAGTACTATTTGTAGAAATTTGCTGAATAATGAATAATTATCCACCGAGACTATCCTGGTCACATACTATTTGAGCTTCATACATAACACATAATCTCTTCCACTCAATCAACTCAGATCATCAAACATGCGGAAATAAAATCAAGCGATAACACATCAAATCATCATACAAATTAACACAGTATGTATGGGGAAAGATTATAGCTGAAAACCCCGCAGCTATTGTGTATATTATAATGGAGAAATCAAGTAACAAACTCAGTACAATACTCCTCACAAGTACTCAGTACTTTCTCATACAATTACTCACAATCTAGCTCAGTTTTGAACAGGTTACTGGTTCAAAACTCACCGCCAATTGCCTTGCCTCTATTGCGTGTTTCAATGCTATGGGATAGCCTCTTTATATAGATAAACCACCAGCCTGAACTGCGCAATCCTCATGGGCTTACTCCACCTATCTGTGTGTTGCAAATAGCAACAGTATAGTCACAACTGATAGCTAACTCCACCCTTTCATCTACCTCTTTCACTGGTCTCCACTGAACTGATCATGCACTGTAGTGAGCTGATGTGTTCTTGAGTTGAATAATGGTGTTTGGTCAATTTAGTGTGTCCTAAATTGCTGCATTTAATTTGTCAATCCGGGAATCGTAAGCTGATGAAGTACGGCGCACTATATGTGCAAGATAACCTATTTCTTAACTTTTTGTCGTTTTTGGTTTTCTAAGGTGAAATGGAAATTCTAAGATGAAAACAAGTTTGGTTATGTTTGTTCAAGGAAATGATCTCCTCTATAATGATTTACCAACTTGAAACTTTAAAAAGAAATTTGAAATTTACAATGATAAGACTTGAAAGAAAATGAAAATGTACTGCTGAAATGAAAAGGTGCTGCTAATCTAATAAATCAAAACGATGAACTAGTGAGCATGAAAACCAAACTATTCTTGCTGCCGACTAAACACAAAAGAAACTATGCTTAGGAAATTCAAAATTGCAACAAAATAAATCTAAATCAGATTACATCAATTTATCTTCTGACCCTTCATCATTAGTCCAGCTATGATTTTCGGAAGTAATCATAAACAACTTGAGTAACTGATATTTAACTTGTAGAAAGTAAACTAATATCAAACCATACATTCATGATTCAATCCCTCACCATCAGTCCAGCTGTGGCTTTCGGAGGCAACTAAAGATGTCATGCACGATTTAATATATCTAAATTTGCGGAAAAGAAACTAATATTAAACTACACATTTCATGATACAATCCCTCACCATCAGTCCAGTTGTGGCTTTCGGAGGCAACTGAAGATGCTATGAGTAGCTTAATATATCTAGATTTGCAAAAAAGAAACTAATACTAAACTACACATTTCATAATACAATCCCTCACCATCAGTCCAGCTGTGGCTTTCGGAGGCAACTGAAGATGCTATGAGCAGCTTAATATATCTAAATTTGCAGAAAATAAACTAATACTAAACTACACATTTCATAATGCAATCCCTCACCATCAGTCCAGCTGTGGCTTTCGGAGGCAACTGAAGATGCTATGAGCAGATTAGTATATCTAAATTTTAACTACTGAAGAAAATAAACAAAACTGAAATGAACAAAGCAATACTGAAATTAAACAAAATCTATGAAAAGCAAATTAGCAGCAGAACAATGTTAATTCCATGTCATTAGTCAAAAAGCTATGAAAATTCCCGGGCTGCCTATCTAAAACCTGAAACATAAACACTGATCAGTGATTAACAATCATAAAGCATGAAAGACAGAAATGAAATGGAAATTATGGAAGTGTATAAACAGAAATGAAACAAATGCAATATATGAACATATGAATGGATTATGACACAATGAAATGAAATTAAAATTATACACTAATGCACAAAACCTTAGCTGAGCAGGGGCCCTCTACACCAGCCTTGGCAACAGTCCTCAAATACGAATTAAGTTGGAAAACAGAGTCTTCTTGTATTAAAAAACAGTCATTTACAGAATGGTAATGTTACGGCACAAGTGCAACGTAAACACACTACAGAAGCGGACTAATAAGATACGAGAGACTAACATCGACTAACTTCTATGAAAAATTACGAACGCATCATATATTTGTAAAAAAATACTCTTGTTTCCTAAAGTTCATGCTGGTGGAGAGCACGTAGACCACTACGTCCACGGATATAGGAGCATGGCCGTGTTGGAAAGTAAATCTACGAGAGGTGGATGCTTGAATTCGACTCTAGAGTCTTGTACAGATGTCGATTTATTCTCCGCAGGCTTAGAAACGACCGTATGAATCTTCATGTGACACGAAACAGAGTCCGGCCGACATGAAACTCCATGGTTGACTTCCATGTGGACGCCTTTGACCGCGGCTTCTTTGGATGAGTTTTCTTGAACCAATAGGACACGAACCATGTCCACGTCATTCCTGACCTGCCCATGTGGCTCGTTTTCATTGTAGACACCTGTAGCATATAGTTTCACAAAATAGATGCGGAAAGTTGCAGCAGCTGCGGAAAGTGGCAAGATTTCGCAGCTGAATGAACAAAATCTAAATCAAATAGCAAACACAAAAATATAATTAAAAACCATGTTAGATGCTCTCTTGCACATGATATTGACAACTTGGGAGGTTTAGGTGAGTGAAAAAGGTATAGAAAAGTGTATGGAAAAGATGTAGATTTGAGACTCAACATACCCCCACTGTGAAGGTGTTGCATGTCCTCATGCAACCAAAATTTTGATACTCTTTCTTCAGTTCATGTGCCTTGACACTTCAGCCAGCACATCCAATCCTCTCCTCTTCTTTCTTGGTGCTGCCAACATTCTGGGTTTCTTCATTAAGCACCTAAATTTGATATTTACAAGTGCTCTGCTCAATTTCTGGCATTTCCTTTTTAATTTCTTATTCTTCTTCTGCCATATTCCCAAATGTAACATAGTATTATCATGGATGATCTTGTCCAGTTTACCTTGTTCTTTCAATGTTTCATTTTCATTTTTGATGTGCTTATTTAAAAGCTCTAACTCAAAAATTTCTTGTTTTAGTGATTGGACCAAATCATCCTGCAATGTATGTGGCTGAATGGAAGAAGTACTTGGACCTGTGGCTGCCTTTTCCAAAGACTCTATATAGTCATATACTTCCTGCTGCTCGGGGTCTATTTCAGGTGTCATTTTTATTGGGCTGTCCCCAAAATGCCGTGAAGGAGAGTTATGTTCAAAATCTGGCCGAGGAGGGCTTACATCAATATCTTGCTGAGAATAGGATGGAGTATGTTCAATGTCTGATTGGGAATGAAATGAACCAGGTTCACTAACTGACTGAGATGGACTATGGTCAGTTGGGGACTGTTCAGATGTCTCCTCACCCAAATCAATGAAATGAGGACCCTTAATTTGTGTTTTCCTCAATTTTCACTTAAGTCTGCTGCTTCTCCTCACACGTTGTGGTACACTATCCTTTTGTTTTTGTTTTCCTTTTTCTGTCTTCTTGGGCATGGATGACTGTTTTTGAAGATAAACTAATCTTTCAGATAGCACTTGATGATCTTCTTCTTCAGAAGGAGGAGTTTTATGTACAGCCTCAATAGTTTCTCTTTCTTTTGGTGTTATTGGCTTCTTACCCTTGATTTCCTTCTTCTTCCTTTTTACCAGTCTCTCTTCCCTATCAGTTCTTTCCATATTAGTAGTAGGAGTATTTTGGATTTCATCAATTGTTCTTTTCCTCCTACTTCTTCTTGTTGTGCTAGCTGCAGGAATTTCCTGAGTAGGAGTAATTTGGGTTTCAACATTTACTCTTTTTCTTCTACTCCTTCTTGTTGAACTACCTTCAGGAATTTCCTGAGGTTCCTCAAAGAAATTTCTAACCAGAAATTGTTCCCATGTATCTTTCTTTTCCTTTAATTCCTTTTCAATTAGAATTTTTACAAGGCCGTGGTGATATAGATGGGGCTCTACATCTCCTAAGTGTTTCTGAACAGTCACAGCCATTTTCTTCAAGCTATTGAATAGAAAATATGGGAGATTGAGAGTTTGATTTTCTAGAAAATTCATCAATAGCCTGGTATGGTACATATACATGGACCCAAAACGACCTTCACATGTAATGAATTTCTGTACAACTAGCAATAAAGTAGCCCATTCCTCTTTCAATGCATGCACAGGAATTCCTCTTTTAAAAACAGTTATGTCCATACCTTGATTTCGTAAGATTGTTCTCCATGCCTCATCACTGATGCTTTTATTTTTGAACCAACGCTCACCCTCCTGAAGAAGTTCCGTGGCTGTTGCTATAGATGCTTCATTGACCGCAAACTTGAGGTCTCCAATCTCTGCTTCCAAGCCATTAAATGACCTTGCAAATGCTTTCGTAACTTCTTTGTGATAACCCCTGAATTTCTGAATAAAACGCAGCCAATTTGATTTCTTCAATATCTCCTTTACTTGTGGATATCCCTCTATAAACTTAGGTCCTTCCGGCTCTGCTCTTATTAATTTACCCATTTCCCTTTTCTGCTCTTCACAACTTTGCCTGCGTGAGGGTTCAAATAGAAATGGAACGATTGAATGCACAGGATCGAGCACAATGACTGTGGGAATGTATCATAAAATGGGAATGAGCACCATAAACGGAATGGAGTGAGACTGTGGGTAGATATCTGGGAGTGAGAATGAGCACAAGGAACGAAATGAAGTGAGACAGAACAGAGTGGGGTTTCATAAACACGGCAGAGACACGACATTCGGCAGCGTTTTGAATTTTGGTGGCTGCATAATAAATATGAGCACGTTTTAACAACGGTTATGGATTTATGCGGCTGCAAGAGTCCTTGGTCAAATCAAATACGTCTCATTGTCTCCGGTGGGATATTAGAACATGAGTAAAAATCGGAATTTTAATGATGAAACCGTTTGTGAATGAATGCAAGAGGATAATATGGAGATCGTGAAAGGTTACGGAACTGTCAATATAATCATTGCACGTAATGGATAGAGCTCATGGTTCAAAACTATATAAAAATGTGTTTTTCAATGCTATTTGAAATAAATTTTATTCATACCTTTGGAATCTTTGCCTTTTTCCTTGGTCTTCAACTAATTGATCTCCATTGGTGTCTTGAATGCTCCATGTCTTCATTTTTGATCCTCTCACCTGAATTTTATTTCATAATTATGGAAATAACATCTGACTGTACATTCTCTTTGAAAACAGAGTAGTAGCTGCGGAATCTGCTTCTGGCTGCGGAAACTGGAGTCAGCTGCGGAAACAGATGTCAGCTGCGGAAACTGACATAGCTATTACTTGGATGAATGGAAATGAACAAATGACAAATGACCAGATGGAAATGGTCATGAAAAAGATTTTTATTGATGGAATGGAATGAAATGAAGTGAATGAAGTGGAATGAAATGAAATGAAATGGAATGAAGTGGAATGAAGTGGAATGAAGTGGAGTGGGTGGTGACAAAGCTTGTGAAATGAAAGAGAGATTTTTTTTTTGGAAAATATAGAGTGTCAGGTGTCCCTGATTTTCACCCTATATTTTCTGTATAAGACTGCCAATCACTGATTGGTTTTCAGGCTTATACCATTTTTTTTTTTTTTTTTTTTAACTGAAAAACAAAAGCTAGGCTGGTGGAGAAGAAGAATTCTTCTGTACCAGCCTGATTGCAGAACTTTCTTGAAACATCTTAACAAAATCCTCTTTTGAGAGTGGCTTATGATAAACTTTCAATCTATGGCCATTCACAATAAGAGGAGTTTGAAACTCATCAATGGTCTTGATTCTTACAGCTCCATTGCTAAAGATTTTGTCAATCTCATATGGCCCAAGCCAATGAGTTTGAAATTTTCCTTGAAAATCTTTAAACTTGGAATCAAATAACAATGCCCAATCTCCTTCTTGAAACTTCTTCTCTTTGATATACTTGTCATGCCATTTAGCTCTTTGATATTGAACTAGATCAGTTCTTAAAATTGCTTCTTGTCTGATCTCATCTAGCTCATTCAACTGCTCCATTCTATGCTTTTGGGCTTTTGATAAGTCCATCCCCAACTGAACTGATATCTTGAAGGTCTTCATTTGGAACTCAATGGGGAGCAAGACTTCTTTCCCATAAACAAGTTCATAGGGAGAATGTCCTGTTGTATTTCTCCATGTAGTTCTGTAGGCCCACAAGGCTTCAGGAAGCCTTTCTGCCCAATCTCTTCTATGTAGATGAGCAGTTTTGGTGATGATACTTTCAAGAACTTTATTTGTGGACTCCACTTGACCATTTGCTTGCGGATGGTAAGGAGTAGATCTTCTGTGCTTGATTTTGTATTCTTCCATCAACTTCTCCACCAAATTGGATGTAAATTGGCTCCCCTGATCTGTCACAATTTCTCTTGGAACACCAAAGCGAGTAAAAATATCCTCATAAAGAAAATGAACAACTGAATTTTCAGTAGCAGATACTAATGCTTTGGCTTCTACCCATTTAGTAACATAATCGGTACAAACCAATATATACTTCTTTTGCTTAGATGGTGGATTAATAGGTCCAATGAAATCTAAAGCCCATTTTCAAAGGGTTCAATGAGTACCTGTGTTTGCAATGGCATTTCATTTGAAAGGGTAGGTTTCCCTACTCTTTGGCAGCTATCACACCTTTTGACATATTGTTTTGCATCTTTGAAGAGAGAAGGCCAATAATATCCCAAGGAAAGGATTTTATAGGCAGTCCTTTTGTCCGCAAAGTGTCCGCCGCATGGTTCATCATGACATGCCTTAAGAATATCAGGCATTTCATCTTCCCTGACACATCTTCTGATCACAAGATCTGGCCCTGTTTTAAACAATTCGTTAGAAATCCATGAATATTTTGAACTCTCTTGAATAATCTTTCGTTTTTCTCTTGGAAATAAATGTGAAGGTAGTTTCCCTGTAACCAAATAGTTAGCAATATCTGCATACCAAGGGGTCTTAATAGTTACTGCAAACAAGTATTCATCAGGAAATTTATCTTCTACAGGAGAATATTTTTTAGTATTTTGAATTCTAGACAAGAAGTCAGCTACTGTATTCTGTTTTCTTGGTCTATCCAACACAGTAATATTGAATTCTTGCAAAAGTAAAAGCCATCTTGTCACTCTGCCATTAGTAACAGGTTTGTTCATTAAATATCTAATTGCAGAATGGTCAGTATGAATAAAAGTTTCATAGCTTGTTATGTAATGTCTAAGCTTATTAATTGCATGAACAACAGCTAAAAACTCTTTTTCAGTCACAGTATAGTTCAACTCTGTGGGAGTCAAATTTTTACTGGTGTAATAAATGGCATAAGGAATTAAATCTTTTTGACCCAACACGGCTCCAAGAGCTGTATCTGAAGCATCTGTAGAAATATGAAAAGGAAGTTTCCAATTTGGTCCTCTTAAGATAGGTGCTTCAGATATTCTTGTTTTCAAAGTTTCAAAAGCTGATTGACAATCAGGATCCCATTTAAATTCACAGTCTTTTGTAAGCAATTTGAAGAGTGGAGGTGCTATTTTAGTGAAGTTTTCTATAAATCTTCTATAGTAACCAGTAAATCCTAGAAAAATTCTAACATCTCTTTGAAAATTTGGAATAGGCAACTTGGAGATAACCTCAACTTTTGATCTATCAACCTTAATCCCATCTCCTGAAATATGATGTCCTAAAACAATCCCTTCAGTAAACATCATAAAGCATTTTTCATGGCTTAATGAAAGGTTTGTTTCTTTACATCTTATGAGAACTTTTTTCAAATTTTCTAATGCCTCTTCAAATGAATTACCATAAACTGTAAAATCATCCATATAAACCTCTACACAATCATGGATTAGATCAGAAAAAATTCCTAGTACTGCTCTTTGGAATGTTGCTGGTGCATTACATAACCCAAAAGGAAGCACTCGGTAGGCAAAAGTTCCCCATGGACAAGTAAATGTGGTCTTATCTTGATCTTCGGGTGCTACCTGAATTTGATTATAGCCACTAAAACCATCCAAAAATGAAAAGTACTTTTTACCTGCTAATGTATCTAATACCTGATCAATAAAAGGCAAAGGAAAGTGATCCTTCAAAGTTGCTTTGTTCAATTCCCTGTAATCAATGCATACCATCCATTTACCATTCTTTTTAGGCACTATAACCAAAGGAGAAACCCATCGGCTATCTGAAATTGGATAAATGAAGTTTACATTGAGAAGTTTTTGGAGCTCTTCTTTCACTATCTCCCTAAGATTTGGATTCATCCTTCTTTGAGGTTGTCTGATTGGTCTACTGTTTTCCTCAATATAGATACGATGGATGCAAGTCTTAGGATCAATACCCTTCATGTCAGTATACTCCCATGCAAATGCAGTAGAATTTTTTTGCAAGATTCTGGTTAGTTCTTCTTGTTGTGATTTCTCCAAATGTTTGTTGATATTCAATGTCTTTTCTGGAAAAATCTCAATAGCAGAATTACCAAACTCTTCCATAGAGTAAAGAGACATTTGTCTTGATGATAAATATTATATGTCAGATTCCAACTGAAATTGTGTGGGGTCATATTCTGAAGATATCTCAAAATTTTCTAATGTGTTCAGAATTTGACTATCCTCACTGATTTCAGAAATGGTAAAGACAGGTTGTATAATGTCCTCATCATCAACCCATTCATTGTCTCCTAATTCTGTGATTGCTTTTGCTGGAGGATACAAATTGAATTTCTTTGTCGAATTACCATTAGAAATGTACATATCCCCAGATCTACAACTAATGAAAGCATCAATTGTGGCTAGCCAAGGTCTTCCTAAGATAAGTGGGTGCCCTCCTAGATTACTCTTGGGAGTCAAAATCATAAAATCTACTGGATATTCCCAAGAATCTAAGGAGACCGAAATATCTTCTAATACACCATCTGGTTTAATAATTGATCGATCTGCAAGTTGCAGTAAAGTAGGTGTAAAAAGAAGGTTAGGAAGTTTTAGCTGTTCCATAGTCTGTCTACTCATAATGTTGATAGCGGCCCCTAAGTCAATCAATGTGTTTGGAATTTCTATCCCATTTATATGTGTCTTGACAATTGGACTTCCTGGATCTACATACTTCTGCATGGTAATTTTTCCCATCATAATATATGCAATCTTTCCTACCAGGTGGATTCTTCTTGTGTCTTTTAGTTTCCTTCCTGGTCTTTTGAAACTCAACTCCTTTATTGTTTTTGTTAGAATAGGAATCTCTCGAATGGCTTGTAGCAAGGGAATATTGATACAAACATTCTTCAATTCATCTAGAAAGTCATAGTTAGGCAACAAGATTTGTTTTTCCACCCCCTTGTCAATTTGTAGTCTTTCGGGAAAAGGAGGTGTAGATGAAGATGTTGGTTGCTCAACTATAGGAGTTTTGGGTGTTAACTTTTCTTTTTCTTTTTGCATGCTTGGATTTTGAAGAGATTCTTCCTCAGAACCCTTATTGACTTGAAGAGAGTCCTCCTCAGAGGTATCTTGCTCTTGAATATCTATAGAAGGTTTTTCTAAAACTCTACCAGATCTGAGTTCTACATCGTTGAGAGGAACAATCATATAGGTAGGAAATTGTTGTCCTTCTACCATGTAAGTAGTCTGAGGATTCTTATTGTTAGGATTTGGCAATGGCTAAGCTGGAAGTTGATTTGTCTTCTGTTGGTATGGAAGCATGAGTTGAGGATTTGGATTTTGTTGAGAAGGTTGTTGTTGTGGAAATGGCAATGAAAATTGTGGATTTGGGTTTGGAAGTTGTGGAGCTTGTTGATTTTGAAAAGATGGAGGATATTGATAAAATTGAGCAAATCTCCCATAAGGATTTTGCATCCCTTGTACCCATGGTTGATATGAATTTTGATGTTGGGGCCAAGGTTGTTGCCAAGGATTCCAATTTGGTTGGGTTTGATAATTCATAGGGTTGTTAAACCCTTGAGTTTGTTGTCCCTGCCAAGGTCTCCTTACGACAAAACAGAGAGATTCTACTGAATTTGGGTCTTCTTGAAAAACAGCTTTGAGTCCAGGAATTGAAGGACAATCCTTGATCTCATGATTTTCTGAGCAGATCATACATGTTTCTACAACTTTTGCATCCAAGGGACATTCCCTTAAAGCATGTTTCTTTCTACATTTCGGACAAAAGATGGCTAAAGCATCTGTTTCTGCCTTCTGCTTGTTTTGGATTTTAAGGGTGTCTAGTTGTTCACTAAGGCTCCCTAGAATATCAGTTTTAAACTCATCAAGCATGTTACCAATCTCTGCCCTACTTACTGATCCAGTTGTAGATTTGTTAGCCCTAATAAGAGAAGGATCCCTAGGCCCTTTTTCTGTTTTAGATTTTCCCCTTGAGAGATGGACACATAGTTCTGTTATATCACGAAGTGGGAGTTGAGAAATGTCTCCTTTCCCCATCATGTTTAAAATATCTATCCATTCATCTCTAATGGCTTTTAATATGAGGGCTTTCAAGGTTTATTCATCTAAGTTGCTCATCTTTGCTCTTTTCAAATTGTACTGAAATCTTTCAAGTAAGTCTTCCAAATTTTCATCTTCTTTTTGCATCATTTTGAATACCTCATCCTTGTGGTTGGTGGGCATACAATAGTCCAAGTATCTATCCAAAAATGTTTGTTTCATATCATTCCAAGTCCTAATAGATTGAGTGGCTAATCCCATGAACCATTTCAAAGCAGCTCCCTTCAATGTTGAAGGAAACAGTTTGATTTTTTGAGAGTCTTCCATATAGTCATAAGTTCGGCACACAACTTCAAACTCAAACAGAAATGTTTCAGGATCCTCACTTCGCAATCCATAAAAGTTAGGGAGAACGGATGGTGAGATATTTTTCATTGTTGCATGAGTTTCCTCATCAACTATAGAGAATCCAAACAAATTGTCTCCTTCCCTATTTCTACCATTATTTCCTTCACCATTGTTGTCTCCATTGTTTCCTCCTCTTCTACCTTCACCTCTATTTATTACTTCCTCTGCCATGATAGTTTCTTTAGAGTCCTTATAGTCCTCTAGTTTTTCTACCAAGGGAGGATGAGAGAGAGTCTCTTTGTTTTCTAAGTGGGTTTTAGTAGGTGGTATAGGAGAATCCTCTAATTCAGCTGGTCCTTGACTTCCAAAAATCTTAAGACTAGGGGCAGATGGTGGTGAATCTGGTCTATGCCTTGAAGAAGATGGAGTTGTGAAAATCGAACTCTTGGCTTTAGCTATAAACCTTCCCCTAGAATCTCTTGCTCTATGCATGTCATTTTTTTTTATTTTTAAAAAGTTGGGCTAATAATTCTTTTTCTGATCTTCCGGGTCACACTAGGTGCAAGAAGAGAGCATACTTAAGAAATTACTAAACCAATAACTCTCTTTTCTGATCCTCCAGATCACACTAGGTGCAAGAGGAGAGCATACTTCAAGAAGTTATCAAGTTTTCCCTTCTTTATGATTTTATGTTTTTTTTTTTTTTTTTTAAGAAATTGGCTACCTAGTTACACTTCCCCGGCAATGACGCCAAAATGTTTGGTCAATTTAGTGTGTCCTAAATTGCTGCATTTAATTTGTCAATCCGGGAATCGTAAACTGATGAAGTGCGGCGCACTATATGTGCAAGATAACCTATTTCTTAACTTTTTGTCATTTTTGGTTTTCTAAGGTGAAATGGAAATTCTAAGATGAAAACAAGTTTGGTTATGTTTGTTCAAGGAAGTGATATCCCCTATAATGATTTACCAACTTGAAACTTAAAAAATAAATTTGAAATTTACAATGATAAGACTTGAAAGAAAATGAAAATGTACTGCTGAAATGAAAAGGTGCTGCTAATCTAATAAATCAAAACAGTGAACTAGTGAGCACGAAAACCAAACTATTCTTGCTGCCGACTAAACACAAAAGAAACTATGCTTAAGGAAATTCAAAATTGCAACAAAATAAATCTAAATCAGATTACATCAATTTATCTTCTGACCCTTCATCATTAGTCCAACTATGATTTTCGGAAGTAATCATAAACAACTTGAGTAACTGATATTTAATTTGCAGAAAGTAAACTAATATCAAACCATACATTCATGATTCAATCCCTCACCATCAGTCCAGCTGTGGCTTTCGGAGGCAACTAAAGATGTCATGCACGATTTAATATATCTAAATTTGCAGAAAAGAAACTAATACTAAACTACACATTTCATAATACAATCCCTCACCATCAGTCCAGCTGTGGCTTTCGGAGGCAACTGAAGATGCTATGAGCAGCTTAATATATCTAAATTTGGAGAAAAGAAACTAATACTAAACTACACATTTCATAATACAATCCCTCACCATCAGTCCAGCTGTGGCTTTCGGAGGCAACTGAAGATGCTATGAGCAGCTTAATATATCTAAATTTGCAGAAAAGAAACTAATACTAAACTACACATTTCATCATACAATCCCTCACCATCAGTCCAGCTGTGGCTTTCGGAGGCAACTGAAGATGCTATGAGCAGCTTAATATATCTAAATTTAACTACTGAAGCAGATAAGCAAAACTGAAATGAATAAAGCAATACTGAAATTAAACAAAATCTATGAAAAGAAAACTAGCAGCAGAACAATGTTAGTTCCATGTCATTAGTCAAAAAGCTATGAAAATGCCTGGGCTGCCTATCTATAACCTGAAACAAGAACACTGATCAGTGATTAACAACATAAAACATAAAAGACAGGAATGAAATGGAAATTATGGAAGTGTATAAACAGAAATGAAACAAATGCAATGTATGAACATATGAATGGATTATGACACAATGAGCTTTACAGAAACGAAATGAGAAATATACACTAATGCACAAAACCTTAGCTGAGCAGGGGCCCTCTACACCAGCCTTGGCAACGGTCCTCAAATACGAATTAAGTTGGAAAACAGAGTCTTCTTATTAAAAAGCAGTCATTTACAGAATGGTAATGTTACGGCACAAGTGCAGCGTAAACACACTACAGAGTAGACTAATAAGATAACAGAGACTAACATCGACTAACTTCTATGCGTATGCAAACGCATCATATATAACAAAAGAAATATAACTGTCTCCTAAAGTTCATGCTGGTGGAGAGCACGTAGACCACTACGTCCACGGATCTAGGATCATGGCCGTGTTGGAAAGTAAATCTACGAAAGGTGGATGCTTGAATTCATTAAGATTGCTTATGAGATCGATTTATCCTCCTTGAATAAAAACATTGATATGTGATCTTCATGTGACACAGAAACGAGTCACACGACATGAGACTCATGGTTGACTTCCATGTGGGCGCCTTTGACTTTGACCGCGGCCTCTTTAGATGGATTTGCTCGTGCCAATAGGACACGAACCATGTCCAAATCATTTCAGACTTGCCCATGTGGCTCGTTTCTTCTGAAGACACCTATAACATAAAGTTTCACAAAATAGTTGCGGAAAGTTGCAGCAGTTGCGGAAAGTGGCAAGATTCCGCAGCTAGATGAGCAAAATCTAAATCAAATAGCAAACACAAAAATATAATTAAAAACCATGTTAGATGCTCTTTTGCACATGATATTGACAACTTGGGAGGTTTAGGTGAGTGAAAAAGGTATAGAAAAGTGTATGGAAAAGATGCAGATTTGAGACTCAACAATGAGTTACTAATTAATGAATTAAATAATATTTAATTCACTCCACTCATAACTAATTGATTAGCTAGTTAAACTAATCTCAACCAGTTCAACTAAAATAAACAGAACACAACTCCACTAGCTGTCTCATTAACTCCACCAAACTTCTGCCACTGAAGTCCTAACTGAAGTCAACCATGCATGATGCCATCAAACCCTTGGGAACCACGTGATTCCTCTGTCGGATGCATGAGCCACTTCGCCTCGAGCTGAAGTGCTCCAAGAGAGTAAACTGAAGTTTAGAGTCCAAATATTATTAAGGGTAAATAATATTTGACTTCCCTATTTTTAGGATAGGCAGTCTAAAAATAGACTTCGACCTATAGGTCCAAAAACAAAGGTCCATCTATTTTTACCAACATGACCAATACTCCAAGAATAACATACTGCAACCCCTGGACCATGCTCCATGTGTCTAAAAATAGACATAGTCTAAAAATAGACTTTGCGCCAGAATTTGCCTGCGGGCCCACTTAGTGAAGGCGACTTCATTTCACTAAGCTCCATCATCTTGCTGCATTTTCAACACTCCCTCTCAGCAAGATATGGATTATCTGCAACCCCTATCCTGCCTCTGTGGAATTCGAACTTGCTCTGGTGAGCGCCTTTGTCAGGATGTCGACATCCTGATCCTCCGTGGGAACATATGAAAGCATCATGATTCTCCGCTGAACACAATCTCTGATATGATGGTACCTGATGTCGATGTGTTTGGACCTATCATGAAATACTGGATTAGCCGAGAGTTTAATGCAACTCTGGTTATCACAGTAGATCAATGTAGGCTCCAAATGCAACCTGAACAATCCTGCGAGGATCTTCCTCATCCAAATAGCCTCGCATGCAGCCAAGCTAGCTGCCATGTACTCGGCCTCTGCTGAACTGAGTGCCACGGATCTCTGCTTCCTGCTGTACCAGGAAACTGCTGTCGACCCAATGCTGAAAACTCCTCCCGAAGTGCTCTTCCGGTCCGTTGGACTCCCTGCCCAATCTGCATCAGTGAAGCCAGAAAGCTTCGCTCCATCCTCCTGTCTGTACCATAGACCATATCCCGATGTGCCTCTGATATAGCGCAATACATGCTTGCCTGCCTTCCAAAAGAGCTTGGTAGGCTTAACCATAACTTGCGAAAGCTGGTTAACTGCATAGCATATATCGGGTCGTGTATTGACCAGATACATAAGCGACCCCACCAACTGTCGATAGACAGTGGCATCCACTACCTCCGCTGAAGTAGCATCCTCCTTCCTCCAACCACCGGGAAGAGGAGTGTCAACAGGCTTGCAGCCTTGCATGTTGAACCTCTCCAGAATCTCCCGGGCATACTTGCCCTGAGAAACAAACAGTCCTCCGCTGCGCTGCCAAATCTCCAATCCTAGGAAATAATGAAGGATGCCCAAGTCCTTCATCTCAAACTCTCGTGCAAGATCCTCCTTGCATGAAAGTATCAACTGCTCATCGCCAGTCAAAATCAGATCATCTACATACGGTACGATGATCAACAGCTTCCCCTCCACCACAATCTGGTACAGGTTTGGATCCGCCTCACTCTTGGAGAATCCAAGCCCGGTGAAGTAGCTGTCTATCCGAGTGTACCAAGCACGAGGTGCTTGCTTCAGCCCGTACAGTTCTCTCTTGAGTCGGCACACATGCGACTCACTGCTGAAGATCTCGAAACCTTTAGGCTGCTCTATGTACACCTCTTCCTCAATAACTCCATTGAGGAACACAGTCTTCACATCCATCTGATGAATGTGCCACCCCATCTGCGCTGAGAGAGCAAGGATCGTTCGTATGGAAGAGTACCTTGCGACAGGTGCAAAAGTCTCCTCATAATCGATCCCCTCGATCTGTGAAAAGCCACGGGCGACAAATCTCGCCTTGTACTTCTCCACACTCCCGTCAGCCGCCTGCTTCACTTTGTAGATCCATCGCGATCCCACCACTGATTTTCCCACCGGTCTTGGGACAATCTCCCATGCACTGTTCCTGACGATCGAATCATATTCTTCGATCATGGCATCAACCCATGCGGGTTCCTCCACAGCTTCCTCAAAAGAGGATGGCTCAGTCACAACACATTGACTCACAAGAGCCATGTATCCAGTGTACCGATCTGGTGACTGCCTCTATCTGCGCTGTGCTGTAGGTGGTCCTACAACCTTCTCTACATCTCGAGCCAGTCGCTCAGCTTCTGTAGTGCGCATGCGCCCTCTGATGGTTGGCGCTGCCTGGGTGGTTTCTTCCACCTCTTGAACCTCCTCTTGTGGCTGATCCACATCCGGAAGCTCCTCCTTAGGAACTAACAGCTCCTCATCTGCATGCAAGTGTAGCAGCTTCCTCTCAGCGGGGAACCTTGCATGCTGGAATTTCTCCACTGTGTTAAACATCTGTGTGGCAGTGATCAACCTGCACAACAGTCTGCCGACCCCAGCATCACACAAACACACCAGGGCTCAGGTGGTGAGGTGTGTCAGTGCCACCACCAAACCAGCAGTAACCCTCGGCCAGTTGGATCCATTTCACCCTGCAGTCCTTTAAGTCATGCATTGTGGATGAGAATATAAAGCTGCATCTGGATCATAGGACTCTTGCTGAAACCTTCTAAGCCTCCTCTGGTGTACTCATGCCAAGAACCTTGTGAGGACAACGGTTCTGCACATACACTGCTATATTGCATGCCTCGGCCCACAAGTGAAGGGGTAGGCCCTGATCATGCAACATCGCCCGTGCAGCACCCACGATCGTTCTGTTCTTCCGCTCAGCCACCCCGTTCTGCTGTGGGTTATGGGGTGCAATGAGCTCTCTCCGAATCCCTTCTGTGCTGCAGAACTCCTTGAATTCAGCGGAGATGAATTCACCACCGTTATCACTCCTTAGAGCAATCACCTTCTTCCCCGACTCCTTCTCGACCAGTGCTTTAAACTCACAGAACTTCGCGAATGTATCGCTCTTCTTCTGCATGAAGAAGATCCGGCACTTTCGAGAGAAATCATCAACAAAGATCACATAATACTTGTGCTTTGCTGTCGAAGCAACTGAGAAAGGACCACACACGTCTGTGTGAACTCTCTCAAGGATCGTCATGGCACGACTATCCTTCTCGTGAAAGGTGGCTTTCACATACTTCCCTAAAGTACACCCCTTGCACTGATCTGACTACGCAAGCGTGCCCTTAGGAAGCCCAGTAGAAATCTGCTGCAGAATCTTCAAAGCTCCATGGTGAAGGTGGCCCAATCTCCGGTGCCACAGTTCGCCCTCATCATCCCAGCTCACCACTTCTCCCGCCTTGCATGCCATAGCTGCGCAGCCATCTACCTGCAACTGATAAAGGTTCTTGGTTCAAACCCCTATCTTCCGGGTCTCTCCAGTAGTCTTACTGCGCAGGAAGGCTTTTCCTTCGCTGAAGACCACATCATACCCCTTATCTTCCAACATCACCACAGAAATCAGGTTCTTTTTCAATCTAGGTACATGCATGACATCCTTCAATACAAAGGGTTTACCAGACTCCCTCTGAAAGGATATGGTACTGATACCAGTCGCACTGTATCTACCATCATCGCCCATCTCGATGTGCACACCCAAATCTTTGTCCTCTAGATCTGAGAACAACTCACGATCTCCCGTCATATGAAATGATGCACCGTTGTCCAAGAACCACACCGATCCCATCACACTTGAAACCAAGCATGCGATCAGTGAAAAGTCAAGCTCGAACTGTGAAGCCAAAGCTTCTCCATCTGCAGATCTTCCCGCTTGCTTGTTCTTCTTCTTCTTTGGACAATTGGTAGCATAATTTCCGTGATCATGGCAGTGAAAACACTTCACTTTCGCCATATCCTGCTTCTTGCCCTTAGCTCCAGAATGAGAGGTTTTCTTACCCTTCCCTTTCTTAGCTTTGGACACCAAAGCGCAGTTTTCTTCATCAGCTCCCTTTGATGAAGATCCATCTCGAGTAGTCCTCCTTATCTCCTCCTGCATGAGATCCGCCCAAAGGCGCTCCCATCCAGGCAGCTTCTCCCGACCATTGACACTATCTTGATATGAGTGCCAAGCCTTCGGAAGACCAAGGAGAGCCAGGTCGACCATGTCCTCTTCATCGACAGTAACCCCCACACTTCCCAGCTCATCTCTGCATTGAGTGAACTTCGTGAGTATTTGGCGATACTGTCGCCCTTCTCCATCTTGATGTTCCTGAGCTTATCTTTGAGTGCCAGCTTCCTTTGGTCACTCTTACTCTGGAATAGATCCGTCAAAGCTTTCCACATTAAATATGGAGAATCCTTTCCATGCAGGCTGGATACAATATGACCCTTGACGCCCTCCAATAGGATCCTTCGACATTTCGCCATCTTCTTTTTCCATGCATCGACTTCAGCAGGATCAATGGGCTTTTGGACATCCATATCTACGAACTCCTTCAGACCATTATATTCTAACACTGCCTCCATGCAATCCTTCCATGCAACATAATTCGAACTGCCTTCAAGAGCATATTCGAGTCGCAAACCGTTGAAAGACATTTTCAACACCGGCACCAAGAAAACAAAACAACTTGCAAAATTCGAATTCCACCTTAAAGCTCAACCGCTCTAGATCGTGAGAAAAAAATATTTCTAGCATAGAGATCGACTGCAAGGGGCATTTAACAGACCTTTTACTTTCCGAAGAAAGATGAATCCGGAGGCTACCTAGCCCGCATGCAAACTCTGTCTACCGAAATAAGTTTGTAATCACTGTGATGATCAATCTAAGCTTCAATAGCTCCGATACCATGTAGAAATTTTCTGAATAATGAATAATTATCCACCGAGACTATCCTGGTCACATACTATTTGAGCTTCATACATAACACATAATCTCTTCCACTCAATCAACTCAGATCATCAAACATGCGGAAATAAAATCAAGCGATAACACATCAAATCATCATACACATTAACACAGTATGTATGGGGAAAGCTTATAGCTAAAAACCCCGCAGCTATTGTGTATATTATAATGGAGAAATCAAGTAACAAACTCAATACAATACTCCTCACAAGTACTCAGTACTTTCTCATAAAGTTACCCACAATCTAGCTCAGTTTTGAACAGGTTATTGGTTCAAAACTCACCGCCAATTGCCTTGCCTCTATTGCATGTTTCAATGCTATGGGATGGCCTCTTTATATAGATAAACCACCAGCCTGAACTGCGCAATCCTCATGGGCTTACTCCTCCTATCTGTGTGTTGCAAATAGAAACAGTAGAGTCACAACTGATAGCTAGCTCCACCCTTTCATCTATCTCTTTCACTAGTCTCCACTGAACTGATCATGCACTGTAGTGAACTGATGTGTTCTTGAGTTGAATAATGAGTTACTAATTAATGAATTAAATAATATTTAATTCACTCCACTCATAACTAATTGATTAGCTAGTTAAACTAATATCAACAAGTTCAACTAAAATAAACAGAACACAACTCCACTAGCTGTCTCATTAACTCCACCAAACTTCTGCCACTGAAGTCCTAATTGAAGTCAACCATGCATGATGCCATCAAACCCTTGGGAACCATGTGATTCCTCTGTCAGATGCATGAGCCACTTCTGTAGCTCGAACTGAAGTGCTCCAAGAGAGTAAACTGTTGTTTATAGTCTAAATATTATTAAGGGTAAATAATATTTGAATTCCCTGTTTTAAGGAGAGGCAGTCTAAAAATAGACTTCGAACTCTTTGACCTCAAAAATAGAGTCTCATCTATTTTTACCAAAATGACACATACTTCAATAATCTCAAACTGGAATCCCCGAACCATGCTCCATATGTCTAAAAATAGGCATAGTCTAAAAATAGACTTTGCGCCAGAATTCGCCTGCGGGCCCACTTAGTGAAGGCGACTTCATTTCACTAAGCTCCATCATCTTGCTGCATTCTCAACACTATTTCCTTTGATGATTCTTGGATAGTAACTTCAAAATCAGAATTGGATTCTTTCAAGGGCCCGATGTCTTTGAGTCCTTTTGAGTTAGCATATCAGCAAGTACAGTCCTTTTCCAATACTCATTCAACCGATTTTGATCTAGTGAATGTGATCAATCAGGAGTCGTTTTCAATATCAATTTTAGCTTCAACACCAATTTTGGATCCTGCTTAATAGGTTTTCCATACTGATGAGCATATTCGTGAGTTATTGTCGGTAGATGAATTACCATGGGAAGATATTCATCATAGATCTTCATTTGTACCTGATCTCGATCATTTTGAAAATGATTTCTCTTCTATTTTTACCACTAATTACGTCAAAGAACCTCAGAATCCTCTCTCACATGCCGATTCTGAATTGAATTTAGAAAATATTTCTACGACGGTTCCTCTTGATATTTCAGTAAAACCTAGAATTATTGAAAACATTCACATAGGTTCTTCTTGTATGCCTGAAGAAATTCAAGCATATAAGGTCATGTTTCAGGAATTCTGTGACATATTTGCCTGGTCATATGAAGAAATTCTAGGAATCGATCCATCGATTGTTGTACATGAGATTAAGACATACCCGGATGCTAAACCAGTCAGACAGAAATTACGTCAGATTCATCCAAGAAAAGTTGCCGCTATCAAAGCAGAAGTTGAAAAATTACTTCATGCAGGTTTTATTTATCCAATCCCGTTAACGGACTGGGTATCTAATATTTTTCCGGTAACTAAAAAACAAGGAACAATAAGAGTATGTATCGATTATAGGGATATAAATCAAGCTTTTCCAAAAGACAATTATCCAACCCCTTACATCGATCAAATTATTGACGATTGTGCTGGAAGTGAAATGTTCTCATTCATGGATGGATTTTCCAGTTACAATCAAATAAACATACTCCCTATAGATCAACCTAAAACAACTTTCATTTGTCCATGGGGCACTTTCTCTTATCACAAATTACCTTTTGGCCTTAAGAATGTTGGCGCCACTTTTCAAAGGGCCATGTCTTATGCATTTCACGACATTAAGCACATTGTGCAACCCTACCTCGATGATTTTCCTGCTCACTCTACACGCAGAGTAGATCATATTAATCATTTACGAGCCATCTTTATGCGATGTAGGTGTTAGCCACCTATAAAATTTGTCATATAAAATGGTGGCTAAATCATTTTTGAAGCCTTCAAGAAAAAAAATTTATTGCCAAATTGTTATCTCTTGAATTCTTATGAAGATATCTTATCCTCTGATTAATCTTCACTGCTGTTTCCCTTTCAAATTCTGAAAATTTGTTGTTTTCATGATGAAAAGACTACTGTAAAAATCCCCAGTTTTCCCTCATTTTACCCCTCCTTTCACTCAAGATTAACCTCCTTTTTATCCCCTTTTTTCCTCATAAAATTCCTCTATTTTCCATTATTTCCCTTCTTCCCTTCATAAAATCCCTTTATAAGGTTGAAAAATCCTTTTTTACCTTATCCAAAACCCTCAAAATGCCTTGGAAATCCTTGAAAAATCATGAAAAGGAGTCTTTTGCATTACAGGCCTAAGCCCCTTTGGGCTAAGCCCTAAACCACTTCCCCACCATATACCCTAGCGCTAGAACCAAACGCTATGTCCAAAAGTGCTTATCGCATCGGAGCATTTGCGATAAGCACAAGTATTTTGTTTTATAAAACCCCCGATGACGATTGGCTCCTTTGTATATAAGTCCCCAGCCTTTGCTTTCTTTATAAAACATAGAGCCCGCAATCGGGCGCTAAAACACAAAAATACTTGGCCAAAAACCAAATTCCCCTTTGTATTTTGTTAAAACCCACTTTCCTATGTTTTATATGAAAACCCGTCGGTTCAATGTTTTAAATGAAAAGGACCGTTGATCTAAAGACGATCGATGATCAATGAAATCTCGCATCGGAGATTTTTGTCGGGCGCATTTGAAAGGCCCTCACCTTTGTTCCGATGTCGATTGGCCCTTTTGTATATAAACCCCGGTCCCTTGTCTTTTTCATATAACCCAAGAGCCTGCAATCGAGTGCTAAGAATTATAAATAAACCCTTCCCCGACGCAAAAATCCTTTGTATTTCATAAAAAAAATTATTTTCTTATATTTCAAAGGGTCCCGCCGATTCACAGTTTAAACCAATCCCGACTGTTGATCTTAAACCAGATCAACGGCCTTCAAAATCTCGCATCGGAGATTTTCTTCGGTCGCATTTGAAATATTTTATTGCCCATCTCGATCAGCAACCTCCTGATGAATCCTTCACCATTGATCTTCCCCCGCCAGATCAGATCCAACGGCCCTTATTGCTTCGTTCATAAGCCCATCCCCTTCCTGTGACTTCCTCCGATTCATCCTCCACCATTGATATGATCCTCAGATTGACGGCCCACAATCAATCGCATCGGTGCTCTTCTATCTTTTTCCCCCGCCGATTGCAAACCTCTGATTGAATCTAGGTCGTCCATGCATCAAGATCCGATGGCCCAGATTGAAGCCCACCACCTTTGGTTAATTTCATAAATCCCGCTCTATAATGTTTTTTAGGAAATTTCTGTCGTTGATCTCTGCAGATCAACGACTCATATTCAAATGTTCTCTGCCTCATATTTTGTTTCACTAACCCAAGATTCGATCTAGGCCATCCATTCCATTCATCCAACGGTCCATAAAAAATGTTATAGGCCCAACTCCTTTGGGTCCTACCCATCCAAGATTTGATCTCTGCCATTCATTTATTGATCTAACGGTAAAGATTGAAACCTCCTTCCCCTACCCCACATCTTATCACCCGTGCATCTGTTCTTTATCGCGCTCTCTTCACAGCCGTCCGATCTGACACCCCAAATCTAATGGCCAGCGTACAGTTTCGCACAGATTTAAGCCTGAACATTAATGATCCAAAGTCTACGTGATATGGGTGGTTTTGGAATGCCACGTGTCAGGCTCTAACGCATATCGCATTCGAAAATTGAAAACCGCCCTTCCCCCATTTTCTTGCGCGAAACCCATGGTTTTCTCTGTAGAAATTTGCTGAATAATGATATTTATCCACCGAGATTATCCTGATCACATATCAATTAGAATTCATATGCAACACATAATCTCTTCCACTCAGATCATCACACATGCAGAAATAAAACAAGCGATAGCACATCAAATCATCATACACATTAACACAATATGTATGGGGAAAGCCTATAGCTGAAAACCCCGCAGCTATATGTGTATACTATAATGGAGAAAACATGTAAAAACTCAGTACAATACTCCTCACAAGTACTCAGTACTGTCTCATGAAGTTACACACAAACTAGCTTGGTTTTGAACAAGTCACAGGTTCAAAACTCATCCACTAATTGCCTGCCTCTATTGCGCAATCACTGCTGGCCTAATGTGAGATCCAAGGTTCGAATCTCCTTGGCTTGAAAGCAAAATCATCATTGGAAATTGCCTCCAAGTGTGGTGCAAATCTCATGTACAACTGATGTCACAACTGATAGCTGTACTCACCCTTTCATCTACCTCTTTCACTGGTCTCCACTGAACTGTCCATGCACTGTAGTGAACTGATGTGTTCTTGAGTTGAATAATGAGTTACTGATTAATGAATTAAATAATATTTAATTCACTCCACTCATAACTAGTTGATTATCTAGTTAAACTAATCTCAACCAGTTCAAATAAGTTAAACCGAACACAACTCCACTAGCTGTCCCATTAACTCCACCAAACTTCTGCCACTGAAGTCCTAACTGAAGTCAACCATGCATGAGCTCACCAAACCCCTAGGAATAGCGTAATTCCTCTGTCAGATGCATGAGCCACTTCCAAGGCTTGAACTGAAGTGCTCCAAGAGAGTAAACTGAAGTTTAGAGTCCAAATATTATTAAGGGTAAATAATATTTGACTTCCCTATTTTTAGGAAGGCAGTCTAAAAATAGACTTCGACCTAAATGTCTAAAAATAGAGGTCCATCTATTTTTACCAACATGACCAATACTCCAAGAATAACATAAGCAACCCCTGGACCATGCTCCATATGTCTAAAAATAGACATAGTCTAAAAATAGACTTTGCGCCAAAATTTGCCTGCGGGCCCACTTAGTGAAGGTGACTTCATTTCACTAAGCTCCATCATCTTGCTGCATTTTCAAAATTCTCGTCTGAAACTGCTTTCCCCATTTTCTATTTTGTTTCATCGGGTTCATTCCCCGCCGTTGATCCCTAGAAATCAACGGCTCACATTCATTCCAACCATTACATTATCACCCTTCGCAATCCTCCAAGGGTCTTCATCGAACAATCTCAATCGTTGATCTCCTTGGGTTAATCTAATCCAACGGCCCAAGATCGTTTGGAAACCCCAATTTTCTTTTCAATGCAATCTTCCTCCACCAAAGTTTTTCTAAGCCATATCTTCGCATTTTTAACCATTTCTTTATAAAGTGAGCCCTTTGCTTTATATTTTCCCTACCCATTTCGATCGTTGATCAACACAAATCAATGGCCCTAACTTAATCTCACCACCGTTTAAATCAACCGCTTCCCTTTGAACCTCAACACGCAATCTCCATCGTTGGATGCTTTCATCCAACGACCACGCTCTAAACGTAAGCCTCTAAAGCAATTAAACCAAATACGTAGGATTTTCTTAATAGTTTTTTGTTTGTGCAGGTTTTAAAGGTTTTTCAAATGTTTTAAAGGAAAAATAAAAGCCGAGGATCACGATCCTCCATGCTTTCATTTATGAAAGAATATCCACGTACAGGGTTCAAAACCATGTTTTATCAGCCCCTCATGAGCACTGATACTGTTATAAGCCCTCTGCACACTTGCACATCAACAAGACACAGTGAAGCTTAATTAAAACAAAGAGTATTAATGTTGAAGACCCAGTCACAACAGAGATGAAGGATCAAAGATTTTTTACACAGTTTGGGTGGATTACGATTAAAATCATCAATTAAACACAGCTAAAGAACAGAAGATAGAATTTAGGCCTAATTATGCCTAACACACAGAATTCAAGCCAATTTAAAAGTCATTAAAGAAATATCTATCAGACAGAGAATGCCTCCACTGCCACATCAGAGGCTAATTTAATCCTCTCAGCTACCAAATGCCACCTGTAGCCTCAAAGCATTCAAAGAGGCTGAGTTATGACCAGAACAGAGGATATTTTCCTCAATACAGCTAAACAGTTATTCCAAGCCAAAGAAACTAATTTAAACTGTCAGTGAAGTTATTTCAAAGATAAGGGAAAGCCTTAAAGTCAAAAAAATCTCCCTAGCGAGCTTAATACTTAATGTAAGCCAATTAATACAGATAAATATCTGAAATATTCTCCACTAAGCCCCTCAAAGGCCGAGAAGCATTAAAACTGTATTAATTGAGTCTGTAGATCTTTTCTCTCATTCCACCTCCTCATTTTTCTATAAAATCTTCTTGAGGAGCTCATTGTAAAGGGTTGGTTGTAGAACTTTGAAATATACTTGTGCTCAAAATTTTCTACATGTAAATAGTGTTCAAAGGCTCTTGAAGCTCTGTTTGTGATAAAATAAGTTAGGCTAAGAAGAGAAGATGATTGCTGAACTGAAACATCGAACTTGAAGAATGTAATTGGTTTGACATCAATAAACAAGTTGATTCTTGGGATCCTAGTCTATATCACTGGTGAAGTGCTTCTTTCTGTGTTATTGTTTTCCTTTCATGTATGCCATTTTTTCCATTATTCTCTGATAAAGAACAACAAGCATAGAGTTAGGATTTACTGTTTACAGTACCCTTCTCTGACTGATAAGCTTTATCTCAATGTTTTCCTCCAAATTGTGTATTTAAGAATGATTCAATACAGTTCAAGCAGTTAGGAATGCTAGTGTTCGCTCGTCCTATTGTTTACTTTAAACATTGTTCTTAAATGTTATTTTCATTATATGCTCAGTAAAGATAGACTAGAAAAGTGATCGTGTGCCCTATTTTCTAGCTTCTTTCTCCAAAGGTTATTCTAAAAATTTCCCTAAGAGTATGCTGAAAGCAGTTTAGATTTAAAAGTATCTTTTCTGATCTTAGGCTGCACTTCCTTTATCTTATTTTTTTTCATTCCTTCTAAAAGTAATTATGCGGATTACTGGATTGTTTGTCTATTGAGTTAGCTTTAATATGAACTTGCCCAAAGAAGTCTATGGTTAGCCCTATCCTTGGCCAGTTTTAAACAGTTACTTAAAAGGATTTTCTTGTTTGGACAGACTGATAAATCCTAGTTGAAATTATTGTCTGTTTCCACCCCTCCAACACTTTTATTGTTCCACTCCATCATTTTATATAAGAGATCTTGTGATATAGATGACTTGTCCCTTGGACCACTCTTGAAATTTTTGCGCAATTAAACCCTTTTATGACTCCATAGCCCAATGGACTAAAAACCAGCGTCATATCTATCCTATCAGCCAAAACTTGTTCTGATTGCTTGCAACTTCACACCTTTGAAACTCTTGCATTTTAGGACTTTCCACTCAACTAGAAATCATGCTCAACCATCCAAACCAAACAAAAACCCTTGCTCTTAATAACTAGCCTAATATCCCACACATAAAACCTTAAAGATAAATCTATCTTTGCACTTATAGGAGAGATCCCTCTCTGGATTGAAGAGGGCTAGATCCTAGAATCCCAAAGTGGTTCAAGTGTTCTCTCCACAGTTCTGGTCTCACCAATCTGCTGGAATTACGGGGAGCTAACATTTCTGGCAACTCCGTTGGGGAATTTTGAGTGTTTTTCATCCTAGATACCTTTAAAACCTCAGATTACCTCTTGATTTAATGAAATTTGTTCTGTTAGCTAGTTAACCCACCAAGAATATCATTTATGGCCAAACACTCAGTGTTCAGTGAGTACAAGTAGCCTTTTCAAGCACTACCAAGCAAATGGTAATCATGATTAAACTTGTTTGAATCGGTGACAAACTAAGGAAACCTTAGGATTCGTATAAGAACTTATCAAACCTTGAAGGATCAGCTAGCTTAGCCATAAGAGTATATTTTCTTTGTCTCATCACCGTAGCTAAGTGTTGAAATAGATTTAGGACATTTTTAGAACCCATAGGACTAAAAAAACTCAGAAAACCCAAAAATATTTCAGATTGGTATTCAATAAACATGGTGGTGGACCATAAAACCTTTTACCTCCAAAAGAGCTAAAAATTTCCACCTGGTGACTCCACAATCCTAAACATACCTTGAGACTCCACTGGGAAGACCCATAATCATTATAACATCATATAAACTCAGTTAGAAGGCTTTAGGATGAAATTTTTCTTGTTTAAAGATCAGTTGGCCTCTTAAAGATTGTCATATTTTGTTAAACTTTTCTTGTTTACTTAGGTCTAAAAAAAAAAACATAGTGGCTCCTATAAAGATTCATACTAGAGCCTATCCTGACCCAGACCCTCCTGAGATAGTTGATAACCCTGAAAGTATCCTTAGGAAGTCTCATAAGATTAAATCTTCAACTATTTTTATATCACCCTTTAGAGCTAATTCTATTCCAGAAAACCTTGCAGCTCTACAACAATCACAAGTTGACTTAAGAAATCCATTTAGAACTAGGTCACTTGATGATTTGTATCAGCTAGATTCAGAGTCTTCACTTTCATCCCCGGACAGAAGTGAATATCCTGGTAGCGAGAAACTACACCACCTGATTTACATTTCCTTCACAATTTAGGTGTCTCTCATCCAAGATCATCTCAGCAGTCTATTGCTAGTACATCCATGTCTTTTCTTCATATATCCACTGTCCAAACCACTCCATTCCAGCCCACTTTACCTCTTGTTAATCCACCTCTTGTAAATCCACCTCCACCTCCTATCATGGCAACATGGTATGCTCCCTTAGTCCTTCCTTTACCCTTAGTCAATCTTCCACAGGACTATCAGTCCAAGATACCATTGTATGATGCCATTAATGCTATTACTGCTTCACAACATGTGGATAAGATGAATGAATATTTTTCCAGAAATGAAATTGATGATGAAACTGTCAAACTTAGACTATTTGCTCAGATTTTAGGGGGAGAAGTAAGAAAATGGTTCAAAGGCTTAACCCCTCACAGTATAAATGATCTCTAAGCCTTCCATCAGTCATTCTTAAACAAATGGGAAGTGAGGAAAAACCCTTTTAAAATACTTTCTGATTACAAGAATCTCCATAGGAACACTGGGGAAAGTGTACAAGCTTACTGCACTAGGTTTAACAGTGTATATAATGCACTTCTCCCAGACTTAAAACCTCCACAAGGCTTAGATTTAAACAATATTCCTGAAGGATTTGATCCTGAAATGGCCTATCAATTGAGAGATAGAGATCCTTTAACTCTTGAAGATATGAAAAAAGGAGCTCTTGTTGTGAAAGTTAACTTAATGGAGAAAAGAGCAAGGATGAAGAATGAAAAGAGAGTGTCCTTCAGAGAGGAATCTACGCCTTCCACATCTAGCTCAAAGATGGAAAGGATGATGGAGGAGATGATGAAAAATATGAGCATTCTTGAGAGAGCACAAGCAAGTCAAAACCAAACATCTCCTCAAAACAGAAATCAAAACCAAAATCAGAATTTTAGGAGAAACCAGCCTCAAAACAGACCAAGGGAGGATGATCAACAGATCACTCCTCCTTTTCATCAAAACTATGTAAGTGAGGTTGAAGAAACAAGTGATAAAATAGAGGAAGATGATATCAACATGCTGGGAGTAGACAATGATGATTTTGAAGTTCATTATGATAGAAAACAAGGTCTATACACACCCTATGATGAAAAAATAGATGATGATGAAAGTTATTATCAAGAAATGGAAAATGTTATCATAGAGTCTCAAGAGGAATATGACCTTAGGATTAAAAGAAATCAAGAAACTCCCAAAACTAAAACCTTTGAAAAATCTAACCAAAACAGCACTGTAAATAAACCCAAAATTGTAAAACAGAAAGACAAAATAGTGGCTGGAAATTCTGATAAAGGTAAAGAGAGAAGCACTCAAAACAATGAAAAACAGAGTACAGACCTTAGTGGTATTAGCACTTCAGCTAATGCTCCTGTTAAAACAATTTTGACAAATGTAAATAAAGGAAATCACCAAATTGATTTTGCTAATAGAGTGGAAGTTAATAAGGCTGAGACAAGCACTTCAAAGAATCAAATTCCTTTTAGTTTGGAGCAGGAAATTTCCAGAATTAAAATCTTTGTTCCCCTTACTGAGTTAGCTACCCAGAATATATATAGATCTCAAATTTTGAAGTATTTTAACATAGAATAGAATAACGATACTGTCCATCCTAACAATGAACAACCAGAGCTTATTTTTGGTCCTAAGATTGAGGGTAGATATCAAGAGGGACCTGTTCCTCCTTTTTACGTTAGTTTAAATGTTCATAACAAAATTTTGCATAACGCTATGCATGATTCAGGGGCCTCTCAAAATTTAATGCCAAAAGCTGTAATGGAGACTTAGGCCTTGAAATCACCAAACCTTACAAAGATATTTACTCCTTTGACTCAAGCAGAGTAAAATGTTTAGGTTTAATCAAAGACCTCTGCGTTAACTTAGCACAAATCCTAGCCAAATGTTTAGTCATGGATATTGTTGTGGCTGATGTACCCCCAAAATATGGTATGCTGTTATCAAGATCTTCGGGACCTAAGTTACAAGGAACTATGCAGATGTACATGACATATGCGACCATCCCTGTTTTCAATCAGACTAGAAAACTTTACAGGGAGTCCCATATGCAGTACATGGTTACTAGCGAAGACAGACCGCAAAACTCTCCCCTTTATTCTATAAACATAGGCCTTGACTCATTTATCCTTTTCAATGATGAAACTTTCAATGAACAAGTGACCTTAACTGATTTAATGGAAAATAGAGAAGAGGAGGAAGACAACGCAGAAGTTGTTAGTCATCAGTATTTTTCACTTGTTGGTGATGACTAAATCCATAGCTGAGTTTTCTAGAAGCTGATCTCCATATGTCAATTTGTCATTTGGAAAACCCTCATAAAATGTTTTTTTTTCGCCGTCCTACCTTCAGTCTGCCCATGTCAAGGTTAAACATCATTATCACTATCATATCTAGCTTTAGCCCTAATGGTCTGCCCATCAGCTCTAAAAGGAAAATCCAAGTCTGTTTCAAAAGCCTCCCCTAAGTTAGGAAGTGGCACTTTAAGGCATTTTACCCTTGGCAACCATCAAAAGGCCAAAAAACCTCCATCTGCTACAGACCAATCATAACAAACCTCCCATTCTGCTAATGAAATTAGTCACAGCTCTAAGTCACGCCACTTACACACCCCTAAGTCTCAGCAATGCATAGACCACAGTCTCAAGCTGATTTTAGGTGTTTTACAGTGTTTTATGGATTTTACAAAGACAGGAAACATGTCATCATCTCAGGAGAAAATTCTTGAATCTACATTTAGAAGAACAACTGCTTCTCAATGTAAACATGAGCCTGAGATATATCTGCAAGGGTAAGGAGTTAGTCATCAAACTCTTACATCTTCATTCAGCCTGATAGCACAGTAAAAGAAAGACAACACTGTCAAACAGACTTGTAATTTGTCATGGCCAAGAACCTCCTTCATCTATAAGCAGAGGGTTAAGGCTCCTCCTTCATCCACAAGCAGAGGACGATGGCCAATGTTGACTTGAAGAAATTACAAAATTGACTGTAAGCACAGGTTTGTTTTTTACTAGACAGTGAAACAGTGACTCAAGGTTTCCGAAGGAAAATGATGATCAAAACAGGGCTAAGATCTGAGATGTGAAAAACAAAAGAAAGCAGAGTATTTGGTCTTATGCCCTAAGAAAGAAGATAAATTGAAATTTCCAGCATCATCATCATGGCGCAACAAAAAGACTCCACTGATCAAAGCTATCATGACAAAATATCTCTGCAGGGGTGTTTATATGGATGGCTCAAATCAATGTTGAGCAAGAAGATATTTCAGCAAAAGGGACCTCTGTGTACTCTCATATTTTTGTTGAATTGTGGAATACAGTCCATGGTTTCTAGATAAACATAGAGAAAGAGCAGTCAAGTAGTACACAGCCCCAGACATGAGACACCTTGATATCATTCAAAGCGCCAGTGCAGGTACAGGTGTTATGATCTACACTCCACCACAAAGACAGGTGTTTTCTTCAGATGCAGCAGGTGTGGTGATTTCAGAGCTCCATTAGAAGAAAATGGCTAATAAGAGCCTTGGTGTTTATGAGTAACTCTAGCTGCTTTTTACACCTCATATGTTTGTCTCCTCAACACAAATACATAAACAAGTTATGATCTGAGGTTTAAAAACCCTGGGACAGCATGCCAAGCTAATCAAGCATGTCTTTCTTGAAAGCATCTCCATTCATAAACAGGTGCCTTTTCAAATATGCTACAACAGCTGACACAGACAATCTAGGTTTATGTCATCAAGAGACATCACCATTGAAACTATTGTTCATAATAGGCAAAAGAGATATTGTGACATACTGTTAGTTTTTTGGAAAGCTTCAAACAAACATAGGTTTTCATTATTCAAATAGGCAGAGACATCATGGTATAGGTTGGTTTGTTATAAAAAGGATGTCTATATGGAAACTGTTTAAAAGGCACAAAAGCACCACTGCCAACATCATTTCGAAACCCAAGTTTCACGAGTGCACCGAAGGTATTATTGAAGAAAGAAAATAAAACTTTGAAAGCATTTGCAAAGACCAACCAAAAAGTCCGATTTCATTTCAGTCGACAAAGTGACCATTGGGGTTTTTTTTGTTGTTTCAGAAGAGTAAATTGAATTGGCCAACTTTATTTTCGAAGTCTCCAAGCAAGAGTATCGAGCCTCCCTTTACATTCTTTAAACAGTGAAAGAAGTTGTCAAATCAGTTTGCAGAAGTTTTGAACAAGCTTTTCCAAGTCAAATTTGTAGAGTTTCCAAGTTTTTTTCACTGCGCGGCACTCCTGTAGGAGTGCACGACACTCCTGGACAAATTTCTTGAACTACGCCACAAGGGCACGCGGCGCTCCTGTAGCCACGCGCAGCGCCCCTGTAGCGGCGGGTCACGGGCGCCCGACGCCGACTCGACAGGCCACTAGAAAGGTTGCTGCGTGGCGTTCTCCTCCGTAAAAGTGCCGCGCACTTGCTAAACGCTCGACACACCTCCAAATCACTCCTGAAGGTGGCCCAAGTTATCCAAAGGGTCTTGCATCGCATTTGGAGGTATTTTGTACAAACCCACCCTCGATTTCACGTTTGTTGGATAATTCTTGGAGGCCAAAGAGATCAGTTTTGAATTAGTTGCTTTGAATGTTGATGAGATGCATATAAGGGTTAAGGTTTTGATCAAAAGGAGCGGCTTGACTTGTGACTTGCTATATTTTTCGATACCACAGTTCAAAAACACATTGAAACTTTGTCACCATATCTGAAAAACAGTGTTTTTGCTGTGTGGTTATCCATGGTGTAAAACTGTGGTAAAGTGCTGAATGTACTATTAAAGGTGCCTATAGGAAAAGAAGTTGTGTTAAGTTAAAAACGTTGTCTGTTCACCTTTCATAAATAAAAAACAAAGGTGTGTTGATTTCTCAAAACACCAAAGGGAAAAGTTAACCCTATAAACCACAGAAAAGACAATTTTTCACTGAGTATTCTACTTGACTGTCTTTGTTCTTCAAGCTTATTTGATAAAGTTTATATTCAGATGGAGTAAAGGATTTTTCTACAAAGACAAGGGTTTCACATTGATAAGGTGCCTTGATTATTTGACAAGATAAACTCCTACAGCCTTTATTTGAAACTTTGGAGCATTTTTAAAAAACTCTGTCACCTTTGTTCCATAACTGTGAAATTGACTGTATAATTACACTAAAGGTTGACTGCATATGATATGAGTTTGTTGGGTAATTGGCATGCTAGACAAAGGGAATTTTGTGAAGATTGGGAAGTTATCATTGGTCAGAAGTACAAACAGGCTGTTGAGTTCCAAACATCACAGAGCAAGGCGATTTTGACACTTTACACAGAATTTTCACCTAACAGTCTGTCTTCATTTCACTTTATTGTCTCTTATTAAGGGGTCTGCTGGCTCAAATACATATTAAAGGTGGGAAGGCCACTTTTTAAAGGAGCAAGGGTTTTGTATTGCGAGGAAATATTTTGCAAATCATCCAAATACATTGTTTCTCTATCAAAACAGTAAATTGACAGGGTTTAGTAAAAAGAACGCAGTTTAAAGGCAGTAAGGCTGTTTGGTTTTTCAATAGCATATTTAGCCCAAAATGCCGCCCAGGCAAGATAGCAGAAGTGGGTTACATAAAAGATATGAGCCAATCTCTACAGAGGAGGTCAATGCACATCCATCCATCCTCTTCAATTTTCATGAGGTAGGTTGTTTAAATTTCTGCCAGAAGGTACAGGAGGTCAAAAGTTTCTCGCCCTTGACACACCTATGTGCCCTAAGGTTCCAAAGCAAACATTTCCAGGTAGCAGACCTTGATTTCAAGTTTTCCCCAAGGTCAGTGTCTAAAGCCACCAAAATTCCATATCATGGCGAGAAATGGTTCAAACAGACCCATCTAGACTTGGATGACTACAAGCCTTTCATCAAGCCCGAGCACAGAGATACTTGCACTGCTATTTTTCCTTTCTCTTATCTTCTTGCTAGCTACGCTCCCCTAATGAAGGTCATAATGAAGTATTTTACTTGTGAAGGGAGATTTACTCGAGTTTATGCCTATCATGTCCGACTATTGATGCATTTCACTAGAACTAGGCAGCTAAATCTCCCTTACTTTTTATACAAAAGCATCGAGAAGATGGCATCCTTAGTCCAGAAGAAGACTCCATCTCTGCAAATAGCTTCCCTTTTCCATCATTCTCTAATCAAAATTATCATTCTACATCAGTTGGAGAAGAAGGGGGTTTCTTGGGATGTTTTTATCAGTCACCCGGATTTCTCCATTGTTCCTCCTGTCCATATATCTCCCACCCAGCCTATTCATCACCCTGTACCTTTGTCCAGCAAGCCTACTCCTAGAAGGCTCGAGATTACCACAGAACAGTCAGGACAGCATGAAGAAGAGGGACATGAACAGGTAGAAAAAGAAGAGGAAAAACATGAAGAATTTGAGGTAGGACAGCAGCTTGAGTTTGATGAACAGAGGCAGCAGCTTGAGCCACAAAGTGAGCATGGAGTTGAAACACACCAGCAGCATGATTTTGATGGTTAGGGGCAGCAGTTTGAACAGCAAGAAGAAAAGAGTGCTGAACAACAACATCTTAGTGAAAATGAACAGCAGGGACAAGAGGAAGAGAACCAGCTTGATATTGAAGGTCATGAACAGCAGTTTGGGCAGAAACTTGAGCAGCAGCTTGAGCCACAAAATGCACAAGAAATCCAAGCACAACAACCTCAAGGAGAGCAGTAGTTTCAAGATGACAAAGGCAAAAAAATTGTGTCTCCTTCTCCTAAAGGAACAAAGCCCAGCACAACAAGAAAGAAAGGGCCTAAGGCTGCCACTCCAAAAGTGACAAGAGTTGTCCCTAGCAAAATAAAATCTCCAAAGGGGTCTCCCACTAGCATGTCAAGAAGGAAGAGTGCAAGGTTAGCTTTCAAGGGCAAAGGGAAAGGCAAGATAGGAGAAAGTCAAGAACATGGAGGTGCATTGGCTGTCATTCCAATCCAAAGTGATGACAGCGATAATGAAGCCCGCATTCTTGAAAACCTTCTAATCCATCGAGAGGGTCAAATTGAAGCATTGGAGAATGACCTTCATCGGGCAAAGAACTTCAATCATTTCTTGGAGATCGAAAATAAACAAATGAGTGTCCATATGGCTGTCCATGAGGCACGAGAAATCAAATACAAGAATGAGGCTACTAAAGCACAAGTAAGGATAGAGGAGCTCATCGGTGAGTTTGATGAAGATGAAGAAGAAGACCAGCCTAGGCGGAAGAGGCCTAGAACCATAGGGCTTAAAAGAGCCCTGGAAAAGCAAAAGGAAGAAGAACAGGCCCATCTTCAATCCTTTCCCCTCACTGCACTACTTGAGCAAGAAATTGAAGGGAATAAGGAGGCATGGCTAGAAAGAGCCAATAAAAACTTGGAGATGAAGCTTGAAAAGGCAAACAGAGACTTGGAGCTGCAAAGGAAGATGACACAACACTATCAAAAGCTAAATCAGTTTGCCCGGCGCGAGCTAAAGGCCACCCAAGAGAAACTGAAGGAAGCAAAGGGGAAGCGCCCGACACGGAAAGGGAAGAAAGGCACATCAGCACTCGACATTTTGGCTTCAGCTTCGGAACATGTTGCTAAGGACCCTTGAGGGTCACACACACCAATTTTGGGCCCATTTTGACAACTTTTGGTTTTTTGGCATTTTTGAGTTTTTGATCAAAAACTCATAAATTTGCCATTTCATTTTGAGGCTTCATCAAGGGAGGAGAATGGTATCATCAAATGCCATAATTTCATGAGCATGTCCTTAGCGATTTTCATAGCATTTGGAGATCATTTTCTCCCTCAAAACGGCGAAAAGGGCTCTCTTTTTGCACACTCTGCCCGGTCTATCAGCAGACTGTTATTTTCTGGCTTTTTACACACAGGTGCATATTTTGAAGACTTTCAGGCATCGGATTGGGGAAAATTTAGTTGCACCGGAAAGTAGACACTTAGAGCTTTCCAACGAGCTATCATGATCCTCGTTTCGACACCAGGAAGGCTGCCAAATGTTTCCGGAAAATCAAGGGACCTTTTGCTGATGAAAATTTGAAGTATTTTTGTAATTTTTGAACCTCTAAAATCTGCTTTTTCCAAATGTGCGTTTAGCTATTTTTGCACATGAAAAATTATGCAAATTCAATTAAATTCCCTTTTTTAGCATTTTTTAGATATTTTATGAGATATTTTGTGCCTTGGGCTTTGCAAAGCCTCAAGGACAAGTTTAGATATTTTTATTAGGCCAATGAGGATGCAAGTTGAACCATGAGGTTTTCCTCACTTGAGCCTATTTATTCCACAAGCTCTCATTTGTAAACAAGGCTGAACTTGAGAAGAGAAGCAATATATTGGTCATATGAGCTTTGAAGGAAATACTTGTGTTATGCTTATGGATTGACTCTTGGATGTTCTTGGATGAATGAAGAAGGATTGTTGATGGATTCCATGACTTGGTAGAATGGTATAGTGTCTCTTGCTTTGTTGTTGTCTTCTATTTTTCATTCATGATACATGTTTCTTGCTTGCTATAGATTAGTAGAGAATAAATTTGAGATATGCCCATGGAGGCACCTCAAATTTCCTGAATCTTCATAGCTTTTATGTTTTCTTCCTCCTTAGTCATACTAAAGAATTCTTAACTGTTCTTTAGTAACTTAAGGATATTGTTGCTAGTTTCATTCATAGTTCTATGCATGTTGAGTAGGATGTATGGTGTGCCCTGATTACCTATGACTGTCCATAGTCCCATCCATGAAACTATCTCTTTGACTTATTAGATTATCATTTTGTTTGAACCAAGGAGGCCTAGTCCCGATCTAGCCCTTTGCCTAAAACTATGAAAGCTTGTTTTTCAAAGTGCCCAGTAACTTAAAGACTGTGTTTAGGCATTCCGGCATAGTATTTTGAGTTGTTAGTCCGTCTTATGTGTTTTTCCCCTAAGTCTGATAGCCATTTCCCAAAGTTATGGCCTTGTGGTACTTCATGCTATTTAATGTTTATTTTCTATGGCTATTTAGCTTGTAGTTATGACATTTTTTTCATGATTAATGGCTTGCCATACCATGTTTTATATCTCATATCAAACTATTTTTATGCTTTGAAATCTCATCTTCAGCTAAAACTTAATTTCCATTTACTCCATTTTTCCCAAAGATCCTTTCTACCTTGAATCAAATTGGCCCTTCAACAGCCTTGTATCGTCATCTAATAGCTTTCTTGACCTTTTGACCCCATAGCCCAGTTAATCTAATATCTTGTTATCTATTTTATATCTTTGATCAGTTTCATCCCTCACAACTTAAAAAAACCAAAAAACTTACTTCATAACTAGCCTAAAATCAGAACACAATAAGCAAACAAACAGATATCCCTTACATATATAGAGAGAGGCCTCTCTGAGTCCAGGAAAGCTACGTCCTTGGGCTCCAAAGCTTGGTTTGATGTTACACTGTCATTTGGTTTTCCAATCAGCCAAATCACGGGACCCTAACATAATGGCGATCACGGTG
The DNA here is from genome assembly GCA_034641835.2 of Pinus albicaulis. Classification (NCBI taxonomy): domain Eukaryota; kingdom Viridiplantae; phylum Streptophyta; class Pinopsida; order Pinales; family Pinaceae; genus Pinus; species Pinus albicaulis. Next base: position 933,972,100 of record CM076574.1, on the reverse strand, counting down.
GGACTTTGAGTCAAAACATCCTAGGTATCCCTTAGGAATTCTCAAAATCTCAGTCAAACTTATTAGAGTAGAATCCGGTTGTCTCACCATCCTAGCAAAATGATGACTCAGCTATAGGACACTCTTCCAAACCTTAGGATTACATAAAAACTCAAAAAACCGCAAAATAACCTCCCTAGATTGGTTTTTGTCAAGTATTGGTGGTGGACCATACACATATACCTCAAATCAACTAAAAATCCACCTGGCGACTCCATTAGCCTCCAGTAGGCCTTCCTATTTTACCAAACTCTAGAATACCTACCTATTGAGCCACCTTATCGCCACTCTAACATAATGGCGATCACGGTGGGACTCTGAGTGATAAACAACTTAGTTTCCCTAAAAATTTTCAACAACCTTAAGAATACTATCTGATTGAATTATCCCACTGCTCACTAACATAGTGACACTCACAGTAGGACCTTCCGAGTTAGTGAAAATCTAAGTACACCTTAGTAACTCCTGAAGTCTCAATCAAAGCTTAGTAAACTTAGGTATTGTCTGAAGAGTAGAAAATAGCTCCTTCACCATCTTAGCAAAATGTTGATTCAGTTATAGGAAACTCTTCCAAACCTTATGATTACATAAAAACTCAGAAAAAACCACAAAAAACTCCTTTAGATTGGTTTTTGTAAGTATTGGTGGTGGACCATACACACATATTTCAAAACAATCAAGTTCCACCTGGCGACTCCACTAGCCTCCAGTAGGCCTTACTATTTTACCGCACTCTAGGTTACTATCCGATCAACCTATCCCATCACTCACTAACATAGCGGGAGATGGTGGGACATTGAGTACATGACAGTCTAGCAAACTCTTATAGACTCTTTAGTCCTTTAGATACTTAAACAAGCAAGCAGCCCATAGACACATTTAGAGTAAACTCTTTTTGTTCTCATCACCCTAGCTAAGTGTTGAAACAAGTCTAGAATACTTTAGCAAATCATAGGCTGCACATAAAACTCAGAAAATCCAAAACATTTCTAGATTAGTTACCGGTGGTGGACCATAGCTATCTTCACAGAAACAACCCAGTTCCACCTGGAGACTCCACTAGTTCATCTCTTTTATTTTGACCATCCTTCACCTGAGTAGAACTCTAGAGAGACCATCTATCCAAAACATTCATCAATACCATCCTCTCTAAACTCTAAATCCAAAATCTGGCTTCACGAAGAATCAACACCAGATCCCATCCAGACCCAAATCCCCCTATCATAGTAGATGACCCAGAGAAGATTCTGTGGAAAGCTTCCGAAACTGACCATCTAGCTACTGGTAGATCCATCCGTAAAACAAGATCAGTACCTAAACATCTCACTATCCTACCAGACTCACCTTTTGAATTAGAGTCATCAAAAACTCTTCTCAGAAGAAAATCACATAGTAAAATAAACTTTGACGATCTTGAACCCCTAGACCCACCACAGAGTCCTAGTAGAGAAGCTTCACCTTCCACACCTCCCGACTTTCAGCTTCTCCATCACTTTGGCTCCTACCATCCCAGATCTGCTCAAAACCAGATCACTAGTTCAACTTCATCCACCACACCTGTCCAAACCACCACTGTTCAAACCACCTCATCTCATCCCACTAGTCCTCATCTTGTACATCATCCATTAGTTCCCGTCATGGCAGCCTGGTACACACCTCTGGTGTTGCCACCACCTTTGGCTCCTCTCCCAAATAAATATCAAGACAAAATCCCACACTTTACTGAAGAAGACACCACCACACCTCAACAACATATAAGTAGGATTAGTGATGCTTATGAATACTTGGAGGTACAAGACGAGACCGTCAGAATGAGAATATTCGCCCAAAGCCTGGGTGGTGAACCCAAAACATGGTTCAAAAGCTTGACTCCAAACAGCATCCACAACATCCCAGAACTACATCAAGTCTTCAAAAATAGGTGGGAAATCTGAAAGAACCCTATTCAAATCCTGTCAGAATATAACAACCTAAAACGGGAAAATGGGGAAAGTGTCCAGGCTTACTGCACTAGGTTCAACAGTGTATATAACTCCCTCCCACCTCATTTCAAACCCCCACTTGGTTTAGCCTTGGCAAAATTCCCCGAGGGTTTCGATCCGGACATGACATATCATATGAGAGACAAAGATCCCCCTACCTTAGAGGAAATGCAACAAATAGCCATAAAAGCAGATGCCAACTTAGCAGAAAAAAGGGCTAGGACTAGATCAGAAAGAAAGGTCACATATAAAGACGAGGTCTCCACTTCATCGCCTTCCCTAGATCCTAGAATAGATGACTTAGTCAAAACCATGGCCAAAATGTGGGAAAGGATAAATGAAAAAGCCCCTGTTAGGGATAACCAGCCAAACCCTCCAAACAGAAACCGAAACCAAAATTTTAGGAGGGAGCCACCTCAAAACAGACCAAGGGAGAATGACCAACAAATTAGGCCACCATTTAATGAAAATTATGTGGAAGAAGAAGATAGGGATACAGAACCCATTGATGAAAGTCATTTGAACCTCATAGGGTCTGATAATGAGAGCGAGGTGTACCTCACAGAAGAAGAACAAGTGTTCTTTTCTCCTAATCAGGATGAGGCCAACTATGAAGATCTCGACGACCCTGCCATAGATTTTCAAAATGCCATAATAGAAGATCACTGGTAGTATGACCTTAGAAGCAAAAGAAATCAGGATAATTCCAAGAAAGGTAACTCAGATACTGCTAAAACCCCTGATACCATCCTTGGGAAAGCAGTAAACAGTAACAAAATCATGGTCGAGAAGAGTGACCAAAACAAAACTAAAGTTACCCAAACTAGTCCTAACTCAGATACTCCTAGTACTTCCACAAAAGTTACCGAAGCAACTATGGAAAACAAAATCCCAAAACAAGGCCAACAAACTCAGAACATAGAGAAGGTCATGGCTAAAAAAGCTGAAACAAACATATCCAAACTTCAGCTGCCTTTTAGTTTTGAAGGCGAAATTGCTAAGATCAAGATCACCATGCCTCTTACCGAACTCATCGCCCAAAACTCTTACAAATCCCAAGTGTTAAAGGTCCTAAATCTAGGGAATGATGCGAACACTGTTAATCTGGCTGATGACACTCCTGAAGTGTTGTTTGGTCCGAAGATAGAGGGAAAATTCCAAGAAGGAACTACTCTTCCATTTTACATTAGCCTAAACATCCACGACCAAATCCTCCACAATGCCATGCTAGACTCCGGCGCCTCACATAATCTTATGCCGAAGGTAGTAATGGAAAGACTAGGCCTGGAAATCAGAAGACCATACAAAGACTTGTGTTCATTTGATTCGAGTAGAGTCAAATGCCTGGGTTTGATCAAAGACCTTTGTTTTAGTCTGGCCCAAATACCTGCGAAACATCTAATCATGGATATAGTAGTGGCAGACATCCCTCCCAAGTACGGGATGCTTCTATCCAGATCCTGGGGAGCCAAACTCCAAGGGAATATTCAACTGGAAATGTCATATGCCACCATTCCTGTGTTTGACCAAACAATAATACTCTACCGAGAGTCACACATGAAATACATGATTAGTAATCAAGAGAAACCAGACAACATTCCAATGTATTCCTTGCATTTCGACCTAAAATCTTTTATTCTGCATATTGATGAAGACATGGAGGAAGAGTCAGAAGAAACTGAAATAAACTTAGATACACCACATCAGCCGCCCTTGGTGCTCTATGATGAACTAGACACTCAAAACTACCATGATCATGAACAACTGTGTCTTGTAGAAAGTAAGTATGTCCCTTCTAAGGTGGGATTAGAGCAAGAAAGGAAAACCCTTATGTACTATCAAGTGAATTTCTCTAGCCCTAGTCAAACACCAGCAATAACCTATGGAAATTTTTTCCGGGTAAAGGCTTTAGAAGACTTACACATCATAAACCTGTTTGGAACTCAGGAGCAGGGAAGTTTAATGTTTCTACCATACCTCAAAGATTTACCACAACATAACTCTTCTACTGCAAATGAAGCTTTGACTGTAGCCCTAACATCCCAAACCCAAATTCCAGAGAGAATACCTGATAAAATTCTCATGGTCAAGGATGATAGCTGCAGTCCCAGCATACCTGAGCTACTAAAATTGGCTCATATTCTGTCTTTTCATGAGGAACTCAGAAATGCTAAAATCAGAAATCTCATGCATAATACCAATTTCTACAGGAAAAACAAGGGAAAATGCTGTGATACTTTGTCTCCCTCAAAGAATAACTTTGACAAGAGAAAACATAACAATCTGAACCAAACTGTAATAATCAGGGATAAAACAGCTGGTCATAGAGTATGTTTCGATTTTAGAAATACTACTGCATATCCCTATAACAGAAATTATGTTTTTTCTACCCAAGACCATGATGTACCAATTAAAAGTGATTTTAATCATGTGTTTTCGCAAGATGATGTTTCAGGTTATGTTCAAAAGATTCCCTTGCAAAGTAGACAGCTTAAATATTTTTTCTAGTTTGCGGGAGGTAGATCTAATTTCAGAATCAAAATTGCAAAACCACCCAATATCAGAAATCTGTTCATGAAGGCCATGTTCCCAGTTTTAAATTTCTGCATTTTTGCATACCTTGATGATGTCATTATCTATTTCAAGAATGACCAAGAGTACATGCATTACTTGAGGAAGATGTACAGTAAGGAAAAGAATGGAAATCAGATATTCAAAGAGGTATAGCGGGAAGATACCGGTTTGTTTAGAGATTCTTGCATGAATCCCTATATCATGTTAGAGAGAGAAAACTTTCCAAATTTATCTTTTTAGGAGTTGAGTGGGCCAAGGGTGAGAAGAGATCCTTACGAGGATAAGATGCTTAAATTTCGTCATTTCCAAGATTTCTGAGTTTGAAACACTTTCATTCATTGTACATACCACTGTTTGAAAGATAGAAAAGTAGAAAAGTCAAAAACAGTAAAAGATAGAAAAGTCAAAAACATTAAAATATAGAAAAGAGGGCAAGTGAAGATAGAACAAAAGCCCCATGTTCCAAAAAATAGTCTTTCAGAAAGCGCGCAAGTCCAAATGCCGCTACTAGCACTTCAATGTCTTGTTCAGCTATCTAGCCTAATCATAGCTGAGCATGTTTAAATTTATTTGCTGATAAGTTAGTGAGTGAAAAAGATGGTCAACATTGTGTAAGATTGACTTATCACAGAGAGTAGATTAGGGAGAGATTCTGGTTCCACATGCCTAAAACATAACCAAAGAGAGAAGCGAGAGATGAAAAACACATTGTACATCTTAGCCCCGCTTTTCTAAATTTCCTTTATGCAGAATAATATTTGTGTGCAGCTTGTCCTTATCATGCCACAAATACATGACAAATCAGATTGTCTAATCCTGATTTGATCATCTTTTAAATTTCGTGTTTTAGATTAGAGAACAAAATCCTGTCAAACTGCTTAATCTTGACAGTTGATCTAGCATAGGTAGAGTAATGAAGGAGTTCATCAGTTTAATCTAAACTCCCGGCAGATATAAGAGTAGAAATAGATATGTTCATTTTGCAAAAGGAAAAATATACATTGTCAAAAGGCTGCTAGTTCAAATGCGCCAAAGAGAAGCAAAAATGTTAGGAAAGATAGTGGGGTAGGTAGAAATATCATTGATGTTAACCATGCTGTCACTTTTCAGAAATAGCATCAAAGAAGGGTGAAATTTTGCGCCAATGGGTAAGGCACTGGTCTTCATAAGCCAAAGATCTGAATTCTGGACACCTCCTGACGAGGAGCTGCCCTCCCCAAATGGAGCCACTGTTAGTCATCAGTATTTTTCACATGTTGGTGATGACTAAATCCATAGCTGAGTTTTCTAGAAGCTGATCTCCATATGTCAATTTGTCATCTGGAAAACCCTCATAAAACTTTTTTTTTTCGCCCTCCTACCTTCAGTCTGCCCATGTCAAGGTTAAACCTCATTATCACTATCCTATCTAGATTTAGCCCTACTAGTCTGCCCATCAGCTCTAAAAGGACAATCCAAGTCTATTTCAAAATCCTCCCTAAGTTAGGAAGTGGCGCTTTAAGGCATTTTACCCTTGGCAACCATCAAAAGGCCAAAAAACTCCATCTGCTACAGACCAATCATAACAGACCTCCCACTCTGCTAATGAAATTAGTCACAGCTCTAAGTCGTGCCACTTACACACCCCTAAGTCTTAGCAATGCATAGACCACAGTCTCAAGCTGATTTTAGGTGTTTTACAGTGTTTTATGGATTTTACAAAGACAGGAAACATGTCATCATCTCAGGAGAAAATTCTTGAATCTACATTTAGAAGAACAGCTACTTCTCAATGTAAACATGAGCCTGAGATATATATGCAAGGGTAAGGAGTTACTCATCAAAATCTTACAGCTTCATTCAGCCTGATAGCACAGTAAAAGAAAGACAACACTGTCAAACATACCTGTAATTTGTCATGGCCAAGAACCTCCTTCATCTATAAGCAGAGGGTTAAGGTGCCTCCTTCATCCACAAGCAGAGGGCGATGGCCAATGTTGACTTGAAAAAATTACAAAATTGACTGTAAGCACAGGTTTGTTTTTTACTAGACAGTGAAACAATGACTCAAGGTTTCCGAAGGAAAATGATGATCAAATAAGGGCTAAGATCTGAGATGTGCAAAACAAAAGAAAGAAGAGTATTTGGTCTTATGCCCTAAGAAATAAGATAAATTGAAATTGCTAGCATCATCATCATGGCGCAACAAAAATACTCCACTGATCAAAGCTATCATGACAAAATATCTCTGCAGGGGTGTTTATATGGATGGCTCAAATCAATGTTGAGCAAGAAGATATTTCAGCAAAAGGGACCTTTGTGTACTCTCATATTTCTGTTGAATTGTGGAATACAGTCCATGGTTTCTAGATAAACATAGAGAAAGAGCAGTCAAGTAGTACACAGCCCCAGACATGAGACACCTTGATATCATTCAAAGCGCCAGTGCAGGTACAGGTGTTGCGATCTACACTCCACCACAAAGACAGGTGTTTTCTTCAGATGCAGCAAGTGTGGTGATTTCAGAGCTCCATTAGAAGAAAATGGCTAATAAGAGCCTTGGTGTTTATGAGTAACTCTAGCTGCTTTTTACACCTCATATGTTTGTCTCCTCAACACAAAGACATAAACAGGTTATAATCTGAGGTTTAAAAACCCTGGGACAGCATGCCAAGCTAATCAGGCATGTCTTTCTTGAAATCAGCTCCATTCATAAACAAGTGCCTTTTCAAATATGCTACAACAGCTGACACAAACAATCTAGGTTTATGTCATCAAGAGACATCACCATTGAAACTATTGTTCATAATAGGCAAAAGAGATATTGTGACATACTGTTAGTTTTTTGGAAAGCTTCAAACAAACATAGGTTTTCATTATTCAAATAGGCAGAGACATCATGGTATAGGTTGGTTTGTTATAAAAAGGATGTCTATATGGAAACTATTTAAAAGGCACAAAAGCACCACTGCCAACATCATTTCGAAACCCAAGTTTCACGAGTGCACCAAAGGTATTATTGAAGAAAGAAAATAAAACTTTGAAAGCATTTGCAAAGACCAACCAAAAAGTCCGATTTCATTTCAGTCGACAAAGTGACCGTTGGGGTTTTTTTTGTTGTTTCAAAAGAGTAAATTGAATTGGCCAACTTCATTTTCGAAGTCTCCAAGCAAGAGTATCGAGCCTCCCTTTACATTCTTTAAACAGTGAAAGAAGTTGTCAAATCGGTTTGCAGAAGGTTTGAACAAGCTTTTCCAAGTCAAATTTGTAGATTTTCCAGGTTTTTTTCACTGCGCGGCACTCCTATAGGAGTGTGCGGCGCTCCTAGACAAATTTCTTGAACTACGCCACAAGGGCACGCAGCACTCCTGTAGCCACGCGCGGCGCCCCTGTAGCAACGGGTCACGGGCGCCCGACGCCGACCCGACAGGCCACCAGAAAGGTTGCTGCGCGGTGTTCTCCTCCGTAAAAGTGTCGCGCACTTGCTAAATGCTCGACACAGCTCCAAATCACTCCTGAAGGTGGCCCAAGTTATCCAAAGGGTCTTGCATCGCATTTGGAGGTATTTTGCACAAACCCACCATCGATTTCACGTTTGTTGGATAATTCTTGGAGGCCAAAGAGATCAGTTTTGAATTAGTTGCTTTGAATGTTGATGAGATGCATATAAGGGTTAAGGTTTCGATCAAAAGGAGCGGCTTGACTTGTGACTTGCTATAGTTTTCGATACCACAGTTCAAAAACATATCGAAACCTTGACACCATATCTGAAAAACAGTGTTTTTGCTGTGTGGTTATCCGTGGTGTAAAACTGTGGTAAAGTGTTGAATGTACTATTAAAGGTGCCTACAGGAAAAGAAGTTGTATTAAGTTAAAAACGTTGTCTGTTCACCTTTCATAAATAAAAAACAAAGGTGTGTTGATTTCTCAAAACACCAAAGGGAAAAGTTAACCCTATAAACCACAGAAAATACAGTTTTTCACTGAGTATTCTACTTGACTGTCTTTGTTCTTCGAGCTTATTTTATAAAGTTGATATTCAGATGGAGTAAAGGATTTTTCTACAAAGACAAGGGTTTCACATTGATAAGGTGCCTTGATTATTTGACAAGATAAACTCCTACAGCCTTTATTTGAAACTTTGGAGCATTTTTAAAAAACTCTATCACCTTTGTTCCATAACTATGAAATTGACTGTATAACTACACTAAAGGTTGACTACATATGATATGAGTTTGTTGGGTAATTGGAATGCTAGACAAAGGGAAGTTTGTGAATATTAGGAAGTTATCATTGGTCAAAATTACAAACAGGCTGTTGAGTTCCAAACATCACAGAGCAAGGCGACTTTGACACTTTACACAGAATTTTCACCTAACAGTCTGTCTTCATTTCACTTTATTGTCTCTTATTAAGGGGTCTACTGGCTAAGATACATATTAAAGGTGGGAAGGCCACTTTTTAAAGGAGAAAGGGTTTTGTATTGTGAGGAAATATTTTGCAAATCATCCGTTATTTGTTTCTATCAAAACAAGAATTGAATGTGGTTTAGTGCTGAACAGCTTACAATAAGGCTATTTGGTTCTTCAATAGCATATTTAGCCCAAAATGCCGCCCAGGCAAGACAACAGAAGTGGTTTACATAAAAGGTATGAGCCAATCTCTACAGAGGAGGTCAATGCACATCCATCCATCCTTTTCAATTTTCATGAGGTAGGTTGTTTAGATTTCTGCAAGAAGGTACAGGAAGTCAAATGTTTCTCACCCTTGACACACCTATGTGCCCTGAGGTTCCAAAGCAAACATTTCCAGATAGCAGACCTTGATTTCAAGTTTTCCCTGAGGTCAGTGTCTAAAGCCACCAAAATTTCATATCATGGCGAGAAATGGTTCAAACAGGCCCATCTAGACTTGGATGACTATAAGCCTTTCATCAAGCCCGAGCACAGAGATACATGCACTGCTATTTTTCCTTTCTCTTATCTTCTTGCCATCTATGCTCCTCTAACGAAGGTCATAATGAAGTATTTTACTTGTGAAGGGAGATTTACTCGAGTTTATGCCTATCATGTCCGACTGTTGATGCATTTCACTAGAACTAGGTAGCTCAATCTCCCTTACTTTTTATGCAGAAGCATTGAGAAGATGGCATCCTTAGTCCAGAAGAAGACTCCATCTCTGCAAATAGCTTCCCTTTTTCATCATTCTCTGATCAAAATTATCATTCTACATCAGTTGGAGAAGAAAGGGGTTTCTTGGGATGTTTTTATCAGTCACCCGGATTTCTCCACTGTTCCTCATGTCCATACACCTCCTACCCATCCTATTCATCGCCCTGTACCTTTGTCCAGCAGGCCTACTCCTAGAAGGCTCAAGATTACCACAGAACAGTCAGGACAGCATGAAGAAGAGGGACATGAACAGTTAGAAAAAGAAGAGGACAAACATGAAGAAATTGAGGTAGGACAACAGCTTGAGTTTGATGAACAGAGGCAGCAGCTTGAGCCACAAAGTGAGCATGATTTTGATGGTTAGGGGCAGCAGTTTGAACAGCAAGAAGAAAGGGATGAAGAGCAGCAAACGGAAGATGAAGAACAGCAGCAGGACAGTGGTGAAGGTCAGCAGCAGGACAGTGGTGAAGGTCAGTAGCAGGAGCAAGAAGAAAAGAGTGTTGAACAGCAGCATCTTAGTGTAAATGAACAGCAGGGACAAGAGGAAGAGCAGCAGCTTGATGTTGAAGGTCATGAACAACAGTTTGGGCAGAAACTTGAGCAGCAGCTTGAGCCACAAAATGCACAAGAAATCCAAGCACAGCAGCCTCAAGGAGAGTAGCAGTTTCAAGATGACAAAGGCAAAACAATTGTGCCTCCTTCCCCTAAAAATACAAAGCCCAGCACAGCAAGAAAGAAAGGGCCTAAGGCTGCCACTCCAAAAGTGACAAGAGTTGTCCCTAGCAAAATAAAATCGCCCAAGAGACTTCTCACTAGTATGCCAAGAAGGAAGAGTGCAAGATTGGCCTTCAAAGGGAAAGGAAAGATTGGAGAAAGTCAAGAACATGGAGGTGCATTGGCTATCATCCCAATCCAAAGTGATGACAGCGATAACGAAGCCCGCATTCTTGAAAACCTTCTAATCCATCGAGAGGGTCAAATTGAAGCATTGGAGAATGACCTTCATCGGGCAAAGACCTTCAATCATTTTTTGGAGATCCAAAATAAACAAATGAATGTCCATATGGCTGTCCATGAGGCACGAGCAATCAAATACAAGAATGAGGCTGCTAAAGCACAAGTAAGGATAGAAGAGCTCATCGGTGAGTTTGATGAAGATGAATAAGAAGACCAGCCTAGGCGGAAGAGGCCCAGAACCATAGGGCTTAAAAGAGCCCTGGAAAAGCAAAGGGAAGAAGAACAGGCCCATCTTCAATCCTTTCCCCTCACTACACTACTTGAGCAAGAAATTGAAGAAAATAAGGAGGCATGGCTAGAAAGAGCCAATAAACACTTGGAGATGAAGCTTGAAAAGGAAAACAGAGACCTGGAGCTGCAAAGGAAGATGACACAACACTATCAAAAGTTGAATCAGTTTGCCCCGCGCAAGCTAAAGGCCACCCAAGAGAAACTGAAGGAAGAAAAGAGGAAGTGCCCGGCACGGAAAGAGAAGAAAGGCATATCAGCGCTTGACATTTTGGCTTCAGCTTTGGAGCATGTTGCCAAGGACCCTTGAGGGCCATGCATACCAATTTTGGTCTCATTTTGACAACTTTTGGTTTTTTGGCATTTTTGAGTTTTTGATCAAAAACTCATAAATTCGCCATTTCATTTTGAGGATTCATCAAGGGAGGAGAATGGTACCATCGGATGCCATAATTTCATGAGCATGTCCTCAGTGATTTTCAGAGAATTTGGAGATCATTTTCCCTTCAAAACAGCGAAAAAGGCTCGCATTTTGCACACTCTGCCCGGTCTATCAGCAAACTGTTATTTTCTGTATTTTTACACACAGGTGTAGATTTGGAGGACTTCTGGGCATCGGATTGAAGAAATTTTAGTTTCACCAGAAAGTAGACACTCAGAGCTTTCCAACGAGCTATCCTGAGCCTCGTTTCGACATCAAGAAGGTTGCCAAATGTTTCCGGCAAGTCAGGGGACCTTTTGCTGATGAAAATTTGAAGTATTTTTGTAATTTTTGAATCTCTAAAATCTGCTTTTTCCAAATGTGCGTTTAGCTATTTTTGCACTTGGAAAATGATGCAAAGTCAATTTAATTCCCTTTTTTAGCATTTTTTAGATATTTTATGGGATATTTTGTGCCTTGGGCTTTGCAAAGCCTCAAGGACAAGTTTAGATATTTTGATTAGGCCAATAAGGATGCAAGTTGAACCATGAGGTTTTCCTCACTTGAGCCTATTTATTCCACAAGCTCTCATTTGTAAAGAAGGCTGAACTTGAGAAGAGAAGCAATATATGGTCATATGAGCTTTGGAAGAAAATACTTGTGTTATGCTTTTGGATTGCCTCTTGAATGTTCTTGGATGGATGATGAAGGATTGTTGATGGATTCCATGACTTGGTAGAATGGTATAGTGACTCTTTCTTTGTTGTTGTCTTCTAGTTTTCATTCATGAATACATGTTTCTTGCTTGCTATAGATCAGTAGAGAAAAATTTTGAGATATGCCCATGGAGGCACCTCAAATTTCCTGAATCTTCATAGCTTTCATGTTTTCTTCCTCCTTAGTCATACTAAAGAATTCTTAACTGCTCTTTAGTAACTTAAGGATATTGTTGCTAGTTTCATTCATAGTTCTATGCATGTTGAGTAGGATGTATGGTGTGCCCTGCTTACCTATGACTGTCCATAGTCCCATCCATGAAACTATCTCTTTGACTGATTAGAATATCATTTTGTTTGAACCAAGGAGGCCTAGTCCCGATCTAGCCCTTTGCCTAAAACTATGAAAGCTTGTTTTTCAAAGTGCCCAATAACTTAAAGACTGTGTTTAGGCATTCCGGCATAGTGTTTTGAGTTGTTAGTCCGTCTTATGTGTTTTTCCACAAAGTCTGATAGCCATTTCCCAAAGTTAGAGGGTCTTATACTTCTATGCATGGCTTGAATGTTTATTTCTATGTATTATTTAGCTTGTAGTTACATTTTGCATGATTAATGGCTTGCCATACCATGTTTATGTCTGCTATCAAAATAGTTATGCTTGAAATCCTTCGTCTTTCACAAACTTAATGTCCATTTACTCCATTTTGCCCAAAGATCCTTTCTACCTCGAATCAAATCGGCCCTACTGCAGCCTTGTATCATCATCTAATAGATTTCTTGACCTTTTGACCCCATATCCTAGTTAATATAACATCTTGTTATCTATTTTATATCTTTGATCAGTTTCATCCCTCACAACTTACAAAAACCAAAAAACTTACTTCATAACTAGCCTAAAATCAGAACACAATAAGCAAACAAACAGATATCCCTTACACATATAGAGAGAGCCCTCTCTGAGTCCAGGAAGGCTACATCCTTGGGCTCCAAAGCTTGGTTTGATGTTATACTATCATTTGGTTTGCCAATCAGCCAAATCACGGGACCCTAACAGAAGTGTCAAAACATTTTGCTAAACCCGAAAACCACAGCAAAATAAACTCAGGTCTTGAGCTACAAATCATTCGTCCTTTGCTTTTAAACCTTGAGAGTCAAGAAAGCAGTCCTCAACGCAATGAAAAACCTGAGGAATTAAAACAAATTAAACAAAGTGCCGATCGTCAAGAAGAAAGCGAAAGCACATTAGTTGAAGAGGATAGTAACCAAGTTGAACCTGAAACTAGTCCTCTATGGAGTATGAACTTCGATGGGTCTTGCACTAGGAGAAGCACTGGTGTAGGCGTATGGATACGAAACACTGAGAAAAACCACACGGAAGGCCATTCCTACGGATTAAACTTTAAGTGTTCGAATAACATAGCGGAATATGAATCCCTTCTTTTAGGCTTACATTTGTTGAAGAAATTAGGAGCCAAGAGAATTGAAGTGCATGGGGATTCAGATTTAATCATTAGGCAAGTGAATGGGGAATATAGTGCCAAAAACCCCAGACTTAGAGCCTACAAGAATGATGTCATGGATTTACTGAAAACTTTTGAGAAATCCCATCTTATTTTTGTCCCAAGACAAAAGAATATCATGGCCCATAATTTAGCTTTTGCTGCTAGAACATGCTTAACGCCTTATGAAACCAAACAATGCACAACTCAAATTAAGTTCAGACCAGCTGTCCCTGATAACGAGAAGTATTGGAAGTGTTTGATGGAGACAAACAAATAGAATACTTCCTGCAGTCTAGAAATGAATTCGAACTACCAAGTTCGGATTCAGACTATGAAACAGACTGTTCTAGCAAAGAAAATCTACTTGATGAAGAGGGAACCTCTCCAAATATTTCTAAGATAAATATGTTGTCTAAAAAACTTGAAAACACAATAGAAATGATTGCAGAGATAGAAATGGAAGACTTAGAAACTCTGCAGTCTAACAATCAAACTTTGCCAAAAGGTCTGGCTCCCTTAGAAGAGTTGTTTGATTTCAACGATGTGGCCAAGAAACCGAAACTGGAGCCTGTCGAGATTGAAGTTGAAGAGTTTAATATAGGCAGTGAACTAAAACCTATGATGATCAAACTGTCTAAGACTTTACCAGCTCACATCAAACTCAAATACATAGAGCTGTTTAAATAATTTTCTGATGTTTTTGCGTGGATTTATGAGGATCTGAAATCCTATGACACTGAAATAATTCAGCACAAAATTCCTCTCAAAGAAAACCAAAAGCCATTTAAACAAAATCTGCACAGAATAAACCATGTTCAGTTACCTTTGGTGGAGAAGGAAATCAAGAAAATGTATGAAGCTAGTATTATTGTCCCTATTAGATATTCTAAATGGGTGTCTAATCTGGTGTCAATTAGGAAGAAAACATGAGAGATTAGGCTTTGTATAGACTTTAGAGACTTAAACAAAGATTCATTGAAGGACAAATACCCTTTACCCAAGATGGATCATATTTTACAAAGGGTAGTTGGTTCTAAAAGAATTTCTTTGCTTGATGGCTACTCAGGATACAATCAAATTTTAGTTCATCCTGATGATCAATTAAATACAGCTTTTACTACACCTTGGGGCACTTTCATGTATATGAAAATTCCCTTTGGCCTAATGAATGCTGGTGCTACTTTTCAGAGAGCCATGGACATCGCATTCTCAGAAGAATTAGGCTAATTCATCATTATTTATCTTGATGATGTCACTGTTTTTCCAAAGACAGATGAAGAGCACTTAGAGCACTTGAGAAAAGTATTTGAGAAATGTAGAAAGTTTGGGATATATTTAAACCCAAAGAAAACACTATTTGGTCTCCAAGAAGGTAAACTTCTTGGGCACATCATTTCAGACGAGGTTATTAAGATAGACCCAAAAAGGATCGAGGCTATATTGCAAATCTCTCATCCTCGAGACATCAAGGAACTCCAATATTTCATTGGAAAGATTAATTTCCTGAGAAGGTTCATACCTAACTTAGCTGAACTCCTTAGAAACATTACAAATATGCTGAAAAAGGAGCAAGGAGTTAAATGGACCTTGGAAGCAAAGAAGTCCTTTGATCTGGTGAAACAAGCGTTAACCAAAACAACAATTCTTATAAGTCCTGATTTTTCAAAAGATTTTTATATTTTTTCATTTGCATCAGAACATACAATAGCTGCTGTCCTATTGTAGAAAAATCCATAGGGACAAGAGCAGCCTATTGCATTCTTTAGCAAGGCATTGAGAGATGCCCCTCTGAAGTATAACATTATGGAAAAGCAAGCATTTTCTTTGGTCAAAGCTTCAAAAGACTTCAGAGTATACATCCTTCACTCACACATAATTGCCTTTGTCCCAAATTCAATTGTGAAATACATTCTAACACAGGACCTAGATGGTAAGAGAGGTAAGTGGATAGCTGTGATACTTCAATATGATTTAGAAATCAAGCCCACTAAACTCATCAAAGGCCAGGGTCTAGCTAGATTAATGGCTGAATCCAATTTTGAAGTTCTTGATATTAATATGATAAATGCTTTAGATGAAGAAGAGGAATCGTCAACTCCCGCTGATATTCTGAATGTTTTGCTTAATTTGAATACACCTCCTGGTTTATCAAAAACAAAGGAAAGGTTTTTAAAGTTAAAAGCTGTAAACTATTGCATTATAGATAAATGTCTTTATTGGAAAAATGAAAGTGGTATATTGCTTAAACGTTTGCCTGAGAATGATGCAGAGAAGGTTAAGCACGAGTTCCATGAAGGAGAATGTGGAGGCCACCTCTACTAGAAGACAACAGCCAACAAAATCCTTAGAGTTGGTTACTATTGGCCACTCTCTTTCTAGATGTACACAAGATGATAATTTCCTGTCATAAATGCTAACTCTTTGAAGGCAAAAGAAAATTTTTTTCCCTACCTCTGCATCCAATCACTGTTGGAGCTCCTTTTCAATAGTGGGGGCTTGACTTCATAGGAGAAATCCATCCACCCTCATCTGCCCAACATAGATGGATTTTCACTGCAACATACTACTTCACCAAATGGATAGAAGCCATCCCTTCTAGGCAAGCCAATTATTCTGTCATCATAAAATTCATGGAGACTCATATCCTCTCTAGATTTGGTTGTCCTAGGAAGATCATCACTGATAATGCAGCTGCATTTGGATCTAAGAAGATGGTTGAATTCTGTCACAAATATCAGATAACATTGGGTCATTCTATTTTTTATTACCCTCAAGGTAATGGGCTAGCAGAATCCTTAAACAAAAGTTTGGTGAACATAATCAAGAAGTTGTTGGAGGACAAAAAGAAATCTTGGCGCACAAAGCTAGTGCATGCACTATGGGCTGACAGATTAACAATTAAGAAATCTATTAGGATGTCACCCTATCATCTTGTGTATGGTACATATGCAATTTTTCCAACCAGCCTTGGTGTGCCAGTTATGAAGTTGATTTAAGAAGTGCAGTCTGAAGACAATGACATGATCAGAAGGATTAATTAGACTATACATCTTCAGCAAACCAGAGAGGAGGTCTACAACAGAGCATTACAAAAGCAAGAGAGCATGAAGAAGATTTTTGACAGAAGAACAAAGGCCAACAATTTTAATGTTTGGGACAAAGTGTTAAAGTGGGACTCAAGGAGAGAAGACAAGGGCAAGCATGGGAAATTTGACAAATTATGGCTTGGCCCTTATTTCATTCATTCTGCTGCTGGTAAAAATGCCTATTTCTTGGAGGAGTTGAATGAAGCTGAACTATTTAGGGGTCCTGTCAACGGCAGGATGCTCAAACACTACTTCTCTTGATCCTATCATGTTTTGAAAGCCTTTTTATCTTTTTTCTCATTATAAATATTTCACTCATCATTGCATTCAAAGTTAGAAAAATCAAAAATACAAAAACAATAGAAAGAGAAAAGAGGGCAGATTGTAAAAAAAAGAAAGGTACAACCCCATACCAAAAAAGAGAAACAAAATTTGAAAGTGTGAAAGCTCAAATGCCACTCCTAGAAAACACACTTCTAGTTAGTCATACAACTTAATCATGACTAATTAGTTTTAAATTTACTGCTGATACATTAGTGAAATAGATTTTCCAAACAACTTAATCTTGGCTTATCAGTTAGGTAGATTAGGATAGAATAAAAAAGGTTCAAACAAGCTCAAAATCTGAACCTAATATTCCAAAAGAAGAATGACTCTAATATGTTTAAATCATGAGTCAAAAACAAAAGTAAACTGGTTCTAATAAGTCCAAAATCTGAACCAGAGAACAAAGAAAAACAGCTCAAATAAACTCAAAAACAGAGCTGAAGAAAAGAGAAGGATGTGCTGAAAACTTTCAGATCTTAAGCCTTCACCATTTTGATTTAATTTTCTGCAAAATAATTATCTATATGCAGCTTGTTTTTATGCCATAGATCAGCAACAAGTTAGACTGTTCAATCCTAACTTGTATGCTTCTAAATTTTTGTTTTAGAAATTAGTGAATGAAAATCTGTTAGACTGTTTAATCCTAACAGATAGTAGGTTAGGTAGAGAAGCTTATGAACTCAACTGTTTAATCTGAGTTCATGGAGAAATAAGAAGTAGACTTAGATTAGTTTTTTTTCTTTCAAAAGAAAAATGTTTGTAAAAGAGTTGCCAATCCAAATGCACTCTAAAAATAAGAAAAAATGTTAGATCAGTAGGATTGGGTAGGTAGAAAGCTTGTTTGATAATATTCCATTGTTTTTTTCATGGCTGCTAACATGTATCAAAACAGAAAAGATCATCTAAGTGAAGAAAGTTGCAGCCCAATGGATGAGGCACTAATCAGCCTCCCAGAGAATACAAGTCTGAAGTTCTTGATGCCTTCAAGAAGGCACCATCCCCATGTGAAGCCACTGTTAACCACCTATAAAATTTGTCATATCAAATGGTGGCTAAATCATTTTCGAAGCCTTCAAGAAACAAGTTTTATTGCCGAATTGTTATCTCTTGAATTCTTATGAAGATATCTTATCCTCTGATTAATCTTCACTGTTGTTTCCCTTTCAAATTTTGAAAATTTATTGTTTTCATGATGAAAAGATTGCTGCAAAAATCCCCATTTTTCCCTCATTTTACCCCTCCTTTCACTCAATATTAACCTCCTTTTTATCCCCTTTTTTCCTCATAAAGTTCCTCTATTTTCCGTTATTTCCCTTCTTCCCTTCATAAAATCCCTTTATAAGGTTAAAAAATCCTTTTTTACCTTATCCGAAACCCTCAAAATGCCTTGGAAATCCTTGAAAAATCATGAAAAGGATCCTTGTGAATTACAGGCCTAAGACCCTTTGGGCTAAGCCCTAAACCACTTCCCCACCATATACCCTAGCGCTGGAACCAAGCACTATGTCCAAAAGCGGTTATCACATCAGAGCATTTGTGATAAGCGCAAGTCTTTTGTTTTATAAAACCCCCGATGCCGATTAGCTCCTTTGTATATAAGCCCGCAACCTTTTCTTTCTTTGTAAAACCTAGACCCCGCAATTGGGCGCTAAAACACAAAAAGACTTGGCCAAAAACCAATTTCCCCTTTGTATTTTGTTAAAACCCACTTTCCTATGTTTTATATGAAAACCCACCAGTTCAATGTTTTAAATGAAAAGGACTGTTGATCTAAAGCCGATCGACGATCAATGAAATCTTGCATCAGAGATTTTCATCGAACGCATTTGAAAGGCCCTCATCTTTGTTTCGATGTGGATTGGCCCTTTTGTATATAAACCCTGATCCCTTGTCTTTTTCATATAACCCAAGAGCCCACAATCAGGTGCTAAGCATTATAAATAAACCCTTCCCCGACACAAATATCCTTTGTATTTCATAAAAAATTTTATTTTCTTATATTTCAAAGGGTTCCGCCGGTTCAGAGTTTAAACCAATCCCGACCATTGATCTTAAACTAGATCAACGGCCTTTGGAATTTCACATCGGAGATTTTCATCGGTCGCATTTGAAATATTTTATTTCCCCTCCCAATCAGCAACCTCCCAATGAATCCTCTGCCGTTGATCTTCCCCCGCTAGTTCAGATCCAACGACCCTTATTGCTCCATTCATAAGCCCATCCCTCGCCTGTGACCTCCTCTGATTCATCCTCCACCGTCGATCTGATCCTCAGATCGACAACCCACAATCAATCGCATCGGTGCTCTTCTATCTTTTGCTCCTACCGATCGCAAACCTCCAATTTAATCTACGCCATCTGTGCATCAAGATCTGACGACCCAAATTGTAGCCCACGACCTTTGGTTAATTTCATAAATCCCACTATATAATGTTTTTTAGGAAATCTCTGTCGTTGATCTCTGTAGATCAATGGCTCATATTCAAACATTCTCTGCCTCATATTTTGTTTCACTAACCCAAGATTTGATCTGGGCCATCCATTCCATTCATCCAATGGTCCATAACAAATGTGATAGGCCCAACTCCTTTGGGTCCTACCCGTCCAAGATTTGATCTCCACCGTTCATTTCTTGATCCAACGGTCAATATTGAAACTGCCTTCCCCTGCCCCGCATCTTATCACCCGCGCATCTATTCTTTATCGCGATCTCTTCATAGCAGTCCGATCTGACGCCCCAGATCTAACGGCCAGTGCGCAGTTTCACGCAGATTTAAGCCTAAACGTTAATGATCCAAAGTCTACACGATATGGGTGGTTTTGGAATGCCACGTGTCAGACTCTAATGCATATCGCGTTTGAAAAGTGAAAATCTCCCTTCCCCCATTTTCTTGCGCGAAAATCGTGGTTTTCTCGTTCGAAACCGCTTTCCCCATTTTCTATTGTGTTTCATCATGTTCATTCCACGCTGTTGATCC
The DNA here is from genome assembly GCA_034641835.2 of Pinus albicaulis. NCBI lineage: Eukaryota > Viridiplantae > Streptophyta > Pinopsida > Pinales > Pinaceae > Pinus > Pinus albicaulis. The sequence continues at coordinate 933,952,080 of CM076574.1, read as the reverse complement.
CTGCAGATCAATGGCTCACATTCATTCCACCCATTACATTATCACCCTCCGCCATCCTCCAAGGGTCTTCATCGATCAATCCGAATGGCTGATCTCCTTGGGTTAATCTAATCCAACGACCCAGGATTGTTTGGAAACCCAAATTTTCTTTTCAATGCAATCTTCCTCCGCCAAAGGTTTTCTAAGCCATTTCTTCACATTTTTTACCATTTCTTTAAAAAGTGACCCCTTTGCTTTATATTTTCCGTACCCATTTCAATCGTTGATCAACACAGATCAACGGCCCTAACTTAATCTCACCACCATTTAAATCAACCGCTTCCCTTTGAACCTCAACGCACAATCTCCGCCGTTGGATGCTTTCATCCAATGGCCATGCTCTAAAGCTAAGCCTCCAAAGCAGTTAAACCAAATACGCAGGATTTTCTTAATAATTTTTTGTTTGTGTAGGTTTTAAAGGTTTTTCAAATGTTTTAAAGGAAAAATAAAAGCCAAGGATGACGATCCTCCATGCTTTAATTTATCAAAGAGTATCCACCTACAGGGTTCAACACCATGTTTTATTGGTGCCTCATGAGCACATATACTATTATAAGCCCTCTGTGCACCTGCACATCAACAAGACACAATGAAGCTTAATTAAAACAAAGAGTATCAGTGTTGAAGACCCAGTCACAGCAAAGATGAAGGATCAAAGATTTTTTACACAATTTGGGCGGATTACGGCTAAAATCATCAATTAAAAGCCTAATCCACTCAATTAAACACAGTTAAAGAACAAAAGATAGAATTTAGGCCTAATTATGTCTAGCACACAGAATTCAAGCCAATTTAACAGTCATTAAAGAAATATCTATCAGACAGAGAATGCCTCCACTGCCACATCAGAGGCTAATTGAATCCTCTCAGCTACCAAATGCCACCTGTAGCCTCAAAGCATACAAAGAGGCCGAGTTATGACCAGAACAGAGGATATTTTCCTCAATACAGCCGAACAGTTATTCCAAGCCAAAGAAACTAATTTAAACTATCAGAGAAGTTATTACAAAGATAAGGGAAAGCCTTAAAGTCAAAAAAATCTCCCCAGCAAACTTAATACTTAACGTAAGCCAATTAATACAGAGAAATATCTGAAATCTTCTCCATTGAGCCCCTCAAAGGCCGAGAAGCATTAAAACTATATTAATTGAGTCTGTAGATCTTTTCTCTCATTCCACCTCCTCATTTTTCTATAAAATCTTCTTGAGGAGCTCATTATAAAGGGTTGGTTGCAAAACTTTGAAATATACTTGTGCTCAAAATTGTCTACATGTAAATAGTGTTCAGAGGCTCTTGAAGCTCTGTTTGTGATAAAATAAGTTAGACTGAGAAGAGAAGATGATTTCTGAATTGAAACATCGGACTTGAAGAATGTAACTGGTTTGACATCAATAAACAAGTTGATTCTTGGGATCCTGGTCTATATCACTGGTGAAGTGCTTCTTTCCGTGTTATTGTTTTCCTTTCATGATTCCATTTTCTCCATTATTCTCTAATAAATAAAAACAAGCATAGAGTTAGGATTTACTGTTTACAGTACCCTTCTCTGACTGATAAGCTTTATTTCAATGTTTTCCTCCAAATTGTGTATTTAAGAATGATTCAATACAGTTCAAGCAGTTAGGAATGCTGGCGTTCCCTTTTCCTACTGTTTACTTTAAACATTGTTCTTAAATGCTATTTTCATTATATGCTCAGTAAAGATAGACTAGAAAAGTGATGGTGTGCCCTGTTTTATAGCTTCTTTCTCCAAAGGTAATTCTGAAAGTTTCCCTAAGAGTATGTTGAAAGCAGTTTAGATTTAAAAGTATCTTTTCTGATCTTAGGCTGCACTTCCTTTCTCTTATTTGTTTTCATTCCTTCTGAAAGTAATTATGTGGATTACTGGATTTTTTGTCTATTGAGTTAGCTTTAATACGAACTTTCCCAAATAATTCTATGGTTAGCCATGTCCTTTGGCCAGTTTTAAACAATTACTTAAAAGGCTTTTCTTGTTTGTACAAACTGATAAATCCTAGTTGAAATTATTGTCTGTTTCCACCCCTCCAACAATTTTATTGTTCAATTCCATCATTTTATCTAAGAGATCTTGTGATATAGATGACTTGCCCCTTGGACCACTCTTGAATTGTTAAAACCAACGTCATATCTATCCTATCATCCAAAACTTGTTCTGATTGCTTGCAACTTCACACCTTTGAAACTCTTGCATTTTAGGACTTTCCACTCAACTAGAAATCATGCTCAACCATCCAAACCAAACAAAAACCCTTGCTTTTAATAACTAGCCTAATATCACACACATAAAACATTAAAGATAAATCTATCTTTGCACTTATAGGAGAGATCCCTCTCCGGATTCAGGAGGGCTAGATCCTAGAATCCCGAAGTGGTTCAAGTGTTCTCTTCGCAGTTCTGGTCTCACCAATCTGCTAGAATTACGGGGAGCTAACAGTAGGCACTATAAGATTCGTTTGAATCCTCACAAGTGTGTTTTTTTTGCGTAGAATCCATATGATTATTGGGATTTATTGTATCAAAAGCAGGCATTCGTGTTGACCCATCGAAGGTTGAGGCAATCATCAAGTTACCTCCTCCTTCTACTCTTCACCAACTCCAAAGTTTGCAAGGGAAAGCAAAATTTTTACGTCGATTCATTCCTAACTACGCCGAGTTAACAAAAGGTTTCACTAGGTTGTTGAAACAGAACATTCCTTTCTTTTGGGACAAGGTCGTTGATAGATCTTTTGATGCTTTGAAAAACATGTTGAACCATGCACCGTTACTACATCCTCCCAACTACAACCAAGATTACTTTTTGTACCTCGCCGCTTCTAATTCCACGATAGGGATGGTTTTAGTTCAGGAAGATGAATTCCATAGTGAACATGTGATTTATTATCTTAGTCGGAATTTGCATCCGACTGAGATCAAATATTCACATGTGGAGAAATTGGCCTTGGTAGCTGTTTAAGCTGTCAAATGTTTTCGTCGCTACATACTTTTACACAAAACGACAGTGATCTCTGATTGTAACCCTATGATGTACATCTTGACTAAACAATTTCTAGGGGGAAAATACTCCAAATGGATTGTTATCTTGCAGGAGTTCGATTTGGAATTTGAAGAATCAAAATCCAAGAAATCACTGATTTTCGTTGAATTTATGTGTGATTTCCCACATACTGATATAGAAACTGTGGCAGAGCAACCAATCATGGATGAATCCTTGTTTCTTATCAGTACCGTTGATCCTTGGTATGGAGATATTATTGTGTATCTTCAGACCCAATATTTTCGACCTGAGCTTTCACGGTCGCAACGACGCAAAATTCGTTTCCAGTCTCAACAATATCACATTGTTGACGACACACTTTACCGTCGTCGTGTGGATTCGTTTTTTCGATGTTTTCTAACTCATGATGAAGCCGAAAAGGTTCTCAATGACTGTCACTCCAGAGCATGTGGCGGTCATATGTCTGGGTATGCCATAGCCCAAAAGATATTGCACACAAGTTATTTCTGGTCATCTTTATTTAAAGATTGTATTTATGCAATCAAAAAATGTCATAATTGTCAAATCTTCGATCGAAAAATGCATGCACCACCTACTCCTCTTCACCCCATAATTGTTTTCGGTCCTTTTGCAAAATGGGGCATTTATTTCATTACATGTAACCCTCACTCATCCCGGGGACATGGGTATATTATTCTCGCAGTAGATTATTTTACCAAATGGGCCAAGGTGATGCCTACATTTGCGGCAGATGGAAAAACTGCAGCTACTTTCGTATTCAATCATGTGATTGCTCGTTTCAGTGTACCCCAAGAAATAATTACGGATCACGAGAGCCATTTTTGAAATATCATGATGACTGAGTTAATAGACCAGCTTGGCTTGCGCTATGACAGTTCTAACCATATTATCTGCAAGCCAATGGTTTAGTTGAAGCAAGTAATAAATTTTTAGTCACCATGATCAAACGAATCATTGGCATTCATAAGTCAAATTGGCATACCATGCTATTTTTAGCACTTTGGGCGTATCGAACCTCAGCAAAAACATCGACAGGTTTTACTCCTTTTCAACTGGTTTACGGTTTAGAAGCGGTATTACCCATTGAATGTGAGATACCATCACTCCAACTAGCCATAGAGTTATTACCAGAAACTTTTGAAGAGGATAAACATTTTTTATACTTGGCTCAATTAGATGAGAATCGATGCACCGCTACATTAGCTACCGAGGCTCATGCGAAAAGAATGAAAGCTCAATATGATATAAGTGTTACCCCTCGTAATTTTTTAGAAGGGGACCTAGTTTTGATTTATGATAAAGCCTACGATAAACTAGGGGCTGGGAAATTGAACCCATGTGGCATGGTCCTTACATTGTCAAGCGAAAGCTTGCAAAAGGGGCCTATGAATTGATTGATTTTGACAGGGTCTCTTTAGGTAAACCTAGAAATGGACTTTACCTGAAGAGATATTACACTTGATTTTGTGTGGAGATCTTCTCTGTATATTAGTTAATTTTTATTTGGTGTGCTATAGATTAGAAATGTGTGCCTAGCATAGGTGTGCTCTTACTATTATTCCCGCTTATCTAGATACTTTTATCACAGATGTCGACGTCCTCTCAAACGTATATTGGTTTTGCTGATGGCGCTTGTCGTAGTACACGGAATATCTATTCCGTAGCTTGGATTATTTACTCACCCACTAACAAGTTAGTATCAATGCATGGTGTTAGCCACCCATAAAAATCTATCATATCAGATGGTGGCTAAATGATGTTGGATAGCCTTCAAGAAACAATTTCATTACTAAAATTGCTGATACTTGAAGACTTTTGATAATATCCCATCCTTGGATAATATTCACTATTGTTTCCCTCCAGAACCCAGAAATCCTGCTGATTTCCAAACCCAAAACACTGCTGCAAATCCCATTTTTCCCTTTTCCTCCTTCCCAAACTAACCTCATTTTCTATTTTCCCATTCCCCATGAAAATCCCATAATTTCATGTTTTCTTCCCTTCCCATTTCATAAGGTCTAAGACCCCTTCTTAGCCTTATCGGAACCCTCTATTTCCATCAAAAAATCATTAAAAAATCACGAAAAATGCATATTTGTATGTATTGGGCTTAAGCCCCCTCGGGCTTAAGTTTTTGACCCTTTTCCATTCATAAACCCGAGTGCCAGAACCAACTACAAGACCCTCAGGTGCTTATCCATTTTAAAAATTATATTTCCTCGCCCGTGTAAATTGTGGAGCAATCTCCACCGTCGATCTGCTCCGCAGATCGGACGGTGCGGAGCGCGACTTACTGTGTGGTCCCCGCCGGTTCGTACTTTAATCGCCACCGTTGATATGCTCCACAGATCGGACAGTGCGGAGTGCACCATTCTTGTGGACCCCCCCCCCCCCCCCGGACCGTGCGCTGTTTTCCAAAATCGCGCGGTATTTTTCGCACCGCCTTCAGGCAAAAGGTTATTTTCCCTCAATGGCCAGCGATTCCATACACCTGCCGCCACACGTCCCGTTTACTATTTGAAAACCTCCGTGCAACCATCATCCTTCATGCATTAAAGACTGGACCAAGACGCCCAGCGAAATTGATCTCCACCGTCCGATCTGGGCCCACTCATCCAACGGTTGTCGATCGCCGAAGGTGTCCGATGTATAACCAAAGTGCCCGCGCAATAAACAAGCCATCGTACCGTGGCAAATAAATCTCCACCTTCAATCTGATTTGCAGATCGACGGCTCATATTGCATCGCCCGATTCCGTTGCCTAGTCAACGATTCCCCGCCGTTGACTTTCCATTGCCCACTCCCGACCATCGATCTCTGCACGACCGATGTCTCAGATTCATCCTCCTCTGTTCACTCATTCCACGATCACTCTCGATAGATCTGGACCGTTGGATGATGCCATCCAACGGCCACGCTTCCTCCGCGCCCTCCAATGTAGTAAAACCAATAAAAGAAGGATTTTATAATGTTATTTTGCAGAGTTTCGAAGGTTTTTACTCTGAACGAAGAAAATTCGAAAGAAGTGGGTGACGACTCTCCTACTTTCGATTTACCAAAGGAAATCGAACACCAGGTTTAAAACTTCATTTTTAAATGTTTCATGAACCATTGATGCATTACAGACCCTGTGTAGTCCTGCGCAACAGCAAGAAAATATGGATTAAGCACAGAGAAAGAGTATCAGTGCTGAAGACCAGGAAATTATCAGAGCAGAGGATTAATGGATTTTTTGTGAGGATTATGGCCCAAAAGGTCATTATAAGCCTAATCCCCAATATAAAACATAGTTTAAAGGAAAACCTAAAGTGTTTTATTAGGAAAACCTTTCACCGCCAAAAATTGAGGCAATTTGATCCCTCTAGCTACCACGGCGCCACCTGTGCCTCAAAGTATTCAATTAGGAGCTGAATTTATTGATCAGGATCAGATATTTTGCCTCGACACAGCCGAAGAAGTTATTTCTGCCAGGAACATCAATGCAAAGAATATCTGCAGAGTTACTTCAACGCCACACAGTGCCTCAAAGGTCAAAAAAACTCCTACCAAGCTTGAAATCATTATGTAAATCATTTAATACAGAGGATATGTATGTAATTCTCCTCATTTGAGCCCCTTGAGAGCCATGAGCCATTTAATTTTGTATTAATTGTAAACGAGATCTTTTATCAGATCTCACCTCCTCATCTTCCTATATATACTACAGTAGAAGATGAGTGAGTGTTGGTTGCTGTTTGATTACAAGTTGTAACATTGGAACTCTCTGAAATAAATATACAATTCTGTTGAAGTTGAAAAACAAATTGAAGTCTTGGATGTCTTGATGATGTTGTCGCATGCTGTTCCTGGGAAGGCTCTATCTTTGGATCCATGAGCTTGGTTATTGGTGAAGTATTCTGAACTATTTAATGTTTTCTCCTATTTTCATTATGTTCCATAATTTCTTACTACAGTAGGTTGAAAGTTTTAGGCTAAGAAATGACTCCTGGAAGCACCTTAGACCTGTTCATCCTTCACTGTTTTATGTTTTCTTCTGCTGAAGTATTTTAGAGTCTTTAATCTCTCTCTTTAGTCTTCATGCTTTTTTATTTCCTTAATAGCTCAAATAGTTGGTTTCAGCATGATTTATGGTTCTCCCTGCTTGTCTGCTATCACTTGAAAGCTGTTATTGAAGTCTCCCTTTGAAGTACCATTGTTTTAAGTTAATCAAAGAGGTCGGTTTTGATCTTGCCCTTTGCCATTGCTTGAGCAGTTGTTTTGAAGGTCTTTATAGTTGTAAGCATAGATGTTATTTAGGTGTTCCCTCTTCTATGACTGCAATTATCAGTGAAACTTTTATGTTTTCTAAGTCCTTTAAAATAAAATCTTTGAGGAAATAGGGAGTTCCCCGAATCTTAGGTTTCATTTTAAAAGTTGTCTTGAAGTCATTATTTGCTTAAAGAATGTTTGTAGAATTTATGGTTAGCCCTGTCTATCAAATATCTCTTTATTGTTAAGTTATGTTTTCAATTTCCCTTTGTTGAGAATTAAACTTCTCTTTCCAAATCATTAATGTCCACCTCACTCCAAAAACAAAAGGATCCTGTGGCCAAGTTAGATTTTCCCTTTGATATCCCATATCCATTGATGAGTTTTTCATGACCTTCTTTCGACTCCATTGCCCAATGAACCAGATATTTCCTCTTTCTGTCTATCTTTCCTAGACCTTTCATGTTCTGTTGTATCAACTCAATCCAACCAAACAAACATCTGCACTTAATAACTAGTCTAAAATCCATACTCAAAGCACACAAGATAAACCTTTGCAAACAAATATTTGAGAGATCCCTCTCTGAGAACAGGAGGACTAGATCCTGGAACTCTAAAGATTGGTTCTGATGTTTCCTTGTCTTTTGATTTGCCAAACTGTCAAAACACGGGACACCAACATAATGGCGATCATTGTGGGACTTCTGAGTTAGTAACAATCTAAGTACCCCTTAGGACTCCAAAAATCCCTTATTTTCAAGAATATCCAATGATTATTAGCCACCTCATCGCCACCAACTTAATGGCGATCACGGTGGGACCTGCTGAGAATTAGAGGTTTCAAAACCTTTCTTTAAACTTTTTAGGTCCAGTATAACATAAGTAACTTTCTTCAAGCACTGCCCAACAAAATGGAAATCATGATAGGACTTAATTGAATCAGTGACAAGCTAAGTAACCCTTAGGATTCTCGTAAAGCCTTACCAAACCTTGAAGGAACCAGTTACCAAGCCATAAGAGCAACTCTGTTTGTTTGAACACCTTAGCTAAGTGAAAAATCAGACTTAGAACACTCTCTTAACCTATAAGACCAAAATAACTCAGAAAAACCCAAAAACATTTCAAGTTTGGCTTCATAATAAACATTGGTAGTGGACCATAAAACCTTTTTACCTCCTCAGGAGCTAAAAACTTCCACTTTGTAGTAAAACACTCATTCTTATATGTCACTTACCTTTTGTTGTGTTTTACCTTATACTCTTAGACAGAGTCTGGGAAGGGCCAGGTAGCCTCCGGATGTCATCCTCTTTTTGAGGTGAAATATCTGGTGAATGCCCTCCCAGTCAATCTCTGGTTAGAGTTTGTTGTGTTTCAGAATATCCTTGCAAAGGGATATTTCACAAACACTGTGGTGGACAGTGTACCTCTTAGAAAACATTCTAAACTTCCCACCTGGCGACTCCACAATCCTGAACAGACCTTAAGACTCCACTGGGAAGAACCCTTATCATTATAATATCATTTAAATCCAGTTAGAGGACTGTAGGATTAAAATTTGTGTAAACAGATCAGTTAACCTCTCAAATATTGTCATACTTGGTTGAACTTTTCTTGTTATTTGGGTCTAAAAACACAGCATAGTGGCTCCTAGAAAAATCCACACTAGAACCCATCCTGACCCTGATCCACCTGAGATAGTTGATGACCCAAAAAGAATCCTTAGGAAGTCTCCTAAGATAAAATCTTCAACTATTTTCAGATCACCTCCAAGAGCTAATTCAGTCCTTGAAAATCTTTTAGCTCTACAACAATCACAAGCTGACTTAGTTAATCCCTTTAGGACTAGGTCATTTGGTGATTTAGATCAACTAGATTCTGAGTCTTCACTTTCATCTCCTAAGACGAGTGAACATCCTAATAGTAGAGAAACAACACCTCCTGATTTACACTTCCTTCATAACCTAGGTGTCTCTCATCCAAGATCAGCCCAGCAATCTACTGCTGTTCCATCCGCCGCTATCCACCCTTCATCCACTGTTCAAACCACCTCACTTCAGCCCACTCCTCCTCTTGTCAATCCACCGCTTGTTAATCCGCCCCCACCACATATCATGGCCGCATGGTATGCTCCCTTAGTCCTTCCTGTAACATTAGTCAACCTTCCACAAGACTATCAGTCCAAAATTCCATTATATGATGCTAGCAATGCTGTAACTGCATCACAACATGTGGATAAGATGGATGACTACTTTGACAGAAATGAGATCGATGATGATTCTGTCAAGCTTAGATTATTTGCTCAAAGCTTAGGGGGAGAAGTAAGAAAATGGTTTAAAGGTTTAGCCCCCCATACTATTAATGATCTCCAAGGCTTCCACCAGACATTCTTGAACAAATGGGAAGTAAAGAAGAATCCTCTCCAAGTCCTTGCTGATTACAACAATCTCCGTAGGAACCCTGGGGAAAGTGTACAAGCCTATTGTACTAGATTTAACAGTGTATATAATGCACTTTCCCCAGAACTAAAACCTCCACAAGGCTCAGCCTTAAATAAGTTTCCTGAAGGATTTGACTCTGACATGACTTATTCACTAAGAGAAAGAGATTTTGCAACTCTCGAAGATATGCAAAGGGGTGCTCTTTCTATGGAAGTCAACTTAATAGAAAAGAGAGCAAGAATGAAAACTGAGAAGAGAGTATCTTTTAGAGAGGAATCCCCTCCTTCTACTTCAAGCTCAAAAATGGAGAGAATGTTGGAAGAAATGATGAAAGAGATGAGCATAATTAAGAAAGCACAAGCAAATCAAAACCAGATTGCACTTCAAAACAATCAAAACAGAAATAGAAATCAGAATTATAAAAGAGATAACAATCAAGATAAACAAAAGGAAAATGACCAACAAATTAGACCTCCCTTTCAATAGAACTATGTAGATCAATATGAGGAAGACAGGGAGTTGGAAAGGTTGGAGGAATCACATGTAAACTTGGTTGGATCAGACAGTGGGGATGATTTTTTCCTCACTGAGGAGGAACAAGGTTTCTTCTCAGATGATCAAAATAAAAACACCTGTGAAGATTCTGATGACTATAGATTAGGTTTTGAAAATGCAATCATGGAGGTACACAAATAGTATGATCTTAGGAGAAAGGGAAGTATAAAGAATTCAAAAGATAAGAATACTAGCACTGCTGTCAAGAAAAACATGGAAAACCAACCCAAAAAGACAGCAACGAAAACCAACATTTCGGCCAAAAAACCAGATTTAAACAAAGACAAGGGAATCTAGCCAAATGTTGAACAGAGTACCCCTAGCACTTCAGCTAGTGGTCCTAATAAAACTATTCCTATCACTAGTCCAAACAAGGTTCAGCAAATCAAAGCTGCTGAAAAGAATTCAATTGAAAAACTAGATGTAAATATTAACAAGTCAATTATTCCTTTCAGCCTTGAGGGAGAGATTGCTAAGATAAAAATTACCATCCCCCTAGGTGAACTAGTAACCCAAGAAGTGTAAAAAAACCAAGTTTTGAAAGCTTTAAACTTAGAAAGTGATACTGACACCTTAAACTTGACAGATGGCAAACCTGAGCTCTTGTTTGGCCCAGAGGTTGAAGGAAAATATCAAGAAGGACCAGTTCCTCCCTTCTATGTTAGTTTGAACATACACGATAAAATTTTACACAATGCCATGTTAGATTCTGGAGCTTCACACAATATAATGCCCAAGGTAGTAATGGAAAGCTTAGGCTTAGAGATTACTAAACCATACAAAGATTTGTATTCTTTTGACTCGAGCAGAGTCAAATGTTTGGGTTTAATCAAAGATTTATGTGTTAACCTAGCTCAGATCCCTGCCAAGAATCTAGTGATGGATATCGTTGTAGCTGACATTCCCCCTAAGTATGGCATGCTTTTATCAAGATCATGGGGAGCCAAACTTCAAGGAAGCCTTCAAATGGACATTTCTTATGCCACCATCCCTGTTTTTAACCAAAACAGAAGATTATACAGAGAATCCCACATGAAGTACATGGTGAGTAACATGGAAAAACCAAACAACACTCCAATCTATTCTATTCAATCAAGTTTAGATTCCTTTATCTTGTGTAACGAAGATGAAATTACTCAACAAGGTAAAGAAAACATAGACCCAATCAGTTCACCAGAACAATCCAATCTTACTTCGAATCAACTTCAAAACTTTGACAATCAACAACAACAAGAGAATGAAAATGAGTCAAATATACTTTGGACAATAAATTTCGATGGATCCTGTAATAAAACTAGTGCAGGGGTAGGGGTCTGGATTCAAAACACAAATCAAAGTTTTTCATACAAGTTAGACTTCCCGTGCACTAACAATGTTGCTGAGTATGAAGCACTTCTCCTAGGATTACAACTGCTTAAAGAATTAGAAGCCCAAAATATATCTATTTTAGGGGATTTTGAACTTATCATCAAACAAATCAAAGGAGAATACTCAGCCAAGAATCCAAGACTTGGGGAATATCGAAATGCTGCCCTTGACCTATTAAAAACTTTCCAAAGATATGAACTCGTTTTCATCCCCAGCGCACTGAATCATTTAGCAAATGAACTTTCCTTCATGGCCAACAATTGCCAAGTACCTGAGATAAATGAACAACTCAATATAAAGGTGAAACACAGACCTGATGTGCCTGATAATGAAGATCACTAGCAGGTGTTTGAATCTGGCAAACACATAGATGATTTCTTAAAATCAGAAAGTGATTTCAGCATACTAATACCAGAAACTAGCCATAAAGAAAATTGTTTGTACATTAAACAAATCCCAGAGGCTGAAATGACATATCCTACTAATATAAATCATTTTGAAAATCCGTTTGAAGTAGAGATAATGAACAATGGAGACCAAGAAGACTTGGAAGTCTTACAATGCAAAAATGATAAAATCCCGAGAGGTCTCACACCTTTAGAACACCTGTTTGATCTCAACGATGTAGCCAAAGAACCAAGAATGGAGCCTGTGGAAACAAATGTAGAAGAGCATAACATAGGCAGTCTGGTAGAACCCAAGATGGTCAAGCTATCCAGCACCATCCCAGCTCACATAAAATTGCAATACATAGATATTTTCAAAGAATTTAAAGATGTGTTTGCTTGGGAATACAAAGACTTAAAATCATATGATACCAGCATCATCCAGCATAAAATCCCCTTGAAGGAAAATCAAAATCCTTTTAAGCAAAAACTAAGGAGAATAAATCCCCTTTTACTACCTTTAGTTAAGGCAGAAATTGAGAAAATGTATAATGCTGGGATCATAGCACCCATTAAATTTTCAGAATGGGTATCAAACTTAGTTTCTGTTAGAAAGAAAACTGGGGAAATCAGGCTCTGTATTGACTTCAGAAATTTAAACAGATCCTCTTTAAAAGACAACTGCCTCTTACCCAAGATGGACCATATACTTCAAAGGGTAGTTGGGTCAAGAAGAATATCCCTATTAGATGGGTTCTCGGGTTACAATCAGGTGTTAGTGTTCCCAAGTGATCAAATCAAAACTGCTTTTACCACACCTTGGGGCACCTTTATGTATGTCAAAATGCCTTTCGGATTAATGAATGTAGGGGCCACCTTCCAAAGGGCCATGGACATAGCCTTCTCTGAAGATATTGGCTATTTTATAATTATTTACCTTGATGACCTAACTGTTTTCTCAAAAACTGATGAAGAGCATTTGATTCACCGAAGAAAGGTTTTTGAGAAGTGTAGGAAATTTGGCTTGTCACTGAATCCCAAGAAGACCCTCTTTGGTCTCAAAGAAGGGAAACTTCTTGGTCATATAATTTCAGAAGAAGGAATCAAAATAGACCCTACAAGGATAGATGGCATATTGCAAA